>CAJGYO010000006.1:25728859-26399871 GCA_904845875.1 Miscanthus lutarioriparius | reverse complement strand
CCCATAGGATGGTAGATCGTGTCCTGTGACCTCTGGCCTATGGGGAAAGTAGCTTTTGGGGTCGGCTGGGCCTTTTCCCTTTTTTCATTCCATGCCTGCTTGCAGTTGCAGCAACATGCGTGCTGCTTCTCACTGACGACAGAGTGACAGACGATGCATAGTAACACAAACTCGATTGATCTCAGGACCAGCAATCCAGCATGCTGATGCATGTGAAAGCATCTAGGCCCCTAAGTGGATTTCGGTGATTAATGTCAATACAAGATTACTATGACTAACGTATATTTTGCAGAGGCAATTAAGTTAGGTCATGGTAACGGAGATCGATTGGGTAATTAAGGTTGTCATGCCCCTACGATGGAAATCGTTTCGGTTTTCAAAGGATGGACGACAAGGTTAAGGATAACTAGTTCTAAGTGTCAATTGAAGTTGGAGAGACACTTAGAGTAGTTTAGGACTTTGTTTTTTCCTTTGGCCGTACTATGAAGGGGGGTATGAACGGGTAGCTTGACCTAGTTGAGTCTAGTGAGTTAGGTGTAGTGCACACTTGTTAAAACTAGCCCTAGGTAGCTCCTATGAATGCCTAAGATCCTTTGGAGCTAACTTCATTCACATATGATCGAGAGTTGGAAGTGAATGGAGGGTCAAATACTGACCGGACGCTGGCTCCGGTGCGACCGGACGCTGGCCGCAGGGTCCGGTCAGTTCATTTGACTGAGAAGAACAAGTCTGGAGTGACCGGACGCTGGAAGGTCGTGTGACCGGACGCTGGGGGCCAGCGTCCGATCGACTCCAGTAAGGGTCCAGATTTGAGAAAGTGTGACCGGACGCGTCCGGTCAGTGGTGACCGGACCCTGAGTATCCAGCGTCCGGTCGTTTACAGTAAGCATCCAAGATCGACCGGACGTGTCCGGTCAGTGCTGACCGGACCCTGTCAGCGTCCGGTCATCACTTGGAAACTGTTGCGCGGGTTGAACTGACCGGAGCGTCCGGTCAATATGATCGGAGCGTCCGGTCATCCCGCAGAAGCTCATAACGGTTCGTTTTTCAGGCTGCCTTATAAATAGAAGCTCCACTCGTGTGTGAAGTCACTTTTGCTCATTCCAACAGCTGAGAAACACGTTTGTGAGTGCCAAGAAGAGCAAGGTCCTAGTGAGGTGTTTGTGATTTGAGAATCCAAAAGTGAAACCTTATTAGTGAATCAAGAGTAGACAAGTGTGCATCCATCTTCTCATTAGGCTTCGTGTGGTCAAGTGAGAGTTCGTGCTTGTTACTCTTGGTGATCGCCATCACCTAGACGGCTTGGTGGTGATTGGGAGCTTGGTGATCACCCGGCGGAGCTTGTGGGTGACCCAACTCAATTTGTGAGCGGTTTTGGGTGATTCGCCGCGACGGAGTGTCGAAGAATCAACCCGTAGAGAGCACTTGATCCTTGCGTGGATCAAGTGGGAGCTACACCCTTGCACGGGTGCTCCAACGAGGACTAGTGGGGAGTGGCGACTCTTCGATACCTCGGCAAAACATCGCCGCGTTCCTTTCTCTCTCTATTTACTTTAAGCACTTACTTTGAGTATTTACTTTGAGCAATTCAATACTTGTTTCACATCCATAGAATTGCTTGCTAGAATAAGTTTGGAACATAGGTTGCGAGGTTGTTGTGCATTAGTTTGACATAAACACTTTTCTAGGCACAAGGGGTTAATTGGGCTATCCGTATGATTTGATTATTGCAAGAAAATTTAGAATTAGCCCAATTCACCCCCCCTCTTGGGCATCTTGATCCTTTCAATTGGTATCAGAGCCTCGTGCTCACGTTGTTTAAGCCTAACCGCTTAGAGCAAGATGTCTCACGGGGATGGACCTCCTCCTATCTTCGAGGGGGATGATTTTCTTTATTGGAAAATTCGCATGGAGGCTTACCTAGAAGCTCTAGATGTTGGAATTCTTAGAGCCGCCTCTCAAGGGTTCCCAACACCTAAGAATGCCGCACAACTCCAAGGCGATGAAGTAAACTATGAAAAATGGAATGCAAAGGCTCGCAACACCATCTTTAGAGGCCTTTGCAAAGATGTGTTCAATCGTGTAAGGAACCACAAAGACGCCCATGCTCTATGGTCGGACGTTTGTGCGCTCCATGAGGGAACCAAGAGTGAGCGTGAGGAATGCTATCATCTTGTGATTAAAAAGCTAAATTCTTTTGAGATGCTTCCTAAAGAAAGTGCTAATGAAATGTATTCTCGTTTAAATATTCTTGTAGAGGAAGTCAATGGGCTTGGACTTACTCAAATGTCACCATCCGACGTTGTGAGAAAGATCTTGAGTGTCCTCCCCATTGACAAATATGGGCACATTGTGACAGTGCTACATCAAGGTGATCTTTCCGCCGCTAAACCGACACAAATCTTGGGAAAGATCAATGCTCATGAGATGTATATGCACATCACGCTACAAGATGGCTCAACCTCTACAAAGAAGAAAGAGAAGGACTTAGCATTCAAAGCTAGCCAAGATAAGGGCAAGGCAAGACTTGAGTATGAGAGCTCAAGTGATGAAGATGATGAAGAAAGTCTTGCTCTCATGGTGAAAAAGACCGCCAAGATGCTAAAGAAGCTAAACAAGAGTGGCATCAAGTTTGACAGCAAGAAGAAGAAGTTCTTCACTAGCTCAAGAAGAAAGCCAATCTTCGAGATGGATTGCTACAATTGTGGCGAATTTGGCCACCTAGCTCATCAATGCACAAAGCCCAAGAAAGACAAGTTCAAGAACAAGGGCAAGAAAGATGATTCAAGTGATGAAGATGAAAAGAAAAAAAACAAGCCATACAAGAAGAGAGATGGCAAAAAGAGAGACTTCTACAAGAAGAAGAAGAGTGGCAAGGCCTATATTGTCGGTGATTGGCTCACGGACATTGATTCATCAAGTGGTTCATCCGATGATGAGAGTGACAATGAGAAGGTGGCCGCCATTGCTATTGATCTTGCATCCTCACCGCCACCATCGCCATCATCCTCTACACACCTATGCCTTATGGCCAAGGGTGAACGCAAGGTAACTAAGAGTGATGATAGTAGTGATGATGAGCAAGCTAGTGATGATGATAGTGATAGCGATGATGATTCACCCACATATGATGATCTTGTCAAAATATTAAGAAAATACACTAAGATCATTAGAAAGAGTAGAGCTACTAATGAAAAACTTGATGCTAAAAATGATTCACTCTTAGCTAAGTGTGATACATTAGAAAAGGCTAATGATGAGCTCAAAGAAACAAATGATTCTATATCATCCAAACTCAAGGAGCTCAAATCTTCTAAGAAAGAGCTTAAAGATAAACATGATAAACTTGAGTTGGTGAACAATGAGCTTGTCATTAGTCACAACAAGCTAAAAGATGAATATACAACTCTAAAGATCAATTATGATACCCTTGTTATTGCACAAGAATTCTTACCAAATGAGCCACATGTTGCTACTAACCATGTTGTTAAGATTGATATAGCTACCTCATGTGATGATTTAATTGATGAGAGCATTGAGCATGGATCTAGTAGCAAAGGCAAGCAAGTGGTTGAGTGCAATGACTATGATGAGTATGTCAAGCTCAAGAGTGACAATGAGAAGCTCATGAAAGATCTTGAAGAGATGAAAAGTCACAACACCATTGTGATAGAAACTCTTGATCATGACGAAGATTTGATCCTTGAGAATGAGAAGCTAAAAAAAGAAAATAAGAAACTCAAGGAAGAGAAGAACAATGATATTCTCAAGGAAGAGAACAAGAAGCTCAAAATGGAGAAAGAGCATCTCAAGGTGGGATTGAGCAAGTTTGCTAGAGGCAAGCATCTCCAAAGTGAGCTACTCATGAATACTGTCATGAAGATGGATAGAAGTGGCATTGGATATATGGCAAGTGTAGAGAAGAAGAAGGCTCAAGCTCAACACCAACAATCAAAGCCAAAGCTAAAGCCAAAGAGAGATTTTTGAGTGTGGACAAGAAGGCCACTTTGCTCATGAGTGTCAAACTCCACCACCACAACCCTTGCCCAAGCATGCTAGACCCTTTGCTTTCAATGCTCACTACATGCTTAGAAAAGATTCTAGTGGAAAGATGAAAGTCATGTTCTTAGGACCCCCCAACAAGAGTAGGCCTAAGAAGATTTGGGTGGCTAAGTCTCTTGTTGAGAAGGTGAAGGGCCCTCAACAAGCTTGGATCCCTAAAGCTTGAATCTCTTGTGTGTAGGTGAACTACAAGACCGGTGGAAGTCATTGGGTTATTGATAGTGGTTGTACTCAACATATGACCGGTGATCCTCGTATGTTCACCTCACTAGATGAAGAGGTAGATGAACAAGAGAAAATAACATTTGGAGATAATTCAAAGGGTAAGGTTAAAGGATTGGGCAAAGTGGCAATATCAAATGATCATTCCATCTCCAATGTGCTCTATGTTGCCTCATTGAGTTTCAACTTGCTATCCGTTGGACAATTGTGTGATCTTGGCTTCCAATGCTTATTCACCGAGAAGGAAGTTGTTGTATCCAAAGTAGATGACAAACAAGTGATATTCAATGGATTTAGATACAACAATTTATATCTAGTTGACTTCACCTCCGAAGATGCAAACTTAAAGACTTGCCTATTCACCAAAACAACACTTGGGTGGCTATGGCATAGAAGACTTGCTCATGTTGGGATGAGCTCACTCAAGAAGCTTATGAAGAATGATTTGGTGAGAGGGTTGAAGGATGTGAAGTTTGAGAAGGACAAGCTTTGTAGTGCATGTCAAGCCGGCAAGCAAGTTGCAAACACTCATCCAACCAAAGCTTTCATGTCAACCACAAGAGTGCTAGAACTCATACACATGGATTTATTTGGACCAACAACATACAAGAGTTTGGGAGAAAATCTCTATTGTCTTGTGATTGTGGATGACTACTCAAGGTATACATGGGTGTTCTTCCTTCATGACAAATCCAAAGTTGCATCTTGTTTCAAGAAGTTTGTCAAGAGAGCTCAAAATGAATTTAAAGTGAAGCTCAAGAAGATAAGAAGTGACAATGGCAAAGAATTTGACAACACAAACATAGAAGCTTATTGTGATGAAGTTGGAATCAAACATGAAGTCTCCGCAACCTATACTCCTCAACAAAATGGTGTAGTTGAGAGGAAGAACCGGACTTTGATCACTCTTGCAAGGACAATGCTAGATGAGTACAACACCCCCGAAGCTTTATGGGCGGAAGCAATCAACACCGCATGTTATGCATCCAACCGCCTATTTCTTCAAAAGTTCCTTGTCAAGACACCGTATGAGTTGCTCAATGGGAAGAAGCCGGACGTCTCCTTCTTTAGGGTGTTTGGTTGCAAATGCTACATCTACAAAAAGCGGCAACACCTAGGGAAGTTTCAAAGACGTTGTGATATAGGTTTTCTTGTTGGTTACTCATTGAAGTTCAAAGCATATAGAGTATTTAATCATGCCACCGGCTTGGTTGAAGAAACATATGATGTGGAATTTGATGAATCTAACGGCTCCCAAGGAGCACATGAGAATCTTGATGATGTAGGTGATGAACCATTGAGGGAGGCTATGAAGAACATACCGGTGGGAGACATCAAGCCAAAAGATGATGAAGATGATGTACAAGTCATTAACCAACCTTCTTCATCAAATGTACCACAAGATGGCGAAAAAGATGGAAGAGTAGAAAATGAAGATACTCATATCTCTCATGAGCAAATGGTGGTACAAGCACAAGATGTTGATGCTCCACAACCTCCTCCTCAAGTGGTCAATAGAAGAAACACACCTCTCCTACAAGATCATCCACAAGATCTCATCATAGGGAGTCCATCAAAGGGTGTAATGACTCGATCTCAAAAACTTCATTTATTGTTCATCACTCTTTTGTCTCTTGCTATGAGCCTACCAAGGTAGAAGAAGCTCTTAAAGATCCGGATTGGATCAATGCCATGCATGAAGAGTTGAACAACTTCACTCGCAATAAAGTTTGGAATCTTGAAGAGCGACCAAAAGGTGCAAGAGTCATTGGAACAAAGTGGGTGTTCCGCAACAAGCAAGATGATCAAGGTGTTGTTGTGAGGAACAAGGCAAGACTAGTTGCAAAGGGGTTCTCTCAAGTTGAAGGTTTGGATTTTAGAGAGACCTTTGCACCGGTTGCAAGATTAGAAGTCATCCGTATCCTTCTTGCATATGCATCACATCATGAAATGAAACTATATCAAATGGATGTGAAAAGTGCTTTTTTAAATGGCTTTATAAATGAACTAGTCTATGTTGATCAACCTCCCGGGTTTGAAAACCCTAGATATCCTAATCATGTTTATAGGTTGTCCAAGGCACTATATGGGCTTAAGTAAGCCCCAAGAGCTTGGTATGAGCGCCTTCGGGACTTCCTCATTGAGAAGGGCTTCACCATTGGGAAGGTCGACACCACACTATTCACCAAGAAGCTAGATGGGCATATCTTCATTTGTCAAGTATATGTTGATGATATCATCTTTGGATCATCAAATGAAGACTCATGCAAAGAATTTGGTGAATTGATGTCAAAGGAGTTCGAGATGTCAATGATTGGTGTGCTTACATTCTTTCTTGGTTTTCAAGTCAAGCAAATGAAAGAAGGCATCTTCATCTCCTAAGAGAAATACACAAAAGATCTTCTCAAGAGATTCAAGATGGATCAATTTGCCAATCAAGACACCAATGCCTACAAATGGACATCTCGACCAAGATGAGGGAGGTAACCCAGTTGATCAAACTCTCTACCGTTCTATGATTGGTAGCTTGTTATATTTAACCGCATCTAGGCCCGACATCATGTTTAGTGTGTGTATGTGTGCTAGATTTCAAGTGAGTCCTAAGGAAACACATTTAATTGCCGTAAAAAGAATCCTTAGGTATCTTAAGCACACACCAAGCATTGGTCTTTGGTATCCCAAAGGAGCTTTATTTGAATTAATTAGCTATTCCGATTCGGATTACGCCGGATGCAAAGTTGATAGAAAAAGCACATCCGGAGGGTGCCATTTGCTTGGTAGATCACTTGTGTCTTGGTCCTCCAAGAAACAAAATAGTGTGGCTTTGTCCACCGCCGAAGCGGAATACATTGCCGCGGGTGCCTGTTGCGCACAAATATTATACATGAAACAAACTTTGCTAGACTATGGAGTAGTTCTAGAGAAAGTACCTCTTTTGTGCGACAATGAAAGTGCGGTAAAACTTGCAAATAATCCGGTTCAACACTCTCGCACCAAGCATATAGATATTCGCCATCACTTTCTAAGAGATCATGTGGCTAAAAATGATATATCACTAGAAGGTGTAAGATCCGAAGATCAATTAGCGGATATCTTCACAAAACTGCTAGATGAGGCTACATTTTGTAGATTGCGGAATGAGCTAAATGTACTTGATTTTAGTAACTTCACTAAAAATTGAGCTTGTGTTGTCCCTTGCATTCATTGTAATATACAACATGTTTAATTTGTGGCAATGCACATAGGGCTTGTCTAACATGGTTAAGATAACCGTCGAAAAGCGTGTGAAGAAGCTTAACCTTGGATCAAACTTGATAAGCAACTAGATTTACTTACAAGTATTGTATATGCATGAATGTTGTTTTGTCAGTTTGTTCCATTTGCCCTCTTGTTGCCTATTTTCTTAAAAAGAATTATAGCCTAAGGCAAAATATTTTGAAAAATATGAGGGTTTGAGAGAGGTCACTCACATCAGTCCCAATTGGTGTTTATTTGGATCTTTTTCAAGTTGGGACTTGATTGGGAACAGGCAGCGCGAAGGAAGGTTGGAGGTTTGCTGGAAAAGGTGCACCGAACGCTGCACCGGACGCTGCTGTCCAGCGTTCGGTCAGTTCACAGGAGGTGAACTGCTGCCAAAGGAGTGACCGGACGCTGCGTCTGTGCGTCCGGTCAGGAAGGATTCTGCATCCGGTCGATCGAAGTGTGCTCAAGTTGTTCTGACCGGACCCTGCCTGCGTCCGGTCATGGACCATCGGACGCGTTCGGTCCCGATTCCAGAGGATTTGGACCTCTCTGGAATCGACCGGACGCTGGGTGGTAGCGTCCGGTCGCTACCAGCGGAGCGTCCGGTCAGTGGATCTCGCGCGTCTTTAGGACTCTTTTCGGTTTCCTTTTCTATCGCGTTTGGGGGACTACTTAACCGTACCACCGAAAACCGTCGCAATCTTGCCGTCTGCCCTAGCCCGAGCTGCCGCGTCCTCTGCTCGCCGCCGCAGCCAAGCGCGCTGCCGTGCTACTGCCTCGCCGCGCCGCCGCACTACGCCCGTGCCTCCCCGCGTGCTCCCACGCCAGCTCGGCCCGCACCTCCCTTGCCCGCGCTCGCCCAGCCTCCTTGCTAGCCGCGCGCCACCAGGGCTCGCCGCGCCGCCGTGTCTCCCCGAGCGCCCGTGCCTCCGGTCTTCCAGGGTCATCAAGTTTCATCGTGCCCTAGTCCTACCTCCTTCATCGTTGGTAAGACCAAATTTTTCAATTTGCTCTGTTGTGATCTAGATCAAGCTGCAGTCATTGATTCCCCATTGCTTTCAGATTGTTTGACCTAACCCTAGCCGGCTCCGAGTTCCCCGCGTGAAAACTTATCTTTTCTCGGTTCGCTGATCGTCAGGTAGAAAGCCATTCGATTCAATTTCGCATCTACATTGCTTTCTCTATTAGGGTTTCGCATCTATTAGCAATATGGTATTTATTTGTATATCCATCTACTCTATCGTGCAACGAGTCTGTTCCGTTGTGGTTCTTGTGGCTGTTGGCAGTCATCTCGGAGCCAAGCTCGCGAGTAAGGATCGAGGCCAAGCCTTGAGAGGTTCAGTTTGTCTGTTGATCCTCATCAGCGTCAGTTCACCATCTGGTCAGTTCAGATGGCCTGCACCAAGAATGTTGGTGGTGGCCCAGGTGATGATGATCGGAGGCCCCCGCCTCGCCAGCCAGCCGGATCGAAGGGCAAGTCAACCAAGCGGGTGACATCCAAGAAGCGGAAGTACCCTGACGCAGAGACAGCGAGAGCAGCAGCTATTGCAGAGGCCGCAGAGCGTGCCAAGAGAGGTGGTGCCCGCAGCGAAGTTGTCATTACAGATCAGCCAGTTTCACCAGCATTCAGAGCTGCGCTTGAGGAGGTTGAGCGTCGTCACGGTAGTCCAGCTGGGACTGTCACGTTTGCAGGACGACGGGTTACCATTGAGGAGGGTCCGTCAAAGAAGTGGCCCCCCACAAGCGAGCCTCGATGAGACCAGGAGGCCGATGAGGCAGAGCCGGCACCCGGCTTCGGCCGCTCTGGGCGGACCCGTGTACCGGATCTCACCGAGGCCACCGACACAGCCGGAGGGATCACGTCCTCCACCTAGACCACGAGGTCCACCTCCGATGGTTCACCTCGACTTGAGGGCCGCCACCGCTTGCAGGAGTTCAAGCAATGCTGCGTTTTGTTGAGTTTGAGGTTTGGTTTCCCAGGAGGGGAGAGAGAGAAGCGGTGAGGGTTTCTACACGCCCACTGCAGGAGGATTTCTACAATGCTTATCTCAACAGTGGGGCAGTGTTTAGATCTCAGAGAGTCTGTCAGATAGAGTCTATTGTGGCAGCAGCCGGAGAGAGCATTCGGCCATACTTGTCATATTTGCTAGGACTGATAGATTTGATTGGACGGACGGGGATATATGTACCATCTTGGGTTCGTCAGTTCTATGCTTCACTCTTCATCGATCCACATCACAGGTTTATTCACTTTGCTTTCGAGAGGCAAAGACTATAGAGTGACGAGTGGGTGGTGGAGAGAGAATACCGAGGCTATAGGAGCAGCCTATCAAGATACATGAGGTGCATTATGGACAGCAGGAGCCTCCCAGGCGTCCTCACGGAGGTTTGGTGCCTCCCTCTGATTTTAGTCGACATTGCTTCAAGGAGCCTTTTGGAGAGGGTTGAGGAGGAACCCGGTGACTTGACTCCCACAAATGAGAGTGCTAGAGGCTATTATCGGGAGGACACTTTGCTTCCTAGGTTGGGATATAGAGAGGGGCTGACTCGCCACGCCTCGGCTTCTTAATGCCCTAATCGTGACAGACAAGATTTGATATCTGGGACCTCCTTCTTTCGAGAGATGGAGGACACTATAGTTGAGGGATTCAAGGGTCATGAGCAGGCTTCCTTATGCGACTTTGGATCACGTTTCTTATCCGCATGAGTAGTGTGTGATAAGCCCCTGGTATGATGGATGAGTATCAGGTGCCACCATAGAGTTCCCGACTTACAACCTCGTCACAGAGGATCGGACACACCACTCCTCGGGCACCCAGACAGCCCTAGCCGTCGTCTCGACGTGTGTGAGTCCGCAACTTCGGCAAGATGAGATCATCGGAGGGATTGCAGCCACCGAGGAGGAGGAGCTAGAGGCTGGCAGCGGGAGGTGGCGAGTACAATGGATGGCAGCTCGGCGCGACTACCGGCCTATACCTCGAGATGCATCCACGCAGACACAATGCAGAGGCCGGTAGCTCGATTCTGCTCCACTGCTCTCCGCAGAGCAGACCCGCTCTCATTGCTATTCTTGGCGGATGCAACAGAGATCGAACACAGCGAGAGCACAGAGCGGTGCCAACCAAGACGATTTCAGAGCTCGTCGGGGCGAGTTCTAGTGGCAAAGCAGCTCCTTGAGACAAAGCGATTACTTATGCAAAGCAGCAGCTCATGGGATTCATGCGGCATGTAGTGAGCGACCATTGGGGTTCCACGCCTGACCTCCTACCACTTCAACGACTCGGAAGACAGCCCGGTGGGCTCTAGAGTCGAGGACAGCCTCCGGCTCATTTGCTTCACCGCCTATATCTGGTGTCCCGATGGTTAGCCTCACCGTGGTAGCCCCTGCGATTCACTCCACTTGAGGACGGGCTTCACTCTAGAGCAGTCTTCCTCGCTATTCGTGCTCGACACGCCGGTCTCTAGGAGTCTTGGAGCATCTTTCGGCGAGTTGACCAAGCATGCCTACTCGCCTCATATGAATTCTGCGCGGTCCGTCTATAGTAGACCCGATCCTTTGTGACTACTCAGAGGCTCCCCCTCGTCTGTCGCCTCGTCGAGATCCTCAGCAGACATACTAGCAACTTTCACAAAGCACCAGCTCCAGCTCGAACCTGAGACCGCTTCAAATGACACTTCCCGCCACAGAGAGGTCGGTCGATTCGAGCTCGAGGTCGAGATGATGATGGTGCCCGGTTCCGGCTTGCCCCTCGTTCTTGGCGCGCTTAGCTCGTCGCTGCTGCCTCGTCGTCGTCAAACCCCTAGGTTTTGGTGTTTGGCGCCAAAGGGGAGAGAGGGTGTTGAGTATGTAGTCTCGTGGGGAGCTACATTTAGGGGGAGCTAGTTATCTAGTATTAGCCTATTATATACATTTGGAGTTCTATTTGTGTGATACACTATTACTTGTGCATTCGTGTGTTTACTTTCATTCATACTATTATATATATGTGATAGTGCTATCTACGTGCTTGTGATATTTGACATGTGTGATTTCTACTTTGCATTATCTATATGTCATATCACTTGTGTTATGCTTATTTGCTTTTGCTTCCGCGTTTATACTTCGAAGCAAACGAGCTTTGTTACTTGTACTCATGCTTAATTCATATCCTTTGAGTACATTGTGTTGGCTTGGGCCATATAAGCTTGCCTAACTCTTTTGTTCTTAACGACAAAAGTTTATATGAACCAAGCCCTTCAAAAACCTCACTCTTTAACATACTCGAGGAGGTATTGTCATCAATCACCAAAAAGGGGGAGATTGAAAGCATCTAGGCCCCTAAGTGGATTTCGGTGATTAATGTCAATACAAAATTACTATGACTAACGTATGTTTTGCAGAGGCAATTAAGTTAGGTCATGGTAATGGAGATCGATTGGGCAATTAAGGTTGTCATGCCCCTACGATGGAAATCATTTCAGTTTTCAAAGGATGGACGACAAGGTTAAGGATAACTAGTTCTAAGTGTCAATTGAAGTTGAAGAGACACTTAGAGTAGTTTAGGACTTTGTTTTTTCCTTTGGCCGTACTATGAAGGGGGGTATGAACGGGTAGCTTGACCTAGTTGAGTCTAGTGAGTTAGGTGTGGTGCACACTTGTTAAAACTAGCCCTAGGTAGCTCCTATGAATGCCTAAGATCCTTTGGAGCTAACTTCATTCACATATGATCGAGAGTTGGAAGTGAATGGAGGGTCAAATACTGACCGGACGCTGGCTCCGGTGTGACCGGACGCTGGCCGCAGGGTCTGGTCAGTTCATTTGACTGAGGAGAACAAGTCTGGAGTGACCGGACGCTGGGGGCCAGCGTCCGGTCGACTCCAGTAAGGGTCCAGATTTGAGAAAGTGTGACCGGACGCGTCCGGTCAGTGGTGACCGGACCCTGAGTATCCAGCGTCCGGTCATTTACAGTAAGCATCCAAGATCGACCGGACGCGCCCGGTCAGTGCTGACCGGACCCTGTCAGCGTCCGGTCATCACTTGGAAACTGTTGCGCGGGTTGAACTGACCGGAGCATCCGGTCAATATGATCGGAGCGTCCGGTCATCCCGCAGAAGCTCATAACGGTTCGTTTTTTAGGCTGCCTTATAAATAGAAGCTCCACTCGTGTGTGAAGTCACTTTTGCTCATTCCAATAGCTGAGAAACATGTTTGTGAGTGCCAAGAAGAGCAAGGTCCTAGTGAGGTGTTTGTGATTTGAGAATCCAAAAGTGAAACCTTATTAGCGAATCAAGAGTAGACAAGTGTGCATCCATCTTCTCATTAGGCTTTGTGTGGTCAAGTGAGAGTTCGTGCTTGTTACTCTTGGTGATCGCCATCACCTAGACGGCTTGGTGGTGATTGGGAGCTTGGTGATCACCCGGCGGAGCTTGTGGGTGACCCAACTCAATTTGTGAGCGGTTTTGGGTGATTCGCCGCGACGGAGTGTCGAAGAATCAACCCGTAGAGAGCACTTGATCCTTGCGCGGATCAAGGGGGAGCTACACCCTTGCGCGGGTGCTCCAACGAGGACTAGTGGGGAGTGGCGACTCTCCGATACCTCGGCAAAACATCACCGTGTTCCTTTCTCTCTCTATTTACTTTGAGCACTTACTTTGAGTATTTACTTTGAGCAATTCAATACTTGTTTCACATCCATAGAATTGCTTGCTAGAGTAAGTTTGGAACATAGGTTGCGAGGTTGTTGTGTATTAGTTTGACATAAACACTTTTCTAGGCATAAGAGGTTAATTGGGCTATCCGTAGAATTAGCCCAATTCACCCCCCCTCTTGGGCATCTTGATCCTTTCAGCATGCTTTATGATTTCTAACAGCTATTTTTTCAACATTTACACAGCATGATGATGACACATGATATAGCAAGTTCACAGACTAGCACCACATTAACTTCAAACACAAAACGGTTCACATATACATGCAAGTTCACAGGAGTCCCAATTCACATGCAGGTTCACACACAAAGGTTCACGGATACATGCAAGTTCGCACACAAAGCGGAGTCCAAATTCACAGATACATGAGGATCACAGGCTGAGCCTTCTTTTTTTGCTTCTTGTGCTCATTGCAGGGCTAGCAGGATCCACCATTTTGTTTCTTGTGCCCATTGCAGGGCTGTCAAGTGGCAGCATAGGAATGGTGGTTTTCTTTTTAGTAGGCTCCTTTTTCTTTTTGCTCTTTGCTTTGACTGGAGCATCAGTAGGCGCAGGTTCATTTGAATCTGATATTGACCTGTGTACAACAGAACTAGATTTGAACAAGAGACAACAAAGTAACAGTAGCAACAAAATAGCAATAGTAGTGTGACCTTTTTTTAATCTGTGTATTACCTTTTTGATGCTCCAGAACTAGAGTTGCCCTTATTTGCCTTTTTCTTGGATGTAATCTCCGCGCCTTTTGATGTTCCAATACTAGAAATGACTTGGTTATCCTTACTCTTTGTACTTGTCTCTAAATTTTGGCTAACATGGCAAAAGTAAAGTGCTTCAAAACTTGCAGGTTGTTGTGGGAAAAAGTGAGAAAAAAATCATGAGCTAACCTTGGTGGAAAAGACATAGAAGTTGCTGGTGCTTCATTGTCCAAAGGCACAATGGATGACTCTGTTGTTTTGGTTTTCTTTGCCTTCTTCTTAGGTGGTCCTCTACATGATAAAGAAGAAAGTAGTTACAATTTATATTATGCCAAAAGAAAAATGCGATCAACAATAAAGTAGTTAGCATGTATAGTACCTCACAGCCATCATAGCAGCAATGTCCTCTGGATTACCTTTCTTGCAGTTATGCCAATGATGGCCATAGCCTGTACAAATAGGGCACTGGTGCTGGCCTTTTTTTCCCTCTTATTCTCACTACAGCCTTTGTACCTCTCAATTTTTGGCCTACCAGCAGTTGCTTTCAATAGAGGTGGATGCATGAAAAATCCATGTGTAGATTTAGGCCACTGGCGTTTGTTAGTCATAGCAGGGATTAAGTGCTGATATGCTACTCTAAACTTGTCAATAGAGTAATACATGTCTACATACTTCTCTAGAGAAGCATTGTGAAGTGATGTGATAAATGCTACTGCATGTTTGCAAGGAATGCCAGAAACTTGCCACTGTCTACATGAACATGTCTTATCTTGCAAGTTGACAACAAACCTAAAGCCAGTACCCCCCAATGCTGTAACTTCAGCAACTTCTGAGCATTCAGGCACCTCCAAGTTTAATTCTCTACTCATTTCTTTCAGTTTCTTAATTATGTGGGGCATAATCAAACCATCTAACTTTAATGCTATTTTGCTCCTTTGGTTCCACTTGATCATAAGCATTTGCCTTAATTTGTCCATTAAGTCATCCAAGTTCAAGGACTTATGGTGCTTAATCCAATTGTTGAAGGATACAGCCAAGTTGTTGGTTACATAATCAACCTTGGAAATGGTTGAGAACTGACTCCTTGTCCACAGCCAAGTTGAAAGCTCCAGTTTGGTTTTGGTGAATTGATGAAACCCTAAGTGCTAACCTAGTTTATCAAGTGATCATGATATATGTAGCACACTCCAAGTGGTGAAGCAAATGAAGATCATCACATGATGATGGTGATGCCATGATGATGATCAAGTGCTAGGACTTGAAAAGAAGAAAGAGAAAAACAAAAGGCTCAAGGCAAAGCTATAAATGATAGGAGCCATTTTATTTTAGTGATCGAGATACTTAGAGAGTGTGATCACATTTAGGATCGATAGCCATAATATTAAGAGAATGCGGTTATCAAAGTGCCACTAGATGCTCTAACTCATTGCATATGCATTTAGGATCTAGTGGAGTGCTAACACCCTTAAAAATGTTTGTGAAAATGTGGTAACACATGTGCACAAGGTGATACACTTGGTGGTTGGCACATTTGAGCAAGGGTTAGAAACTTCATCGGTGCCCTAGACAGAAAAGACGAAGGTCACTGTAAGTGACCGGACGCTGGCCTCGGTTGGACCGGCGCATCCGGTCAAAAGAAACAGCGAAGACGCTGGCGTCGGTCTTCGACCGGACGCTGGGTCACTTAGTGACCAGACGCTGACAGGGTGCGTCTGGTCCAGTTGACGTGGCAGCGCACTGGGGAGTCATCGTGTGACCGAATGCTGGGTGTGTCCGGTCGAGCATGATCGGACGTGTCTGGTCGTGAAAAGTCGTCTCTGAATGCTTACTGGAAACGATCGAACGCTGGGGTCCAACATCCGGTCACTTTGTGCTGCTGCGTCTGGTCATCACTTGACCGTTGAGATCGGACGATCAACATTTGAAGAGAGGGGACACGTGGCACGCATCGTGTGACCGGACGCCGAGGTCCAGCGTCCGGTCAATATGACCGGAGCGTCCGGTCACCCCGTGTTGTGCCCAGTGAAGTGGTACAACGGCTCTATTTCGTGGGGGCTTCTATTTAAGCCCCATGTGGGGGTATTCACCCCTATACCCTTATGGCTAAGCTTGGGCCAGCCCGGATCGATGGGTTCGGTCCACCAAAAGACGACGTGCGGCCCGGTTAACCTGATCGGAGTCCCGCGCACGGAGTCAATGCGGATTTGGCGATCAATTAAGATCCTGGTCGGTTAGAATAGGAATCCTTATCCAGCCACATATGGCAATTGTAACTGGCTAGGATTAGTTTCCAGATCTGTAACCCTACCCCCCGAACTATATAAGGTGGGCAGGGGACCCCTATAAAAGACATCTCTCATTGACATACAACAATACAAATCAGACGCAGGACGTAGGTATTACGCCTTCTTGGCGGCCGAACCTGGATAAAACCTTGTGTCTGTCTTGCGTCACCATCTTGTTTGTAGCTTGCGCATCTGTCTGTCGACAATCTACTACCTTGAGTATACCCCTAGGTAGACTGCCGACCATATTTCGTCGATAGTGGCGCGCCAGGTAGGGGGTGTGCGTACTGCTTCCCAAGCAAACAAGATGGTCATCATCTCTGGCTCCATGGCTACGCCGAATGGCCTCACGTTCACCGTTGGCCAGATCACCTGGACCACCGGCTCCAACGACTTCATCACCATGACCCCGGAGGAGGCGTGGATTCAGTCTGCGTCGACCACTGCTTCACCTACATCGGCTACGGCTCCGACCACGGTGGATACGGCTCCGACCACGGTGGATATGGCTTCGACCACGGTGGATATGGCTCCGACCACGGTGGACACGGCTCCAACCACTATGGATGCGGCTCCGACCATGATGGATCTGGCTCCAACCACGGTACATCTGGCTCTGACCATGCCTGCATCACCTTCAGCCACGCCGACAACTCATCATCTGCTTCCCCGCTACAAAGGGAGGCAGATCGACAACACCGACCTGCTCGACTCCATCGATCGGGTCGGCACCAAGCTCGCTGAAACCCTGGCTCTGGTAAGTACGATTCAAAGTCAGCCTAAAGAGCAGGTAACTGCTCCCCACAACAGATCTACCCGACCAGCTCGGACCAGTCGTCCTGCACGACTTGGTACAGATCTCGTGGTCACATCTACTCCTCAAGGGCGCTCTGCTCATCGCCGGCCAGCCTTCGCGACGGGTCTCCGGCTCTCCGAGTACGAAGCCTCGATGGAGAACTACCAGGTCCAGCCCTACGGCCTGCAAAACGCTGCCTCCAGCTAAGCCTACGACCTGCAACGCCGCTTGGATCTGTGTCTTATGCACCGACCTCAGCCGAAGCCGCGTGACTTCGTCAACATGATCCAGATTGAAGATTATCAAGAAGGATCCATTCACACAGTCCAAGAGGGCGACCCTAGCTCCTCGTCTGGCGCCACATCTAATGCATCTGTCCACACCGAGCTTCAGCATCACGAAGATGAAGGCGTCAAGTACGATCTGGATATCCCAGACCACGCCCCGGGGTTCTCACAATTCCCGTCTTTCCCGCCAAGACGAGGGGATCTGATCCATGTTGTCAGCAATGACGAACCGCCAGCAGTTGGCGAAACAGAACAAGAAAGGACTACATGCGAAGCACGCAATATTGACCGGTTTAATCGCCGACAAATCGAAGCCGAAGCAGACCAGGAGGCACGACGCATAAGGGTCCAGCCACGTGACCTCAACGATGCTTTCGACAGGGTGGGGGACAAACAGGTCTTCAGAACTCCAAGTGCCAATGTAGCCATCGCCATGGCAACAATGCAACGGCTACCCAACACCCCGGAAACCCAAGCAGTTCGCGATGAAATACAAGCCTATCTGACGGCTGCTATGGCCCAGACCGTGGAGATTGTAAACCAAGCTCGGGCTCCATCCGTCTCGGTCGAGTTGAGCCACAGCCGCCAGCACCCAAGTCGCTCACAGTCGCCCAACCAACGTGGCTCGCGCAACAATGACCCATCAGACAACCGTTAAGAAGAAAACGGTGGCCATGATGGTGGCCAGGACGACAACCGCCGCTGGGACAACCGCGACAATCGCCACGATAACCGCGGTCGTAGGGCTAATCCAGATGGCAATCGAGATCGCCGCGATGGCAATAACGATCTCCGCCATTACCTCGGTGGACGCGATCTGCGTGCTCGCATCAACCAGAGAGCCGATGATCGAGCGTCCCACGAAAGTTATCGCCGTATGGAATATGACACTACCCACGGCCCACCGGGTTTGAAGCAGTTTACTCCACACCTTCGCCAAGTCATATGGCCCAAGAATTTCAAGCTCGAGAAGCTTCAGAAGTACGACGGCAAGGAAAACCCCGAATTATGGGTCATGCTTTATGAGACTACGTGCAGATCAGCCATGGCGGACGAGCACGTCATGTCTAACTATTTCCTAGTCGCTGTTGGCCATGCGGGTCACCAATGGCTGGTCAGCTTGCCGGTGAACTATTTCGACTCTTGGTAGGAGCTCAAGCAAGCCTTCATTGACAACTTCATTGCTACTTGTGAACAACCAGGCAACAAATACGATCTGCAACGTATTCGAGATTGAAAAGATGAGCCGCTGCACGAGTACGTCCGGCGTTTCTCGAAGATGCGCATCAAGGTCCCATCAATCTCTGACAACGAGGCAATCGAGGCTTTCATCACTGGCCTCCGCTTCCACGATGCCCTAAGGGACAAGCTCCTCCGCAAAAGACCTGATTCGGTCATAGCGCTCCTGGCCACCGCTAAGAAATACGCGGACGCCGATGACACTAAAAAGATAATTATTGAAGAAGCAGCAAGGGTTCCGTGCTCCGACCACCCCCCACACCACGACGACTACCGCAGCAACCGTGGTTGGAACGACAATTTTGACCGCCGCAACCAGCGCAACGACTCCCGCGACCACCGTGACCAACGTAATCAGCGGCGTAACCACCGTGACGATTACAGGAGCAAGCGTGCTCGGGAAGACGACGGCGAGGTCAACACCGTTAAAAAGGGTGGCGAACGTCGTAACTATGAAGACGACTATGCCAAGGCATTGAAGGGGCCCTGCCAGCTCCATCCTAAGTTGAACCATACCATGGAGAATTGCCGCGTCCTCAAGTCTATCTACACGCGTCAACAAGCTCCGGATACGTCCGACAAGCCTAACGACATAGGGGAACAGCGCAACGAGGATAACGACGACGACGATGCAGACCCCCGTCACAAGTACGTCAAGCCAACTAATCACGTGCACACCATCATCGGAGGCAAAGTGTCCATCGAGACCAAACGAGAATGCAAGCTGCTCGCCCGCGCTTGCTTGAACGTGGCCAACATCGACAATCTCCTCACCGATCCGCGGCTCCCTCCGTGGTCTCACTGAAAAATCTCCTTCAGCAGAAAGGACCAATGGGCCGCAATACCCGAGCCAGGGCGTTTTCCCCTAGTCCTTGATCCTTGTATCAACAAAGTTCAGTTCGATAGAGTACTGATCGATGGCGGCAGCTCCATTGATACACTGTTCAAGAACAGTCTGCCCGCCCTGAAGATAGCTCAGGCGGACCTCAAGCCATACGAGGCACAGTTCTAGGGTGTTCTCCCCGGACAGAGCTCTACACCTCTCGGGCAGATCACGCTACCAGTGCAGTTTGGGACCGCGGATCACTTCCGCACCGACTACGTCAACTTCGTGGTCGCCGACTTCGACGGCACCTACCATGCTATTCTTGGTCGACCGTCGCTCACCAAGTTCATGGCCATACCTCATTACAGGTATCTGGTGCTCAAGATGCCTACCGAGAAAGGAGTTCTAACCCTCCGAGGCAACGTGTACGCAGCTTATACCTGCGAAGATGACAATTTCAAAATAGCAGAGGCTCACGACCTCTCTATTCGCATGGCCGAGACCGTGCTCAACGCCAAGAAGACCTCGATCGACCACCAGGAGATCCCGGAGCTCAAGGCTCCATGCAAGAACATCAAGTCCAAGGAGCACAAGGTGATCCAGCTGGTCGACGGTGATCCCAGCAAGACGGCCCTTATCGGGGCCAACCTGGATCCCAAATAGGAAGACGCGCTCGTCAAGTTCTTGAGGAGCAACGTGGATGTGTTCGCATGGAAACCTGCTGACATGCCCGGTGTACCTTGGAACTTGATTGAGCACTCCTTGAATGTCAACGGCAAGGCCAAACCTACCAAGTAGAAGCTACGACGGTTCGCTCACGACAAAAAGGAGGCGATTAGGGTAGAAGTTACACGGCTTTTGGCAGCCGAATTTATCAAAGAAGTGTATCATCCGGAGTGGTTAGCCAACCCGGTTCTTGTACGCAAAAAGAATAATGAATGGAGAATGTGCGTTGATTACACTGATCTCAACAAACACTGCCCTAAAGACCCCTTCGGCTTGCCTCGCATAGACGAGGTCGTAGATTCAACCGCCGGTTGCGAGCTCCTTTCTTTTCTCGATTGCTACTCTGGTTATCACCAGATCGCTCTCAAAAAGGATGACCAGATCAAGACATCTTTTATCACGCCCTTCGGCGCCTACTGCTACACGACCATGTCGTTCGGGCTCAAGAACGCCGGGGCTACCTACCAACGCGCTATACAAGCTTGCCTCAAAGACGAGATAAAAGATGACCTCGTCGAGGCTTACGTTGATGATATAGTTGTCAAAACCAAGGAAGCTCATACCCTTGTTGACAACCTGGGATGCACTTTTGCAGCCCTTAACACATTCCAGTGGAAATTAAACCCAAAGAAGTGCATCTTTGGTGTTCCTTCTGGCATACTCCTCGACAACATCGTCAGTCGCGACGGCATACGCCCTAACCTGGAAAAAGTCAAAGCTATTTTGTACATGAAGCCGCCCAAAAAGGTGAAGGATGTTCAGAAGCTTATCGGATGTATGGCCGCTCTCAGTCGTTTCATATCAAGATTAGGCGAAAAAGGATTACCGTTCTTTAAACTACTCAAAGCGTCCGAAAAGTTTGAGTGGTCGGAGGAAGCAGACGTTGGCTTCACACAGCTAAAACAATACCTTATGGCACCTCTGGTACTCACTGCTCCAAGAGAAGACAAAACACTCCTGCTATACATTGCGGCTACCAATCGAGTGGTCTCCACGACCATGGTGGTCGAGCGAGACAAGCCCGGCCACGTCTACAAGGTACAGCGGCCAATCTATTTCATTAGTGAGGTACTCAACGAGTCCAAGACCAGGTACCCACAGATTCAGAAGTTGATCTACGCCATACTGATAACATCCCGAAAGTTGAAACACTACTTCGACGAATATCGTGTGGTGGTCGTGGAAAGTTTCGCGAGACATCATTAGCAATG
This sequence comes from Miscanthus lutarioriparius, assembly GCA_904845875.1. Lineage (NCBI taxonomy): Eukaryota > Viridiplantae > Streptophyta > Magnoliopsida > Poales > Poaceae > Miscanthus > Miscanthus lutarioriparius. The sequence continues at coordinate 26,378,591 of CAJGYO010000006.1, read as the reverse complement.
GGGATGCGACAGGCGCATCGTCAAATGGGCAATGGAGCTATGCCCCTTTTCCTTGGAATTTGCAAGCCGCACTACAATCAAGTCTCAGGCACTTGTCGATTTCATCATCGAGTGGACAGACTTAAGCACGCCTGCCTCTCTCGGATCCGACAAATATTGGACGATGTACTTCGACGGCTCTCTCAACATTGACGGTGCAGGAGCAGGAGTCCTTTTTATATCACCGTCCAAGGAGCAACTCTGGTACGTCCTCAGGATTTATTTCCCAGCATCTAATAATGCCGCCGAGTACGAAGCATGCCTACATGGTTTGTGCATTGCGGTTGAGCTTGGCGTTAAATGTCTCTACGTCTATGGAGACTCTGCTCTGGTCATCAACCAACTCAACAAGGACTAGGACACAACCAGCAAAAAGATGGAAGCATCACGCCGCAATTTGATCGAAGTCGATTTGGGCGGTGTTTCAATGGCATCGAGTACATACACGTGGTCCGGGACAAGAATCAAGCAGCGGATGCACTGTCAAAGTTAGGAACATCCTGAGCAAAAATCCCACATGGCATATTCATCCAAGACCTGCTCACGCCGTCCATCGAAGAGAAAGATTCCACGGCAGACAAGCCTCTAGACCAGCAATTGGTGGCTACGGTTCCGACGTCAAGCACCGCCGAGCCCCCTCCGATCACTCGTGAGCCTAACCGGAGAATACCTTTCATCAAGTACCTAACAGATGGCAGCGGTTACACTGATCGGACAGAGAACGAGCGCCTGATGCATCGCAGTAAGCAGTACCTGCTCGTTGATGGCAAGCTATGGCACAAGAACGCAAAAGAGGAAATCTTGATAAAGTGCATAACCCAGGAGGATGGCGAACATCTCCTGGACCAAATCCACTCTGGCTCCTGCGGCAACCACGTGGCCTCAAGAATGCTGGTCGGCAAGGCTTTCCGAGCAGGGTTCTATTGGCCATCAGCGATATCCGACGCGAGAGGCTAGTCCGCCACCGTGAGGGTTGTCGGTTCTTCGTAAAAAGAATCCATGTACCAAAGACATGAGATCCAGACAATACCGACCTCCCGGCCCTTCGCATCTTTGGGATTGGATATGATCGAAGCCCTTCAAACCGGCTCGTGGAAATTTACATGCGTCTTTGTGTTTGATCGACAAATTTTCTAAGTGGATAGAATACATGTCTTTGGTACAGGCATCCTCGAGAAAAAGGCCATCACGTTCCTCGACCAGGTCATCCACCATTTCAAACATACCGAAACAAACATCATAACCGATCTGGGTACTCGGTTCACGGGAACGCTTTTGGGACTTCTGCGATGAAAGGAGCATAGTAGTAAAATACGTCTCGGTGGCCCACCCTAGAGCTAATGGACAGGTCGGCGGGCAAATGGCATGATCTTGGATGCGTTGAACAAGAGGGTGTGTAGAGAAAATGACAAGGCTCCGGAAGATGGCTCAAAGAGTTACCGGTAGTGGTGCTGGGACTCAAAACTCAGCCCACCAGAAACCGCGGCGTCTCGCCATACTTTATGGTTTACGGCGCTGAGGCGGTCCTCCCTGCAGATATAGCTTTCAGATTAGCACGGGTAGAGAACTTCGACGAAGGCAAGGCCAATGAAGTACGGGAGCTAGAAGTGAATAGCGCAGAAGAGAAGCGGCTCGATTTTTGTGTACGTATAGCCAAATACCTTGCTGTTTTGCGTAGGTACTACAACAAGAACGTTAAAGAGCGGTTTTTTGTGGTCGGAGACCTAGTCTTGAAGTGGAAGATGAACCGGGCTGGTGTCCATAAACTCGCAACCCCATGGGAGGGGCCCTTCATGATCAAGGAGGTCACACGACCAACGTCTTACTGAGTTAGCTCACACGGGCCAGATGCAGACGTATTCAAACTCGTGGCACATCGACAAGCTTAGACGCGTTTCTATGCTTAACTCTTTGAGATATGTACCCCCTTTTGTATTTTCGATTTACTTCAATAAAGCTATTATTATTTCTCCGACCACTCTAATGTGTCACTTCGACTTATATGGTTATTCCAACTTAGCCAGTAAAAGCCGACCACCACTCCTACGGTTTTCGGAGTAGGATCTGTCTCCGGTTCCTCCCAACACGTGCATGGGATCTGCTCTCTACGTTACGGGTGATCGGTAGGTCCCCCTTGGTTTGACTTGTCCGCGTCTGCGTGTGCACAGGTCACGCACCTCACACTCCGACCACATGGCAAACTAGGGCCGCACAAACTTTTTAGGATGATGTGTCGGGTAAAATGGTACAACTAAACATAACGTTATTATGTTCTCACTTAGTTCCACCAACATAAGTTTCAAGCTTAAATACGCTTTATACAAAGCAAACAAGCTTATAATGATATCTGATTCACGTTATTACAAGCTTGCTGAAGAGGCCCAAGTTTACAATAACACAACTATGTCCTCCTTCTGACTCTAAGCCTATTACATTGGTTTGCAGCGCCATGTGGCACCCTCTTTCATTGCTTCGATATTCTACTCGAGTCTCGGGACTCTTGTGCTAGCCGAGTGAAGGGGATGGCCCCACCGATGCCTGGTGGTCGAGACCGTAGAAGGCCGTCGGTTGGCTAGCAACATATGGCGTTTCTAGTGACTTGTCGATGGCATACCACATACAGTCTTGTCCCACCTCCACACAGATTAATGTCACCAATTATCTTTGACGACAGATCCAGCTGGGCCACCCGAAGCTCCTCCGCCTTGTCTAGGTCTACTTCCTTCGGGTATCCAGCCTCCAGGCGCTTGAGATCGATCAGAGGGTAGTGGGCACGCACCATGCTTAGCACATGGGCGCCCGTATACTCACCCGCCTCCTTAATGAACTCCTGGAACCATCCCCATGCTTGTCTGCATCTCTCGACCAGTCCGAGCTGGGGGGGTCCTTGGCTCTTCCTCTGTGAGCACCGGGTCGACAAGGTCGAGGATGGGCAAAATGCCAGTTGCCACTTCCTGGTACCGGTTCTTCCATATGTCCCGATCCTCGGTGGCCTCGAGGCATTGTGCTTTCCAGCCGTCACGCTCTTTCATCACAGTTTCTAGATGCCTCTTGGCATTGACTTTTAAAACTGTACACCGTACAAGACATCAAATGTAAAGGCACGACAAGTCAAGGAGGGCAATAGAATGAGAACGGTGGCCTAGAATACTTATTCTTCAGTTCCTCCTTCATTTTGGTGGTATGGTCCTGGAGTTGAGACTGGCTACGCGCCAGTTTCTCGTTGTCCTCCTTCAGGTGACTACACTCTGCGGTCACGTGGCTATTCTCCTCTTGGAGGCGGGTTACCTCAGCTTCTAAGCCTGCATTACAGCTGTCATTACCAACAATGCAACAACACGTGTCATACACTTGATGTGACAAAATGACAACTTACTTGTTTTTTGACGCTCTTTGTCATTGAGCTGGCCGACCAGGTTTGTCGCAGAACCGACCAATTTATAAGAATACAAGTACAATGGCAATCCGCAAGCGGTTGCACTGTCATACTTGAACCCATATAAACCCGGTAGTCCGTCGAGTACCACGACGGGTCTCGATAAACGATTTACAACAACCAAGATCGTACAGGATTCAACATACATGCCACATATTACATAAAGTTCACAGATACTTTTCATCATCGTAGTACGAATAAAAGTTATTACAAACCGAGTTTGATAAATAAAGCGGAAGCAAATAAGTTCGAAGATAAAGTTTCCAACATAGTTTGATACGATTGCCAAGCTAGATCACGGTCCACAAAAGCAAGGATAGGAATTACTAAAGAAGCACGCCCAAGGCTTACTCCTCATCCACAATGGGATAGAAGCAACTCTTACAATAACCATGATACACAAGTGCCATCTCGCAACATTGGGAAAATAAACCCGAGTACGAGAAGGTACTCACTAGACTTACCGTCATGAACCGAGAAAATAAAATGACTCCAAGGATTATGCAAAATTTTGTATAAGTGGACGTAACTTGACAACATTTTTTGCGTAAAAGCAATTAAATCATGGTACGATTACTAATTCTTTACCAAGTTAATTATAACTATTCATTTCTAGGTTAGCAACTATCCTGTGCCAAACATGTGGTACATCCTTTAGAAGCATACAATAGTAACCATAGCGGTATTGTAATTCCATTTTCGTCCGAACCATCATGTTCCATAACACGATTACTACGATGTTGGGACTAGCCAAGTTTCTCACTATCCGGAGAGAGGCGGCGATTGAATCGATTTCAACCACCGGGAATTTATTCCTAACACAAACCCAGTCTACTAGCCACGATAGCCTTAGGTCACCTTTGATACAACTCAGTACACATTTCGGCGGGTCCATACTGCGCCTGTCTGGAACACCGGATGCCGGGATGCTCGAGCCAAGCCCGCCTTGGGCTCATCGATCATTCCCCCGGAGCGCGCAATGTAACGAAGCGATTCCTACTGAGTTGAATTACTCGGCCAGCGGTCGGAACGAGTTATCCGGCCAGCTAAGTGAGAGGCATGCGTTCAATCTTGTCGAAGCACCAACAACAGTGACGGTCTTTAATCGACATAGACGGGATAAATCCACACCCAAGACCTCCATGTCTTGTTGCTTCTCTATCTACTTCCCGTCCGGTCTCGATTTACTTTTACCACATGGTTTCTTTCCACGATAGCGAGATATAGCCAACCGTGCTCGGTATCCACCTATATCTCGCGGTGACAGGACATCACCGACTTTCTACCGGTCTAAGCATGGCTAAGCATATATATTCGATCCTCGGACCTATCCGATTACTGGTGTAATATTTGGACAAGGAATGTACATGCATCAAGTGGTTTCATTCAACTCTTATAACCTAATGCATCAATCATAAATACGTAAGTAAACATTTGTAAATTACTAGGAGACATAATGCTCCGGGCTTGCCTCGCATGAAAGGAAGTAGGGCGATGATGATAGGGCACTCCGGAAGCTCTTGAGAGGTTACGCTCACCCACGCGGGGAGCTGCGGCTTGCGGATCCTCCCTGCGGGTTCCCTTCCTCTCGCTTCTTGAATTCCAACAACGTGATCTCTTCCTCCGATCCTAGATGCATGAGTATGGTATAAGTATTACGAATGCATATATGTTAACAAGTGCATCACGTTGTTTGAGTAGGTGCATATCTCTTCTCGATTATTACTTAACTACTACAATGCATCGACTATGCCACAAACAGTAGCTACTTGTTTCACTCATAACTGGAGTTCTACAAATCCAAAAACAGTGATCCAGGACTTTATGGAAAGCTTATCAAATTCTCTACCACTTTGTTATTAACCATTTTTACAGTACACATCAGTTTCAACATGCAACTCATCACACTCTAGAATTAGTCCGGAAACTATTTAACATGCAATATAAAGTAATAACACCTCTACTTCATGTAATCATTCCAAATTTGACAACTTAAAATCTACCAACAGTATAGGCATACCAAAGACATTTTAGATAATATAATGGTGAAGCCCAAACTATTTATTAAATTGCCTTTATTATTTTATTTAGATATCTAGGTTAAATAATAAATATATATCAGATGTGCTTAATAAATTCTCAAAAATTTACAGAGTCTTACTAATGCTATCAAAGGACTACTATAAAAATTTCATGTCATTTTACTAAGTAGAACATTCTATACAAAAATGATAAGGAAGCAAGGCTTGAAATAGCATAAATGGAAAATCCTATTGAAAAGTGTCAAGCAACAGATTTCTTATTTTTCTTAACATCCATAAGGTACTAGGATTACCTCCAACAAATTTCATGAATTTTGGACTCATAATTAATTTATAAAAAATCATGCAAGGATGGACTAGCCATAAAGGAAAAATCTATAACTATAATTATACACATGCACTGGTCCTCAAATTTTTACTAGAGTTCATATATGACAAGAATAGCCTACCACAAAAATTTCATAATTTTTGGAGCACAGGAACTCTAGATATAAAATAAACAAATTTAAATACATTCAAAAGCACATTTCAAATCCTGATTTAAATCTCCAGAAATTTCTACTGTTGAAACCAAGAACATATTTTTATTAAATACTATACTTCCTAAGCAACACAATCATATTTATTTCACAATTTTTAGGAGCTACCAACTAAAGATACAAAAATAACAAAACACATGTGAATCTGCATTCAAACTGAACTGGATTTGAAATGCTGAGTCGCTGACACGCGGGACCCACTGGTCAGCGAGACAAAAACAGAGCACAGCGGCGCTGCTCGACGGACGCGGCCAAAACTCGACGGCGGCGAGTTCGCCGGCGGTGACATCATCACTAGACCTTCTACTCGGCCTAGCGCGTCGATTGGTATACTTGGCCGGCCCTATCGTCGACACCAGCGACGACGGCGGCGACCATGGCGGCTTGGCGAGGCGGGACGTCGGCGGTACGCCGGTGGGGGCTACGATGGCTCGACCTAGAGCTCGGACGAGCACCAGTGGACTACAACGAACCCAGCGCATCAGCTATCGCATGGAATGGTAGACTACAACGGCGTGGCCACGACGACGGACACGGCGGTGAAGCTCCGGTGAGCCTTTGCACGGCGCTGACGCCACCGAACGCGAATGGCGGGCACGGGAAGAAGCTACGGGTGTTGGGGAGACGGTGGAGCTATGGCGGTGGTGCGGGAGTGGCTAAGCGCGGTGCTGCGCAGCTACTATGGCGACGGCGGAGCTCATGGAAATCTTCTTTGGCGCCGTGGAGAGGCGGCGAAGGGGACCGAGGCGAAGCAAATGGGTGCTTTCGGTGAGTGCAAAGTGGCGTTGGCGTGATGAAGGCGCTTTCGGGGTAGCGTCGTGCTTCTCTTGTGGACAGAGCCGGCAAGCGGCTGCGGCCGTTTCCGCGCACGCTGGCTGGCGCCAAGGTATTCGACGGCGGTCGGCCACCGAACGTTGCGATTGATTGATTGATTCAGACGAACGGACGCCTGACAGCGTGTTTTCTCGTTGATTTATCTCGCAAATCCGTGGCTCCTTAGTACAAACCCCCGAATAAATTTCAGAGACCTAAGTACCAGCTACAAATGTCGTTCAATGATCTCGTGCTAATTCACAAACCAAACCGAGAAAAATCATCCCCAAAGTGAGCACGTCATTGATTCGATGAACCTAGACTTAGAAAAATGCTTAAGTGTTGAAATCAAGATTTTCTTGGTTTTTGTGGGACCCATTCAAGCATGTTAGAAGCTAAATCAGTCCATGACCCAAAAATAAAAGTTGTTCCTTATGTCAAACACTACAACTTTGCTTTAGTGAACTCCTCCATGCAAGGTCCCTAACACCTAGTTCAACTTTAGTCAAACATGTCACTTTGAAATCATGATACATACACAAACCATGGCTAAATGACCAAACTAGCCTTAGCACTAAATACCAAAGTTGTTCCTAATGATATCCTAAGCATGTTTAAACAATTTGCAAGGTCATTTAAGCATTTCATGTAGTAGTCACTCATATAGCTATCCAGGTCAACACATGTGACATTACTTAAGTGCTTGATCATGAAAGGTGACCTTCATGAACAAGGTTTCTTTTGTTAACCTAAGTGTAGCTAAAGTGTTTTAGTGACCAACATTACCCACTTGCATTCATTTGCACATGATCATAGGCATATGTTCCAAGAAACACGAGATAACAAGCAATGTTTCATATGTTTCGATCAAATGTTTCAATTGTAAGTGATGATTTATGAATGCTTGATGCTCATGCTCATGTTATGCGAGTCAAGTTATGCAAGGCTAACACCCGAGGTGTTACAAGGTTCTGGTTCTGTGTTTCTTGCTCTGTCCTCTCCTGGTCGGCGGCTTCAAGTTGGTGGCGCAAGCGTTCCACCTCGACCGCCAGTTCTCTATTGCTCGCCGTGATTCCCTCAATCTGGTCGAAGCACCTCTTTCGGTACTTTGCGGTCTTCATCAAGTCCTGCATATAAGCAAGCTAAGTCAGACAGTTTGACTACCATTACAGGGTCAAGTGGTTAAGCCAAACATACCTGGACTTCTGTCACCAAACGCTTTACCGCTCGTTCAACTTTTTGGGTCTCTTCGATCTCGGGGATTTCTTCATACATAACCCACTCGTCGTTCTGCCTGCGCGACACATATACATGTTGTCGTTTGTCTTTGGGATGGCCTAGGATCTCTTCGACTTCGTCCTCTTCGGCCTCTTGTTCAGGGGGAGGCGCTAGGCCAGAGATAGTAGTCTCCGCGACTAGTATGGCTTTCCCACGAGCCGTAGCATCGGCAAGCGTATTATGTGCCAACTCCGGTTGCTGCTCCTCGGCTCGGTCTGGTTCCCTTGGCACCAAGGTATCCGCCTCAAAGAGGCTAGTGCTCGAGCATTTGTACTTTGCTCTATTGTCTTCTCGACCCATTTGCTTTCGGGGATCGACGTCGGGCGCTTCGTGTCTGCGGTTCTGTGGAATTTCTTCTCTGAGTTGCTCCATAGTTAGTCGCCGAAAGCGATTCTTTCGCCAAGATCTTGGCAAAGCTGCGTACCACAACCGGCTATCTGGTCGGGATTTTCGGTGGACGCCGACCTAATATACCGAGAGAAAGTTCAGAAGACAATAGTATTCAATACAAATTATAATATTATATCAAGGTTACTGATACTTCTGACTTGGAAGCACGCGAATAACGTGGTGAAGGAACGTCTCTTTGACCGCGCTACCGCTCCACGTGCTCGGCGGGTTCCACCGGGTCTTTTTCCACCTCCGGTACTGGCGTCGGGGTTTGGTGCTTGACACTTCCCCCGCTTATTTTCTATGTTGCAGTGGTCGGTGGTGCGATCATCGGCGCCGCACAGAGGAGCTACCACCGCTGTTGACCCCATTTGTCTCCTCCTCTTTCGAGGGATGAGTCGGAAGATGTCCGCATCCTCTGTTTCATCGTCCGAAATGGGGAAGATGGCCTAGCGATGTTTGTTGGCATCTGGCCGCTTGCTAGCAGCCTTGGCCGTTACATCCTCCCCAACTTCGAGTACCACCCAGTCGACATCTTCGGTACTGGCACTGGTCTGGGCGGTTGAGCCGGCAATTTGCGACCAATCCACGCCAGGGGCGGAGACACGAATACTGCTGCTCGGTCATGACCATTACTCTGGGAAACATAAAGGAGACAAGAGTCAAATTTTTTGTTGCAACATAAATCTACAGGCACAAGGAGGCATCATTTACCTTTGGGGGAGGTCAGGCCAGCTTGAAGGCGTGCTCGATGTCGTTTAACCTGACATAATTGGGGTTGGCTAGATTGAATAGCTCCCCAATTCTGGCCTTGATTTCTATCTTGTCGAGCGCCTCTTTTCTGGTCCTCGTCGGATCTGCGCTACCCTGTTACTCGAAGCCAGGATGTACCCTCTTTTGGCAGGGCTAGATCCTTCGGCTGATGAAGTTCTCGACCACGCTTGGACCATCCAGTTTTCCCCATGGGATCAACCCGAGCAGTTCTGTGATCTGCTCTAAGTGCTCGGGCTTCTCCGACCAGCTGTTCTTCTTCTCTGGAATCAACCCCACGTCACACAGGGTGATCGTGTTTGGCTCTTCAGCGGATGTAGAACTATTTCTTGTACCATTCGTCCCAATTGAGGTGTTCCATGGGCGGGCAGGGTACTAGGCCTTCATACCAAATCCACGCAGATTGAGGTATACGCCCCGGCTATCTTCGAGCCTCCGCTCCCTTTCTTCCGTCCGTGAGAGCGAGCAGATGGCGAAAAGAGGTCGAAATAATGGAAGCCACCATAAGCTTCGCAAAGATGGATGAAGGTGGAGACAAGAAGAATCGAGTTGGGATGCAGATTGCAAATCCCAATCTCGTAATATAAGCAGAGCCCTTGAAGGAAAGGGTGCACTGGAACCCCAAAACCCCGCTTGAAGAAATCCTCGAAAACCACAATCTCACCCGGTTGTGGATCGGGAAGCTTTCTCCTTCGGCGCGACGCCATCCCATGAAAGTGCCTTGTTGTGGAGCACTCCGATGGCGATGAGGTCTTCGATGGTCCGCTCATTGCTCCTTGACTTCCACCACTCCTTCGCCATGACTCCGCCTTTCTTCGGGCGTTTCTCTTCGCCATTGATCGCCCTTGTTAAGAGGGTGGATGCGGTGGAGGAGGGATTAGTGGTGATTTTCAGAGGAGTAGGGTTCGGCGAGAGGAAGAAGAAGGTTGCGGCGGTGAATGACAATGGGGATCGGTAAAAAGTAACTTACCAGCTCTATATTATAAATAACCAAGGGCTCCGTCGTTTTTCGCTACCGAGATTCTTGGGGCGTGACGCGACTACGACGGTTGTTTTCACAACCTCGAGATCTCACGCCAAGAACGCGCCTTCGTTTCGGTGTACAGCGCCTCTTCGTTGATAATGTGAGAGGGCCCACATCGACGACGCACCTCCATACAAAGCGCCAAGCAACCGTTTGTCGAAAGAGTACTGAAGGCGAGTGATATGTTATATCCGTCGCTTTTTTGACCAGACGTGGCGATTGGACTTGTGAGTAAGGAGATAAATAAATACACCAAATAATAATACAATCGGCGTTTTTTTTTTTTTGGTGCATATCTTGAGCTCAATGATGGACCGGATCGCTGCCGTGTTTCGGGGATCGCTGGACCATTTGCGTGCTCGGGATCGCCTGGACCATCGCTGCGGTGCTGGGCACCGCTTCGGACCATCGCCACGCTTTGGGGACCGCTTGCCAATCTTGATGTGCTCGGGGACCGTCCGACCACCGCCGGAGATCGTTCTTCTCGGCTACATGTGATTTGTACTCACATACGCTTGAGAGGCGTTTATTTAGACCTTGCTACAAGGCTCATACCTCACCTTCTAGCAAGCTCGGGGACTACATCGGAGACGATGCACTGCCGGTGCATCTCGACGCTCTTTGTATTGACGATTGGATTCTCAACTTAATCGGGAATTCTTTTTTAGACCTCGCACCACGTGCCACGTCACCTACTACCGTGCTCGGGGACTAAGTGGGCACACTTCACCTTGCGGTGAATGTGTTTGTTTTTCGACCCCCACGCCTCTCGATGATCAAGGACGCTCACGCTTCAAGACGCACTTACATTTCTTTTTTCGAAATACAAGTGGGCACACTTCCTGTGATGAAAATCTTTTTCTTTTTTCTTAAGAGCACCATATATTCTTCGGACAACCGACTTCTCCGGCGACAACGGTGGTCAGAGACGTCAAGGGCTCAAGCCTTACTTGTCGGAGAAGGTTAAAATGGCGTGTCGCATTATAATACATGGTGCTCAGGGACTAGCTGTGGGGGTATTAACCCCTATACCCTTATGGCTAAGCTTGGGCCGGCCCAGATCGATGGGTTCGGTCCACCAAAAGACGACGTGCAGCCCGGTTAACTTGATCGGAGTCCCACGCAAGGAGTCAAGGCGGATTTGGCGATCAATCAAGATCCTGGTCGGTTAGAATAGGAATCCTTATCCGGCCACATATGGCAATTGTAACTGGCTAGGATTAGTTTCCAGATCTGTAACCCTGCCCCCCAAACTATATAAGGCGGGCAGGGGACCCCTCTAAAAGACATCTCTCATTGACATACAACAATACAAATCAGACGCATGACGTAGGTATTACGCCTTCTTGGCGGCCGAACCTGGATAAAACCTTGTGTCTGTCTTACGTCACCATCTTGTTTGTAGCTTGCGCATCTGTCTACCGACAATCTACTACCTTGGGTATACCCCTAGGTAGACTGCCGACCATATTTCGTCGACACCCCATGGCTGGCTCAAGCTCATTCTCTTGGCCATTTGCATTGACATAGCAACCTTGTGAGCTTAGACAAAGCCCTCACACTTATCTCCATCATTGATTCATTATCTTTGTGAGATTGGGAGAGAATCAAAGTGCATTGCTTGAGTGTTTGCATCTAGAGGCACTTGGTGTTCGTGTTTTGCTGTGGGATTCGCTTGTTACTCTTGGTGGTTGCCGCCACCTAGACGGCTTGGAGCAGCAAGGATCTTCGAGCGGAGGATGGTGATTGTCTCCGGCTCCGATCGTGGTGATTGTGAGGGGTTCTTGACCTTTCCCCGACGGAGAGCCAAAAGGTACTCTAGTGAATTGCTCATGGCTTGTGTGATCCTCATCTTGTGTTGGTTGTGCGGCATCCTATTGAGGGTTTGGCGTGTGATGCCAATTAGCGCGTGAACCTCCAAGTGAGTGAATCGCCACAACGAGGAGTAGCTCGGCCGGCAAGCAAGTGAATCTCGGTAAAAAATCATTGTGTTTATCATTTGATTTCGAGGTGATTGGTCTTTATTATTATTTATTCTTGTGATTGATTGGCTCCTTTCTCGACACTGTGGTATAACCATTTTGCTCACTCTCTTTACATTACCGTAAACTAGTTGCTAATCTCTTTAGTGTAGCTAGTTGTGAGAGCTTGTTAGTTTAGTTAGTGTGGCTCTTTAGTTAGCTTTTGAGAGCACACTAACTTAGTATAGTGTTATAGCTTTTGTGTGGATAGAAATTATATGAACTAGAATTGTGGTAGGTGGCTTGTATTTTTAGTAGGCTAGCGCAACACTTGCTTCGCCTCATAATTGTCTAACCGGTTTGTTAAGTGTTGTTGTAGAAATTTTTATTAGGCTATTCACCCCCCCTCTAGCCATTAGGACCTTTCAAGTGGTACCAGAGCTGAGGTCACCGTGATTTGAGGCTTAACAATCTTCGGTGTAAAAATGGCTTAAATCAACAACACCAAGAAGCCACCCCAATTTGATGACACAAATTATCCGTATTGAAAATCAAAGATGACCACACATATCAGGTCAATAAATAGAAAAGTATGGAAGGTGGTAGAAACTAAAATTGAGATTGATGATCCGGAGAATCCCACCGCAGTCGAAGAAGTGCTTCTCGAAAACAATAATATTGCTCTAAGTGCCATTCATGATGCAATTGATGAGAGAACATTTGAGCAAATTAAGAATATTGAGATGGCTCGAGGCTTGGAAGAAGTTGGAAGAATTATTTAACGACACTCAAGCCGTGAAGGGTGCAAAGGCATATATTCTTAAAGAGAAGTTTGCAAGCTTTAAGATGAAGGAGGATGAGAGTGTGCCGGAGATGTTTTATATGCTTCAAGTGCTTATCAATGATCTCAAAGCACTTAGAGAAGAGGTGAAGGATAAGGACGTCTCCCGTAAGTTCTTAAGATGCTTACCTTCAAGATTTGATACATTGGTCACTATTCTAGTAAGAAGTGGTTTGGACACCATGACACCAAACCAATTGTTGGGAGATATAATGATCGATGATACATATAGAGATGATATTGAGAAGGAAGAAAAGAAAGAGAAGAAAGATGAGAAGAAGAAGAGTGTGGCATTCAAAGCCACATCATCCAAGGGCAAGGCAAGGCAAGAAACATCAAGTGAAGATGATGGCTCATGGGATGATGACGATGATGAGAAGATGGCTCTCTTTGTAAAGAAATTTGGTAAGTTCATGATGAAGAAGGGCTACTGTGCTAGAAGAAAGAAGTCTTCATCCAAGAACAAAGAAAAATCAAGAAGGTGCTTCAAGTGTGGAAGCAAAGATCATCTTGTTACTCAATGTCCATACAATAGCGACAATGATGATGACAACAAGAAGAACAAGAAGAAGGACAAGAATGAAAAGAAAGATAAGAAGGACAAGATGACCTTCAAGAAGAAGAAGGGTGGTTCATATGTGGTCACTTGGGATAGTGATGATGATGATAGTGATAATGACAAGACCACCGAGAAGAAGGCACTTGCAAACATTGCTATCAATGAGAAGCCTTCTCTCTTCGACACTCCATGCTTCATGGCTAAGGCCACTAAGGTACAAACTTGTGATGATGAAAGTGATGATGAACATGATAATAAAAATGATAGTGATAGTGATGATGATGAACCTACTAAAGATGAATTATATGACATGCTAGAAGATGCTAAAGAACACTTTAATATTAAGAGAAGGAAATGTAAGAGCTTGAATAAGGAGGTAAAAGCCCTTAAGCAAGCTCTTGATGAGCTCAAAGCAACTCATAAGAGTCTAGAGGAAGCCCATGAGAAGCTTGGCAAGGCTCACAAAAAGCTTAAAAAGGCTCATTTCTTTTTGCTTGACGAGCAAAATAAAAAGAAGCATGTTCAAACTTGCAATATAGGCTTAACTTGTGATATAATTAATGAATCATTATCTATGTCTATCATTGTTGCTCCCACTAACCCTTCTTGTAGTACTTCTACTTTCACCTCATCTAGTAGTGATGGTTTCACTTGTGATGCCTCACTAATGGTTGAGAATGAGAACCTCAAGAAGAAGGTCAACAAGCTCACTCACACTTTGGCTAAGGCCTATGGTGGTGATGACCGCTTGCTTATGTGCTTAGGTAGCCAAAGAGCTTCTCTCTACAAAGAGAGATTGTGCTATACCACCAAGAAAGGTAAGGCGGCCTTTGCTCCTCACAAAACTAGTTTTGTGAAGAACAATGGTCGGTTTTGCACTAGTTGCAAGCAAGTTGATCATATAGAGCAAAAGTGCATGAACAAGAAGTCACAAGCTAATGTATCCTTCGTTAAGCTTGATTCTTTCTATGTACTTAACAAGGGTGCAAATGGTGTAAAGGCTAAGTTCATTGGTAAACCATGGATGGACTCAAAGAAGAAAGTCATTTGGGTACCAAAGAGCTTAGTGACTAATCTTTAAGGACCCAAGCAAGTTTGAGTACCTAAAAAGAATTGATCTTCTTTTGTAGGTCAATTACAAAGCCAGAGGAAGGCATTGGGTTCTTGATAGTGGGTGCACTCAACACATGACCGGTGATGCAAGAATGTTCAACCCAATCAATACCAATGGTAATGATGGTTATGATAATATCACATTTGGTGACAATGGCAAAGACAATGTCAAAGGGCTTGTTAAGATTACAATATCCAATGACATAAGCATATCCAATGTATTGCTAGTAGAGAGCTTGAACTTCAATTTGCTATCCGTGGCTCAATTGTGTGATCTTAGATTCAAATGCAAATTTGGGATAGATGATGTAGAGATCATAAGTGTAGATGGCTCTAATTTGATCTTCAAAGGCTTTAGATATGAGAATCTATACTTGGTTGATTTCAATGCTAGTAAAGCTAAATTATCTACATACTTGTTCACTAAGTTTAACATAGGTTGGTTATGGCATAGAAGGCTTGGTCATGTTAGAATAAAATAATTGAATAGATTGATTAAGCATTAATTAGTTAGAGGCTTGAAACATGCTGTATTTGAGAAGGATAAGCTTTGTAGCTCTTGTCAAGCCGACAAACAAGTTGGAAACACCCATCCTAAGAAAAGTATGATGAGCACTAGTAAATTATTTGAGTTATTACACATGGATTTATTTGGGCCAACACAATACACTAGCATTGGTGGTAACAAATATGGCTTTGTGATAGTGGATGATTATACTAGATACACATGGGTATTCATTCTAGTGAACAAAAGTGATATGTTTGCAACATTTAAATCATTTGTTAAGGGCATTCACAATGAGTTTGAAACAACCATCAAGAGAGTTAGAAGTGACAATGGTAGTGAGTTCAAGAATACTAGAATTGATGAGTTGTGTGATGAATTTGGAATTAGACATCAATTCTCGGCCAAGTACACTCCATAATCAAATGGCCTTGTTGAGAGGAAGAAAGAATACTCATTGATATGACAAGGTCTATGCTTAGTGAGTACAATGTAAGTCAATCTTTTTAGACCAAAGCTATCAACATGGCTTGCTACTGTAGCAACCGCCTCTATTGTCACCCATTATAAGAGAAGACATCATATGAGCTCTTGAATGGTAGAAAGCCCAACATTGCATATTTTCGAGTCTTTAGTTGCAAATGCTATATCTTGAAGAAAGGCACTATATTTGGCAAGTTTGACAAGAAATGTGATGAAAGATTACTACTTGGTTATTCCACTACAAGCAAAGCATATAGAGTTTGGAATTTGGATAGTAGTACTCTTAAAAAAGTTCATGATGTTGAATTTGATGAAACCAAGGGTTCACAAGTAGAGAATGAGAACTTGGAAGATGTTAGAGGCATTCAACTTTCAAATGCAATGAAGAACATGGATATTGGTGAATTGAGGCCTAGGCAAGTGAATGATGATGAAGATGATCAAGTGCAAGTGCTCTCTAACTCCAATATGCAAGATGATACAACTCAAGCTAGTAAAAGTGAATCTCATGATAATGAACAAGATCAAGTGGCTAGTACATCATCTTAATCCAATGATCAAGCAAGTGCAAGCAATCAAGTTCCAATCCTTCAACCAACCAATATTGCAAGGGATCATCCATTGGACACTATCATTGGTGATATTTCAAGAGGTGTACAAACAAAATCAAGATTGGTTTAATTTTGTGAACATTTCTCTTTTGTGTCATCCATTGAACTAAAGAAGATAGATGAAGCATTGAAGGATGTTGATTGGGTGAATGCTATGCATGAAGAATTGAATAACTTTACAAGAAATCAAGTATGGAAATTAGTAGAGAGACCAAAGGGACATAATGTGATTGGAACCAAATGGGTCTTTAGAAACAAAAAAGATCAAGATAGGATAGTAGTGAGGAACAAAGCAAGATTGGTAGCACAAGGCTATACACAAGTTGAAGGTCTTGACTTTGGAGAAACATATGCCCCGGTTGTTAGATTGGAAGCAATTAGAATCTTGCTAGCCTATGCTTGTGCCCACAACATTAATCTCTATCAAATGGATGTTAAGAGTGTATTTCTCAATGGTTACATCAATGAAGAAGTATTTGTTGAGCAACCTCCCGGTTTTGAAGATGACAAGAAACCCGACCATGTGTACAAGTTGAAGAAGGCATTGTATGGCTTGAAGCAAACACCTAGAGCGTGGTATGAGAGATTGAGGGACTTCCTACTCTCTAAAGGGTTCATGATGGGCAAGGTTGACACCACTCTTTTCATCAAGAAGATTGAAAAAGATTTATTTGTGTTGCAAATTTATGTTGATGACATCATATTTGTATCAACCAATCAAGACTTTTGTGATAAGTTTGGAAAGATGATGGCTAATGGGTTTGAGATGTCCATGATTGGAGAGTTGAGTTTCTTCCTTAGTCTTCAAATCAAGCAATTGAACAATTGTACTTTTGTGAGTCAAAGCAAGTATATCAAGGACATGATCAAGAAGGTTGGCATGAGTGATAGTAAAGCCATTAGCACACTAATGGGAACAAATGGCAACTTGGATAGTGATGCAAGTGGAAATATGGTAGATCAAAAATTGTATCGGTCTATGATTGGAAGCCTACTCTATGTGACCGCATCAAGGCCGGATGTCATATTTAGTGTATGCATGTGCGCAAGATTTCAAGCCTCGCCAAGAGAAAGTCATTTGAAGGCTATAAAGATAATATTGAGGTACTTGAAGCATACATAAAATGTTGGTTTATGGTATCCCAAAGGGGCAAAGTTTGAGCTAGTTGGTTACTCCGACTCGAATTATGCGGGATGCAAAGTTGAAAGGAAGAGCACCTCGAGCACATATCAATTATTGGGAAGATCACTTGTTTCATGGTCATTAAAGAAGCAAAATAGTATTGCATTATCAACCGTCGAAGCCGAATACATATTCGCCGGTAGTTGTTGTGCACAAGTACTTTGGATGAAGGCCACTTTGAGTGACTTTGGAATCAAGTTCAAGAAAGTGCCATTGCTATGTGACAATGAGAGTGCAATCAAGTTGATCAACAATCCGGTTCAACATGCAAGAACAAAGCACATTGATGTTCGTCACCATTTCATTAGAGATCACCAACAAAAAGGGGATATTTGCATTGAGAGTGTAGGCACCGAAGATCAACTTGCCGATATATTCACCAAGCCATTGGATGAGAAAATATTTTGCAACCTAAGAAATGAGTTGAAAATATTGGATTTCTCAAATATATGTTGATGCACCCCCCACTTATATGACATGTCTCTCCTTCGAGCAATCCAAGTTAAAGTTGATTGGCATGTCATACATCCTTGCTAAGGACATATTTAGTGCATCTAGACATTCTTCACATTCAATAGGCTCATTCATGAAAATCAAATGAATTTGATGATTGTATGGTACCACTATTGCTTCTATGCTTGATTTGGTCTAGTGGTAGCATATGACATATTTGTGGGCTTGTAAACCTAGTGTTTGATCTAGAAAATGAGCTCTAAGTGTTTAACTCAACATGGTATAAGATAATCCTTATTTGGAGGTGTGAAGAAGCTTGTCCTTGGATCAAACCGAGTTAAATATCTTTGACAAATGATCTAGATTGGACCAAATTTTGGGAAAATACTCCTCATCCCATTGATTGACATTGATAATCTTAACTTATCTACAATTTGAACCTTTGTGGTCATTGATGACAAAGTGGGAGAAAAACAAATATATTAGTACATGTAGAGAAAAACAAAGATATTAGTGTACTAAGATAATGAAAAGACAACAAAGGGGGAGAACTTGACATAGAGGGAGAGATATGACAAAGGAAAGGGATCAATTAAAATGTTGAGCACACAAGTAGGGGGAGCAAGCTCATGAACTTGTATGGTGCATTTGAATGTGCATTTCATATGTTTGCTTGCATGGCACAAGTTTTAAATTTCAATATCCATGCTTGTGTGGTGTATGCTAGTTGTAGGTTTGAATGATGAAATGAAAATCTAGCATGCATAAGTTTATCTAGTGATTTCATTTCCAAGTATTTTCAAATGGTATCCAGCTAACCATGATGCTAAGGATGGTATATTGGTGCACTCCAATTGGTATCATGCTTCAAAGGTCCATCTTTTATACGTTAGCATCATTTGGTAGACATTGTCTCCTATATTTCCTATCTAAACATATGTGCAAGCTACAATCCAAACTCTTAGCACATATGTAGTGGGAGCAATTGCTAACATACGGGGTTCATGAAACTTGTCCATATCCTTTACACATGGTAAATATGCTTGGACAAGCAACATGGATTAAATTGAATTTCAATTCATATCTTTGTGAAAGGGTTGTCATCAATTATCAAAAAAGGAGAGATTGAAAGCTCTAGTTTAGTTTTGGTGAATTGATGAAACCCTAAGTACTAACCTAGTTTATCAAGTGATCATGATATAGGTAGCACACTCCAAGTGGTGAAGCAAATGAAGATCATGACATGATGATGGTGATGCCATGATGATGATCAAGTGCTTGGACTTGAAAAGAAGAAAGAGAAAAACAAAAGACTCAAGACAAATGTATAAATGATAGGAGCCATTTTGTTTTGGTGATCGAGACACTTAGAGAGTGTGATCATATTTAGGATCGATAGCCGTAATATTAAGAGAATGCGGTTATCAAAGTGCCACTAGATGCTCTAACTCATTGCATATGCATTTAGGATCTAGTGGAGTGCTAACCCCCTTAAAAATGCTTGTGAAAATATGGTAACACATATGCACAAGGTGATACACTTGGTGGTTGGCACATTTGAGCAAGGGTTAGGAAGTTCACCAGCGCCCTAGATAGAAAAGACGGAGGTCACTGTAAGTGACCGGACGCTAGCCTTGGTTGGACCGGCGCGTCCGGTCAGAAGAAACAGCGAAGACGCTGGCGTTGGTCTTCGACCGGACGCTGGGTCACTTAGTGACCGGATGTTGACAGGGTGCGTCTAGTCCAGCTGACGTGGCAGCGCACAGGGGAGTCGTCGTGTGACCGGAGGCTGGGTGTGTCCGGTCGAGCATGACCGGACGCGTCTGGTCGTGAAAAGTCGTCTCTGAATGCTTACTGGAAACGACCGGACGCTGGGTTCAGCGTCCGGTCACTTTGTGCTGCTGCGTCCGGTCGTCACTTGACCGTTGAGATCGGGCGATCAACATTTGAAGAGAGGGGGACACGTGGCACGCATCGTGTGACCGGACGCCGAGGTCCAGCGTCCGGTCACCCCGTGTTGTGCCCAGTGAAGGGGTACAACGGCTCTATTTTGTGGGGGCTTCTATTTAAGCCCCATGGCTGGTTCAAGCTCACTCTCTTAGCCATTTGCATTGACATAGCAGCCTTGTGAGCTTAGCCAAAGCCCTCACACTCATCTCCATCATTGATTCATTATCTTTGTGAGATTGGGAGAGAATCCAAGTGCATTGCTTGAGTGTTTGCATCTAGAGGCACTTGGTGTTCGTGTTTCGCTGTGGGATTCGCTTGTTACTCTTGGTGGTTGTCGCTACCTAGATGGCTTGGAGCAGCAAGGATCGTCGAGTGAAGGGTGGTGATTGTCTCTGGCTCCGATCATGGTAATTGTGAGGGGTTCTTGACCTTTCCCCGGCGGAGAGCCAAAAGGTACTCTAGTGAATTGCTTGTGGCTTGTGTGATCCTCATCTTATGTTGGTTGTGCGGCACCCTATTGAGGGTTTGACGTGTGATGCCAATTAGCGCGTGAACCTCCAAGTGAGTGAATCGCCACAATGAGGAGTAGCTTGCCGGCAAGCAAGTGAACCTCGGTAAAAAATCGTTGTGTTTATTATTTGATTCCGAGGTGATTGGTCTTCATTATTATTTATTCTTGTGATTGATTGGCTCCTTTCTCGACACGGCGGTATAACCATTTTGCTCACTCTCTTTACATTACCGCAAACTAGTTGTCAATCTCTTTAGTGTAGCTAGTTGGGAGAGCTTGTTAGTTTGGTTAGTGTGGTTCTTTAGTTAGCTTTTGAGAGCACACTAACTTAGTATAGTGTTATAGCTTTTGTGTGGATAGAAATTATATAAACTAGAATTGTGGTAGGTGGCTTGCATTTTTAGTAGGCTAGCGCAACACTTGCTTCGCCTCATAATTGTCTAACCGGTTTGTTAAGTGTTGTTGTAGAAATTTTTATTAAGCTATTCACCCCCCTCTAGCCATTAGGACTTTTCACTAGTGTGCCACTTCATAAGGTAATTAGTAGCACTTGGCTTTGCTGCCTCCATTGCAGCCCAATATTTCTCAAACAAATATGGGTTCCATGAGTATGCTGCTGCCCAAAGGTGGTCATCAAAAACCTTGCCATGAATTTTTTTCTTAAAATTGGACACGAAGTGAAACATACATTCCCTATGTTCTGCCTCTGGGAATACATCACCTACCCCTGACATCACTGCTTGGCCAGCATCAGTGCATATGGTTAAACCCCTTGGTGATCCTATGGCCTCTCTAACTCTCTCCATGAACCATTTTCAATTATCATTTGTTTCAGAATCAAAAACTCCAAAGCAAACATGAAATAACCAATTGTGGCTATCAACAGCTGAAGCACTAGCTAACTGCTCCTTAAACTTGCCTGTCAGGAAAGTGCTATCTATAGTCATATTAAAACAGAAACACTTAAAATCCTTTCTAACTCTCTTTTTGTTGCCAAACAGTCTAATTTGGATCCATCCTGCAAATGAAAAGAACAATATAAGGAATCAACACTGCTACTTGCACATCACTTTTGCACTGCTTAGATGAATCGAAGGCTAGCACTCACCCTTCAAGGAGCCGGTCTTGCTTTGTGCCAGCATTATCAGACCCTCCATGGCTCCCTGAATCCCGCCCGAGCGTGCTGCCTGGATTTTGAATGCAAGTCAATGAAGCTTCAAGTTCCTATTTACTTTTGTTCGGACATTTATCTGTTTATCGATCAATGTTTATTTCTTTTGGTTACACCAGATCGTGTATAATATTCTAAGTTCTCAGTTAGGATCATATCTGCTAATTCATCTGATTATGTTATATAATAGCTCTAATTGTTCTCTGTTTCAGGCTCAGGGGCTTCGTAGATGTGTGGAAGAGATTGTCTTCTCAGACACATATCCTAGACTTGACATGGAGGTAAAAGAAAATTCATCAGTTGTCTGTGTTTGCACTGGTGTCAAAGCACATGAATCATTTACTAAAAGCTCCCTTTTGTATACATCCAAAGATAGGTAAAAGTCATAATGCATTCAATTCCTGTATTAGTTTGTAATGTGATAATAGGGTGGCATGCTCGTACGCTCAAGAGAGAGGCTTTGTATACGCATGCATGTCCTTTTGTAATGTGATAATAGGGTGACAATTGACTGTTGTTTATTTTTCTAGGTCGTGTTTGTGTTCCAATTGATCCCAGTAACTGTGATGATTTTGATCCTGCAGCTGTTCCGACTCTATCACAGGTATGGTCCATAGAGCCTAGCATGAGAAACACTAACATTTCATATCCTTCTGCCAAGCATCATGGTGCAATGCTGATTTGCTAAAACAAGTACACTTATACAGCTTTTAGGAGAGCTCAATGCTACTGGTTTTCAGACAGATTCTGAAAATAGTAAGTGATTAGAACCATGCTTCTTTTGTGATTTGTGTAAAAACTTATTATTTGTAATTGCAAAAAAAAAGCATTCTAGTACCAACATGCAGCCTTGCCTAACAGGCTAATATGCCCTCTTTTTTATCCTATTGAGTTTCAGATTTGGAAAGAATGTCCCTTGGGAAATCCATCAGATTTGGAAGAAGAAGAATTTGTGCAAAAGACAGTACCACCAGGGGGCCTCGCCGCCGCATCTGCAACCAGCCCAGGGGAGCTCGTGGTCGGCGGCGCTCACAGAAACCCCGTCGAAGTGCTCGCCCGCCGCGCTTCTTGTAGCGCCGGGAGGCTTCGCCGCCGCCAAGCCCCGCGAGGGGAGTGCCGGCGAGGATCCACATCCTCCCCGCCGGATCTCCTTCCATCTCGCATGACGACGGCCGCCACCGCCGAGAATCTCGCCGCTTCGCCGCCGGATCGAGCACTGGGACGAGACGACGGAGAGAGGACGGAGACGACGCACTGACGAGAGAGAGTCGACGGAGACTAATTTTGACCCAATCAAAATATCTGACAGCGTATCCCAGGGTCTCTAACGGAAGAAGTTAACAGAACGGACGGTAGTGTCATATTAGGGATGAAAATTGAAGTGAGTGTCAAATAAGTAACGAAGAAAATTTCAGGGCCAAGAAAGGAACGACTCATTTTTCCAGTGTCAAATAAGGAATTCTCTCAATTATAAGTCAATCACACTTTCTTAGACAGTTAAAACATTTCAAGTTGGATCAAATTTATATAATAAAATAATAACATTTATGATACTAAATAAGTATCATTATATTCTTTATTAATTATATTTTCATAGTATATCTATTTGATATCATAAACCTTTATAATTTTACTATAATTTTTGTCAAAACTTGAGATGTTATGACTCTCAAGAAGGTTTTTTTGCGAATACTCTCCAAGAAAGTTAAAATGACTTATAATTTGGAATGGAGGGAGTATGATTCTAAATTGATACATGCAAAAATATATTTCATAATAAATCTAATTATACCTATTTGATATTTTAAATAATGCTTACTTTTTAAATATATTGATTAAAACTGAGATTGATTGACTAAGACTCTATTTGGATCGACTAAAATAAGTTCCTAGCTGTTGAAAAAAGTTCTAGCTAATCTAAACAACCTAACTTATAGTCCAACTTATAGCTTATATTTTTAAACTATTCAACCACCCAGCTGATAAAAAGATATTAGCCACCTCCTTCAGGCTATTGCAATTTACAAAAAAGTTTAACTGATCTAAATAGGGTCTAAACTAGAATTATACTTCATCCATTCCAAATTATAAATCGCTTTGATTTTTTTATACATAGATTTTGCTATGTACCTAGACATATGTTATATATCTAAGTATATAGTAAAATTAATATACCAAAAAATTGAAAACAACTTAGAATTTAGATAGGAGAGAGTATCTTTTTAGAACAAAGGTAGCACTGAAGACATGCAATGTCCTTGTATAATAACCTCGATCGGACAGTTCTAAGCAAAGCACCAACAGTGACCTAACACTAGATTCGCCGTGACAGCACATCAACAAATGGAGTATGGATTTACCTTAGGATTTCATTTAAGTGTTCCAAATCCTCGATGAACCACAGTGTTAAAATATCCTCCAAAAATTATGTTTACTTGCCTCCTCTGGAAATTAACTCCTTCGAACCTATGTTTAACCGCAGTATCTCCAGGTAGCCACGTCAACCGGAATTCATACAGGCGGCCACGTCTCCCCGAATACATTTGCTTGGCCACCAGAGAGCCACGTCGCCCGGGTAATTTCGTCCACATGGTCCTACCTTACTTTCCCCTTTCGCTTTCTTCGCTTCGCTCCGGTCTCCGCTGCCGCTACCTGCTCGGTTTCCTCCCCTATCGCCGCACCGGCGTCGCGTCCCGCCGCCGTCCACCTCCGCCGGAACCTGCACGCCGCAGCCCCCCTCGGTCTTGCCATGCTGTTGTTCGCTCGCGCCACGCCGCCCTTCCTGCCCCGCGCCTTCCGTGCCGCCCGCCGCTGCATCGCCTGCCTGCCCGTGTGCCGCCGCTCTCCCCTCCTGCCGCTCCGCCGCTGAGCACGCCCGGACGCACGGCCGCGCCGGCCGCTGCGGCGGCCGCTCCTCTGTTCTTCTCTTTCCTCGGTGCGGTGTCCTTCGTCTCTTTCGCCTCCCTGCTGTCCTTGGCTTCTCCTTCGCCTGGACCTGCGCCTGCTTCCGCGCTCCTGTTCGTCTGGGGGTTCTTCGTTCCTGCCGGCCGCCTCCGTACTTTGGTTTGGCTTTGTCGTATCCGTCCGAGGTCCTCCGCCCCTGCTTCCTTGCGATCTGCGCGTCTTGGAGTTGGGGGTCCTTCGATCGGCTTCCTCCGCTGCTTCCGTCTTCGTCCGCCCCTGCTTCGTTGCGATCCGCGCGTCTCGGATTTGGGATCCTTCGATCGGCTTCCTCCGCTGCTTCCGTCTTCCCTGGTGTGTATATACATCCATTCGTCTCTGACTGCTGCCTGCATGTCAGTCTATTAATTTTTTCCCTGCAATGTGTTGGTCTCAGTGTATACGTGCTTTCCTGGCTTCGTGCGTGCACACGTTTCTTTCCTGGTAGTCCACATCGTTCCCTTTGTGGAATTACGGAGACTGGATGCTGTGTTCATAGACTGTTCTCTACGTTTATTTTGTCTGCCTTCACAGCTCCTGGTGGATTTAGGCTGCCATGTTTGTTACTCTGCTCCTTCCTGCTGTGGCTCCTCGCCTTGCCCCTTTGGTTCCTCCTGCAATTTTGGTCCATGGCTCATGCGTTTCCTTTCCTTTCGTTTGTCTCCTGCCAGTGCAAGTTTTTTTTTTTTTGCTATGTGCTTGTTTAGTTCCAATAACTTTTTCAAAAAGTGCTACAGTAGCTTTTCACGTCGAATCTTGCGATATGTAATGGAGCATTAAATGTAGACGAAAAAAAAATAATTGTACAGTTTGGTTAGAGACCGTGAGACGAACGTTTTGAGACTAATTAGTTCATGATTGAACAATAATTATCAAATAAAAACAAAAATGCTACCGTAGCTAAATTTCAAAATTTCGTGAACTAAAACACCCTGTTGTTCTTTTATGCTGACTCCACACTTCCCTATGCGCTCTATAGTCGTCAGAGCCCGTTCTTGCTTCTACCTTTTTCTGACGTCCAGGCTTCGTCTGTCTGTGTCTGCTTCTGTACAGGAGCTGCCTGCTCATATACAACCAGCCTGTTCGCTGGTTGGTTTCATTCAGCCCAAACCAGCCAGCCAATAGTGTTTTTCTCTCACAAAAAACCAGCACCAGCCAGTCCAAACCAGCACCAGCCCCAACCAGCGAATAGGCCCAACGTTGCTGGGATCCAAGGAACAAGGGCCATGTTTAGGCCCCGTTCAGTTGCCAAAAAATTTTATATAGTAACTGTCACATCGAATCTTGCGGCATATGCATGCAGTACTAAATGTAGATGAAAAAAAAAACTAATTACACAGTTGGTCGAGAAATCGCGAGACGAAACTTTTGAACCTAATTAGTCCATAATTAGACACTAATTACCAAATACAAACGAAATGCTACAGTGAGCCAAAATCCAAAATTTTTTGGAACTAAACGCACCCTTATGCATCCGCATTGAACGGTTTTACCTCCATCTCACTAAAGCAGTCACGGCACCGTCCTGCTATACTTGGACCTTACAGTGTATGCTTGTGTAGGTTGCGCCGTCTAGTTTCCCGTTATCGGCATCGCTTGCGCTCAGGTTGTGGAGAACCTGTCCAGGTCAGAAAACCTATGATTACCCTTCGTTCCTTTTCAGTTTGGTTCAGATCCCATCAAAGTTCTAAGTTTTTTCACTCTCTCTCCATCACGTTAATTTTTAGCCGCTTGCATGGAGTATTAAATGTAGGTAAAAAAAATAACTAATTACACAGTTTAGTTGGAAATCACGAGATGAATCTTTTGAGCCTAGTTGGTCCACGATTGGACAATATTTGTCAAATAAGACGAAAGTAATACTATTCATCAGGTTAAAAAAAGTTTCAATCTAAACAAGGCCCCCATTTGTTTTGGTGCTCTGTCCAAATTTGTCCGTCCCTGTTACACGCTTCCATGCCGTATGCGCCGCTGCAGACGCAGGGCCCAAAAAGGGGACCTCTTCATGAATGCCGCTCAGACGCAGTCTGTCCACATACATGCGCGGTAGAGTCTATGTTCGTACTATTTTGTTGCGCGCTTCTTTCGGTTATCCTACTGGAGCCGTGGGATCAGAAAGTTGGTTTACCCAGCGTTTGCATCGGTTGTGCCCTGTGTCATCCCTTGCACGTATTTGTTCGCCTTCTGTCCAATGTGTGCTCAGAGGCCCGTCCTTCCAGCTTAAGTGCCCACGCTGGTTCTGAACTGTTTCTCCTGCGTGGAGGTGAAAACTCTAGTTTGGTTTTGGTGAATTGATAAAACCCTAAGTGCTAATCTAGTTTATAAAAGTGATCATGAGATAGGTAACACATTCTAAGTAATGGAGCAAGTGGTGAAGATCATGATGATGGTGTGATCATAATGATGATCGCTTGGCTTGGAAAAGAAGAAAGAAAAACAAAAAGCTCAAGGCAAAAGTGAAACTTGATAGGACTTTTTTTTTGTTTGGTGATCGAGACACTTAGCGAGTATGATCGCATTTAGGATCGATAGCCGTATTATTAAGAGGGGTGAAACTCGTATCGAAATGCGGTTATCAAAGTGTCACTAGATGTTCTAACTCATTGTATATGCATTTAGATTCTAGTGAGAGCTAACACCCTTGAAAATACTTGTGAAAATATGTTAACACACGTGCATAAGGTGATACACTTGGTAGTTAGCACATATGATCATGGGTGGCGAAGTTGGAGTTGAGAAGGGGCTATCTCGAGGTGACCGGATGCTGCTCTAGCAGCAACCAGACTCAGCAGCCGCGTTCAGTCAGTGACGCGTAGTGAAGGCCACCCTCAGTCTTTTGATCGGACGCTAAACAGTGAATGTGACCGGATGCGCAGGGCCTGCGTCCGGTCAGAAGGTGACGTACGCTGACGTCAGTCGCGAAGCGTTGGCACATCGAGGAAAAGAAGGACCGAACTCTGGCCTGGGTCCGGTCATACCTAAGCGGACGCATCCGGTCGCGAAAAATCGCCTCTGGACGCTTACTGGAAACAATATGATGCTGGGTTATCACGGGGAGCGGCGCGTCCGGTCGTTGGGTGATGACACCGGTGCGCGCGCGAGCAGGGCTGGCACCACGCGTCCCGTCCTGTCTCCTGTGCATCCGGTCGTCACTTGAGTGCTGGCGCGGGCGAATTTGACCGTTGAGATCGCGTGGTGGAGAATCAAAGGAAGGAACACGCGGCGCAGATTCGTGGACTAGACGCTGGAGTCCTGCGTTCGGTCGACCCGACCTGTGCGTCCGGTCACCCCGTGAAGGCAGAGCAATGTGAGCTCAACGACTCTATTTGGTTGGGGGCTCTATTTAAGCCCCATAGCCGGCTCAAGCTCACACTCTTGGCTATTTGCATTGACATAGCAACATTGTGATCTTAGTCAAGCCCTCCCATTTATCTCCATCATTGATTCATCATCTTTATGAGATTAGGAGTGAATTCAAATGTATTGCTTGAGTGATTGTATCTAGATGCAATTGGTGTTCGTATTTCGCTGCGGGATTCGCTTGTTACTCTTGGTGTTTACCGCCACCTAGACGGCTTAGAGCAGCAAGGATCGTTGAACGGTGGAAGGTGCTTGTTTCCGGCTCCGATCGTGGTGATTGTGAGGGGTTCTTGACATTTTCCCGGCGGAGTGCCAAAAGGTACTATAGTGGATTGCTCGTGGCTTGTGTGATCCTCATCTTATGTTGTTTGTGCGGCACCCGATTGCGAATTTGGCGTGTGATGTCAATTAGCGTGTGAACCTCCAAGTGAGTGAATCGCCACAACGGGGACTAGCTTGCCGGCAAGCAAGCGAATCTCGGAGAAAAAATCATTGTGTCTTGATCGTCTCCTTGGTATTCATTGGTATTCATTGTGATTGATTGGCTCCATCATTGTGATTGGCTCAATTCATCTACACGGCTGTATAATCATCACATTCCCTACCTTGCATTTATATTTTGTGTTGATTCCCTTTTTAGTGTAATTAGTTTTGATAGCAAGCTTGTGTAGGGTCTAGTGGTTAGTGTGGCTCTTTAGTTAGTTTTTAATAGCACACTAACTTAGTGTAGTGACATAGCTATTGTGTGCTTAGATACCATAGATACTAGAATTGTGGTAGGTGGCTTACATTGTAGTAGGCTAGCATACCACTCGATTTGCCGTTTAATTGTCTAACATTTTTGCTAAGTGTTGTTGTAGAAAATTTTAATAGCCTATTTACCCTTCTTTAGCTATTAGGATCTTTCAAGTGGTATCAGAGTCGAGGTCACCGTGATTTGAGGCTTAACAACCTTCGATGTCAAAATGGCTCAAATCAACAACACCAAGAAGTCACCCCAATTTGATGGCATAAATTATCCTTATTGAAAGTCAAAGATGCACACTCATATCAAGTCAATCAATAGAAGTGTGGAAGGTGGTGAGGACCAAAATTGAGATAGTCGATCCAGAGAATCCCACCGCGGCTAAAGAAGTGCTTCTTCAAAACAATGACATTACTCTTAGTGCTATTCATGATGTTATTGATAAGAGAACGTTTGAACAAATCAAGAACATTGAGATGGCTCATGAAGCTTGGAAGAAGTTGAAAGAATCATTTGATGGCACCAAGGTAATAAAGGGTGCAAAGACATACATTCTCAAGGAGAAATTTGCTAACTTCAAGATGAAGGAAGATGAGAGTATGTCGGACATGTTTTATCGGATGGAAGTACTTGTCAATGATCTCAAAGCACTTGGTGAGAAAGTGGAAGACAAGAACTTCTCCGATAAGTTCTTGAGATGTTTACCCGCAGGATTTGGCATGTTGATCACCTTGCTTGTGAGGACCGGTTTGGACACAATGACACCAAACCAAATCTTGGGAGATATCATGACCGATGATACTTATAGAGATGATGATGAGATGGAAGAAAAGAACAAAGAGAAGAAGGATGAGAAGAAAAAGAGTGTGACATTCAAAGCCGGTTCATCATCCAAGGGCAAGGCCAAGTAAGATATATCAAGTAAAGATGATGGCTCATGGGATGATAATGATGATGAGACGATGACTCTCTTGGTCAAGAGATTTGGCAAGTTAATGGTGAAGAAGAGCTACCGTGCTAGAAAGAAGAAGTTTTCATCCAAAAACAAGAAATAGTCAAGAAGATGCTTCAAGTGTGGAAGCAAGGATTATTTTGTTGCTCAATACCCATACAATAGCGACAATAATGATGATGACAAGAAGAGCAAGAAGAAAGACAAAAAAAAGAACAAGATTACATTCGAGAAGAAGGATGGTTCATATGTGGTCTCTTGGGGGATAGTGATGTTTTCTCAAGTGATAATAATGATAGTGATGATAACAAAATCATCAAGAAGATGACTCTTACAAGCATTGCTGTTAATGAGAAGCCTTCTCTCTTCGACACTTCATCATGTTTCATGACTAAGACCACCCAGTTACTCTCGGCATGAAACATCCCTGTTAAGCACAAAATCTGCGCTTGTCTATGCGTGGGATCGACGCTGTTTGAACACCTAATGAGCCCGGTCCATACGAAACCAACGTAGCAACCACGTGCACCCATCGTTTCGAGCAAATAGAAAAAAAACAAAAAAAGCCCGCGGCCCATGATCGAAACACGGCCCCCGCGGCCCAACAACCCGCTCCCTAGGTCACTAACACACTGCGTATGTCTCCCTGCCGACATCGGCGAGGAGGAAAGGAAAACATTGGTCAACGGACACCAAGAGCGACACCGTCGACGATGTTTCCATAGACGCTCAGCTCGACGCTGCAATCCCGTGGCGACATCGGCGCAGAAGAACGGATCCTTCCCGGCGCTATTACCCCGGCAGGTACACAGTGGACACAGTACCCCCTCTCTCCTTTATTATTTCTCTTCAGATCTATACTGGCCTCAGCATTGTTTCCCTATACTTGGGTCCGTTTGGTTGGGCTTTTGGCTTTTGGCTTTTAGCCTCAAAAGCTAAAAGCCCAATCAAAATGACTGTTTTCGGAGGCTGCTTTTTTAGAAGGAGCTGTTTTTTCGTAGTACATTTTTCAAAGCTGGTTTGACCCTGTTTTAGGCTTTTGGCTTTCTGTTTTTCGAAATTAGTGGAATAAAAAACTCTTCCATTGTTGTTTCAAGAGAGATAAAGCTAGAAGGTATATTTTATACTTGTTTAACCAAATAGCTTTCAGTTTTTCTACAACTCACAGTCCACAGCAGTTTTTTCACAGCTCACAGCCCACATCAACTTTTTCCTACAGCCACAGCTCAACCAAACACAGACTTGATCTCCCTTATTTTCCACAGATCCATATTGGTACGGTCCGTTTCCACAAATACCTACGAACCAACCATTGAAGCCATCCGCAGCTGACAACCAGACCACATCGTTGGGCCAGCTATGCATGCTCGTTTCAGACAGCAATAGTAGCGTCCATTTCTAAATCGCTGTGTCAACGTCCATTATCATTTTCCCAGTGCCTAACCAGCACGTACACACAGATTTTCTTGATTGGCACATAAACATGTCCACATTCGTACCCAGACATCTCGCGCAGACATTGGCACAGATTAATATTCCTTATACATTCATTTCTTTCAGTTTGTACGCAGGCCAGACAGTCAGCCCTTCTGCCACTGCCATCAAGGTAACACCGATTTGGAAAACCCTATGGAAGCACAGCAAGGTAACGATATACATGCACATGGTTTACATCTGCATCATATCCATTGTATCCATTGCCACCAAACGCCATTGAACTCATAGAGGCAGAACAACATACAGAGACATCGCCACCAAGAAGAGGTAAGCAACGCTGAAAAACACAGCCTCATTGTTCAAGACAGATACACATATGGGCTATTAACACCGTTCCTTCAACATTACCAGGACACTCAACGATGCATCCCTCTGACTGGAGAGAATATATTGAACAAGTATTCATGGGTAACAGGTCTCTGACATAGTAGCTCTAACACACAGCCCTCTTTATATATACCCCAAACATATCACGTTTGTTGCCCAGAAGAAGACGATGACGCCATGGCCCGGCTTCGAGGTATGCTGTCTAAGTAATGACTCACCGAATCTCCACATCAACATCGTCATTTGCTACTTGGTTCGCCAAAAAAGGTGATAGCCTAACCCCTACAGCACCGTTTTGCAGGCAACACAACACAAAACCATGGAGACTCAGGTCATACGTCTTCCACACAAAGACATACCATTCCTCTTCCATGCCTCTGCGTACATAACATTTTTCCCTACATCAGCAGGTTCAACAGACTGGGGGCCATCATCGCCATGAACTATTACTACGGCGCAGGTTAGTCACAGCTTTGACCTCAACAAAAACTCCATTTATCCAGCCACAAAAATATATTATACTACAACATCTGCTCGAATTCCTTCAACAGGCCCAGCAGGCGCTACATGAACTTGGCTCCACATTGACCATGATCTCCCGCGCTCTCTCCCATAATATGGAAAATGAACCCCTCACGTGCAACGCATCGCCACTGCATCATCTGTATCATATACGTACCTATATGTGATATCTACATCCTGTACAGTCACTTATCCCATATTAGCCTGCTTATGTGCATCATCGAATATGTATATGACCCACCGACGTCGTCTTTCCAGTTCTGACAATTATTAGCTAACCTATTCGACCTCTCTGTGTGCTTGTGTCACTGCACCTCCATCGAAATCATCGTCGCTGCGCCAAAACCAGAATGCAAATTTGCGTCCGCGCGCAAATGCACGCGCCTCATACTAGTATCACACCTACAATCTAGTGTTCTTTGGACCAAAATTGTATAGTCTGAGTATGATATTAATTAAATGGCAAGTCGAAAAGACGAGCACTTTTTGTTGCATGAAACTTGAGCTTGTTGTAAAGGTGCCAAAACAGCTCAAATGGGTTTTAACTTTTAAATGGAAAGTTAGGAGGAAGAAGGAGGCCAGACTTAGGAAACAGAAACACCGATTTGGGAACTGTAGTTTAGCTATTCCATTGCCCGCTGTATGTGATGTTTAATGAGCAGAGTAAGGGCATGTTTGGATTAGTTTCGTATTCTTAAAAACCAGTTTTTGCCTCTATTTTCGAAAACCTGT
Source organism: Miscanthus lutarioriparius (assembly GCA_904845875.1). Taxonomy (NCBI): domain Eukaryota; kingdom Viridiplantae; phylum Streptophyta; class Magnoliopsida; order Poales; family Poaceae; genus Miscanthus; species Miscanthus lutarioriparius. The sequence continues at coordinate 26,345,843 of CAJGYO010000006.1, read as the reverse complement.
TTTCTGAGCAAAAACTGGTGGGGTGTTTGGATCCCCTAGTTTTTAAGAATCTAGCTTTATTTATTGCTCTATAGGTCACAAAACTAGCAAAAACTGTGTATTAACAGCTTCCTAGTTTTTAAGAATCCGACAAAAACTGGGCGTGTTTGGATCACACCTAGTTTCTAAAAGCCAGATTCTTAAAAACTGGCAAAAACTAGAGGGATCTAAACAGAGTCTAATGCGGCTGTTTTAGAGGTATGGGATGGAGACAGCTTGATGCTGACTTTTAAAAGAAACGTGTCTAATAATGATCAGTTGATGAATGTGTGGTTTGAGTTACTCGGAATCACGGAAAGTCTTGAGTTGTGTGATGATCGAGACTCCATTATTTGAAGTTTTGAGTCCTTTATGGAAGTTATTCGGTGCAATCATTTACTCCTTCTATTCCTAAATAAATCAATTTCTAGAATCTGTGTCATTTTTTAAGTTTGGTTAACTTTATAGAAAAAAATTAACAACATCTATGACATAAAATTACCATATTATGAAAATATATTCTATGATAAATCTAATGTTACTTGTTTGATATCATAATGCCCTATTTGGATCATGGGGCCAAAGTTTAGCCCACATCTTTTAGTCACATTTTAGCCCTCATGAATCCAAACACGAGGACTAAAAGTGGGGGCTAAACTTAGATGCAAACAGGGCCTAAATCTTGATGTTTTTTTTCCTACAAGTTCAATTAAAGTTTAAAAAGTCTGAGGTAACTTCAGAAATTTATTTATTTAGGGACAGAGGAAACATATACTTATCAATTCGAGAGATGTGGCCACTATGGTCTTTTTTTGTGAAAAAGGATTGTAACGTGTGTAGAAAGCCGTGCTTCCGTAGTACAAGGTCAGGTCATCGTCGAGTTGGTCGTGAAGCGACAATAGTTGTGAGGTGGGTGACTACTACGTTCCTTGTGTACATCTTGGATGGTGAGCTACACAAAGTTCTTACTGTTTAGAAGTGTCACTTTTAGTTGCTAGCCGTGTTAGCTTTACTACGTATTAAGGGCCTTTTTGGCATGGCTTATGCCGGCTTCGGCTTCATCTATTTTGCGCAAATTGAGGCACGGTAGCGTGAAGCCGTTTTGTAAGCCGAGGTTAAAATGAACTAGAAGCCGAGAAAAATCAGTTTTTCTGGTTTCACCGACTTTAGCTTTACCGGTGAAGCCGTTTTGGATAAGCCGTACCAAAGAGAGCTTAAGTTTCGTTGCACAGACACGTTTGTTAGTACTACGTACTAGCTGGTAGAGTAGTAATAATAATAAGTCTAGTACGGGTCAGAGAATTTTATAGGCCTTCAGACACTATAGGCAGTACAAAAATTAACCTAATCAAGCCCATGGGCTGAATTGAAGGCCGTGTGCATTTGTAACTTGTAATGGGCTGGGTTTTAGGCCCATGAGTTCGCTCTGGGCAGGTTTTATACCATATAAAAATCTTATAACAAGAATACATAGCCGTAAAATTTCTTATAAATCTACTATCTACTACCACATAAAAAGAGAGAGGCGGTTTCGTGCACTTGGTGTGCGCGTCCGGCCCCAGAGGCTACGGTCATGTGCGCGCTCTACTAGAAAAATACGGACGTGTGTACGCCGGTTTCGTCCATCCAAATCCAATCCAAACAAAGAAAACGTGTGTGAACTACTTGCTAGGCCAACCAACGTCCGAACAGCACCCACACAGGCACACAGCGCACGTGAGGTCGCACCACCTGGACCCACACAGGCACGCGCGCTCCTGCTTCCTTGCCGCTGCAGCCTGGACTCCACCATGCACGCGCTCGCACCGTTGTCTGCGCACAAGAACTTCGACTTGGATACGCTCCTGCACGCGAACTCCGACTCGGATAGGCTGCTGCGCGTGCCTTGACAAAAATCCTAAAATCCGATGTGACTCCAATACAAAACGAGTACCGATCTGTGCGTTGCACCGAGTCACCATTTACTAAACCTCAGTATTTGTACGTAGATGCGGACACGGACATATGAGCTCCGAAAACTTTAGGCATGTTCACTCGGACTTATCAACTGGCTTATCAGCTAGAATTTACAGTATTTTTCTCTTAAAAAATCAGCTTCGGCCGACTTTAATACCAGCTGCGCACGCCTACGTCCAAAAATTCCGAGTGCGGCCACGAAACCGCGGGGCCCACCTTCCTCTGTTCCCGAGTCTAATACATGTACACGTACGTGATGACCGGTACACGTACGTGATAACCGATGACGTGTCCTTTTAGATTCAGTGTCCGGATCAAAGACCGACGGGACAATGCTGCTTCGTACTCAACGCTACGCGCGTATCCGCAGCCCTCGCCTGCTCGGCCTCTGCACTCTGTACGTGTACGCGTGGCTCGATCTGGACACGTACGCCTGCTCCGCTTCCGGTATGAAATCATCGAAGCTCACGCGTCTGCGTTCAAATGCTGAGGTTTAGTCAAATAAAAAAAAATGCGCAGTGCCCTTTCTCCATACAACGCATGGGCATATACCAGTAACAAAATAAGAAACACATTTTATCCGAGGGAAAACAGACATCTGAATTCATGAATCCATCGTTCACTGAAATTGGTCTGCATGGGCCAGCTGAACCACAGTCAGCTACCGCACAATAGCACAATTTGGAGTGTCGTTTTGATGGGTCGAAAATGCCTAAAATGGTGCGCTAGAAAGGAAAAGAGAGCGAGAGATGGCAACAGTTCAAAGCAACACAGGCTCGGTGTATACCCGTACACTGTTCGTTTAGTGTAAATAATACTTTTCAGTTTGACTTTTTAGCGAAACGAACAGCACCGTACGTCGCCCGCCGCTGTTAAAACGTACCACCACCAAACGGAGAGAGGCCGAGCGCCATTACGCAATGAAGCACTCGCATTGCCTCCGTTTGCTTTTCTTGGTCTCCATCCTTGTGGTCTCGTCGGGCGTCACCGTGTCGTCTAACAAAGAGACGACATGGGAGAAGGCCGGGAAGGCGGCGAGGGCGCCGGTGCAGCTGGCCGACGAGGCCTTCCTCGCCCGCCTCTGCGACCGCGAGCAGCAGCGCGGGCGGCCACCGCGGATCCTCCGCCCTTGGTGCACGCAGCTTCACGCCAGGCGCCAACGCGCCCACCAGTACCACCACCTGCCGACGCTGCCGCCCAGCCGCGACGACGAGCAGATAGACCCGCGCTACGGGGTGTCCAAGCGGCTCGTGCCGAGCGGGCCTAACAAGCTGCACAACTGATGATCGCGCGATGACGACGTGCGGTCTCGGTCGGCGAGTTCGCGCCCGACCGTCAGGCGTCAGGTTTTCCTTGCTAGCTTTGCTTTAGTCAGTTCGTTCGAGTTCGAGCCTAGCTTGCTTGCTGCAGGGAGTCGCACGCATGCGGGCAAGGCTTGGTGGTCGTGGATGCATCTTGCATTGCATGGGGTCATACGCCATGTCCTGCAGTGTGCATTGTCCTCTGGTTCGCTCAGAGAATTGGAGAATATAACCGCGAGACGAGACGACCAGAGAATCAGAGACGCTTGGCAGGGGCTGACAGAGGAGGATGAACCCATTTAGGCATATCGCTTGCATCTTCAATTCATTATAACTTATAAGTAGATGTCGCATTCAGGCTCCTTTTGTAGTGCATCATGTACCTTCCATATTTCTAGTTTGATTGGTTCTTTGTTTGAGCTTGCATTGCCGTTAAGGTTAAGTACCGTTCGTTTCGCTGAAAAGCCAGGCTGAAAAGTATTGTTCGTTGATTTACTGTGAGAGAAAAACAAACATTGTACCATGGCTGATAAGTTCAAACGAACAGGGTCCAGATTAAGTTTTTGGTCCTGTTCGCTTCACTGAAAAGCCAGGCTGAAAAGTACTGTTCGCTGATTTATTGCGAGAGAAAAATATTGTGCCGATAAGTTATCTCTAAGCGCTCGATCCGCTCCTTGGACATGTGAGTTTCTGTGTTTGTTTAACTGTTGCTGAAAAGGCGAGGTAATGTTCTCCGATAGCTCGGACAGTGGGGCACTGCTAAGCTAATGTGGTCCAGCTCTTCCTGTGATGAAAACGTGGAGCAGGCGAAATAACTTCCCACAGACATTTTGCCTTCGTACTAACTGCATTTATTTAATTTAACTCCACCGTAGAGATTGCGTTCGTCCCCTTCGGCTCAGTGGCGCGTATGCAGTTTGTAAATGGTAGCCGGCTGAATTTCAAAGGCAGAAGATTTGGTCCAAAATTGCGATGAAGTGCTTACGCAGAGTTCTATCACAGATGGAAGAGATGCTTCTATGCAAATTATCTGCTAAGAAAGAGTATTAATCCGAGATAAATAAATATATAGTATTTTCGATCGTGAGCTGATTTCACCTGCATCCCTTTTTCTGTGAGTTTGTCAGTCTATTTAACTCGTTCAGCATTCGCCGAACCATGACCCATGAGATCAGCTGGACAGGTCCTGGTCGACAGTTCGACACTTCCATAAGTTTGGTCATAATGACGGTACTAGCTGAACCGAATGGTGATGACATTTTATTCAGGTGTACTAGGTTCAGCACTTTCCAGCTCAACTCAGTCAGGAAAACCTGCTGCCCAATAAAATGAACTGTCTCTTCAGAAACCACTTCAGTACTTCCCTGCAGCTGCAGGGGGTGCACAACTGAAAGCATCCCGATCTCCGTACTCCGTTTTCGGAACGAAAATACAAGCCATGGTATGGCTACTATCTAAGGTAGAGATACTAGGCCAGGTTCAAGTGCGTGCCAAGAACATTTTAAAACACTGTATAGATGGTAAACGACTTAGAATTTGAAAGTTTGCATATATCGATCTCAAAGGATTTTGAGCACTAAATTCAGAAGTCGCTTACGGTTGTTTTTCAAAATAAAAAGAAAGAAAATGTAGGAAAGACCAGTCCAGCCCCATAAGAAGAAAAAGTCTATTTTACCTCATCGTTGTGCTCTGAATTTTCCTCTCAAACTCTAAAACTGGACATCTTAACACCGCCTCAAACTTTGAAAAAAAATGCAAATGACCTCTTGCCCTAGATTGAAGTGGTTTTGAAGGCGGTTTCATCCTTGTCTTAGTTAATAACATTCCGGCAAATACTTAATAATATTTTTAAACCACAAAAAAAATCTCTAGGCTTCTAAAAATTTATGAGAAAAAAACCTTAGAGATAGATTGGAATATGAAAAAAACCCAAATAATATTTGGAGCTCGTAAATATATCTATAAGATTAAAAATAGATGTAGCTACAGAGAAATGGGAAAAGATATCAAAAAATCTGGTAACTACCAAAATACTTTGATCAATGTCTAAACGTGTTATAAAAACTTTCCATATCAAAAATACAAGATGCTAAATACATTCATGCTTGTTGTGTATTATGCTTTTGTTTTAGAACGTTTTGAAATACATTTAGACAACAATTAGAATGTTTTGAGAAATTTTCTAGTTTTTTCTGACATTTTTCTATTTTCTTAGAGATAAATCTATTTTTTTAAAATAGATATTTTCACAACCTCTCAAATACTATCTTAGAAGTTTCATATCCCAACCTATCTCTAGGAATTTTATTGAAATTTTTATAAGCTTAGAGATATTTTTCGTTATTCAAAACCTTATCACATATTTATAAAAAAAAGTTCTAAAAAAGGATGAAATCACCTTCAATACTACTTCAAACTAGGACAAGGAGGTAATTTAAAGGTTTTGAGAGCTAGAGGGTAAAGATGTTTGATTTCATATTGTTTGAGAAAAAAATCAGTTTTTTTGGATGGAGAAACAAATCAAATGATAATTTGAGAGGTAAAATTGATTTTTGCCTCACAGAGTAGGCTTGCAGCCGCGGTCGCTGCTCTAGCTGCAGTTTTTTGAGAAACACCACCCTCTTTATTGATTGAGTTGGTCATACGAAATACAAACGCCCTCGGGTGGGTCAAAAAGCCAGACATGTTACAAAAGAGCTAGATTATCAGCATCGACATTTGAATTCCTATTCTCATGAGCAAAATCAACATAAATAAATCACGAGCCCTAGCCCTAATCTCTTTCACAACTTAGCCATACGGACCCATTTCTTCTTCTCCGAGACTCCTAATAACATTAGCACTATCTGAAGCTAACCGGAAGGACCGCAACTAACACCCCAATTACATCGCCAACAAAAAAAAAACTAACACCCCAATTATCACTTTTTTTGATAAATTTGACTGAGAATGCCCCGATTGTCACCTATTCGGCCTGGTCCATCAGAGGCCGTGGCCCAACTCATGAAACTAAACGAAACGGCCCTTCAGCTCCGGTTCTTGCGGTGCAGGCCTTCCCTGAGAGCTGGGTCCCGCCCCATATGCTTCCTCTCCAAGTCCAGAGGGAGAGTGGTACGGCGGGGTCGCGGAGCTTGGCGGCTGCAACTCGCCTGCCTGATGGGGCGGCTTCGCGCGTGCTGCCGTCTCCGCCGCTTCCTCGGGCCGCCGCCGCCGCCACAAGCGCCGCCACCGGGCCAACTTCTGGCTCGCGGGTCCAACGCTGGCGCGGCTCACTTACCGCCTTTCTCGAGGCTTTTCTCATCAGCTTCGGCGGCCGCGGCCATCGCGCCCCACGACGCACGCGACTCGGGCCTCGGCGGCTCGGCGTACTGGGCTTGGATTCGCGCGGCGACCGAGTCGGCCCCGGCGCCCTCGCCGCCACAGGAGGAGGAGGACGAGGGCCCGGCACGCTACATCCCCGTCAAGGCCTACTTCCTCTCCACCAGGTAAGCACGCAGCGCCGCTCCCGCGCTTGCTCGATAGGTGTTTGATGATTTATCAGCGAGGAAACATTGGGTGCTACCGTGCTATTCTGAAGAGATGCCGATGCCCAATTGGCGCTGCGAACTAAAATGACGTGTTTTCAATTTTTCCTCCTCGCCGTGGCAGCATTGATCTGAAGAGCATGCAAGCGGAGCACGGAAATGATATCGTACCTCCGTCGACCCGTTCGCTTAATTACATTGCACTTCGGTACTCCGAGTTCCCACCTGAGATTATGGTTAGTGATTACAGTTTAGCATCACTTTGTTGGAAGTCCCGACATTCAAAATTAACAAATCTCAGGCACGTTTGGACCAGTTGGACATGCTTTTGCAGCATTGACCTATGCTTTCCTTCTGGTTTTGGTTGATATTTATGCAGAACATTGGAGTGAAGGACAATAGATTTTGCTATCGCTATGTGGTTGTTTTTCAGTATGGTTCTGCTGTGCTTTTCAACATTGCGGATCATGAAGCCGAGTACTATCTTGATATAATTAGGAAGCATGCTTCAGGATGGCTTGCAGAGATGAGAAAAGATGGTATGACCACTGCTAAACTGTGTCTGTTTACTGCTTTTTACTTGCCTCCATTTTTGTGTTCCTTGATAATATTTGCATTAACAGACAACAGTACAATTGCCTTCTGTTATATTCAAAGATGCTATTTGTTAACTGTGTAGAACTCAACTTAAAGAGAATCATCGCATGCCTAGGCCGTGTATTGTGTGCATTTTTGTTTAGCAGAAATAAGTTGCCACTGTTTTTTGTCCACTGTGACTGAGCTTTGGCATATGCCCCTTGGAATTGCGCTGTTTGACTCATCGTAAAGATGCAGGTTTAGAGTAAAACCTACATCGACTGATGCCATCTGATTTGCATGAACAGATTATGCAGTGGTCGAAAACCATCCTTGACAACATGGATGAAAGGAGGTCTTGACTATATAGTTCTTAAAAGTTTAGACACAGACGGGATTCGCATAATTTCAAGTGTTCTTGGTCAAAGTATCGCCCTTGATCATTATATTCGGCAGGTACTGATATTGTGCGAAGTTAATGAACTTATGTGTTGTGGCAGTATCATTAAAGCTTTGTCTAGAATTTCTAAACTTCAAAAATTCCAATTTTGACAGGTCGATGATATGGTTGAGGAATTCACTGAAATTAATCGTGTCATGGAAAAAACTGGCAACTTCACCATGCAAAGAAAAAAACTCTTTCAACTTGTGGGCAAGGCTAATTCTAATCTTGCAGATGTTATCATCAGACTTGGTCTTTTTGACAGGTATGTCTACTACACTTAAGTACTATACTTTCTATTTAGGATGGTTCCATTTCTCAAACAACATATATTAAGTTAAATAATATGGATCAAAGAATGTGCCAATCCCATGTGGAGGATTGTGAAGGTGTGTCATTCAAGTTGCTAGACATTGCACATCTATAAGCCACTATTATCCATACATTTGATATTCCCTTTTGGAAAAGAAGGGTTCACATGGGGTTTATGCTGTTTGTTTGGAATTTCTTCCAGTGTTTTGAACAAATGTTGATGGTTTTGATTGTTGTACTAAGAATTTGGACATCACTATCTCACTGTACTCACTATTTTTAAAAGTATTGTGCTTGCTATTCTTGGAGATTATCATATTCTTGTTGGCTCTGTTGCATGCACCCCATGTTTCTGCCTTGACTCACTTGTTGCTTTTATAGTGCAATTTCGCTTCTGGATCCCTGCTTATATTTTTTTTTTTTTTTGCTGCTGAATACATCCACCTTCTGTCATTTGACCATGATTCTTGTATAGGTCGGAAATTGCTTGGAAAAATGCAAATTATGCACAAATTCTAGAGTATCTTCGGGAGGAATATGAACTCAATCAGCGTTTTGGAAGCCTTGACTTCAAACTGAAATTTGTGGAGGTAGTGCCTTGTGTATTCATTCTCCTAGATAGTGCAAAAGTTGGCTTCTTTATCTTTTTTGAGTTTTCATGTGTGCTTACAATTTATTATTGTAACAGCACAACATTCATTTTCTTCAAGAGGTCCTCCAAAATAGACGGTCGGATCTGCTGGAGTGGGGTGTCATAATACTGCTGATTATTGAGATTGCCATCTCATTATATGAAATTGTCAAGGACTCCATGATCTCTTAGAGCTCTCTTATTCAACAGATCAACACCACACTTATCCATCCTCGACTCACAACCCATCATCTTGTTATGCTAACTCCAGGTCTTCCTGTTTAACAAAAAAAAGGGAAAAGAAAAGAAAGGCCCCAGCTCCATCTTTCCTGACGCTCCATCTCCACCGTTTTGATTTCTAACCTTTGATGAAGGCAAGTTGGGAATGCTCCTAAGGCGTTCTGTCTTCTGACCATTGCATCTTTGAGTTTCTTTATCCTTTAATTCCAACTCACTCCTAACGAAAAGAAGTTTGTCCAATTTTCCTATGCCCAATGAGATCCCGGGCTGCCAGGGTTTTCAAATTTGAGCAGAGTACTAGTTTTGCTTTCAATCTTCATGCCAGGTGTTCCTGGTACATGTTCTTGGTGCCACTTTTTAATATCGTCATGGGACTGTTAGGTCCAATTTTTGGCAAGGCTGAAGCCAGTTAGCTGGCTACTGGACCTGATGTAAAGACCATGAAAGCTTTTATCAAATGGCTTTATAATTTGTACAAATATTTAGCGCGGGGAGGTTCCCTTTGAGTTATAAGCATACTAAATTGCACGTTTTATTTTGCGTGGTAACTAAACGTACAGAAGAGTGACTATGTCAAGGTTGGTTCACTATGATGTTAAACGCTCTGTACACCCATCGCGCCACAGTTTTGTTTTAAGTCTTGTTTCACAGTATTAACCTATAAGCGTAGCTTGTTTCAAAAAAAAAACTTATAAGCGTAGCTGCCTCAGATTCATTTTGTTTATTTTCCTTAATATAAATATTATTACATGTGTTGGGTTGATGCCGAAACGTCAGAAGATGTGTGGTTAGTTACTGGTAAGTATGTGTGGCTACTGCAATGCAGGAACAGGTCATGGAAACGTTTAGTATAACCAGCGCGACAGTTCGTCAGGCTCATTTTCTCGATTATTTCCTTCCACACGGTACACTATGCTGTTAGAAATGGGCAGTAATAGCAAACTGGCAGTCCAGTGTGCGCTCCTGGACGTTTAGACCCGAAACAGTAACGGCCTGACCACCGCCCAGCCCAGCAAGGCAGCGAGAGCCGCACACCAAACCCCGGCCGCCGCACCCGCACTGGCGCTTGACGCGTGGGGCGCCGGCGACGACGCGGGCGGCGCCTGGACGAGCACGGAGACCTTCATGCCATTCCAGCAGTAGCCGCGGCTGCAGATGAAGTAGAACCGGCCCGTCTGGTTGAGCCGGAAGACGAAGTTGTGGCCGCGGCTGTAGCTGAGGATGGGGCTGCTGGCGTCGCACGCCGCGTACGCCGTCTGGTTCACCTGCACCACGTCGTACTTGCCCTTCTCGTACTTGAATTCTGCAAGCAAACGCCTTCAATTCTTTTTACCAAAAGCTAGATCTCGATCACACGGGCGGCTTGATGGCTAACGCTTGAGTGTGCAGAGGTAGAAAGGGGAGAATGGTACCGAGCCAGTCGCCGACGTGGAACTGCTGCTGGTCCGCCCAGCCTGTATAGTTGACGTTGGGTTCCCAGCGATGTTTCCTGCCGCCGACGACGAAGCTTTCCGCGAGGGACGGCGCCGGTGTCGCCGCGAAGAGGAGGAGCACCACGAGGAGGAGGCGCGTCGCGGTAGCCATTTCTTGGATGTGTCGAAATGAAGACAGGAAGCGGCGGCGGCGGGGTGGTTTTCTTAGAATCGGGGTGTGTGTGTTCTCTTCGTTCTCAAAACATTGAATTGATTTTGTTGTCCTGGATATTCTCATATTAAATGCATTGCATTTTCGGCGCTTGTGAAACCACTCTCTACCCGGTGGCGGCCGTAGCAGCAGTACTCAGCCGAAATGCGTGATGTTACTAGGGCCGCAGGACGACGGATCAAACTGGCATATGCAGCCCGAACACACCTGGGGCGTTTGCTCTGCGTTCTTTTCTTTCTTTCTTTTTTTGTTTTGAGGAATGCTCTGCATTCATGTAATCATGGTAAATGGATTTCGCGTGACCTGGGCTGGGCCTGCCGGCCTGGGTCCGCATATGCCGTATGCGAGATCAAACTTCTTTCTTTCTTTCTTTTGTTACGACGCGAGCAAACTTCTGATTTGCTTGGAAGCGACTCCTCGGGCTGAAATTTGATCGAGTCAACTCCTCGCGGATCGCCAGTGAGTCGGCACGAATCGGTTTCCAGTGTGCTTCTAGGCAACCTTTAACAGTCCATGCAATTTTAATACCCTTTAACAAGGACAACTCAGATAGCCCGTATAAATTCAGCTTAACATTTTGCTTATACTTAGAAAAAAGAAAAGAAAAGGAGATGAAAGAACCATACTATACTAGGTTGGGCTAGATTACGAGGTCCGCTCGTTGGGCCCACCAACAGTCCAACACGCCAATATGTCGTGCTCCTGCAGTCCTACCACCTGGTCACTTGCACCAACCTTCGTCAATAGATATGATCATTGCATATAATCAATAATACTAGGATGAAATTAGCCCAATTATTAAGAGAGAGAGGATATGCAATGCGTACAAACAAAAGCACCAATAGGTATACCAAACCTCATATTGCTTCGTCATGGCCACCGTTGGCCAATTAATAAGATGGGAAGTCCTATGTCTTCAAAGGCAACGAGCCATATGGGAGTTTAGCATATGTTGCTAACCCATTTAGGGAAATTTATGAAAAGAGGAGTAGATATGAATGGAGGCTAAGCATGTCTTAATGAGAACCAGCTTGCCCCCATGTGACACCGAAGCACATGAGAAACCACCTGTATTTGCTCAGACTCTAGATTCATGGGATCACCTCACTCTTCTTGACCGAAATCCTCTCAAAGAGTTGTATTTCAAGTTCCTAAGTTTGTCTACGTACATGGGACTCTAATAAAGCTACAGTGTCATGAGGTACTTGTGTTTGTTAATGGAGTTTGTGTGGTCGTTGCTAGCATGGTCATGGTTAAATTTTGGCTTGGCTCACTGGATCAAGAACTAAACAACGTTTTTTATACCATGGCAGCTTTTCGTCCGCTACCACCTAGCACGAGCCTTGCTTGTGTTGTCTCAATGGCTGCTATTAGCCTCTACCGCCTGATTGCTAAATTCGGGAACGGTCACAAGATTATCTCATGTGGTTCCACATGTTGCTTCATGCTCTCAAAAGTCTTGGGTGTGTTTGATTGCCTGTGAAATTTTTGCATTTTGATCCTTTTTAAAAACATTTTTTAAAAATAACCCCTAGGAGAAACATTTTTTGGAAATAGACCAAACTCTCGGCGTGTTAGAACAACGTTGTATGTCTTTTTTAATGTCATATCCTGAACAGCGATAGGAGAATCATCGGTAGTTGGGCCTGAAAGGATCAAGATGCCCAAGAGGGGAAGGTGAATTAGGCTAATTCTAAATTTTCTTGCAATAATCGAATCCTACGGATAGCCCAATTAACCCCTTGTGCTTAGAAAAAGTTTTTCTATCAAATCAACGCACAAAGGATTTGCAACCTATGTTCTAAACTTACTCTAGCATAGCAATTCTATAAAAGTAAAGACGAGTATTGAATTGCTCAAAATAAATACTTAAAGTAAATACTCAAAGTAAATGGAGAGAGGAACACGGCGATGTTTTGCCGAGGTATCGAGAGTCGCCACTCTCCACTAGTCCTCGTTGGAGCACCCACGCAGGGTGTAGCCCCTTGATCCGCCAATAAGGATCAAGTGCTCTCTGGGTTGATTCTTGACACTCCGTTGGCGAATCACCCAAAACCGCCACAACTTGAGTTGGGTCACCCACAAGCTCTTGGGGTGATCACCAAGCTCTCAATCACCACCAAGCCGTCTAGGTGATGGCGATCACCAAGAGTAACAAGCACGAACTCTCACTTGACCACGCGAAGCCTAATGAGAAGATGGATGCACACTTGTCTACTCTTGATTCACTAATAAGGTTTCACTCTTGGATTCTCAAATCACAAACACCTCACTAGGACCTTCCTCTTCTTGGCACTCACAAACGTGTTTCTCAAATTGTTGGAATGAGCAAAAGTCTCTCCACACACAGTGGAGCTTCTATTTATAAGGCGACCCTTAAAAAGCGAACCGTTATGAGCTTTTTGCGGGATGACCGGACGCTCAATCGTATTGCCGGACGCCCTCGGTCAGTTCAACCGCCAGCTTGATTTCAAGTGATGACCCGGACTCTGTCGTGGTCCGGTTTAAGCCGGCTGACCGTCGCTCTTGATGCTCTTCACCAATCGACGGACGCGTCGTCCTCCCTCAGCAGCCCTCGGCGTCCGGTCATTCTTCCGGCGTCCGTCACACCAGACTTGTTCTCCTTGGTCAAATGCCGGCGACGGACCACTCTCGTCGGTCCATGCCGGAGGGCCGTCTCGGCCAAGATTTGACCCTCCATTCACTTCCAACTCTCGATCATATGAGAATGAAGTTTGCTCCAAAGGATCTTAGGCATTCATAGGAGCTACCTAGAGCTAGTTTTAACAAGTGTGCACCACACCTAACTCACTAGACTCAACTAGGTCAAGCTACCCGTTCATACCCCCTTAATAATAAATACGGCCAAAGGAAAAACAAAGTCCTAAACTATTCTAAATATCTCTCCAATTCCAATCGACACTTAGAACTAGTCATCCTTAACCTTGTCGTTAATCCTTTGAAAACCGAAACGATTTCCATCGTAGGGGCATGGCAACCTCGATTGCCCAATCGATCTCCATTACCATGACCTAACTTTATATGCCTCTGCAAAACACACGTTAGTCATAGTAATCTTGTATTGGCATTAATCACCGAAATCCAACTAGGGGCCTAGATGCTTTCAGGGCCCACAGAGCTCGACGTGGGCTTAGTTAACGCCGAGGCCTAGACCTCGGCGTGGCACGACTCAGCGCTGAGTCTTGGGTAGTCAAGCCACGCAACCCACTTCTTCCTCCTCTCCCTTTTCTATTCTTTCCCCCACCGCCTGTTCCCTCTCTCTCCCCTCCGCCCCCACGAACCCTAGGCGTGGGCTTAGTTAACGCCGACGCCCAGACCTCGACGAGGCACGACTGAGCGCCGAGGCTTGGGCACTTAAGTCGCGCGGCCCCCTTCTTCCTCCTCTCCCTTCTCCATTCTTTCTGCCCGCCGGCTGTTCGCTCTCTCTCCTCTCCGCCCCCCACGAACCCTGACTCTATAGTGGCACACTAGGGCGGCCGGATCTGGCGTGAGGACAAATCCCCGAGGGAATGCCCCTTGCCCTCCCCTAATTTGTCTGGTTAGAATTACGTGCATTGGTTGTATGCATGTAGAATGTTGGGTATTGTGGTATTGTATGGTTGTTCAAGTATATGTGAAATTTATTGTTTAGTTTGAGTTGTGGTATGATATTTTGATTGATTTGTCTACTTATGATTAGTTTCAGTGCTAATTCGTCATTTGGCATTAGGGTTTCCTTGATAGCAGTGGGTTAGGAGGTTATAAGAAAAAAGCAGATCTGCTCTTGTTTTAAAATATGTGACCATGACAGGTAGAAGTATGGGTTATGTGTAGGAAATATTGAAGCCTAGCATATAGGATGATCCCTGCAAATTATGTAACATCTCTATATGTTTGGACGTTACAACCTTATGCTGAACCAATTGTCTCAAATGACACCAATGAATCTTAGAGCACAACCTACAGTCTTGGTAACACAGTGCTATACCTATCAAATTGTTGTTAGCAGTGTGTTGATTATAATGCATCAGCAACTCTAGTTAGAAATGTTATTGATTCACTAGGTCCATATCATTAGTTGATAATTTCATCTAGTTTGAATTATTAGATGATGATATGTGACAATATTTGTTGTGTGATGGCTGTAGATGGATAAATTAGTGAGGTTGCATCACAGAGGACGTGTTGTTAGGACAAGAGATGATAGTGTGAAATTTGAGGACATGTTTGAGGATGTGTTGATTTTTTCTGAGTCACCCTCTTTGACCCAGTTAGTGGATCGAGTGAAAGTAAGGCTATGTTGGTCCGAAGGAGACGTGCATGTTCAGTTTGAAAGGGTCATAGATGTTGGGTCGTCTCAGGGTCCACGCATCAAGAGGTTGCTCAAAATTACAAGATTACAAGGCAGTTGTGTTGGCCTTCGAAGTGCGATCTTTGGATTTGGTGATAATTAAGGAGTATGGCATAGGAATTGAGAACATTGAAGCATGCCCATCGCTCAACGCTCACATAGAGAATGGTCCATCATTAGAAGAAGAAATAGTTCTCACACAACCAACGTACGGCGGTGTTGACGGGTTAGGATCGGCCGAGATAGATGAAGGTTGTTGTGATGGCGTCGGAGATGATCACGAGAACACGGTAGCCGATGGTGATGAGAATCATGATAGTAATGATGATGATGAGTCTTATGGAGTTGGTAAGGGAGAAGAAGGTTTGGACGACGCTAGTGGAGATGACTTAATTGATGATGATCTTAGTGACAAAGCTGATCTTAGTGGTGAAGATGAGTTTGGTGATGCCAGGGCTAGGAACCAGTTTGATATGGAGGTAGCTAGAGATGATGAAAAGTTTGTATAGGAATTAGTTGAAGACTCTGATGACGATCATCCTGTTCGTTGTCTCAATGATAGGGAAATAGAGATATTGAGGAGGGTGTTGCTTGTGAGGGATCCACTAGTTTCTAATTTTGAGGACCTTAGCCATGGGCATAGGACAGTAGCTGATGGAGGTCCAAGTGATACAACAGTACCTGATGTTAGTGGTTGCAACATCATAAGTAAAGACATTTTGTTTGCTACCATGGATCACTTGAAATCATGGTAGCAAGAGTACTCCAATGTTCACAACCGTCCATATAGGGTCATCAATTTGTGCAAGGACTCTAGGTACATTGTTGCTTGTGAAGAACAAAATTGTGGGTGGAGCGTATACACTAGGAAAACGAAGGCAGGCACATGGAAGATTACTTCAGTTAAGCAACCATATGTTTGCGCCAGGGCTGAGGCAGAAGAAAACCATTTGTAGCTCAATTCTATGTTCATCGTCAAGGCAATTATGTGCCGTAGTGAAGCATTTGCCAACCATTACGGTGTCTGCGTTGGTTGAGATCATCTTCCTAGTCAAGTATGGAAAAGCATGGAGGGCAAAGCAGCGTGCACTTGAACTTATCTTTGGAGATTGGGAACAAGCGTATGAGCGTCTTCCTATAACGTTGAATGCAATGAAAGCTATAAATCCTAGGATGCATTTTGAGTATTTGCCTAAGGAGGGTGAAACAAAGAATGGAGACAAGTTTTTGTTAGGGCATTCTAGGCTTTTGGCTAGAGCATCGAAGCATTCAAGCATTGCAGGCCCGTCGTCTCAATTGATGGCACGTTTCTTACAGAAAAATTTGAAGGCACAATGTTTATATGTATTGGAATTGATTCAAAAGACCAACTTGTCCCATTGTCCTTTGGTATTGTTCGGAAGGAGGACACGGATAGCTGGTGTTGGTTCCTCAAACTAGTAAGACAAGTGGTTATTGGGTTGAGGCGTGATGTTTATGTAATATCAGACAGGCATGCTGGCATTCTAAATGTTGTAGAAGAAGACTTGACCGGTTATGGCCAAATATATCACTGGTGGTGCACGAAACACCTTGCTTAGAATCTTACAAGGCGTGATGGCACAAAGGATAACTTCAAGTTATTTGAGGAGGTTTGTAGACAGCTTGAGGTTAATTTATTCAATGAGAAGCTAGACGCCTTGAAGTTAGCCACAAATGCTAGTGGAAGACAGTTCCTCGCTGACTTGATGCTATCTAAGGAGAAGTGGACCCTTGCATACGACACCAGAGGTTAGAGATGGGGCTTCATGACTAGTAACATGACAGAGATGTTCAATAGTCTTCTCAGAGGGTGTCGGGGTCTTCCCATGACTGCTATTGCCTCGTTCACGTTCTACAAGTTGAATGCTTGGTTTGTTGAGAGGAAAAAACATGTGAGATCTCTTTGGATAGCAAACAAACCATGGCCACTGTTAGTATCTCAACAACTCTCTTGGTCAAAGAAGTCTAAAACACAAAAGGGGGCATGTTTCGATCCTTTGAACAACGCATATGAGATTCTAGAGAGCGGTGGAACTAACATCGGTGGTGAAGACCGTGGTGCTGCAAAGCATAAAGTAGTAATCAATGAGAACAAATGTTCCTGTGGGAAACCAACCATATACCATAGGCCTTGCTCCCACATGATTATGGCTTGTCGGATTAGACGTGTTGATGCTGAGGTCCCTCCCCGTTTAGCAACTGAGTTCTCATTGAGAAACCTTATGAGCACTTGGAATCCTCAGTTTGAGCCATTTCTAGACGAAGACCAATGGCTGTTGTACGATGGCCCAAAGTATGTGGCTGATCTTGGCTTGCTTTGGAAGAGTAGAGGACCTAGGAGGCGAAAGCGATTCAAGATGGACATGGACCGAGCCGCCAAAGGAAGATCAACCACGAGTAAGGTCGGGACACATTTTGTAGAGGATACTCAATGTAGTCGTTGCTCAAAGTGCCATAAGTTGGGCCACAATAGAAGGAAATGCCCTGAATTAATTAGAGAACAGGTATCCAATGCATTTGTTTGCTTAGTAGTTATTAGATTATCCTTACTTGTTTTCTTATTAATGTTTTGTTATCTTTTGCTGCACTTGTTTTTCTCATAGGTATCTATTGATGTACTTGTTTTATTTAGTGGTTACTAATGCATTGTTTACTAGTTGCTAAAGTGTTGTTATTTTACTTTTGTTACTTGTTCTCTTACCATTGTTTCATAATTTTTGTCATCAACACTAATGCGTTGTGACTTGTTAACATGCAGGATGGACCATTTCCCCCTACTTGATCCAAATTACGATGAGAAGCACCAGGCTTGGATGATAGAGCAAGGAGAGGTAAACTTCAATTGCCTCCGTTTTTGTGAATTCAACAAATGTAATACTTATTGTTTATTCTATATGTTGTGCAGGAGCTGAATGCCTTGAGGCCAATGACACATGAGTCCGCTACGACCATGGTCTATGATGAGTGATACATGTCCCTCCTAAAGCGTGCAAAGCTTGCTACCGTTGCTCGTGTCTGTCGTCATGGGGTGCCACCTTTCAACCCAGCGGCGCTGACAATGATGATTGATAGGTGGCGACTAGAGACACACAAGCTTCCACCTCCTAGGCAGAGAGATGACGATCACTTTGGAGGATGCAACCATGATCCTTGGACTAAAAATCTGAGGATTCCCAGTGACAGGAGACACGGAGTTCACTGGATGGAAGGACCGTGTGGCTCAGTTCTTGGGACATTTGCTACCAGAGCTTTAGCCTAGCAAGAAGCGGTGCAACAGTGGTGTGCCACTGAAGTGGCTTCATGAGTAGTTTCATCAGTGCCCACCTAGAGCAGACGAGGCGACCATGAACTACCACTACAGGGCTTGGGTGCCTCACATGTTTGGTACCGTTCTATTCTGACGGCACCAGTGACACGACATCATGGATGTACATCCCGTGCCTTCTTAACTAGGACGTTGCTCAGGAACAGGAGTAGGGGCTGGGCAATACTTTCACTTCTATACCGTCAGATGTGTGAGGCTTGCCGAGGCGGCCTTCAGGTGTGCATGCTACAATGTCAGGGTGCACCCCCCCCTTTTTAGGTAAATCAAACTTGTGCAAGTTTCTAGGTTTGGAATATTGTTTGTTTAACACATTTCTGTAACTTTTTAGATTTGGATGTGGGAGAGACTTCCAGTTGGGAGACCGCATAAGATTGAACACCCTCAGGCTTGGTTCCCAGCAGGAGACCCAGTCGTCGCCCCTACTATGGCACACCTCTACGAGCAAACCTGCGGTACTTACCACATCTCCCGCCATGCGTACATCAGCTACACGAACGAGCTCGACATCCTATTGCCATAACATGTAAGTTTGCCAACATGTTAACTCCTATTTAGATGTGTGTACATAGTGCTCACCACATTGTATGCAGGTTGAATGGCGGCCATATACTCAGGAAAGAATTATGGGGATGAATTTGAGCACACTATGCAAGGAAGACGAGGAGTTGTGGATGATGAGGTGCCCGCTCATTTGTTTCTACGTAGTGGAGT
This sequence comes from Miscanthus lutarioriparius, assembly GCA_904845875.1. NCBI lineage: Eukaryota > Viridiplantae > Streptophyta > Magnoliopsida > Poales > Poaceae > Miscanthus > Miscanthus lutarioriparius. The sequence goes on along the minus strand of CAJGYO010000006.1, from coordinate 26,326,791 downwards.
ACCATCTTCTTCATCATGTCGCACGATAGTTCGGTAGGCTGTAGCCTTGTCCTCTAAAGGACTTCTACACCAGCTGGCAGCTCCACAAGTATGTAACATCCACTATGTCATGTGTCATTGCAATGTACCATTTTCTTTGAATTGCTGCCAATATTGCAGGTTGAATCGACAACGCCAAGAGAAGATCATGAACTGGCAGAGCAAACACCAGTGTTTCATCGATGAGTGGCATTTGTTTGAATAGAACAACATGTGAATCCACACCGTCCATCGAGATACGGCATTCCGTGAGTACCTTGTTTGGCTAGGGGAAAGGACAAGGTTACATTTGAAGCCGGCCTGGATGGAGCAAGATATTGCTGAGATCACGAGCTCAGATGAAGGTGACAACCCCTATGACCAAGCTACCCGAGTAGGATGATAGGTTGAAGTCACCCCTCTCTTAACCCGAGCGGTGAGTGAGAACCAAAGCTTGTTTTTTAGTTTCGGTGGGCAACATACTAATGAATTGCTTGATTAGGGCAAGGAAATCATGAGGACAATAACAGAGCATGGAGTGGCGTTGATGATCCCCGAGGGTGATCCTGATGAGGCAAGCCTACTACGACAAGCTCTTTAGGTGGTCCTCAAACTTTTGTTGTCATCACACATGGATTTTCAAAATTGGTTAACTTGCATCGTGTTGACAACCACAATGTGCCATGTATTGCCTACACAAAATAGCAACATGCATCGGATGTTGATATGGCCAAGATGTTGTAGTACCACCACAGCTTGTTGCTACTCCATCAAGTTCACATGGTGTAGGACCATCGGCTACACATGGTGGTATAGGTACGTCCAGGGCTGCCCAAGAAGATGACGAAGGAGGACACCAAGGAGGCGACCAAGGAGAAGATGATGACAATGATGATGACGACGTCAACTATGATGAGCTAGGCATGTCATAGCTTGATGATGCACCTCAGGGAACTCAAGGATCCTCTAGTTCTGGATGTCCACATAGGATGAGTTGACCAGTGGATAGGTTCACTCTAGGGATGTATGCACTAGGCAGAGGCAAGCGTAGGACTCGGCATCCACATTAAGGTAAAGTATTCCCTTTTCAAAATCATGAAAGTTCCTTTGGATATTTTGTGGTTCTCATGCAAAACATACTAAATGGTCGCCATGTTTTTGACAGGTGTACACCATCTTATCGAGGTACATGACAATCGTTGAAGGGTTCAATAGAAGTGGGCTACTTGTTTGGGCCATGACATCTATGTTAGACTTGTTATGTTTGTTGGCAATTTGTGTGGACCATCTATTATATGTCCAAACTGTTATGTATGGAACTTTCGAGTGGAGCTTGTCTTACCTATGTTAAAATGTTGTATATTGAGCACGTGTTACAAAGTGGTCAAATGCTAAACTATTTATAAAATATGTGCTGAGACTTGTCAGGATGACAACTGCTTTGGAAACATGTTATTATGTACTGAATCCAAGGTCGGCGTGAGGTATATTAACGGCTAGCACAATATCTAAGCATCAGATATATTAATGTCGAGCTATGGTTTCAAAGACCTCGCAGCATCTGCTTAGTTGGCGTGAAACCCAAGAACGCCACCCTGAGTTGTCACGGCATGCTACAACTTAACATCGAGGTGGAGGCCCAGAGCCAGTTATTTACTGAGTAAGGTGTGCTCGCGGCGCTGAAATAGCCGACCTCGGCGCTAAGTCAAACGACGCCGAGGCCCATACCTAAGCGCCGCCCGACTCAACGTCGAGCCTAGGCATGGAAACCTCGATGGGGGCTGAGGTAACCCCGAGGCCCATGTATATCAGCATGGCTCGACTCAATGCTTGGGCACGCAAAGCTCGCTGTGCTGGGCCCAAACCTCGGCGTGCATCGACTCAATGCCTAGGCCCAAATCTTGTCGTGGCCCGACTCAATGCCGAGGCCCAACCTAAAAGAGGCATCCGGTCCCTTTCAAGGCCCCCTCCCTATGTCAGAACCGCCTGAAATAGCACGCTTCTAGAGGCGCTCGTCTTCCACCAGACACTAAGCACTCCAAAAGCTAGCTACATCGAACGGTTTCGTCGAGCACACCCTAAGGGAGAACTCGAACAATCCATGTTTTCCTCCAGGATCCAATAATGAGAACGAGTTTACAATACTTAGTCCATTTCATACAACAAGAGTTCTCAGAAATACATTATTACAATGCCAAGTTTAGAGTACGGAATTTAAACAGCGGAATCGAAATAAACATCTAACGATAAGATATAAGGATCCATCCGTGCCCACCGAAAAAATCCTCCACACAACAGCCATTCCTCAAGCTACACCTGCAACATGGGTAAATAAACCCTGAGTACACAATGTACTCGCAAGACCTACCCGACTTGTGGGAATAAGTTCCTAACTCCAAAGAATATGATAAGCTTTATAGTTTATTGGGTTTCCTTTTTATGAAAAGCCTTACTAGTAGTGAATCCTTATGTATGTTTCTTATTAGCAGTCATGATTAGTTCATTATCTAACCATTCTATGTAAGCACATGTTCTACTTTTTAAAAAAAGTTGAGCAATCAGATCCATTTCACCATCTTTCATCCTTCAATTCTTACTATGGTGCTAGATCATAAATAAGTCGTACCGTATTACACGGCGATTCATGAACCAATATATCCCAACTGAGTACCCTGAAACACATGCCCCGCTTGTACCCTAGGCACGAGCAAGACTAACCCACCACTCTCCTGTCAAGGGGTCTAGGTCCCCATCCAAACTTGGACTCCAAGCCCCCACTCCTGAGTCCCGAACTCAGTGTGGTGCTTAGACCTCCACCATCCCCGTCTCCAATCAGTCGGTCCGAAAATAGCCAAAACCCACGATAAGAGAGTAATGAGCCTTCCCACTCCCATAAGCAAGTATGTGCTCAGGATAATAAGTCTATGACCTGACTAGAATCCAATACAATGGCCGGTCCTTAACCGACACGGACAAGGAAAATAGTGTAACCAAGCTATGCCCCGATGGCCATGGGACACAACCTATTACACCCACCAATACCCATACCATATCTTTGCCCGGTCTCCACTTCCTTTCACCATTTAATCATGAGAGTAATAATAATAATCACCAATTGTGAGTAACGGCAGGTTACTCACACTATCAAAAAACCTAAGCATAGCAGCTACTCACACCTGCACTAGTAGGACTCATAGGACAGATATATTTATGTAGGTGGTTTCCATAAAATGACTATAACGAAATGCACATCACAGATATATATATTTAGTGATTATTCAAAATAAGGGTTATGCATCGGGGCTTGCCTTGGGCAGACGCAGCTCAGTCAGTCAGTAGTAGCTCTAGGACCTCCTCCTACACGAGGATCTCCTCCTCGTACTTCTCGATCACCTCCTCAAACTCATGATCTCCGATGTTCACGATCTCCGCCAATTCATTCTCTACATGCATGCGATGATGCAACACGTTAATATTAAGGCAACATCAATTCTTAAAATAAGAATACATCTACTAAGCCACTAAGCTAGCTCTAATGGTTAAGATACTAACCACTTATCTTTTTCGCAAAATAGGTATGGATTCATCTAACGGTTATTAACTTAGCAACTAAAATGCAATCTTACTCTTATTAGTGATTTAACTTATATTACCACAAGGAGCACCTAACTACACTAGTACTTAGCCTATTCTAAGGCTACAAAAATTACAGCGAGCACATAATAATATAATAAATCTAATGTAAAAGTTTCATGGCCAAAGTTATTACCAATTTGCCACAAAAATTCCTACAAATACTAATCTAAATAATACTAAACACTCACAAATGATTTAATAAGCCTTAACATCAACTCAGACCTGCATCATATAATCATACCATCATATAGACAACATTTTCAAGAACCCAACAAAATTTATTTCACAATTTTTGGACACCTATGTGAATTGATATTAATTTTCAAAGTTTAGCTTAGAATGTAACATATAAAACTATTTCTAATTCCTTAAGAAAAAGAAAAATGAATTCTCACTCCGCGGCGCACCACCGCACGGCCGCGCAGACGCGGCCCACCACAAGATGGCCCATGATGGGGCGACCCACGCGCGCGCTGCCAACTTTGCAAAAATGCCCTCACGCTACAGACAAATCAACCCGGGGTCTACAACACTATTCCTCGAGAGAGAGGCTATGCAACAAGGACCTCACAACTATCCTCTTTTACCATGGCCAGGTCCTTGGCTACCCCTACGGGCGCCCTGGCGCGGCGGGCACGGTAATAAACAGCCACGCCGGTCAACTAAGGCACGCAGCGGCCCTGCTAGCGGGCCAACCTGCATCTACGGTCCTAGCACTTACACTAGATGAAGTTACGGGAGCAGCGGAGCTTATAGGAGCGGTGGCCACGGCGAGTGGCCACGTGCGATAGTGGCGCGGCCGTATCGGCCATCCTAGACCACCGTGTAGCTATTGGCTAGCGCATGAGCAACCCCAGCTTACCCCGGTCACGGCTGTGGTGATGGTTGAGGGAACGGTCAGCGGATAAGGGCTCGCCGTGCGTGACCAGAGGGGGTGCAGCAGCGCTCCGAGATGGCGTAGCTGCGTCAATAGCTATGGTGAGGCGGTAGAGGTGCAAGCAAGGTGCACAGGGTGAAGTGGAGGTGGAGGCAAAGCTCGTGAGGCAGGTGGATTGGCATGGAGTGGTGCGGTGGGTGACTGCCCTCGTCCACGAGGAGTGACAGGTTGCTAGCGAGGACACGCACGCGTGTGGGTGTCATAGTGGTGCTACTGGACAATGCGGCACTTGGGTAGAACGTGCACGTTGCTATGGTTACAGGCTCGACCATGTGCTGCTGTAGCACCACGAGTGGGACGACGACGAGGCAGCGGGACCCAAGGAGGGCGGTGCACACAGCAGTGGCGACGTGACGGCAGTGACAGCAGCGCGACACGATGGTAGGGCGGCCAGGCGCTGGTGAGCAGCGGGCGTGACGGCTTGTGGTTGGCGGCTAGCGGCGTGCCCACCGTGGCTAGGCTGCGGCAGCAGCAACCAGCCAGCGTGTCCAAGTGCGCACGTGCGCGTGCGCCCAACGCACCAACACCACGATGTCAGGGCTGGACGGCCTGGTGATCGCGCCCAACATGAGAAGACGGCCTGAGTTCATGTTATGCACGGATTTTAAAGCGTTCAAGACGTCTAAACCGTTGATCCAATCCCCAAACCACTTTTGCTATATCTGAGACGGTATATTAGACTACTAAAACAAGCCATAATACTACCCTACTCCTTAACCCAATTTCTCTATAAAAATTGCTAAACATCATAATGCCTAACCTTCCAAAAGTTCATGAAAATTTCTAAGTGTTAAATAGATTTCTATTTCTAGTTGCACTTTTAAGCTATTGAATATAGTACTTAACCACATTATCTCTCAACACCAAGTATTTCATTGTCATCTACAAATCTCACATTTCAAACTTTATTAAGGTGTCACATATATGTTTTATAGCGTTTTTGTTCAATAAAAATTAGTTAACATCCCTACTTGCTAACTTTATAAATCACGAATTAATTTTTTGTTTTACGTCTTTACGACTCATTTAAGTTACAATGCTTTACCTATTCATCACACCACATGCAATATCACTTAAGTATGATGCTCATGACATGTTTTACCAAGTGATTCGCTGTGTAACACCAAGGGTGTTACACTCCATCATTCCTATCTCCATCGCGCCGCGCCTAGAGTTTGGGGTCGCCGCCAGCCGCCCCGCTGCGCTGACATCTACACGTACCCAGCACGGCCAGCCGACCCGCTCTGTCGTCAACGGTGCACCCCCGGCACACACCACCGCCGTTAGGCATGCCTGCCCCCTCCGCCGCTAGCAGCATGCTGTTAGCCACACCTACCCCCTCCCCTCCCGACACCCCTGCCCCCCTCCACCGGCAGCTACGCCCGCCCCCTCCCCTTCCCCCCTTCTCCACACCCCTGCCGTGAGCCACTCTCGCCCCCTCTCCGCCAGCAGCTCATTGTCATCACCTTCAGCCTCCACGGATCCGCCCCATCACTGTGCGTCTTCGGCTTCCTTCTTGCCTGATTCGGTACGCTCTTTCAGATCCGAAATGTTCTCAAAGATTGAACTCTGACATTTTCCCTTTTTCTGTTCTTCTGTCCAGACAACTCTAGGGACCGCCAGAAGCTGCTATACTGGCACCGTCATCAATAGCTTCCTGCTCACCACCAAAAGCTGCTAGGCACAAGTTGCGTGCCAAACGTGCGAAGCGAACAAGCAAGGCAAGTTTGCTGTGATGCATATTCCATCGTGTCGTAGGTGTAGTACTAGCCTTTGCTATGTGCGCTGTGATATGTTTTTGAACACACAACCAAATTAGCCATTGAACGTGCACACAGATGCCATGCCAACATGCCAGCCAACGCGCAAAGTGGATCGACGTTGAAACCAAGCTTTTGCTGGACATGTGCCTTCAAGAAAAGGAAAAGCTCAACTTCACCAGCAAGGATGGTGTAAGTAGGCACGGCTGGAACAACATTTACACCCACTTCCCCCAATATGATCGGAAATAGGTCAACAACAAACTATGGACCCTCAGATCCAAATACCTAAAGTGGAAGAAGGAGCTATCAGCCACTGGGCTTGGTCGTGACACACAAACAGGGGGCACTACCGCTGAGCCTAGGTACTGGGAGACCCAGTATGATACCTAGCCCGATAGCGACGACACTATCGAGTGTGCGGTAAGTTGACTATCTAATGCCATATGTTGTCAACTATTTGCCCTAGTAGTGCCTGCTGCCATCCTTCTGACAAAAAGTTTGCAATGTGTTCATTGTAGGAAACAAGTGCTGCTTGTGGAAAACATGGCATACCACCTCCCTTCTGAATGAACTTGAAGAACTATACGATGACCGAACCAGAACATGGGTTGTTTCATGTCCGCTGGTGGTATAGGTGTCGCAACACCTCCTCACTTCGGACCCTCAATTACCACTCTGGTTCCAAAAGGGACAGCAGGGACAATGTTATTAATAGCCCAGAGAAGAAGTCTTGCAACGTGGGCGAGTACATGGCACATTTATCGAAAAGCATTGCTGCGAGGAGTACATCTCATGATCGAGAACGTACCCGTGAATAGGTAGAGGTGGACGAAGCAATGCAAATCCTACTAGAAGACGGTGTGCCCGGTACTTCAGACATGTTCTTGGAAGCATTAGAGCTATTCAAGAACTCTGTGTCATGTAGGGAGTTCAAGAATTTGTTAAACACAGAAGAGCGTCTTGCTTGGCTTACGTGGCACCTGAACAGGAACAACAAGTAGCCATCGTGGATGTCCTTAACAAGCTGTGCGTGAGGCATTTAGATGTTGAGTTGGCTTGAGACCACCGATGACATTTGAGTGTTGTCTTGTATCGTTTCAGTTCATTTCTTGTCCGCTAGTTTTTTCAACTCATGTGTGTATAATTTGCATCGATGTAATGTGGCCCATGGCCAGAACCATGTGTCATGTTTATTTTCCCGAACTCCAAATAACCTTTGTGCTAGCATGTTTCTTAATTTGTCATATGTGTGTTTTTCGTAAAACAAGTTTCTTAATATTCATGTGCAAAGTTAAGTACCGTCTTTTGCTGCGTAGGCTAACTACTCATTTTGCAGGTGTCCGTGAGGTGTGCACAATAGGAGCCCACGCACTAGCGTGCTACGGTACTCATCAACTAGGAAAGAGGTTAGTAAGTACCGAAAAGTGGGTAGAAGTTTCTTAATTGGTGTACTCGGTTGAGCTACATGCCTAAATGATGTGTTAAAACATGTTTCTTAAATTTTCTGAAGTGTGTTTTTGCAAAAATCATGTTTCTTAATTTGTGTATTACTTTTCTTAGTGTACAACTCACTGTTGTGCGTGATGTGTGTTATACAATGTAGGCTGTTTGGACCATGGAGAGAAGTGATGAAGAAAGTGAAAATTCTAGTGAGAACAGCTTCAACGAAGTGGTTACTGCAGCTATGGCTGAAGGATATGCAATAATGTCCACTATGATGGTGCCGCCACAAGTCAACCCTGCCTAACGTCACCCCGAAGCCACCGGACGACAATGGGTAGATAACCTTTTGTATGATCATAGATGCTTTGAGAACTTTCGTATGCAGCTTAAAAATTTTAGATGCTTGCATTACATATTATCTAACGGCTATGGTCTAGCATCCACTAGGGAACTTGATTCTTTGGAAGCTTTAGGCATGTTTCTTTGGGGATGTGGGACAGGGCAAACGCAGCGGCAAATGAAAGAGAGATTCAGGAGGGGATTGGGCACCTATAGCAAGATATTTGCCCTAGTGCTTAACGCCATGGTGCCCTTTGCAAATGCAGTGCTTAGGCCTAAGGACTACACTTATGCTATAGTGCCACATAAATTGACAAAGTATGCACCTTTTTTTGATCGTTGCATAGGAGCCCTTGATGGAACTCACATACAAGTGATTGTTAAAGCAGCAGAACGTGAGGCCTACACTAATAGGCATGGTTACACCAGCCAAAATGTGGTTGCTACTTGTGACTTTGACATGAGGTTCACGTATGTTGGCAGTGGGACAGAGGGTTATGCGCATGATATGCGGGTGCTAAAGACGGCTTGGGAGGATCCCAATTTCCCGCACCCACCATCAGGTTTGTTTAACTAAATTGGTTTTGTGTGACAAGTGTTTGTGACCTTGTCTGTTTGTGACCTTGTTTGTTTGTATGTTTATGTGCAGGAAGATATTATTTGGTGGACTCTGGTTACACACTAAGCCCGGGATATCTGCCGCCACATCCAAGAAACTAATGTGGTGATGCGGAGGAGGTGTTCAACCACCACCATTCCAAGTTGCGCACTGTTATAGAATAGACATTTGGGGCCACGAAAGCTAAGTGGCAAATGTTGAAATGCGTACCTCACTATAAGGGCATAAAGCAATCACAGATAATTCTTGCTTTATGTGCGTTGCACAACTATGTGCATGAACTAGAGGGAAAGAAGAAAGAAGTAACGTATGAGGAACCACAAGGACTTGGCCGTTTGACTCAAGTGGCACTTATGGCGTTAACTGACCCCAAGGATATGGACCAAGTCTGGGACTGGATTACTTTTGGACTGGGACTACTTGGGAAGACGACGTATGTGAATCCGTTAAAGTAGTGTTATAAAAGTTATTCATTCATCAATCTTTTGTTGACTGCCTAGTTGGGACTGAACACGCTGTTATAAACATGCAGGTGAGTGTGTACTAAAGGATACATGGACAAGGGAGCAGCCGATGGCAGGAAGAAGAGGGCACCAGTTGCTTTCTAGATTTTGAACAATTGGGCTTCTTCTTGGAAGTACCTATAAGTGGGTACAAGTTTTGTATTACTGTTCCACATATGCACCCAATTAGTCTTAGAGGATTGATGTCATTTGCACAAATTTGGTAATGACCACTAATTAATTGTTGTAATGGGCAACTATAAACAAGAAGAGTGCATATGTAACACTTCTTATAGCGGTGATCATGTGGCTCCTAGGGGCTATAAGTTTTGTAGTTGTGCCCACTACTTCCATTGGTAAATTGTAAGCCGAGTACTTTAGTAGTATGTTGGATGGCATGGAGTGTTGTATGCAACTCTATGTGTCATGTGTTGTAAAGGACCTGTAATGGAACATCCGTTACGTACTATGCTGTAAATTATAGTAACTTATGCGTTCAAATGATGCTGATAGTGAGCAGAAACCTATCTAAACTTTTTATTTTGTTGACACTACCAGGCTCGGCGTGAGATACATCAACGCTTAGCCACATACCTAGACGTCAGGTATATTAACGCTGAGTTAAGAGCACATTGCTGGTCCTTACTGAGTAAATGGTGCCCGCGGCGCCATCATGCATGACCTCGGCGTCATATCACAACATGTCGAACCGAAGAACTCGGCGTCACACGTAACCACGCCGAGCCGTAGACCTCGGCGTTATGTTTTTTAACGCAGACGTTTGCACTCAAGCCGATACTTACTAGAATTGTAGAGCTCGCGATGCCAACGCGCCCTACTTCAGCGTGGCGTTACCGCACGCCGAACCCCTATGTTCCTCGACGCAACGCTTACTGCCTGCGAGCCAAACCCTACCAATGACTAGCCTCGACGCGCAACGAGTAAGCGCCGACCAATTTATGCTCGGCGTGCGTCGACTCAATGCCTAGCTGTGAACCCTAACAAACGAGGTGACTAGGCCCTACCCTCGGCAACGACTAGCCTTGGTGCGCAACGAGTAAGCGCCGACCAATTTATGCTTGGCGTGCGTCAACTCAACACCTAGCTGCGAACCCTAACAAATGACTAGGCCCTACCCTCAACGCGAAAGAGCTAAGCGCTATCCTTTTTATGGTCGGTGTGTGTCGACTCAATGCCGAGCCACCGACCATTTTTTCATCCAATTTGATATTGCTATTGAGAATGTAAGGCTTTGCTTACTTAGCAAAAATAGTAGGTACATGGTCTTCCACTAGGACATGGATTTTTTGGGATTGTTTAAGCAATTCTTGTAATCGTAGACCCCTTGCCAATTGATTCTGATTCGTTTCATGCAGACCAGAGGCTACAACTATGTCCAGTCATTTCATCTATAAAGCCTATTGTTCATACAATACATGGTACAACTGAAAAGCCTACACCATACGTGCTTTCATTTCATCTGAAAATGCCGGTACGAGTAGACCTGAAAAGCATGGTACAATGCACAGTTGATGTGACAACACACTGCACAAGCTACACCGCTTGCATTTAATAACTAAGAAAAGCAAACAATTCATACTCGTTTAAATATCTCAAAAGCCAAATGTGTTGAAAAGCCCTTCAAAGTTTGGTAAATGGATACAATGTTCCATACATGGGATCAAATGAAACACAATACAACACAATGAAAGGTCTAGTACATTAACAACATTGTTCACTAATAAATCATGGAACTACCAAATCTAAAGCATGGAACTACCACATGGCGCAATCAGAAATCCTCAGTCAGAAACATACTGAGTAAGCAACTCATCGTTCGAGTACCATTCCTCTACCACAACCTCGATGCTGTGGCTAGGTTTACCTGCATTGCCCTGATTTGCCTGTCGACTGTAAGTAAGTGGCCTCCGTTTCATCTACGGTCTGAGACAATAACGTGTTCTCCTCAGCCTCCTTCATGTGGCTAGGCTCACATGCATTGCCCTTATCTGCCTCACGCCTGTAGTAAGCGGCCTCCACTTCATCAGTGGCCTCCGCGGCTAGAGAGATGAACATGTCCTCCTCTGCCTACAAGTCCTGATCTGCTAGAGCAATGAGCTCGCTCAGTCTGCTAGTGTCGTCCTCGTCCTCCTCCGCCTGCAAGCCCACCTCCGCTAGAGCGATGAGATCGCTCAACCTGGTAGTATCATCCTCATCCTCGTCCCCATCATCGACAATGACAATCGGAGATAGAACAGTGCGACCAGCTCGCCTTCTGTGCTTATGTAACTTCTTCTCCTAAAACCTTGCATGGACCACCTCTGCGGCATGGTCCTCGCTACATCCAATCCCTTCATGTATAAAATGCAACCAGTTAGCAACGCAATTATATTATATTTAAAAGCAAGCAATGAAAATAACAAGGCTTTCAAACACTCACTGGCACACAATGCAACAACATGGTCGTTCAAGACCTGCATCTATACTCTTGTCTCCTCCCTTGCCTCCTTCCTTGCCCTCTCCTCCTCTAACACCTTCCGTCTCTCCAACCCCCATTTGTCAAGCCTAACACCGATCGGGTTACGAAAACTGCGCTGTCTAGAAAACTCACGCATGTCCTTCTTCCGTTGTTTAACGAAAAGGTCGGTGTACTGCGGTCCATATCCCCTCTTTCATGCAATTACCGCCTCCCGTTCAATTCATCCAAGAACTTAGCTTGACCATCATAAGATTCCCACTTGCATTTCCTAATGCTCTGTTCAAACGAAAAATTAGATCATAAGTCTTTACAAAAGATAAAAAATACGATTTCATGTTTTCCACAACAATAACCAACCTCATCATAGTCAACCATATGGCCGCACCAATGGCCTATTCCAAGCTTCGAAGGGACTAGGCCGTAGTTAGCTTTAACACCACATTCGCACATGACAGAAGGTGCTTTGAAAATTACCCTTTCTTTCTTCTTTTCCTTTGCCTTTGGTGACTCCGGCCATTGATTCTTAGGACCGTAGAGCCACTCCTTGAAACGACACTTCACAAATCCAAAGCGCTAAAAGAGAATAGATTAGTACACGCACACATAGAGATAAACATTTAAACAGATACACTTTCCACTTACTTCATGCTTGTTGGGACACACGAATTCCAACGTATTCTCAGGGTTTATCACAGCTCGATCTCTGCATTCGCACAGAGGAGGTTCCTCGAGTCGTCTAACTGCGGCTAGATGCTTCTCCTTAGCCGTCATTGGCGGGGGTTAGGGGGAGGTGGAATCCACCGCTTGAAGTGCTCACATGGATGTCTCCCTCTCCACCAATCGTTGAAAAGGAGGTACCTTGGGTCAAACTTGTCTGAACCGTCGATCCACTGAAAGAAAAAGCACCTCTCATGGTCCTACAAAACAAGATTCTAACAAAATATTAGTAAACTACTAACAGAAATGAAGAAAAAAGATAATGAAGCAATTACCACATTAAAACGACTGCATGTGTAGAAGCAACGCGCAGCTGTGTCTGGATGTCTTGATTGAAACACGTGGCCCGTGAAACCACAGTCACAGTTAGGAACAGGAAGGTCAGGAGGGACGGGGGCATCTTTGCTAGACACGCCGGGATATAATTCTCTAGGGCGACCTCGTTTTCGCCACAGCTGCTCCCGACACATGTCTTGCATCTAACAAAAACGTTGTAATTAAACACCAATCAAAGGATGGTGATTAAATTAAACAAAAAATAAATACTAAATCAAACTAAAGGTGAACCACTTGCATTACAAATAACCCTAATGCAACCAATAAACAACTAACCCTAATCCACCAATGAACAACTAACTCAGCAAAGGAAACAAAGTTAGTATACCACAATAAACATACATTTGAGGCCTACAATGAATTAAGACAGTTTTCGCAAATGACATCAACCAAGCAATCAAAGCCTACTATCCAAAAGAAAAACAACAAATGGAACCGAATCTAGCCAGATAAAATGAAATAGGGGAAGGAGGAGCACCTTGGGGAAGCGTCCAAAACGTGGATCTAGCCACCCTAGACCTTCATTTAGGGTTTAGGGTTCGTGGGAAGAGAGGGGGAGACAAAAGAATGCACCAAAGAAAGGAGAGAATGGAGGAGGGAGGAAGAAGGGGGCCGCGACGCGGCCTTATGTCGCTAGACCTTGGCGTTGAGTCGCGTCGCGCCGAGGTATGAGGATAGGCGTTAACTAAGCCCATGCCGACATCTTCGGGACCCAGTGCGACGATAAATTTACGACCGCAGTCAGCAGTGACGTGGCAGTACCTCAGCGTTAAGGCCCCGTTCGCGTGCCCTTAAACCCGGCTTGATCCGCTTCTTTTTTCATCCGTAACCGTGTTTTTCTCTCACAAATTCCTTCAGAATTCCTTCAAACCATCCAAATTCCTTCAGAACTATACCATCCGAATGGGGCCTAACTGACAGTGCGCCGAGCAACCGTCCACGGCGTCAGGTTCTAACACGTCGAGCGTTTGATCTATTTTCAGAAAATATTTTGTCAGAGGGTCATTTAAAAAAAATATTTTCAAAAAGACCGAAATACAAAAATTTCACGCTGACCGCAACACGCCACAACTCACCTCACCGCAGCTTTGGCATGCTTTAGGCCACGCCCAACGCATTATGCTGGACTCTGGTCTTATCAGGCCATGTAGACTCGGATGTCACTTTGAAATATAAAGTACATATTAAGTAGTCTCACAGATTGTCGGTGCGTCTTGCAGAAACTACGAACGCCTCATCCAACAAAATGCTAGAGAAACCATGTGGCGACACATTATGGCAAAAAAAAAAAAAGCACATGCTTTCTGAGGACCATCGCCATCCACCAGTGACGTGGATGTTGTGGGACCAACTAAAAAATTGATGCCACTGACGCTGAGAAATAACGGTCTTCATTTGTTGTATCTACATGAAAGGTAACTTTTTTTTAAGCTGCCAAAGGTATACACCGAGAATAGGCCTGCTCTTTAGTCCTGATTGGCTACCTGGCTTAGTCTATGGCATTGCCACATAAAGTTTGACGTCCCTTCAGCGTTTCGTATGAACATAGCTGGCCAATAAATTGTCGTCACGTTTATGTGACACTCACGACTCTGCTGCTACTAGGGGGGTTCAGGGACCATCTCTTCTCAGCTATCCTGTCGACTTCGGCTCCAACTCTTGGAGATCCGTCGACACAAGCCGCTCGTCGTCGTCCCCACTCCAGTCTGAAAAACCCGGGCCCTTGCTTAGCCGCGTGCCGGTCATGCTCAGCCAGGCCTGGGCGACCACGTGAGCTCAGGCGACCGGCACCTACCCGGCGGCCGCGTGCTCACCCAGGCCGAACGCTCGCCAAGGTCGCCGCGCTCGCCCAGAGTCCCAGACGTGGCCAGGGCCACGCCGTTGGGCCTCCACGCCCGTGTTCGCCAAACGCTTCTCCCCCAACCGGTTCGGCGCCGAATTGGGCAGGTGCGATGTGCGGCTAGGAAAAGATAACGGAGGGGGCAGGCCATCATATCAGTGGTACAAGTGCAACTTAACAGAATTTGCAAAAAAAAAAAGTACAACTTAACAGATTTTAACAGGAATGGCAACCAAGAAAATGCAAACTTGGAATACTGGCAATCAAAGTAAGTTGAAAATTTAGATGGCACTTGAGAGGATCTGTATGAATTCCAACGACGATGAGAGAATTTACTCCGATTCAAAAGGGCACCCCGCCAAAGAAAGTGGCCCAGCATTCCATACAGGCTACAGCCATTGGCAGTACGCACGAGGTGCGAGTAAGCCACAACTCCACATGATATTCTGCATGTTTCTTGCCACAATTCCACACATGGTATATTTTCTATCCTGTCCCCAAAATGGGTACTTACCGATGTTCTGGCTTAATGCCAGGAGTTCGGATCTGGCAGTTTACAGCTATATAAACGCACTCAATCCAGCCTCCTAAGCAAGTACGCGATTTGAACCTCCTTGGTTAGCGGCATGATTCTGTAGCTGTACAGCTCGGCGACCAAGCTTGGCCTCATCTTGTACACCGGTGGGTTGCCGTTGTCCTCAGCACCGATGTTCACCTCTTGCCCGAAGATCTTGGCTTTGGCTTCCACTCTCTGTTCGATAGCACGCTCCACCGTTTCATATGTGAGAAGGTGCATGAGTTGTTCACGGTCCTGAATTTTGCAAAACGTGACAAGAAATAGACAGTTTTTTCAAATGAATCGAAATATCATTTTGTTCTGAAACTCTGAAATAAAACAAAGAAAAAGTTGAAATACTAGTACTAGAAATACTAGGGTTGAAACAAAAGCACAGACCTGGGCTATTATGGCTGGCATGTAAGCTTCAGGGGACTCCTGAAACTTGGCCTCTGCCACAAACATCCCATAGTGGATCCTTTTAGAGAGTGCCTGAAGTATGGAACAAGGAACACAGAATAAGGAAAGATTATAAAAAATGCAAAATTGCACAAGTCACCAGCAAACATCAGCTCAGTACTACGAAAATGACATCTCAAGAAATCACGGTGATAGGAAATTTTGCATGGATTGATGCAAAATTTGGCTTGACTTTGTTTGCTAAAATATATTATTTTAACTGAATGAAAACTGCAGCAGACAGAGCAAAGGAATTTTTATAACCTAGTTGACTGGAACAAAAGCAGATGTGCACCCAAAGAACTAAAGCTGAGTAGAGGATTTAACATGAATATCAGCTGTACCTGCAAGCAGGTCGTGTCACAAACAGCACTGGATCCAGCATTACCATCACTTCCTTCTTTCACCAATCTTGGAAGAAGTTCATCGAAATACATTTTCCAAATCTCTTTGTTGATATTTATAGAATCAGCAACGACATGCAAAACCTATGCAAAGGACAAGAGTGAAGTATGAATCCATCTAAAACTTACTAACATGGTCATAAGACCAGGACATCTCATTGGCATTATGAATCTTGCAACTGATGACAGTCCAAATGCAGCATAAACAGATGTTTCATGTTGCAGATGGATCAGGATGGCACTATGCCAGCACTTGTAGAATATGACAAGATTCATGCAGGTTAAACCATTCAATGATTAAATTGAAGCAAAGTGCTAAATCATCATCAGTGGATATCCTCTTGAAAAAAATGCAAATAATGCTACTTTCACCTCTGATCTGATCCACCTACAGTTCAATAGGAGCTTTTGGATTTACTCAAAGTCAAAAGAGCATATGTTGTAATAAAAAACAAAAAATAACCCCATCGCTCAACGTAATACAATAAAGAGCTGTTGAGCTCATTCCATAATATATTGAAGAAAGTAGAGTATATATTAATAAACACGGAACTTTTTTGGTCACTTGTATCTAAGGTCTGTGGGCTGTGGCATTTGCAATAATGATAGTGCATTCTACAAGTCACAGCACACTGTCACTACCTATATGTTGTTCACTAACTGAGCATTGCTCAATATATTAGCTAGCTGTACAAGCCTTTTAATTCAGATGCCAAACAACTGTATCCAGAAACACATTTATTTTATCTACCTCCATGAAGAAAATGGTACATTGGATTGCAAATGATGGGTTTATATCTCTTACAGTGACAAAGAAACCAAAACAGTCATCAAGAGAAACATTTGACAACCAAGAACGTGCATTACCCTTGGGTACTGTATAGGTGGCAACCGGGGCTCAGGCAGATCCTCAGGAAAGAAAGGGTACTCATCTGGGCTATTGTATCTCCCAACCTATGTTAAAAACATTAGCATATGTTATTCTTTCGCATGCCATGATCAATTGTTTTTGTTAAAAAAATGTCCAAATGGATTCACCTGTGCATGGAGCTTTTCAGTTTCTCTAACCATATATTCAACCAAAGATCCTTCAAAACCATCCATGTGGAAAGCTTTGCTATCATATGTATCAGCGTTGTAACAATACTGGGCTCTCTCCAAGAGGCCAAATATGATGCTGTCTTCTAGTCTAATCAAAACTTGTCTAATGCTATCCAATTCAAATATATCACTTCGATCAACCCTCTCTTCCCTAATAAAAGCGCACCATTAAGATAAAGAATGATCAGTTCCTTCAGTATAACTAATAGTAAGCCTTTGTGCAAAAAGCAACAAGATTAATACAGTAAGCCTTTGTGCAAAAAGCAACAAGATTAATATATATATATATAGCCGTCCATATCAGTTTCCTCCTTAAGAGCTAAGATTCCACTTACGTATCCGGAATAGTTTCATAAAAATCAAGGAGATTTCGTCACAAAGGAATTACAACATCTGAGTCGTCAGAGGTGTGGAAATTTCCACGGTTAGTTACAAACAATAATACAATATACATAGTGACTAGAGGCTACAGCATACTTTGGAGATAAGTCATGACTTCCAAGGTCAAGTCTACCACCAAATAATTCAACCTCACATGGTATGGTATTAAGTAAAAGGAGTAGAATAATCAAACATCATGTCATTCGTTAACCCAATAATAAGCTCCGCGGGACAGTTCGACAGGAGGTCCCCAAATTCTAGAATTAGCACACCAGCCACAAATTGGATGCCATGAGCATCTCAAACAGCATGGATGATCAGGTTCAGAAGGGCGAATCTCACAAAAGGAAACCACAACAACTACCCCAACTGGGAACCAACATCCAACTCCAAATAAGACCCGGAAAGTACCACACCACGACCAGGGCTACAAGCACAAGCACAAAATTATCCGGATCCAGCGCCACCCCCACATACCTTCCAGAAACCAAGCGCAACAACTGTTCATTGAATCAAACAATTTGTTATTAGTGAAGGAGGTTTCATACTTGGCCATGGGCGTCACGGAGTTGTTGGCCGCGCGCAGCCCCTTGGTCCTGGACGCTGCTGGTCCGAAGGCAACGCGGCTCGTACCCTGCGGCCCGCGGGCGAGACCTCCCCGGTGAGCAGCCGCGGGCGACGCCGCCGCGGCCTTGGTGCCCAGCTTGGAGGCCATCGCCACCTACCACCTCCACCACGAGCACCTTAATTCGGGACGCTCGCAGGAAGTGGGGGAAAGAGCATGTTAGGCCAGGAAATGCCGGGGGTTTTATTTGCAGAGGAAGGTGGACGTGGGCGGAGGGAGGGAGTGGTAGGTGGGGAGGGGCCGAGACCGTGGCCCATGGGGACGCAACGTGACGAGAGACTCCAGTCTGCCAGTCGTGGCCAGACAGGCGACCAGGAGGATGGGGAAGAGGGCGGAATCATGGATCCAGCCATCCAGGGGGGCAACCGGGCAACGGCGTGAAGAAAAAACGGCTCGAGGGTAGGTTGGCCTTTGTTGGGCGGTCAGACGCGCGGGCGTGCCGTCGTGGGCTGGTTCGCTTTTCTTATAATCCATATTTTTTAGTTTAATTTTTTAGTCAAAATAGTATTTTTCTCAAACAACAAATCAGCCAAAATAGTATTTCGACTTATTTTTTCAGCAAAGCGAACGGGGCCGTGAAGTTGGATGCTTGGATGGCGTGGGCGAGGGTCTGATAGGGTGGTAGCAAGCGCTTCTGATTTGGTGAACCTTGGGCGGCGCTTGGCGCTTGGCGCTGCCCGTGCCACTAGCCGGGTCGTGGTGGCTTGAGTGCGAGCATCCCCGCCTTCGGGCCAGGAGTGGTGGCATCACCATTTTCACCTTTTAATTACAAGTGTGATAATTGACGAGGATGGACAGAGGCAGAGCCAAGATTCACCTACAGAGGGTTCCAACTTACAGAGCATCGACAATCTTGTTTGGATTGGATCTTACCAACGCGCGTAAAATTAAGATTTGTAAACACATAAGGTCATCACGCACAATGAAGACAAAATGCTGAAGGTGTTTGAGTCATGTCACAATGAAGACAAAATGCTAGTGTGGTGGTTCAAAATTAAGGTAAACACAGAAGTCACGCATAGTGACAATGCTAGCTTTGGACAATCCTGTTTGGATACTGACCGTGTGGTTCGTAAAATTAAGGTAAACACGTGTAGGTGAGTTCACGCAAAATTAAGGTAATCTGAAATGATAGCTCGTGTGGTTCGTAAAGTTAAGGTAAACATGTGTAGCTGAGTCACTGTTTGGCGAAATTAGGATAGTGTCGACAACCGTAAGTAAAATTAAGGTCGCCGTTGAAACACGTGTAGCTGAGTCACGCACAGTGAAGACAAAATGTTGGCAGATTATAGCTTACAGAGTGTCGATAATCCTGTTTAGATTGGATCTTACCAACCGTGTGATTCATAAAATTAAGGTCATCGTTGAAACACGTGTAGCTAAGTCAGGTAAAATGAAGACAAAATGTCGGCACAATAGATCCTTTGGTGTGATTGTTCGTTACTCTCGTGGCCAACATTTTGTACTGTACCACAATGAGATCTAGATGTCTGCTTAAAAACTATCCACTTTGATAAATCATCTTGAATCTCTTCGTCCTAGAAAAATGCTAAATGTCTAAACTGAAGATTAAAAAAAAGACATTACTCATAGATCAGCAGTTCACAATATATCTATTTTATTTAGACACTTAACATTAGAAAATCAAGAGATGTGTTTGAGAAAACACTATACAATTGATTGCCCCCACCCTTGCCTCGGATGGTAACCACGCGCGTGGAAATCACCTAGGTGGTTTCTATATTAATAATTAATATATACATGCAGCTAACTATGGTATTATGGCACTCTCAACACAAAAACCAAATGGTTTGTATAGACATTAATTAGTGTGCTAACTAAAAGAGATACTGATGTGACATTATAATTAGTGAAGAGAGAGAATGAATGGTTTCTTATATAAGAAACTACGTCTACATGAAAACCAATATAAGAAGATATATGATTGGTATGGTATAATCTACACCCTCCGTCCTCTAATATAAAGAGCCAAAGTTCAAATTTGTACAAAATACAAGGTATTCTAGGTCCTTGACCCCTACTCTCCTCTGTCTTTTTTGGTAGGAAATTTTGAGATTCCTTTTAAACTTAGCATCATCCAAAACAACCAGCATTAATTAAGAAAAATAACAACTGAACTACTACCTCCATCCTAATTAGTGAGGACAAAGTGGTCTTTTGCCAAGCACCTTATTTTGTCTTAAAATCACTTAAACGAATCCCTATTATAGAACTAAAGGAGTAGAAGACATTTGATTGAATAAAAATTAATTTTGAAGAAACTATTCAGTGAAAAAATGTGATATCTATATGTAGTATCTACTTGACTTTGTAAGTATGAAAACTATTTCATAGTCTTTGGGTTGAGACTATCCTTAGTTATATTAACGGGAAGAAATTAGTAAATAGCTAACTGTTAGCTAAGTGGTAGACTCGAAGAAGACAAACTGGCTTATTAGTTGAGGATCAAAATAAAATCTCAACTAATTTTTAGGAACAAATTGTAAGTTGTATGAATCTAAATAGGTATGAATATAATTTTTAGCTAATTATTAGTTGAGTAGTAGATATAAGTAAGACATTAATTGGTTTAGTAGCTACTCCAGGTGGTGTGGGACCTAAATAGGTCCGAATATAATTGATTTACCATAACGTTTTATTGTCTCACTTTTGGCTCGACAGTTCAATTCCCATAACAATTAGGGAAAACCCATTATCTTAAACAAAGAATCATTTTGTTGCAAAGTCGCTCAAATATTAACTGATTGTGTGATTTCACAAGCTATATATGAACACAAGGGATTAATTCAGGGTTTGCTACTACTCTGCATAGGATGGAATATTCTACATGGTTTTTGCAAATAAAAAGGAGCCCCGGAGCCCCTAAGGTTTGTCGGTTGAGCCACGCAACGCCTCGCACTAGCCCTCCGCCACGACAAGGTCCATCTTTGCCCTTCGACCAAGATGCTAGAATTATGAATGTAACCATAACCGAAAAAAAAAGTTAGCACCACATATTTTGGTACTTGCCGCAACTGATTTTAGTACTATCCTCACCTATTTAGTACATTTATGTACTTTTACATTGGTACTTCCTATTTTTCTATCGTCTGATCTCGTCGAATGGATGGCTTATATTTTTTTTAACCATCGTAAAATTTCTCATATATAGATCATGACATGGTAACTCGTGAAGGAGCAGTGCTAATTTTCAACAGTTCCAATGGTGTAACTTTTCTGACCACCGCTCGTGTAAAAAGAAGGGAATCCGCGCCGTTTCTGCGCTCCATCTTGGCAGTCACAAAGAAATGTAGTCTTCAGCTCTATTATGATTGTATCTTTTCCCCAAAGAAAGGTTAGCACAAGCAGTCAACGGAAATTGTTATTTCCACATCATTCCATGATAGCAGAGTCCAAACAACTACGGCCTTGTTTAGTTTCTCACCCTAAAGAGTTTACTCCCTGTCACATCGGATGTTTAGACACATACATAGAGTATTAAATATAGACTAAATAATAACTAATTGCACACATTACGACTAATTTGCGAGACGAATTTTTTAAGCCTAATCAATCCATAATTTGACAATGTAGTACTACAATACATATGCTAATAACGGATTAATTAGGCTTCATAAATTCGTCTCACGGATTACTGAGAAATTCTATAATTTATTTTATTATTACTATCCAAAACTCTCATATAACACCCCGATGTGACATCCTAAACTTTACTCCCTAAATTTAAACACCGCCTACATGTGAAGCCTTCGCGTAAGTTATTCGAGATTCCACAGAAGTTGCCAGTATTACATATGCACAATTGTCCATCAGAGGGTACAGTACAGAACTAGATAGATCTCGGAGAACTATACACAGAACATCCATAGGGATATTTTTTTTTCTTTCTTCCTTTCTTTTATTTTTCGTTTACATTTATCGATGGTATAACGTAAAACCAAGGCACATGTAGCATGGCTTAATCGATTGGTGACAGTAAAACTCTAAAAAAATAATCTCCGATCTGAAAGGTTGAACGGCATATACAGAGGATAACTGCAGGTTACTGAGGATGCCTAGTTCGCCAACGGTTGTCTTGTCTTACATCTGCCATCTCAAGCTGTACCAGATAGTTCATCACTTCGCATCTCAGTTGGTGGCGGTGAATAAAAATGGTTCCAAAACACCTCTAGCAACATGAAGACACTGCATAGACAGGAATTAAAGCTAAGTTTGCAGGTCAGTTTGATGATGCACAAATACCATTTTAAGTGATACCTTGCCCTTCAGGCTTCAGCTATTTGTGTTGCCATCGTTGTCACTTTCATCTCCAGAAGCTTCATAACGTGGCTGGTCATACTTCTCACGGAGCTGCTTGATAGGGATGAAATCCCCAGCTGTGTCCTCACCGTAAAAGAGAAATTCAATGTAGGGGTGATCAAACCTTCCCTACAGTACAAAAAGGGAACACTATTACTTAAGCTCAACAAGTACAAAACCCGAAGTGTTGAGCAACAATCATATGAGGAACATATACCCACTTTTTCTGATTCTTCAGCTGGAGAAAGATTCTCTTCTGCGACTGAAATTCAAAACTGAAATATCAAAACTGCACAAGTTTCTTTAAAGGTGCATGTATCTTCGATAATGAAAACTGTGGAATAGCCTCTATCCTGTTTCAATTTCCATGCACACTTTGATTCATAAAAGTTCATTTTAGATATAACTATGAAATTGTCGAATCATAACAAGAGATGCATTATTTTATCTGGCAATGCCAAATTTAAACCCTCAATTGCATATATTAGAACAACTATTCTTTTTTCTTGAATTAGATGGAGGGGTGTGTGTCAATGTATTAATAGATAGTGGAATGGTTCTTGTACGCTGCCCCTTGGGGAGAAGTGAAAAAAGGAAAAAAAAAAGATCTCTAGATTAACATGTGCATCAAAGGAAGAGAGAACAATTGGCCAAACTGGGAACAAAAAATATCAACTAACAAAAAGAAAGAGGAAAGCATACCATATGCAACCAGCAGTTCTGGATCAACATAAACATCAACCAGGACCTGAAACATTAAACAATAAATTAAATAGCATGCCAAAGTCTCAAAAGACCAGAAACTGAAACTGATAATGAAGAATCAGCTCACAATGCATTGCTACATACTTGTATTGTATACCTAAGAAAATTGGTTCTAAGAGGATGTGCACCCAGAGAGAAACAGCTCATTTAACAAATGTCAATACTCAATACTAATGATCATGGGCTGTCGGCTGGGCCTTATGGGCTGGATGGCAGGAGGGTAGGTTATTTCAATAATAAATGTCACAGAATAGAAACAATATCAAAGTCCTGATATAGGATTATTAGCAATTTCAGGACATGTCTGCGAGTGTACAATTATGAATTCATAAATTGTACAAGCATGTTAGTTATGATCAGGTGAACAAACAAGTTAGCCTTTGCCAGGATTGTCATATATAACATGTTATCATTCTGCTAGTCTAGTGCAGCTGCAGTTTAGTGTAAACTTGACAAAAATAGCTTACTATAATCTACAAGAAAAAAGTACTGAGATCTGCTATAAACTGTGGATACTGATACAACTTTGGAAGCTGTACTTGCCTGATAAAAAGGTTGATTTGGACCTTTAGACAGCTTCTCCACATTTGCTGTCTCCATCCAGGACTTGGATTCACAGCACACCGGATCCATGCCACATATCACGCCTCTATATCCTTCAGCATGAGTGCATGATGGTGCAAAATTGAAGTCAGGATGAACTAGAGTATTCACCAAGTCAACTTTAAAACCAAATACTAAACTATGGATTTAATCTCAAAAGCAAATGAGGATGAATAAAGCTACAGATAAGCTTTATCAACAGATTGAAAATGAAGAAACACACTAGGCAGCCTAATTACATAGCTTATATAAAAATCTAGAAGTTATTACGTTAGTTCTGGTTCAATCCAAGCTGATAGTGTAGAGTATTTTTAGTGAATCTGGTTCAATCCCAACTGAAACAATGAAAATAAGGACTTGAAGGTGCCTTTCAAATATATTGAGAATGTTGAAAACAAATAGCACAAAGTGGACGCCTATTGTTACAAAAAGAGGACCAATTTAAAATGCTTTTGAGTGTCCATATTGTGAGCCAAAGGTTTTGAAGAAAATGCATATTCATTGAGATTATGCATAGCTACATAGGACAAGGTGAACTATATTTAGATTGTATAGAAATACTCACCATGTATATTGTGACGTACTTTCTGCCCTAATCGAAAAGCATATTTCACATTTTGATAAGCAAGAGCTTTAGCAGATACGGCAAGAGACTCGGCCTACATGACATTAGAAGTTCATATGTAAGTTACTGAACAAAATAGTCATAAGACTAGCCCCCCTCAGTTTTTTATACCTCAAGTTTGGCAATGTCATCACGGAGACCAGCTGCCAAAGCATAGTTTTCACTGTCAATAGCTTTCTGCAGATCTGCACTGTAATAAAAGGGGGAAATTTAAGGTAGCTTCCAAATGGATCGATTTTGGTTGCCCAATAACTGGTTTTCCCTCATCAGATTTGCTACGGTATAGGTCAAATAACAAAGGGGAGCACCAGAACATATGAATTCTTCATGTGAACAATGTGTATGTGAGAACATGTACAAGTGCACTCAATCTTCTTATTATCATGGAACGCTTGAAATGGTAACATACCGCACACGTAAAAGATTAAGAGCTTTGTCTTGAGCTTCAGTCTTTGGTGATCCCCTTTTAGCTTCACGCTGTCTAATAATTTCTGTTTCAATCTACAAAAGGGTATCTTCTTTAGCAAGCTCTCATCATATGTATTCCCTTCCCATGAACTTGGAAGTGAAGTTTTTATGTTACCTCGGTTAGTTTTTCTCTCAATTGCTTTGCCACATCAAATTGTTCTATATTCAATGCATACTGGTAAAAACCAAACAACCAATAGTGAGCCAGGAAAAATCAAATATTACTCACAGCAGTGTAGTGATGGCATGTTCAGTGTTCAGTAAATAGACCATACACTAGACAATAGATCAATGAAATAATAGGTATATGAAAAACATTAGCAGCTGGAGCAGTAGCTTCTGTTTGTGATAGATTATAGAATGCAACGGTTTAAACAAATAAAATCTGATCACAGGGAGAAGACATCCCCCTGGTTTTGTCTTAAGAGAGGAGTGTTGAGTACCCAAGAATAAATAAGCAACTACTCACTTGTATACGGGTCTGTAGATCCATCTGGAAGTAGAAGATCAAGATATCTTCATTAGCAGACTCACTGCGCTCCAGCCTTGCATCATTGCTACGTCCATCTCCTCCAAACAACCATCTAGCATTAGTTCTTACAGCAGCATTCATTCTTCTTCCATTGGCCTTCATTTGTGGTTTATGCACACACCAATGCAAAGAGTACAATCCCTGGCTTACTGAATTAACCTCACAAGGCAGCCTCACATCGTTCCTTGCGACACAAGCCCCTCTGCAGTTTCCTCCATGGGGTGAGGCAACTGAACCGCATATCGAGATGCCCTGCATTATATGGGCTTGAAACATGGGGCAGTTCAATCACAATTTGCGCAGGTCGGTCCAAATCAATGGAGGTCGCCTGTGGCAAATGGCATCTCCAATTCTGGCAAAGCACGAACTGAATAATAATAATATTATGAGCACAGCAACTTTTGCCTCGTGCACGCAAAACTTTCAACAAATTGCTTAATGCTCTGAAACTAGTAAGGTACTCTGTCAACTATTCAATGCTTGGGACTTTGGCCTCAGGAGACAGGACTGAGACACTGAGTGGTTCACGACACCCTACAAATTGTTACAAGAACGAAGCAAGGAACATCAATTTCTAGCTTGTCTATAGATTGAGGACAATCTGTTATTCTGTTCACAGTTACAGGCAATCACATGGGTCTTTAATCCGCGCACGCGCACGGGCCGCACTGACGCCTAACGCGAGCGCGCAAAGGGGGCAGGCGATGGGGTGAGCACGAGAAGCGTCAGGCATTGGGGAACAAGCACCGGGCCGAGCGGCGACCGCGCATGGCAGAGCAGCGTTGCAGCGGCGCTCCGCCGCGGTGAGCAGAGCTAGATTCTGTATGGAACCGAATTTGGGGAGAATCTTCAATCCTAGTGGTGTGGGGAGGGATAGCTCACTTACCGGAACCGGGCGACTGCTCCTGCGCGTCGGGAACGGAGAGCGCAGGAAGGTGACGGGGCCGAGTGCCCGAGTTACAGCCGCGCCATACTGCTTCTGCAGACTGCAGTTCTGCTAGCTACTGTTGGTGTGGATAGAGAAGAAGGGAGCCTGGTCGCCTCACCCCCTCTCCCCTCACCTGAACCAGTCGCTCTGGAAACTGAAAATACTCGAACCGTGCATACGGCCCAGATACTACCAGTACCAGCATGCCAGGACCACTCCTTCACGGCTTCACCAGTTTTGGATGAGCCCAAGATGCATCCCTCAAAATCTTACTAGCACCCGAGATGTTGCAGGTCCCCGTTTAGGGTTTGTTTGAATGTACGTGTATCCACTCCAATCCACATATGTTGGAGTGAAATTAGCGACGACGCTAGGTCCAGCTTGCCGAGTGCCAGGCATCAGGTAAAAAAATGTTTTACCACTAAACAGCTTCAAATTTACCATATATTTTAAGATAGTTATATATGCCATTTGAGCTGTGCACCAGGGTCATTTCGTCGCTGGCTTCGCCCTTGAGTGAAATGGAATGGAATTTAGTTCAATCCACTTTAACACTCGTGGATTGAGATGAATACATGTGCATCCAAACAAGGCCCGAGAAAATGAAACGATTAAAACGTATAAAATGAAGGTCACACATCTTGCGACCCATGCATCTATTCTCCTACAACTAAAAAGAAAGAAAGTAAGACCACCGTTTCGTGCGACAATCGTCGCTCCGTCGGTCCGCCCCTCCCCCTTGCGATACCGCGAGCTCCAAAACCTTCCTTCCTGGTCCCGTGCGACATTTTTTCACGTCGTCGGCCTGCCAGTCCGTGCGATCCCATGCCCGCCCGCTCCTCCCTGCGCAATCTCCACCGGTTGCTCTGCCTGTGAAAAAGGAATCCGGATTCTCAGGCGCTCCCGATCTCCACCACAGTCCCAACTTCCGCAAGCTCCAGAACCTTCCTTCCCATGCCGTGATATCTCCTCCCCTCTGGTACCTAGAGATGGCCCGTTACCCCATCGCTCCGTCGCCATCGCCGCCCGCCAGCCTCGCTCCTTCGAGGTCGCCCTCGCCGCCCGCCAGCCTCGCTCCTTAAGCGTCGCCGTTCTGCGCCCTCCCTCTTGCACCCGCTCCATCGCCCTCGCCGTCGCACTCCGCAACCGCCCTCGCCAAGACTCCATTGACCGAGTCAATCTCGCCGTGTGCGCCTCCACAACAACGAGAGACCTCATGAGATGCTGCAGCGCCGAGACCCCATGCCCGCCGCGCATCATCGCGCTGTTGCCAGCCGTTTTCGCCTCCCGTGCCGCCCGCACTTGGTCCATGGTTGAGGCGCGCGGGCCGCCAGAGCTCATGTGACATGTGACGAGGTGGTGGGCGGAGGAGAGCTTGGGGCGGCGGCGGGTGGCGGGCAGCCGCGCTACCCTTCCTCACCGCACGAGAAGAAGAGGCCACCCTCTGCTCCTGGTTGATCTCCACTCGACCCTAGGTAGGCCGCCGCCGGCGGCCGTGCGACAGAATCCGGTAGACCGTACGGCAGGCGTGTCTCCAGGTCTCAGCCTCGCTCGTGAACAATTTCCTTGGAAGCACGAAGATAACTGGTAGAAATGAACAAAGATATAATTTTATTCCCCCTTGAATCCTTTTGATCTTCTCATCCTGTTTGGTTTGAGTAGAGGTTTCTTTAAATCTTCTAATCTTTTTTGGTTTCAGTAGATGACTCCATTAAGCTGGAGTTGGTAACGAAGGTTCACAAACCAACATTCAGGAGGTCCACAAATCAACATTGAGGCCATCAAGGTATAATCTGTAAAACTACCCTGGCATCTCCATTTTCTATGCAGCCAAAAATATATCAAAGCCTTAAGTAGTCCCTGAAGATTTCAAGACCTTAAGGCCTTTGCTGCAGTAAACCTTTGCTTCTACAAACTGATTTCAATAGCATGGATACAAATGTGAGACATTAAGGTATAATCAGTAAACCAGCCCTAGCATCTCCATTTTCTATGCAGGCAAAAAAAATCACCTTAAGTAGTCCCTGAAGATTTCAGAACCTTAGGTAATGCCTGAATGTGAGACACAAGACAATAGCATGGATACAAATGTTCAAAACAATTATGCCTACCTTCTAAAGTATGAAATATTGTCTTGCTTTTCCCCAAGAAGCATCAACTCGAAAATAGATTTATTTCCACCAATTCTTTCAAATTTGAGTTAGCAGGTAGTTAGTGGATGATGGGCCATTTGGCTGCTGGAATTGACAGCGCCGAGGGAAGTTTGGATGAATTCCAAGAAACCATGTTAATTTTTTTTGAAACATCAGTATTGATATACTCTCTGTTTTTCCATTTGGTCAAAGTTGTTAACTGTGGTTTGAGGGCCGATTTGGAGGGGAAACATGAAACATAGGAGCAAGATCAATTGCGGCGCTTGAGAAAAAAAATACTTGTGCTTGAAATCTCTTGCATAGATTGCAACAGTCAATGAGATATCACCATTTCCACTTTCTCTTATCTGAGAAATATGACTAGCTTTTTTTTTGCAATTATCCTATTCTCGTCGTCTTATTGAGAATGCATATGCTTACCATTGTATATTATTTTCAAGCATCAGGTATGGAGTCATAGATGAAGTCGGATCGAGTCATACTGTAATTGGGTATACAATTTGTGTGAACATAGGATTCCAGGACTCTTTAACTGAATTCTTTCTGCTGTCACAGTCGGATCCATGATTTTTTAGTAGCTTGACCCTACAGTTGCAGGCACTTTACTATTCTTCTTAAGTGCTTGACATATATTGTAAATAAATTGGTGGATGCACAGGCTAATAGTATGTTTTTCTTAGCAATGTGCCATTCCACATTTTCTGAATTTATACATGACTTGTACTATGTGAAAATGTGAACATGCTATCTTGCAAGGATAATTGTGAATACAGCTTGAAATCAAGATTTATTTTTCATATGTGCACTTTGAATACATCGATGGCAATTTATGTGGCCTATTGGTCTTGGTGATCCGTTCATAACCATCTTTTTCATTGTGCATACTCCAACTTTATTTGTAGTGTTATTCAGTTCGTTCAGGTTACATATTATCGACCTATTTAACTTTTTGTTGGCAATAATGAGATTTATTGAGCATATTATTTCATAGGCACAACATTGCTAAAAGTGACAGATAGTGTTATGGATACGCCAAGGCCAACCGGTGATCGGGTAGCTTTGGGGGACCTTACAAATACAACACATGGAGGTAAATAAACTTTTAAAATATCTTTACATATTCTATGTTCATATGTTTGCAACTCACGAAAATTTATTGAAGGGAGTCATACGCGACCTAATGAGCAGAAGAGACGGGGGGATAGAGAACGGTATGCAATAATGTCTGATGAAAAGAGGAGTGAAAAAAACAAGAAATGCCATGAAAGGTATCAGATGAATAACCAAGGTCGTGTTGATTCCCATAACAATGAGGCTGTTCATTCAACAGGTATGGTGGTGTTGCTGAGTGTCACTTTAAAAGCCATATGTGTTATAATTAATAACAATTTATTTATACTATATTCAAATTTGCAGATGGGAATACAACAAATGGAATAGACGAAAATAGTGATAAACTCCATATGCACTCAACCAACAATAATGGCGCCAATGAATTATCAGGTTACTTATTCTGCTAATAAAAGTATTTATTGGTGCGACGACTGCAATTAACGTGTTGACATAATTTGCTTATTGTATGGATTAATTAATAACAATCAACTATGTTTGAACTTGTACATGGGAATACAACAAATGAAATGGACGAAAACAGTGACTGGCTCCTTAGGTAATCAACTTACAGTAATGACTTGCAACAATTATCATGTTACTTATTAGCAGAATAAAAGTATTTATTGGTGTGGCAACTATAAGTGACATAGTTTGCTTATGGAATGGTTCAATTTGTATTGTATGGTTATATTTGTAGGCGGTCTGGTACCTTTAATCAACATTGGTGGCACTGATTACGTGAATGACATTGAAACAGGTACACTTTTGTATCCATTGCTTGGAATTCTGGTGAATCGTGCCTGTGTTTGTTTATTCCGATTGTGCTTAGACACCATCCTAATGTGCGTTGATTAAAGTGTCATTCCATGATATATAGGTTCGGGATATGCACCCAGTCCCATCAACCGGCTTGTCATGTGTCCAAATGAGCGTAAGCGTGATCGTGACAAAGCACGATACGCTGCAATGTCTATTGAACAAAGGGCGCTACAGAATAAGAGACGACGTGAATACACCAAAAAATACAGGAATGATGCTACAAATGACTCCAAAGGAGACTGCCCAGCCAAAAGGTGTGCAAATAATATTGATTTCTCCATAGCTGTTGGCACGAAATTTCGTCCCGTGCCGGGGCACACGAGCAAGCCGAAAGGGTCTGCTTGATGGAGTTGGAGATCCGCCTAGCTTCAACGCAGGGATTATCGATCCTGCGCACTCCTTCTCGAGACGTGTCAGTCAATTTGACCCTGCAATTGACAAGGAGAGAAAGCTAATTAGTAATTTAAGACGGAACATGCCGGTGTTGCCAGACAGTCCTGAATGTGTGGCTCTGAGAGCCGATGTGGAAGGAGATCGACTAAATAGCCAATTCCAACATAATCATAAGAATAAATCAGTTAAAATTCATGGAGTTATGGAAGGAAAAATCAGTTATAATTCAGGATAAATCTCGTTATTTAGGCAAATTGTGGTCAATGGCAATAGGATGTCAACAATAATCAGTTTATGCTAAGCCAATGACCGCAAGTAACCGAATCCATTTTTATATAAAAGAAAACAGTTCATCATCATTTAACCATTTAATAGAGATAAATATAATAAACATATTAGATCTCATCTATTGTTATGACCAGTGAGGCATAAGGCAGAATCATGCAGGCCGTAGAAACAGCGATAAATTCGACGACCCTAACTTATTACTAATATCAGTGGAGCATGAGGCAAAATCATGCAGGTCGTAATACAACAATAAGATCATGAGGCTCACACATCTTTCAACCTATCTTTACTTCAACGGTCTCGTGATGTGAACTACATATGTGAAAACACTCGACATCGGCTAAAACAGCCGATTCAGGCATAGCGCACAATTAAAGTCATGCCCTATCAGGAACAGATCTACCAAATAACGATCCCCACTCTACGGTGTTAACAGTGGGGTGTGAGGCAGAATCACACAAGCCGTGATAACAGGCCATGGAACGGTTCTCATTAGCCAATAGATCTATTCAAGACCAAGCAAGCCTTAACCGCACACTATACACGATCAAGATTGACGTAAAACAGCCGATAAAACATAACTCATCGTTTAAGGTGCAGATTAGATCAATTTAGATTAATAAATGATGGGTTAAACAGGATATAAGGCCAATTTAGATCAATCCCAATCGGGCGAAGTGATATTGTTGTAATTAAATAAATAATGAAAGCAATAAGCAATATCAGTAACTTAATGAATCTATCCGAAGGACGCCACCCTTAGATAGAACCGATAACTTGACCTTAATCTAGTTTGAGCAGTGGAGGTCGACCGGATCGATGCAGCCGTACTTGAACTAAACAAGAGTCAATAACTAGCTTATACCAGAGTCACAGTGGAGGTCGACCGGATCGATGCAGCCGTACGAACAGAAGTATAAGCCATGACGGTACTTACAGACAAGCCAAAGGTTGGTCGGACCGATGCAGCCCTGCTCGCTGAAAACTCGTCGAGATCTACTCTACTCCTACTCCTACTCCTAAGGGGTGGCCAAAGCTGAAAAAAGTAAGTAACTTGTATTTGATTGATTGTGTGTCCTCTTATAATAGTCGGGGTCCAATATTTATACCCGGAGCCTAAACATAAATCATACTCAAGCACGACTCATTACAATCTTTGACATAGAAGAAAACATTCCTAATTTAAGATAACTTAGACCATAATCTTTCCCTTTTTGTAGAGTCCAATATGTAGTTTCCTGACGCCAACCGTAGCTCATCATCGCTATCTGCTGACGTCATCCAAAGAGATCCGATTCCAGAGTCGTATCTGAATCAGCTGATATCGATCCTTATGCAATCGATTCCTTAATCGACACAATTTTGGAAGCTTCGAGTTTCTATGTTTTTCTCTCCAAATTTTGGTGTAAACAGTAGCAATATCTTATCGTGGTGTTGTAGGATACTTATTATATGAATAAATTTTTAGACGATGTTGTCCCTTTAACCATTGGAGCACCTGATGATATTGACGACAGTTTAACTGAGATGGATATCGACACTTTTCAAGAAACGAGTATCCCTTTATAGAATGGTGGCTTTGTTTTTAATTACAAAAAGAGTTTGAACACCATCGTAGCTGATACTATTGCGTAAATTCATTATCATACAATTTCAATATATTGTGTGTTCTTCATCGATTAAACATTGAGACCAAACATTTTTTTATTAATATATAGGTGTTGTAAATGCATCCCCTTCCATCGACAATTTTGTCACATGTCCAAAAGAGCGTAAGCATGAGCTAGATAGAGCACAAAGGGCTGCAATGTTTCTTGAACAAAAGGCACAAATAAACAAGAGGCGGCGTGAGTTGTATGCGGCAAAAAATACTGCAAGGAAACTGCAAATGACTCCACAAGAGAAGAAGTTGAAACGAAAAGAGATCAACAAAAAATACAATATGATGGTGAGAGAACGCCGAGCCAACAATATGTATCCAGACTCAATCGCCATGGAGAGCCCTCACTTTAACCCTCAGCTTATTTTCCCTTCTTCACCTCAATCGCCTGAAGCGCCTTCACACGATATGGAAATACCCGAATTGAGGGGCACGCCTATTGACATCGCGCCATCTGTAGTTCATAATCTAGAAGTCCAGACCCCTGAATTGGCTACGGCATAGACCATACATAGGCAACGAGTGACCACTGGAGAGAGAAATGCCCTTCTATCTCGTCACAATCGGGCTTTTGAAGCAAACATTGGAAGAAGGGCTAGAGGGTGTGTGGATGGTAAGTGCAATGATTCGAACAACCCAACTCAACCGAGTGTGGTTTACAATGGTAATTAGCCTTGATCACTATATATTGTTGGTACTTTCACCTTCGCTCTTCTATTCCAAAAACTCATAACTTTTCTTACTACAGGTGGTGTCACCCAGGAACCTCCAATTCCACCACCTAATAATTGCACAGGTACACTGACACAACTGTCTGTAGTTTATGGTACCTCTTCAATGCCTCCAAACGGTGCACAAGCTCATATGCTAGACTCTATGGTCGAGGATGGTATTTTCTTCATTAAATTTATCCTTTTTTGTATGCCATTATGTTTCTCTCATTATATATGTGACCGTGTTGCACAGACTATGATGAGGATGTCATATTTGAGGAGGACGAGGAAGAGGATGATGCATACTTTTTCGCCGGACAAGGTACACCGTGTAATAGTCAAAACATTCTTTCACATACTTTCTTTCAACGCGTAACACAACAACATTTTGTTAGAAGATGATGAGGAGGGAGCCAACATCGAGCACAATCTCAACACAGATGAGCAAGACAATAGTGAGCCTGATGTCCCGGATCCATACGACAAGGGTTACGCTAATGTCCCGTTAGAGTCGCACATGCTACCGTCGATGCCAAACTGCGAGCACTGCAACGCAAAGAAATTTGAGGCTGAACCGCCCAGATTTTGTTGTCGGGGTGGAAAGATTCATCTTTCAACTCATGAGACACCACCGGAGCTCATGAGGTTGTGGTCAAGCTTGGACGTTGATGCTAGGCACTTTCGTGCAAACATCAGATATTTCAACGGCCACTTCTCTTTCACTTCTCTGTACTGCCACCTAGATCGTGTGACCACTAACATGCGAATCTGCGGTGTCTACACGTTCCGTGCCCATGGCCAGATTTACCATAACATATGTTCATTTGGTAAAGAGGAGGGTGTCGAAAAGAGACACCTCGAGCTTTATTTTTACGATGACGATCCGTCCCTTGAGCATCGGATGAGCAAGTGCCGTGAGCAATGCGCCCAAAAAGACAAAGAAGTTATAGAGCAATTGGTTAGTATCTTTAATAGGAATCCCTACTCTCAGCAACTAAGGAGTATGGGACACGTTGAAAATCTAGAGGATTACCGGGTCGAATTGAACCTTGACCAGCGGCTTGACCAGAGAACATATAACGTGTCACTGACATCAGAGGTGGCCGCCGTCTGGGTTGAGGGGAGTGAGCGTCATGGCCAATTCGAGCATAGTGTTCTCCTACAAGGGAATGATCGGTCTATACACGACATCCGCTCATATAATGCATTCTACGACCCACTGTCATACCCGTTGTTCTTTCCAAGGGGTGAGCTCGGGTGGCACAGTTGCATTCCAAAAGTGGGTGTGACTATGGCTCAAGTTGAGCGAGATCGAGCAATCCGCAAAAGGCATGCCAAGAATGCCGAGAATGGTGATGATGATGATGGAGGTAACTTGAACTCTTTTCAATAATGCAATATAAACTCTTTTCTGTTAACGCATAATACTAATTCGAACAATGTCTCCCTATAGAACCTGTTTCGAATACATGTGTCTCCGTGCACGACTACTATTGCTACAAGTTCCAGATGTGGCCAGGGATATTTAATCCAATACTCTATGACTGGCGTCTTTTCCAGCAGTTCGCCGTCGACACCTACATCAAGATTGAGAGCTCACGTTGAGACTACATGAGGAACAATCAGGATACTTTGAGGGCTGACCTATACCAAGGCCTGGTGGATAGCATGCATTCGGGTGAAGGGTTTGCTAAGAATGTCGGAAGGTGTACTGTCCTGTCTTCGTCATTCATCGGAGGACCCCGTGATATGAGGCGCCGATACATGGATGCAATGGCTCTGGTGCGAAAGTATGGTAAACCTGATATCTTCCTCACAATGATGTGCAACCCTAACTAGGATGAGATCAAGAATGAACTTTATCCAGGCCAGACACCACAGGACCGCCCAGATCTCGTCACATGGGTCTTCAGAGCAAAGTTAGAGGCGATGAGAAAAATGTTGATGGAGAAAGACATACTTGAGAAGGTGAAGGCCTACGTATATGTAGTGGAGTTCCAGAAGAGTGACTTGCCGCATGCACACTTCTTGCTGATAATGGAACGGAAGTACAAGCTCACATGTCCCGAGCAATATGACATGATTATCAGTGCAGAGCTACCAAACAAGAAGTACCCTGAGCTCTATAAGATGGTGACGAAGCATATGATGCATGGTCCCTGCGGGACACTAAATCCATACTATCCGTGCATGGTGGGCTATGGGTCATGCAAGAACCGTTACCCGCGCCCATTCTGTGAGGCAACGTCATAGGGAAAGGATTCGTACCCCATCTATCAGCGACGCAATGATGGCCGCACGCTAAAAGTTTGAGGCCATTACCTGGACAATCAATGGGTCATGCCTTACAACCCTTGCCTGCTACGTACCTCAACTGCCATATCAATGTTGAGGCATGTGGGAGCATTAAATCAGTAAAGTATCTATTCAAATACATATACAAGGGACATGACAGGGCATCGGTGGTGATGAGGGAGATCGACAAAGCAGACGAGAAAGGGAACATTGATGAGATCAAGCAGTATAGAGATGCCCGGTCGGTGACGCCTCCAGAAGCACTATGGAGAATATATGGCTTTGACTTGAGCAAGAACCATCCACCAGTACAACAGTTGCAGCTTCATCTACCCGACATGCACATGGTGGCATTTTATAAACGGGATAAGGTCGAACGGATCATTAATAGGCCAGGTGTAGAAGAGTCAATGCTGACAGCATACTTCGATGCAAACAAGCATCATGAGGAAGCCTGCGGAATCTTGTATCGGGACTTCCCGGAGCATTTTTCCTAGCAGTATGATGGTAAATTCTGGCAGAAAAGGAAAAACTCCATTTTTCAAGTTGGAAGAGTCATCTCGGCTCATCCTGCTGAGGGAGAACATTACTTTCTTCGTGTTCTCTTGAACAATGTTGCTGGTGCTACCTCATACGAACATCTGAGGACGGTTGATGGCATGCTACTACCTTCGTTCCGTGAAGCTGCAGAAAGGAGGGGTCTAATCAAAGAAGACAATATACTGGATGAATGTCTAACTGAAGCTACTTTATTCCAGATGCCTTTCTCTCTGCGGAGGCTATTTGCAACAATATTGGTATTTTGCGAGCAGCATGATGTGATGGGGTTGTGAAAAAAACACTACGATACAATGTCAGAGGACTACAGTCGTAATCATCCATCCCCGGATCTGGTGCAACAAATGGTTTTGATAGACAATAGAAACATGCTGCGGTCTATGGGGAAGGACATAAGGTCATTTCCTCTTCCAGATATTGATCACTCATACGACGATGCCAGCCATATTCCTCGTGAGATATTTGAGGAAGCTAGTGTCGAGCAGAATCCCGAAGATGTGCTATTGTGCGACTCACTCAACGCCGAGCAAAGGTCTGCCTATGATGAGATAATGGTCACTGTCTGCAACAAACAAGGCGGGCTGTTCTTTGTGGATGGACCTGGCGGGATGGGAAAGACATTTTTGTATAGGGCACTTCTCGCAAAACTACGTAGCCAGGACAAGCTTGTCGTGGCTACAACTACATCTAGAGTCGCAGCAGCCATAATGCCAGGTGGGAGGACGGCCCACTCGCGTTTCAAGATACCCCTCACTCTTCATGAGGGTGGTTGCTGTAGCTTTATGAAACAGAGTGGTACTACCAAGTTGCTGCAGCAAGCAGCTCTCATAATTTGGGACGAGGCATCTATGACAAAGAGGCAAAATGTGGAAGCACTAGACAACAACCTACAGGATATAATGGGCCGGTCAAATCTACTGTTTGGTGGGAAGACTATTGTCCTTGGTGGGGATTTTAGATAGGTCCTCCCTGTTGTGCGGAAAGGATCCAGAGCTCAAATAGTCTATGCTTCTCTACGAAGGTCGTATCTTTAGGACTCCATGTGCCACCTAAAGCTCGTCCGCAACATGAGGGCTCAGAGTGACCCGTGGTTTGCAGATTATCTGTTGCGCATTGGTGGTGGAACGGAAGAGGTTAATGGAGATGGCAATGTACGTATTCCAGACGAGATATGTGTCCCGTACTTTGGCGATGCCGAGAAAGATCTTCATACATTGATCGACATCATCTTTCCAGATCTAAATGCAAACATGGCAGACAAAAGACTACATCACCACCAGAGCGATTTTATCTACACGTAACGATTGGGTGGATATGATCAATATGAAAATGATTGATATGTTCCAGGACAGCGAGACGGTGTATCACAGTTTTGACTCCGCGGTAGATGATCCACATAACTACTATCCATCAGAGTTCCTTAACAGTTTGACCCCCAACGGGCTGCCTCCACACGTCTTGAAGCTCAAGCTCGGGTGTTCTGTCATATTGCTTAGGAATATTGACCCTGCTAATGGGCTATGCAATGGTACAAGGCTGGTGGTGCGGGGGTTTCGAAGAAATACAATCGACGCGGAAATCATGGTGGGGTAGCATGCTGGGAAGCGGGTATTCCTTCCTCGAATACTGCTATGGCCGTCTGATGACGAGATGTTCCCGTTCCAGTTTAAGAGGAAGCAGTTTCTTATCAGGCTGAGCTTTGCCATAACGGTCAACAAGTCATAGGGCCAAACTATCCCGAACGTGGGTGTGTACGTACCCGCACCGGTGTTCTCTCACGGCCAATTGTACGTTGCGATGTCTAGAGCCACGTCAAGAGCCAATATTAAGATCCTTGCCCTCCCGCCTGATGTGGAGGCACAAGAGGAGGAGGCCAAAAAGATAGAGAAGAAAAATGCTAAAAGGAATGGCGAGGGAAAAAATAAGAATGAGTCAAATAAAAAAGATAAGGATAAGAAGACCCCAATAGCGGATGAAACCTTCACGAAGAATATTGTATTTAAGGAGGTTCTAACGCCATAGGCGAGGTAACGGAACATTACTAACGCATACAATGCATTTTTCCATTCAATTTATATTGTACAAATAATATCTCACTAATGCCATATTTGTTGCTGTTCCTAGGTATTTTTAAATGATTTATCAGACTCTACACGAAGATGTTGTATATACACTTGTGTGATGGCATAATGAAAATTGAACATGTGTTATATTATTGTTATAAAAATGACACTTTAAGTGTTTTGT
Organism: Miscanthus lutarioriparius; assembly: GCA_904845875.1. NCBI lineage: Eukaryota > Viridiplantae > Streptophyta > Magnoliopsida > Poales > Poaceae > Miscanthus > Miscanthus lutarioriparius. The sequence goes on along the minus strand of CAJGYO010000006.1, from coordinate 26,288,155 downwards.
TCATAATATTTTAATTTGTAACCATTCATAACTATTACACGTGTATGTTCTCAAAACCATGAGTTTTGTTGACTTTCTCCACTTTTCTCATGTGCCAATGTGGGATCAACCTAATTAGCACCTGCATAATTACAAACATAAACTACTTGAATAAAACTAACGAAGCAAGTTAGCGATAATAATGAACAATAATGCTAAACAACACCATACCAGTGGTCGTGGGACGGCACGATCGTAGTGGCGTTGGTTCCGCGCATTCAGGAGGATAGCTCATTTGTATTTTCCTTTGTTGCATTAATGTCATTAGTTCGTGAGCACGAAAGATATGGATATCGAAGATTTCTTCCTGTCAATATAAAACATTATCTTAGCCGCGTCACGAAAAGATCTATAAAGTAGAGTTTGTGAGCCTACGACGGTGCGCACTTCGTGACTGTGTTAAATTCATAAACTTTACTTTTTGGATTAAATGTCACTTTAACGTTGGTATTTAATTTTTACAGTATTATTATCTTATTGTGCGATCCGTATGTTTTTAGTACAAAATATTAGTCATCACGTAGCAATGCACGGGCACACTACCTAGCCTTTTCGAAAAACAAAACAAAGTTACTGAACAGTACTTGCAACATCAGGCTGACGCTTATGAACCAAACTACGATCACAGTTGGGAATAGACCCGTGCTGAATCATCATCAAAAGCCCAAGGCTCATCACGGCTCATATAATATAACAGATAATCGCCAGTAACCAGTCCGAATGTTTTGCAACAAGAAATCTATTTGGAAGAGTGTATAATAGTTCCAAGCCAATCTTCCGAGTCAGTGCTCACATCTCCCTTTAAGGCCCCCAGCGAGTGTTCTGTTCCAGCCTGCATCACATAATACATTGAATAATGCTTGGGTCATATCCATTCAGAAAAAAATGCTAAAATTTGGCCATTTCCATGTTTCAAAATGGAAAAATGGAAGCAGAGCATTCTCACCTTGGTAATATACACATCGATTCCAAGCCTAGCTATCACTGCAGCCTCCAGTATTTTGGTCTCCATCCCACCGGTGGTGTCATGTGCTGCTACTGATATCTCCACTGCATCACATGAGAACAGATATCTTACTCTACAAAACACAAGGGACAAGGCTACAACAAGCAGTTTAGAAGAAATATAACCAGGCCATCATTGTCGCTAGTCCTCAGCCTAATAAACCATAGTGTGAGCCTACAGTTGGCTTCTGGAGTACTGCACCTTCACTAGGAGCACGTTATTGGTGGAAGAACATACGTTATTGAAAATATGGAAGAACATACTCAATGGTGACTAAAAACTAGGTTGGCAATGCTTATTCAGTTATCCTGGGTTGTCAGTGAGAAAGTTGTCAGTTGTCACTGGTAAACTACCTGAATCAGGTACTTGGAAGGAACATAACTCCTCAGTACAACTAAACATGTCTTAGGGCCTAGGATCATTTGACAATCGCAGCAATAAAAAGGAATATGACACAATACCTCCTTTAGTGTTGCCTTGCAGCAATGCAGGTTTTACAATCGACCAGCCTCCATTGTCATCCACCTCTGTTAACTAGCACAAGTCAGCTAGAATTTGTTGAATAAGCATATTTCCATGGTTTAGCTAGAACTTAAATGATGGCAATCACATTACCTTCGTTGTCCTGTTTCCTCCCATAATCACTAATACATATAAAACAGTAAAGGCTAGATATTTATGGGCAGATGAAAATCAACCAGGTGAATACTAACCTATTTCTCTCAGGAGTACCGCATTTGGGTCAGTTGGAGGGCGATCATATACTCCATGGACATCTGTCTACAGCTCAATTTTCAGAGAACCATACAAAAGTCAATGCTTCATAGAAAGAAATGAATGGAACATTTGAAGTATATGAATGGGAGCAAAGGATAACACAACAAACTATCAGTATCACAAGGAAGACAGTACAAGCAATTAAAGAATACAGTGTACAAACCATCTTCCATCGATAACAGAGAACTTTTAAAGCTGTAAAGGAGGGAAGGTAACAGTACCAGAAATACAACATATTTCGGACTTAGAAGCTGTGCAAGATGTCGTATAATGACATCCCCACTCAATATGGTACAGTCCTGGTCATTTAATGATAAGATCAATTTTAGTTTGAATAAAATGAATTAACTTCATAGTCCATAAAATCTAAATAAGAATGTAGACATGCTTTGATTTGAAAACTCACCAGTAATTCATCAAGAACTGCATCACCATGCAAAACCTGCAAGAAACAAGGGTGTTATGCTATAAGCAAAAGTTTATATTAATTTCCAATCATGTTTAGGTTCCAGCTGCAGATCTGAGAAAACACATGGAACTATCTAATGCTTGATTATAATTAATACTAAATAATTCATATAAGACTTGTTTTATCGTTCAATGTGCAGTACAGAAAAGGACTATCAAGAGTACCAGACTGCCAGTACAATCTAGATTAAGTGATGCATAAAAATACTGCATGCATAAGAAATAATTAATAATATGATACATATTCCAGTAGCACCATATGCTGTCAAATATGGGGGTGACTAACTATATCACTCATGCTAACAACAACTTCAGGTGTGCGTACCCAGTGCCAAAAGCTCCCACAGAAGAAGGGTTCTAGAGAAGAGAATATTTATACATCCTTACCCTTGCTTAATTTTGCAAGGATCTCCAGGCAGCAAGTGGAGAGACTCTACCACTGCACCAGGTCCTCTTTTTGATAAATATGAAATTCTGAAGGAATAGCAGTTCAAAATCTTTGGTACAACAACTTACTGGGACAAAGCCTGCATGGAGTGACTGAATTATTTGAGAAGCATTTGCGGATGCAAGCTGCACATGCATATTAACAGGATCAGGTATGGACGTAAAACAGCTGTCTAATTCCAAAACAGAGAATGATATGCAAGAAAGCAATAGTTTCAAGTTTGCTCACTTTTCTTTGCCTGGTAGACCACCCACAAGCAAATGGTGACATCCCAACAGATGGTATTCCTTCTGCAAAAGAATATGCATTTCCATAAGTCTTGTGACGACCACTGGTTCTAACTGACAATCTAGTAAAAACAATTCAAGGTGTATTTAGGGCCAAGCAAATACGCCAGTTGATTTGTTGGAAGTTCATTAAGATTTGCAGATACAGGCAAAAATGGTTCATGACAAATGATGATACATTCTTGCATTGGCCCATGAGTCAAATAAGAACTTAATTATATGTTCAAACAAAACACAAGGAAACATAGCATAGCATACTGCAGACAAGGGGGAAACATAATCATGAATTCTGAGTGCCTAAGCAGCATCGATATGAGAAATAACAAAATACTGAGCATAGTAAGAAGTAGCCATGACTAATACATGGCATAATACCACATGGAAATAAAGACATGGACAAGTAACCTAAAAAACTGCATACCTCTTGCCAGGGCTCTAACAATTTCCTGGTTGAGAGATGTCACCTAAATTACAAAAAAAAAATCCATTAGAATATGCTTCCAGAATATTTATCAGAGAAGCACAAACATTTTGACAAGATAGTGGACAAGAATATTAGACATCAAAATTCAAGTTATCCTCGTCAAATAGAATTCCAGAATTGGCCTCACTGAAATTCTTGTAGCGACAAAGCCAGCCTTGACCAGTGTCGAATGTAACCCTCCTTTATGAACTCCGGATCTACTTGCTTGAAAGTGGCCAAAAGACCCTGAAGCAGAATATCACAAACTCAGTATCCTAAGATCTAAAACTATATTTATCCACTATTGTTTTAGGCTCTACCTTAATAAAATGTACCAGTCTAATAATAGTTTGTAAGTAATAAATAAATTGATTAATTTCTCCAGTTTCTTAGAAATATCTCTCAGGAAGACCCTAGAGCCCATAAAATCGAAGTTGAAACTACTGTTGAGTTGTGTTTAACTGAGCTGGGCAGTCCAATGTGCACGGTTGCTCTTCCACTGAGAGGCATTTCTGCCATGTTACTTGCTAAATAATGCACGAATTACAATGGCATTACAAACTTCCAAGTTCTATCTAAAAGAATATGAACAGTCATGTGCTGTCTACCGGTCTACCCCACACCAAATCAACCAGTTCAGCTTGTAACTTTATAACAGGGGTAAGACAGACAGCCAGAGTCAATTCAGTAAGACTGTAAGAGTCAATTCAGAGTCCGAACAATACCAGCGCCGTGCACGACGATGAAGTTAGTGTCGAGCCCCAGCCCAGCCATCCCCGCGATCCACTCCGCGTCCACGGCCGGGTCGGCCGGATCTCCGGGCTTCCTGCTCCAGTCCATCCCCAGAACCTTCTCCGTGGCGCCATCGCCGTCAGATTCGGACATGGCATGCCGCAGCTGCGCACATGCCGACCGTAGGTTCTCCTCGTTGATGCTCTCCAGCTCGCCCTTGTTCGTAATGGCCGCTCCACCTGCGCCACCTCACCGTAGCTTCTCAAATCGACCAATGCCAGAGAGGAGTACACTGTACACAGAGCTACAAAGGCACGGACGACAAGGAGCCAAGCAGTCGTTGCGGAGGGCGCGAGAGAGCACCTAGCTTGACAATACAGCGCACCGGGAGTGGCGCCGTGGGTCTCGGTTGCTCCTGCGCCACCTCCTCCGCCATGGAATCTTCACTCCTGCGGTCCGCAACGACCGCGCAGGGGCCTCGGGGAAGGGAGAGCCAGAGGGACGGGAAAGCTGAGCGGGGCGCTTGTCTAGCGAGGTGGCCCGGTGGGGCAGTTTGTACTTGCCCAGATGGTTATCCTACTAAATCTAGGCCGTCCAAATTGGCAGTTTCAGTTCCTTCACTTCTTGTCTGCATCCCTTCCCCTAACTCCGCCGCCACCGCCGTCCGCGCTCGCCGTTGCCTACGCGGCTGTGCTGCCGTCGCCCCGAACCTATCGCCCACTGCGTTGTTCCGGCGGAGGTATACAATGAGGCTGCTGCAAGTGGAGGAGCTATTCCGGAAGGTTCTGGAGGTCGGGTCGAAGGATAAGGCGGCTCGGCTGCTCGGGCTCGACGTTGGCAGCAAGTACGTCGGGGTGGCCGTCTCCGATGAGAAGAACAGGATCGCTTTGCCTCTGAGGTAAGCACCTCCAACAATTGCTGCCGTGCTATGTTTAAAGGTTTGATTTTGTTTCTTGTTAACTTGTGTAGGGCACATATTCAGTGAAATCACTGTGGTAATCCAACATAAGCTTATATTTGCCATCTCAAGATGCAGATGCAGGTTGAAATATGAATGTGTGTGCAAGAATATTATATTCCATGGTGCATTCTTTCAGTCTACAATTTTTCGACCTGCTTAAATTGCACTGTGGTACCGATTCAGATGTTAACTTACTCAAGATAGTATTCAATGATTGGAGCGAGGTGTTTTATTTGTATTTTGCATTTTGAAGGGACAGAAATGGTGTGAATTGTTGAGTAGTAGATGTGGTGCTAGCCTATTATGATCTTCTTTTGGATATTGTGTGCATCTCTGAAACATCCTATGGAATGCATTTGGTCTAATCAACCACTTTATTTGCATCAATTTTTTAGAACTGCATAAATAATAAAAAATTTAAAACTATAGATTATCATATTTGTTGGGTAAAAGAAAGACTCAAAATACCAAAAATAGTATATGGCGTTTCGTTTCTTTTACACATATATTTGATTTGATTCAAGGACCACATGTCTACTCATCTCTATGTGTAGATTAGAAATAGAGATGCAAGTACTCAGAAGAGACTTCTAGTCGTTTAGTAGTACAAGATAAGCACATGGTTACCAAACCATCTGTGTATTAATTCATTATTTTTCATGTATAACACACCCAACCGTCATCAGTTTGCCCTTTGCCCCATCAGGCTGGGCCAAGCAGGTCAGACTATATTCTGATGGGTTGTGTTAGTCTAAACCTTTTTTTTTTGCCCTGTACTTGCCTGGAGTTTTGCAATAATTGCCTCTGTTGTTGTCACAAAGTCAAATCTGAGAAGATTTGAATTACGAGTTCAACTAGATAATGTGTTGTTTTGTGGATATTGGCTATATTCCTATATCTAGTTTCATTATAGCCAAATCTATAACTTGATACAAAAAGACTCATGTATCATTATTTGTTGTTATAAGTTCCGTTATTGAATGAATCTTGCAGTGTTTTGTGTCGGACAAAGACAAACATCAACTTGATGGCAGATGATTTCAAAACATTGGTATGTTGAAAATACCTGTTCACTTTCTGTTATCATATATATTGTGGATATATCAAAAATTGGTCCTTAGCAAAAGATTGAGTACTCAATATGTCATACAGCATCATCCTATAATGAGTGATTGTGCATCACACCATCATTCTCTTTTACTAAATTCGTTTTGATTTATCATTTATTCCCCAAAAAAAAATATTTAGGTTCGGCAGTTGGCATTGCCATTTATTTGCAATAATGCAAAGTTCTATGCATAGATCAGCATTTTAACTGATTTGTCGTAGTTTTTTCAGTTGTTACTTCTTGAACTTGTTTGCCTTATACACTTACAAGATTAGTTTCAGTTTAATTGGAATGAAAGATGTAATCACTAATGCCTTCTTTGTTTACTTGGATAGGTTTCGAAGTATTCCATAGCTGGGTTCATTGTGGGCTATCCATTCAACCTCCACGGTCAACCTAGTCCTGATGTAAAGTGCCCATGCTCATGTATAATTCCCCTTTGTTCTACTTAATGTTTTTTAATGTTCTCTTTTGTCTGTAAATCAGGCAGTCCAAGTAAGGCTTCTTGCTGGAGAGCTTTGTAAAACAGGGAAACTTGATGATCTGTCCTACACATATTGGGATGAAAATTTCACCTCAAAGGTGAACTCTCTTTTCTTCTCTGTACTTTCTTGCTGATACATGAGAAACAGAATTAATAGGTGCACAGGCACTTTTCTTCTGAATGTGGATGTTACATTACATTGTGGTATTGCATTAAAAAAATTGGGAGGAGGAAGATGTTAGTTTGGAAGGTCAAGTAGTGCCTAGGATGGATACCTTTCGATATTTAGAATCAATGCTACAGAGGGACGGAGATATTGATGAAGATGTTAGCCACAGAATCAAAGCAGGGTGGATGAAGTGGCGGCAAGCGTCTGGTGTCCTATGTGACAAAAGGGTACCACAGAAGCTAAAAGACAAGTTTTATAGGACGGCGATTAGACCTGCTATGTTGTATGGTGCAGAATGTTGGCCTACGAAAGACGACATATTCAACAGCTAAGTGTCGCGGAAATGCGTATGTTGCGTTGGATTTGCGGGCATACAAGAAGGGATCGAGTTCGGGAACGATGATATACGTGAGAGATTAGGGGTAGCGCCAATTGAAGAAAAGCTTGTCCAACACCGGTTGAGATGGTTTGGACATGTGCAACGGAGACCTCTAGATGCACCGGTGCGTAGTGGAATCCTAAGTCAGGATAGTAACGTGAAGAGAGGCAGAGGAAGACCGAAGTTGACTTGGGTAGAGGCAATAAAAGGAGAATTGAAAGGATGGAATATACCCAAAGACTTAGCCTTAGATAGGAGTGCTTGGAAGACAGCTATTCACGTGCCTGAACCTTGATTGTTTCTGTTGGGTTTCAACTCTAGCCTACCCCAACTTGTTTGGGACTTAAAGGCTTTGTTGTTGTTGTTGTTGTTGTTGTTGTTGTTGTTGTGTTGTATCATGCTAGGCATATTATCAGATTCATTATAGTGCTGCTCCTTCCTTTAATATACACGTTTTACTCTCCTTCCATCTCTCTTTGAGGAACTTCTTTAGTGGAGTGCTTTGATTGATCATTTGATCTTCCTCTTGTGCTTTTCTGCAGTGTGTAGAAGCCCTCTTGCATCCTCTGAATCTAAAAAATCGGGATGAGGCCAAAACAATGACAGATAAATTTGCTGCAGTTTGCATACTCCAGGTACATACTCCTAATACCAGGGTGACTTTACATTGCTATTACAGATTTCATGTTTCAACTCAATTCATTACAAATGATACATAGTTCATTCAGTTAAAGTCATCTCAAGCTGCTTTAGTGACACTGACGATGATCCATTCCTGAACAGGGTTATCTTGACAACATGAACAGAAAACTGAGATCCACAGATAAGTCTGAAGCATAAGGTGGCACCTAGACTCCATTTTAAACTAAACCAAGGAGCAAAGGGAACATCATCTGGTAGGTCAGATTTGTATTTTCAGGGGGGCTTGCTTTTGCCATCGGCCCTGTTCGTTTCGCTGAAATTTGGCTTATGTTGATGCTTATGCTGATTTGTTGCGAGAGAAAAACACTGTTCGTTCGCTGAAAAACACTTTGTTATATACATGGCTTTAATGTCCCTTTTGCTGGCTCAAATATTCTTCAGCATTGCACTCTTTCTGTGAACTAGGGTCCTGACAACACTTATGTTTCCATGCCTTGTGAAAAGAATGTGCAGGTATGCCCATACGCAGTTCATCAGGATGTGAATGGGACTCATAGCCGATGTTTGTCTTGCCATGTCATGAGTTTTGTAGTCACAGAGCTGACTGCCGAGAGACCAAGTTCCCAATCCATTAACTTCAGCAAGCAGATTTTGTTGTTGGGGCCTTTAGCTGAGCTGGGCCGAGTCGTCATTGATGATGCTAAAATGCTGAGGACATACTGTCTCTGATGCTGGAGTATTAAGAACATCCTATTTTTTAACCCGTCATCCGGCCTCTATCAGCTGATGAAATTCCCGATGGTGACCCTCGATAATGCAGTCTGACTGTTCTCGTCGCCACTGAATCGCTTTGTCTTATTCTCTAGCCCCGTTCTGTACTATAAATCTATAATCCCCATACGCATACACTCACGCATGCTTGTGCGTTTCCCCCATTATTTAGCTCAGTTTGAGTCCAGAGGAATCAGGTAAGCTGTCGAAATCGGATCGATTCGATCTCAGGATAATCATGCATTTATGCTGCACCCGGGGTCCGTCGTTTTTTTTTTCTCTCCACAAGAGCGAGCTCACTTCTGTGCTGGCGTATGCATGTCCTGATATGCTCATCGTGATGTTAACACCTGAGGTGGCTGGTTGCAGCGCTCGCATCACACACCACCAGTTTGGAAACTATAGCTCCGTGTAGGGACTCATCTCTCTTGGTCTTGGCATGCACCGTAACGGATGAGCATTGCTGTTCTGGCGCCTTTCTCGCCGAGGGATGTCGTGAGGAAATAACGGATGAACATTGCCCTTCTGTTTCCTGTTTCCACTAGTCCACTAGAGGTGGTAGCGTGAGGAAATTACGTGGTGAACATTCTGTCGGCTGCACGGATCGGCAACTTTAGGCTCACGGAAGTTTCAAAAAAAAAAAACTTTAGGCTCACGGACACGGAGGGAATCCTCAATCCTGTGGAGATAGGTAACTTCAGTTGCCAGACTTTCCGTTTGAGAGGAAGAGGAGGGAAAATTTGTGATGGCAAACACAGCAACCAGCGCAGATTTCAGAACAGAACAGAGGCGCAAGCAAAATTGGCCTGGGCACTTGTCACATCAAGATCCCTCGTGTGCCGTACCTTGCATGTACGCAGTAGGTGAGACAAAGTCTATGCAAGTCTCGGTTGTGAGAGTCCAGAAACAGTGGTGAGCACAGCACGCAACTCTCGGTTGCGAGTCCAGAAGCAGCGGTGAGCACAGCACGGCATCGCCGGTAGATAAGATAACAACTGGTTTGCGCCTCCGTGCAAAGTCAACACAGATGACAGACAGCTCGCCGTGGCTTTGAGCGAAAGAGATTTGGCGACCAAGAAACGACAGGTCAGGAACACATGAGGTCAGCCGTTGATCGTGCAAGTACTGCGTGCTTTTCGTTTAGGGAGCGGAGCCGTGACGTTCCATGAGTAGATTGGGCCATTGGGGGGTAGCTTGAAGCTGAAGAAGTCGGCCGACGCAGCAGACTGCAGACGGCTTCTTGGCAGTGGCAGGTGCCGAGCCTGGCAGCCAGTGTTTCTTTGGACCAAATGCGATAGCTGCTTCGCCTTTCTCTGTGAATTGCATGGTTTTCCTTTTGGCAATTTCGTGAACAGATAGGCCGCCAAGTCTTAGACACATCCTTTCGTGCTGATTGTGTTTGCAGAGATTTGCTTGCTCATGCTGCCTTGCAGGAAATATCTTTGTGCTTCAGGCACAAATGGAAGCAGAATTTTGTCAATTTGAGATGTCGAAGCCCGTTCCCCAACATGGTGGCAAGACAGAGTACAATCAGGATTCAACAAGAATGAACGGAAGGCTCGAATCCAACACAAAGGTGTCTGGTGTCTCCTAAGTCAGAGCAGCAGCAGAGCCTTTCCATTGTGGCAGCTACCAGGCCCTGATGGCTGATGGTACCAGTGCTGTGTTCTTCGAGAACCGTGGCGCAGCCTGCCTGAAGATAAGCCACGTTGGAGGCGGCTTGAAGATGAAGAAGCCGGCCGCCGGTTCACGACAGTAGAGATTCGATCGGCAAAGCGTGAGGTGTAGACAACAGGCAGGTGCGCAGCGCAGCCGGTGGTTTTGGACCAAATAGAAGCGCTGCTTGGCCTTCGCCCATTAGTTTCTTGGTTACTTCTTTTATTTATTAATTATATTATCATGGACAATTTCGTTCAGATAAGCTGCTTTGCCTGATCCGTCTCAAGTCTTAGGCAAATCTTTAGTGCTGATTTTGTTTCAGGACTGCGGACTTTGACCCGGTGGACACAGCACGGTCGATTTGTCCGCAGATAATGTCCCTTGTTCAGGATGCAAATTGGAGCAGAATTTGAGTCAATTTGGGATAGTCAAGGCACGGTTCCCTGCCCAGTTGGCAATACGCGAAAACAGAGTTATGCAAACAGGAACGATGGACACGAATTCAAAGTTGTCTCCGAGGCAGAGCACTGGTAGAGCAGCGAGACCATAATCTACATCTACAGCGAAGCCAGAACTTGCAGCTGAACCCTGCTTCTGGCATCTCAAGACTCTCAGAGCATCTGACCTCGTGAAGTCCAGTCATTAAAAAAGCTTGTGAATATCAGAAGAAGATATGCAAGTACGTCATATGCGGTTTTCTTGTGGCCACTTGATGAGTGATTAGCACACGGTGGATAACTAACTAGCAGTACCTGTCAGGATCCAGCGTGCAAACCTAGGGCCTGTTTGGAACGCAGGAATAAAAAATACGAGAATAGAAAAAAACGTAGGAATGGAGTGAGTGTGCAGTGGTAAAATAGAGAAAAAGAAAAACGCTGGAAATAACTGAAGGGGTGTTTAGAACGCAGGAATCCATAACACAGGAAAAACGTAGGAAGTAACACTGCGCACTCGAAGGAAATCAAAACCAGAGATCTGAGTGGATTCTTTTTTTTTCTTTAAAACGAGCATCTGCAGAAGCCTCTCCTCTTAAAAGGAACTCACGAATCCTCCATTCCAAACGCTGCTACAGTGTCCTAAACTATAGGATTCTGATTCCTTTAGAATTTCTTTGAAAATCCTATAAACCAAACATGCCCTTAGGTTTCTCTACTGGAGCATGTCCCTCGTGTGATAGTGAGTCGATGACACCGACCGATCCAGCAGTGTGGTCGATCACTCGCTCGCTCGGCGGACCACATGTCGCCCACCAGGACTGCAACGACTCCTAGGAACAGTCCATGGACTCATGTTAATGGTGCTGCTTGGTTGTGGGTTCCCTTTTTTTGTGAAAAATAAATAGCGAACGGAGGTCACAAGTCATAGGGCTAGCTGATTCGACCAATCTTCTCGTCAGACACGCAGAGCACAAAGCGAACTAGGGCTACAAGCGGAGTGACCTGTACAGGACGAGATCGTCGTTTGCGTGCCATCCCGCTGGTGTCCCTCGGTCGGATGGACATGGAGCCGTGCTGTCCCCTCCCGCTCCAGGCTCCACCACACGACTAGTTCGGTTTCTGGTGTCCCGGTGCAGCTCACACGGAAGTTTCGCCTCGGAAAGGCGAATCAGGATTTGACGGCGCAGTGGTGGATCAGTGCGGTCAATCGGCCGGGCAGGAGGATCACGTACGGTCGGTCGCCACTGTTACACCTAACACGACCCATGTTCCCGTTGGACTCGGTCGGTCCCTCGCATGTGTGTCGAGGTCTCACCGGGCCGGCCGGACGCTTGGCGTGGTTGGCGTGCAGTGGCGACGGAGCTAGAGAGATGCCCCGGCCAGGCGTCGCTCTCCAGGGGTGCCGGCCTGCCGGGCAGCTGCCTGGTGGAGACGGCGACCCACGCCATCCATGCATCCACGCGCGGTCGTCGATCGGGGCCGGGGAGTCCTTCGGTCTCCGGCCACGTGGAGAGAGTGGGTGAATGACTGACTGAACGGTGAATGCATGGGTGACTACGGATCGGATCGGTCGGTCGTTCGGTGCGCTAGAGCTAGCTAGCGTAGCCGTGTAGGCGCGGCATCGTCGCGTGGCTACGTTCGGCGGAGCGCGCGTTGGAGTCTGGGCGCGCCGAACCGGGACTCGTCCGGCCGGCTGGATGCTGCCTGGTGCCTGCATGGCATGGGATGGGGCGGTGTTGGATGCGCTCGGTCGGCCACTTTTTTCGTGGGCGTGTTGGATTCGATCGGTCCGCATGCAGCCCCCAACATGGCCTACGCAGCAGCAAGTAGCTATGCTCGTCTATGGGTCGCGGACGCGGCGGAGACACGCGAACTTCATCTACTCGAGGCTATACATCATATGCTCGATCTCGCGCTGGAGAAGAATCAGGAGGAGGTGTATGTGTGTTTTTAGGGCTCGAGAGAGAATCAGGTGTGTCGCCCGACATAATCCAGCATCTCTCTTTGTTAACGCATCCTCGACACATGTATGGGGCGTGTGTGTGCGGCCGGGTTCATGAACGTTGTAGCTGAGATGATGCTTGCAAGTAACCACGTTGGTACGACGGTGTACTAGCTAAGCTAGTGCCGCGAATCAAATGGAGCTAGTGCTGCTGTGGCTAATTTACTGAAGTCAAGCAAGCAGCAGCTAGCGCCACCCTCTTTCTCATTCTGTCTGCACAATGCAAGCCTAGCTCCTAGAACAGCCCAACATTAGTTCCAAAAGAGACTACCTTATTGTCTACAAGTAAAACATATGCTCATCTTTCCTTGTCTATGCAAATAAAACATATACATAAGCAGAGTCGCCTGACAACATTACCATCATGTCGCTGTTTCGTGAAACACTCCAATAATCAATTCCACTAGACAATACTATATAACAGGCTGTCCCAGCTATATGTTTAGATTGGGTGAAAAACTAGCCACCATTGGACCGCATCTAATCAACCTGGTTGAGTACAGCTTCCTAGAAGCAATGCCAGCTGATCAGTCGTAGAGAACGAAAGCGATGAAGCTTTGCTTCTTTCTACCAAAACCAACGTACCCCCTCTCAACCACGAGTCTACGACGACGACTTCCCGGGCCGGCTTTGAGCTCACCGAGAGCACTCACACCCTTATATATATAAAAAAAAGAGAAAGCACTCAAACACATGATTTATTTGCAGCGCCCGTCTCGCTCAACTACCCTGAAAATCAACTAACTGATGTCACTGAAAATGCTCGTTTAGGGGCAGCGGGGTAGGAGTCGTAGGACGACACAGCACGTACGTAGTAGTACCACTGGTACGCCAAGCAGACTCGATCCGCCCCAGGAGCAAAGATAAATGAAAGTAAGATCGTGGTCGACAACTGTCGGATGTCTATATCTACGTATTCGAGGCTAAGGATTAACGAGCGTCACGTCGGCTTATCCGACGATTAAAGACACAATTACATCCTCGTCCGACCCCCAGGGGCCGAGCCACGTCTCGTCTGATTCCGAGGACGAGGTTTCCGCCTCGTCCGACCCTAGGGGCCGGGCCACGCCTCGTACGGCTTCGAGGATGAGGTTTTCGCCTCGTCCGACCCCCAGGGGTCGGGCCACGCCTCATCCGACTCCGAGGACAGGGTTTCCGCCTCATCCGACCCCCGAGGGTCGGATTCCGTCTCGTCCGGCCCCCAGGGCAAGATTACCGCCTCGCCCGTTCCCTAGGGGTCGGATTTGCTACCGGACAAAAGCAGTGGCCCCAGGGTGGGACCCGAACCGTTTCAACCACTACGGCATAGAGGCGCACGCCCGAGAGCATGTCTCGGGCGCGTCCTGATGCGACTGGCGGTCGCATCGGGCCATGCTGGGAGACTCACGTCGCCCACCGCGTCAACAGGCCGGCATTGTGCTGCCAACTCCCTGCCTGACCACCGTCCAAACGCCAGTCAATCGGCGTCAGTTGACTGGCACTATACCGCCAGCCCCCCATATGGCTTTTGTCAGGGGACACTTTGACCATTTCGTCCGCTCGGATGGCATGGAAGACAAGAATGGCGCACGACGCCCGCACGTCTGCTGCAGCGGCCAAGAGGACCCCGATGCGACGCTGCTGTTGCCACGATCTACAAGGTCAGCGGGACCCACGCGAAGAGGAGGACGACACACCCCCGGAAGCCTTATTTCTCTTTCTTTTTTTCTCTCTTCCCCTTCAGCTATAACCCCCGATTTCCCTTGACCTATAAAAGGGAAAGCAGGGTGTCCCACTAAGGGGCATCGGTTCACCGTACCGCATCAGACCAAGAGCACTAGCGTCAAACCTCAAGCACATAGCTGAGCAGCGACCAAACACTCGGTACCCATTCGTTCTTTCCACCAGAGACTTGGGACATGTCCCTCTCTCGCCAGTTTGTAACCCTCTACTACAAACTCAGTGCTGGTAACACGAGTAGCCCAAAACTGGACGTAGGGACATTCAGCTCGAACCAGTATAATCCTTATGTCTTCTTAGCACATCATCCGGGCCAGACGCGTAATATATAAATTTACTCGTTGGTGTTTACTCGAAACACCGACAGTTGACGCGCCAGGTAGGGGCTTTTTGTGCGTCTTGACGTCAACACCAGGCCTCGAATGGCTAGTCACGACATCACCTGGGTCCCGAGCGCGCACATGCGCTTCGGGGACCTAGACTTCATCATCACGACGGAGGGAGAGCTGGCGCGGGCACCCGTCGTCATTCAGCCTCTCCACTCCACTGGCCTGGCCTCGACGCGATCGCCGAGATGCTTGAGGAGCTACGGCTGCACGCACCGGAGGCCCACGCCCTTGGGAGCAGCCAGCTCCTCGGCTTCGACTACGGAAGGCTAGAGTGCCAGCTCAGCGTCTTCTTGGGATCCCGACCGTCTCAAGAGAACTTGCGCCACCTCACCTTTTTGTTCACCAACGTCATGGCATGACTCGCCAGGGGAGAGCCCCTCTCCCCAGAATACCTCATCTAGAGCGCCCCAACAGTGCTCCCGTTCGGTCTCCGCAACACCGCAGAGACCGTTGGCCATCTTGTGGCGCAACGAATGATTCCATCCCCCGCGAACGACGAGTTCGTGGGGGTGATCGAATACGTCGTGGAGTCTTTCCATGATCTCCTCGTAGAGGAATCGGAGTTGCCCTCTAGCTCTAACTCCAGTAGGGGGGCCACCACTCCTCTCGTGAATGCTTCATGACAGGTACCCCCGAGGGATACGTCGAAAGCATCCACGAGGAGGAGGCTACCCTGACGAACAACCTCGACGGCAAGGTCGAGGGGGATGCAGGAGCCCCACCCCGCCTGCGGGTGGAGCAGCTGAAGGCCCGACACCTAGAGCTTGAGGAAGCATGACTCTAGCTTGAGTAGGAACGCGCGGAGCTCGATCGTGAGATCGAGCGCCATGGAGATGGGGGCGCGCATGCGCCATGGCCCATGACGTCAACTGGAGGATCGTTGAGGACGATCAAGCGCTCCCGCACTTCGCCTAGACAAGCCAGAACATCGCTGCTGTGGCAGCCTTGCTCAGGGGGCTTCCAGAGCCTGCGACGCCCGAGGATCGACGGGCCCACCACGAGATTCGCACGCTGCTTGAGCGTGCGGCTGCGCAGCAGGCTGAGAGCTCGCTGTCTCGGCGACGGGAGCCCAACGCCAGCCAGCGCACACCCTTAGTGCGACCCGATAAGGACGCATCGGAGCACTAGGCGCCGCACGGCGGCAGGCCACGCATCACGATTCTGGTGCAGGAGCGTCTCGGCCGCAACCGTGACGCGCGCGACACCCTTGACGCCCGCTGGTGTATCCGTAGCGATGCGGGGGAGGGGCTAGCCACGGTTACCACCCTTGATGGGGCGGACGCTACGACCACAAGGAGGACCGGAGTCATAGCCTCGAACCAACGGGGCCCCAAGCCTTCGGTTGGCATATCCTCAAGGCGGCGCTCCCGCCCCGATACCACTCGCCGACTAACGTCCCGAAATACTTCGGGGAAACGAACCCCGACTTGTGGCTCAAGGACTCCCGGCTCGCCTGCCGGGCCAGCGGTACGGTCAGTGATGACTTCGTCATCCGCAATCTCTCCCTGTTCCTGGCCGACTCGGCGCAAATGTGCCTGGAGCATCTTTTGCCCAACTGCGTTCAGAGTTGGGCAGACCTGAAACAAATCTTCATGGGAAACTTCCAGGGCACTTACGTGTGCCCTGGGAACCCCTGGGACTTGAAGAACTGCAGATAGAAGTCAGGAGAGACTCTTCACGAGTACATCGGACGCTTCTCCCGGCAATGCAATGAGCTCCCCAATGTCGCCGATACCGACGTCATCGGAGCCTTCCTATCAGGGACCACCTATGAGTCCCTGGTCCATAAGTTGGGACATAAGGGCCCATGGACTACCAAGGAACTCCTCGACATCGCGACCAGCCATGCTTCTGGCGAGGAGACGGTTGGAGCAATTTTCGATCGCTCCAGAGGCAAGGCGAAGCAGAACAAGGATGCCGACGAAGGCCCCTCCGACCGGTCAAATAAGAAGAAGAACCGAAAAGGGTGCGGGGGCTCGCTCGTGGTCACCGTCGAGCGAAAAGTCGGTCGAGCGGCAGCCGAGGGCAACACCGATCACTTCAACAAGCTGCTCGATTGGCCATGCCCAAACCACGCCTTCCCCATCAAACACATATACAAGGACTGCTCCCTCATGAAGCGTTTCTTCACCGGTGGCTCCAAGAAATGGGAGCAGAAGAAGAAGCCCGAGGCAGAAGTCGACGACGTTGGAGAGAAGGACTACAACTTTCCATTGCCGGATGGCTGTCTCATGATCTTCGGTGGGCCAGAGGCATACGGCTCCAAGCACCGACATAAGCTCACACGCCGAGAGGTCTACGAAGCCGAGCCTGCCATGCCCGCTTTCCTCAAATGGTCAGGGTCTCCCATAACCTTTGACTGATCTGATCACCCGGATAGCGTCACACACCTAGGCAGGTACTCGCTCGTGTTCGACCCTATTATCGGCACGAAGTGGCTCACCAAGGTACTGATGGATGGAGGCAGCAGCCTCAATATCATGTACGCCGAGACGCTCGATGCCATAGGCATCGACCGAGCGCGCATCCGACCGACCGGAGCGCCTTTCCAATGCATTGTGCCTAGAAAGCATGTTGTGCCACTTGGGCAGATCGATCTACCCATTACCTTCGGGGGTTCATCTAACTATAGGATGGAGACCCTCACCTTCGAAGTGGTTGGGTTCCATGGAACCTACCACGCCATCCTGGGACGACCATGCTACGTGAAGTTCATGGCCGTCCCCAACTACACCTACCTCAAGCTCAAGATGTCGGGCCCACATGGGGTCATCACCGTCGGCACTTCTTTCCAGAGGGCCTATGAGTGCGAGGTCGAGAGCTGCGAGCTCGCTTCGGCAACCCTCGCTTCTGAGGAACTCGCAACTATCAGAAAGGACATCGTTGAAGGAGCGCCCGACGCGAAACGGTCGGCCGAATCCTTTAAGCCTATGGAGAACATCAAGGAGGTGCTCGTCGACCCTGACAACTCTGTCGACAAGACGGTGCGCATCGGCACCGCCCTCCCCCCCAAGTAGGAAGGCACACTCATCGACTTCCTCCGCGCCAATCAAGACATCTTTGCGTGGAAACCCTCGGACATGTCGGGAATTCTGAGGGAAGTCGCCGAGCACACCTTGAAGATTAGGCCAGGTTCTAGGCTGGTCAAACAACGCCTACGCCGCTTCAACGATGAGAAGCGGAGGCTCATCGGTGAGGAAATCGCAAAGCTCTTGGCGGCCGGTTTCATCAAGGAAGTATACCACTCAGAGTGGTTGTCCAATCCTATTCTAGTAGAAAAGAAAAGTGAGAAATGGCGAATGTGTGTTGACTACAGGAGCCTCAATAAGGCACGTCCGAAGGATTCATTTCCTTTGCCATGCATAGATCAGGTAGTTGACTCGACTTCGGTGTGCGAAACCCTATGCTTCCTTGATGTGTACTTCGGGTACCATCAGATCACGATGAAAGAGTCCGACCAGCTTGCGACCTCTTTCATCACCCCGTTCGGATCGTTCTTCTATGTTACGATGCCGTTCAGACTTAAGAACGCTAGGGCTACGTACCAGCGTTGCATGACCAAATGCTTTAGAGACCTCATCGGGCGGACCATTGAGGCTTACGTGGACGACATCGTAGTCAAGACCAAGCAGACCGACCAGCTCGTGGCCGACCTAGAGCAGACCTTCAGGAAGCTCTAGGAGAACGGCATCAAGCTCAACCCTGAGAAATGTGTCTTTGGGGTCCCCTAGGGCATGCTGCTCTGATTCATCATCTCCGAGCGTGGCATCGAAGCCAACCCGGTAAAAATCTCAGCCATCACGAAGATGGGCCTGATTCCAAACCTGAAGGGAGTTCATAAGGTTACCGGGTGCCTCGAGCACTTAGTCGCTTCATTTCGTGCCTCGGCGAATAGGGGCTCCCCCTTTACCGGCTCTTGAAGAAAACCGACCGATTCACATGGACACATGAGGCTCAAGAAGCGCTTGACAAGCTCAAAGTGCTCCTAATGAAGGCCCCGATTCTGGTCCCGCCGGCTGAGGGAGAGCCACTCCTACTCTATGTCGTAGTTACGACTCAGGTGGTCAGCGCCGCCTTGGTTGTAGAACGGGGAGAAGAGGGACACGCCCTCAAAGTACAGCGCCTCATGTACTTCGTTAGCGAAGTCTTGTCTGACTCCAAGATACGCTACCCCCAAATCTAGAAGCTTCTATACGACATCCTGATCATCAAGAGGAAGCTACGCCACTACTTTGACTCACACCAGGTGACTATTGTGTCATCTTTCCCCCTCGGTGAGGTTATCTAGAACCAAGAGGCCATGGGAAGAATCGTGAAATGGGCGCTTGAACTGATGGATCAGGGCATCACGTACGCCCCACGAACGGCCATCAAGTCTCAGGTACTGGCTGACTTTGTGGCCGAATGGACCGAGATCCAGATGCCACCGGCGGCCGTCGATCAAGAGTACTGGATAATGTACTTCGATGGGTCACTAATGAAGAAGGGAGCCAGGGTCAGGCTAGTTTTGGTTTCCCCCCTTGGGGTGCGCATGAGGTACGCAATTCACATCCACTTCCTGGTTTCAAATAATGTTGCCGAGTATGAGGCACTCGTCAATGGCTTGCGCATCGCCATTGAGTTGGGCATCCGATGGCTTGACATCCGAGGTGACTCACAACTGGTCATCGACTAGGTCATGAAGGAGTCAAGCTACCACAACGCCAAGATGGCTGGGTATTGTCATGAGGTCCGATAGTTGGAGGACAAGTTCGATGGCCTTGAGCTCAACCATATCCCGAGGCGGCTCAACGAAGCAGTCAACACGTTAGCAAAGATGGCATCGAGCCAAGAGCTGGTCCCCATCGGTGTCTTCGCTAGCGACCCGCATAAGCCCTCGGTCCAATACGAGGAACCAGAACAGACCGGCAATGAGCCGCTAGTTCTGGGCTCGAGGGCCGAACGACCCTCAGTTCCATCTGACCCCGAGGTCATGGAACTCGTCAAAGACCCAGTGGCAGAGCTCGACCCTCCGACCGACTGGAGAACACCTTATCTTGATTGCCTCCTCCACGAGGTGCTCCCTGCCGACAAGACGGAGGCTCGATGGCTCCCGTGTCGCGCCAAGTACTTCGTCGTCATCAAAGGTGAGCTCTACAAGCGCAGCCACACTGGAATCCTACAGCGTTGCATCCCCACCGAGCAGGGGAAGGACATGCTGGAAGACATCCATGGAGGGGTCTGCGGGCATCACGCCGCACCTAGAACATTGGTCGAAAACGCATTCCAGCAAGGTTTCTACTGGCCAACCGTGGTGGCCGACGTCGAGTAGGACGTACGCAGCTGCAAAGGATGCTAGTACTACCCTCGACAAACTCACCTACCGGCCCAAGCGCTCCAGACGATCCCCATCACGTGGTCGTTCACGGTATGGGGGCTCGACCTGGTAGGGCCCCTCAAGAGGGCGCCCGGGGGCTTTACGCACTTACTTATCGCCGTGGACAAGTTCACGAAGTGGATAGAGGCTTGACCGATCGCCGTTATCAAATCCAAGCAAGCCATGTTGTTCTTCATGGACATCATCCACCGATTTGGGGTCCCAAACTCCATCATAACCGACAACGGCACACAGTTCACGGGGAAGAAATTCCTCTAGTTCTACGACGACCACCACATCCGTGTTGATTGGGCTACCATAGTGCACTCCTGCATGAACGGGCAGGTCGAGCGCGCAAATGGCTTGGTCCTGCAAGGCCTCAAGCCCAGGATCTTCAACCGGCTCAACAAAGCCAGCGGACAGTGGGTCGCGAAGCTCCCCTCGGTACTCTAGAGCCTAAGGATGTCCAGCAGCCGGGCAACCGGTTACACGCCATTTTTCATGGTCTATGGCTTCGAAGCCATCCTCCCGACCAACCTCGACTACGGAGCACCAAGGGTCAAGGCCTACAACGAGCAGGAAAATGAAGCATATTTAGAAGACGCCAGGGACCTACTTGACGAAGCACACGACATCGCCCTGCTCTGTTTGGCCAAATACCAGCAGGCACTACAACTGTACCATAACTGATGCGTGCGAGGTCACGCCTTCGGCGTAGGCGATTTAGTCCTTCGCCGCATCCAGAGCAACAAAAATCGCCACAAGCTTTCGACGCCGTGGGAAGGACCATACATCATCGTAGAAGTACTTTGACCCGGCACCTACAAGCTCAAGACTGATGATGGCAAAGCCATCACCAACACCTAGAACATCGAGTAGCTACCCGCTTTTACCCTTAGTTTTCCCGTTCCAAAGCTTCTAATATGCTTGTCACACTAAGTAATGTTTCTGTAAAAACCAAAAAATATTACCTCCTATTGGATTCGCTTCTGATCTGATCGGTCTTCAGTAACACCCGACCCCTGCAACTACCTAAAATCGGGTTTTACTCGAGGGCTGATAGGAGTATATATACTCAGAAACATTTTTCCATCTGACCCTTCCTTTTTATGACAAGACCTAGAAATAAGAGTTGCCAAAAACTAACGATGAGTAAAACTGATCAGAATGCAAAAAGCCTACGCCCCGACGGCTACGACATCGCTTGCTCACCAGCGTGATCATTACTTAGTCGCTCGCAACTTATGTTTCTAATGCCTTAACATAAAACAAGGGTCGGATCGCAACAAAGTTTATAGAGTACATATACTCAGGAACATTTTCCCATCCGACCCTTCTTTTTTATGACAAGACCTAGAAATAAGAGTTGCCAAAAACTAACGATGAGTAAAATTGGTAGGAATACAAAAAGCCTACGCCCCGATGGCTACGACATCGCTTGCTCACCAGCGTGATCATTACTTAGTCGCTCGCAACTTAAGTTTCTAATGCCTTAACATAAAACAAGGGTCGGATCGCAACGAACTTTATATATATAAAGAAAGGCCAGACAACGCTTCCGGCCATAATAAAAGTCTTTACAAAAAGACCGACATTGGACTCAGCTATCTAACTAAACACCCCTTGGCAGGATTTCTTCACCGACCTTCTCTGCCAGGTCCTGCATCGAGGGAGCCGCTTCCTTCTCAATTTCGTCTAGCTCGACGTCAGTGTAGCTAGGCACGAAGCCCTCACTGATCACCGGCAGGTCGATGTTGATGTAGTGGGAGCGGGCGATGGAGAACACACGATGGATGCCGATGAACAGGGCCTCCCTTGCGAGTGCACGCGCCCAATCTAGGATCTGGGCAACCCGGACTACGAGAGAGCTCATCTCCATGGCCGGGGCAACCCCGAGGTCACTGAAGACCAACCCGATGGCTGCGCGCAAGGTGTCATGGTCGTCGCTCTCCGACTGGAGCTGACCCCACACCTTGGAGAGTTGCCCTTGTAGGACTGCCCAAGCCAAACATCAAAGAGCGTCAGAAAGCCGACTGCAAACGTCAAGAAAAAAGGTAACCAAAGCCTCACCTTTCACTTGCTTCTCGAGGGCCGTCTTCTCCCTCTGGAGCATGCCAACATCCCCTACCAAGGCAGCGGCCAGGCCCTCGGCTTCTACCTTCAACTTCTGCTCATTTTTGAGCGCGCGCCGAGCGTCAACGCTCTCTTGACGGGCAAGGTCGTGTTCCGGGCGGAGTCGTCCAAGCTCCACGGCATCTTCCCTAGCCTTGGCAACCACAGCCTTGAGCTCATCCTCAGCCTCGTCGGCGTGTTGACTGGCTTCCCGTTCCTTGGTCTGGAGGCTCGCCACCTCCTCCCGCAGCCGTGGCACTTCGGTAGCAAGTCCCCAGACCTCCCTCTCATGACGGAGGAATAGGGACTTCTCCCGGTTGCGCATCTCAAGGGACTGTAGAAAAATTAGGTTAGAATTATATAAACAGGGCTTAAAAGTGGAAGACGTGAAGACACGAAAATATGGCTGGCCGGGGCGACGTCATCCTTCAACACCCCAATGTGTCCGTCAGAGAGCGGACTACGGACTCAAGTCCCGAGCGCACGCTTGTCCAGTCCTTCACCTCTGTTGGGTCATTGAGGGTGAACACCGAGTGGCTCGGATCTAGCCACCTGGCCCAATGGAGTTGGTTTCTTCCCCACGCTAGCAGATCATCGCCCGGCTGGACAAGGGACCGAGAGGGCCTAGCCCTAATCGAGGGGTTGGCCATTGCAACCATCGGCGTCGGTCCGACGGGAGCTGACGGTACCTCCTCCGTCACCGGTGCTCCCTCGGGAGCAAACCCTCCGATGGCAGAGGAGGCTGGCAGCTCGGGCTCTAAAGTTCGAGCTATCGCCACATCTGCAGGGGACGCCTCGGTCGCGCGCTCCTCTCGTCTGCCCCACCTCAGGCGCATCTACCGGCGCGGGCGCCGATTGCATGAGCGCCGCCTTCGGCACAATTGGCGCCTTCGCCTTCACCTCCCCCGCTTTGGCACCATCACGGCGCGCCCCCAGCACCACGCCAGTCGGCTCCTGGGGGATTGGCCGACGCGCTAGAATCTTCTGTGGCACCAACTCCAGGCAGTTGCTGGGGCCGGTCTCACGAAAAGCGCCAACGTCATACGATGAAATCCAAGAACACAATGAAAGGGTGAAGAAGTTGTTAACTCACCTCAACGCCATTATCCGAGAACGCTTTAGGGGCTGGTCGCCTAACTCGACTCCGCCACATCGGCAATTGGCCACTTCGATCCCCTGGTGGGGTCGATCAGAGCGGGGCAGACTTGCTCCTCTGACCTCGGGGGCGTGACCTCCCCCGCCGATCTTGGAGGTGCATCCTCTTTGGTTTGCGTCGGGGCGTGTTGCGGAATTGTTGTCAGGTTGGCCTACCCCGCATCGGCCTGCTCATCCTCGTGCTCAAGCACGCCCCATGGGATGTTGGGGTTGGACTCATCCTCCTCCTCTTCCTCCTCCTCGTCGGCGTCGCTCTCCTCTAAGCCTTGCTGGCGCTTTCCACACTGTAGCCTCGCTCGCTCCTTCGCCTTCGCCGCCTCAGCCACGGCACGGTTCGCCGCCCTCCTGGCCACGTCCTCTGGCAGTGGTGGGTCGGACTCATGGGCGAAGAGGCCAGGCTACAAACCCCGGCGCTTAGAATCTTAGAACAGAGGAGGGTCGACCGAGGAAAGAAACTCGAAGAAGACTTACCAGTTCGACGAAACCAGCGTCCGGGCGCATCGTGAGATGCCTCGGGACCGGGTACACCAGGGCAAGATCCACCAACGGATCCGCCGGGCACTCCATTGCCTCCTTGATGCATTGTGCCATTTCGCCGATGCTGAGGGCCTCACCGGTGACCATCACCGTCCCTTTGGGCACGGAATCTTGCGTCATCTTGTACATCGGAAGGGCGCGCACCATCAGCGGCACTAACCTCCTGACGTGGTACGCTCCGACGACGCCGGTCCCACGAAAACCACGGTCCTTCAGAGTCACGATGGCTTTGAGAAGGAAGCCGAGCCTCTTTTGCTCCTTCCCGATGGGCCCATACCACCATGCGTCCGGCGCCTCCTCGATCAGGCGACCGGTGAAGATCAGCAGAGGGGTGGCGGCGTCGTTCCTCAGGTAGAACCAGAGCTTATGCCACCCCTTGTTGGACTTCGACAATGGGATGGACTTGTACTCCGATGACCGGCTGCCTCGAAGACGGATGCTCGCACATCCCATCGAAACCTCCAGGTCCGACTTCTTCCTCTCCTTCTTCTTCTGCAGCTCGACAACGAAGAAATACTTCCACAGCTCGAAGTAGGGCTCGACCCCCAGATACCCCTCGTACAGCGTGACGAAAGCTGAGATGTGTTGAATCCCGTTGGGATTCAGATGCTGCAGCTCAAGCCCTTAGTAGTGCAGCGCCCTCGGAGGAACAGATAGGGAGGAGTCGCGAGCTAATGCTCGTGGAAGGGGATGAAGGAGACGACGTAGCCGTCGGGCGACGACGGCTCATCCTCACCACCAGGTACGATATACTCCATCGTTGCGGGTCCTTGCGCGGAGATGGCCTTTCTTAACTAGACCCTCCATGCACGCGTGGAGAACGTTGGAGCGAGGCCACGGCTCCATCGAGGAACGGGGATGGCGATGCAGAAGATCCGATGGTGGCGTAGGGTTGGAGAGCGAGAGCTTCGCCGGCAGCGGAGCGAAAACAGGGGGATGAAGGCCAGAACTCGAGAGCGAAAGGCAGAAAGACTAGAGGGGCAAGGATGCGGTTGCGCGTACGGAGGCTGGGGAGAAACGACTCCGTTTATAAGGTAAGGGCGGAACGGGTGAGGGTAGAACCATCCGCCTAAATTAACGCGCCCCACACCACACTAGATCCGCCTCCTTCTAGGGTCGTGCCCTCGCTGTTCCACGCTACATCAGTTGCATCGCCGCCTTGAGAGACGAGCGCATGCCTATCCAAATCTTCCCCACGAAGGATCCACCGAGAGATGGTTCAACTTCAAAGGCTATGGGCCGCTGCTGGTAAGTGGG
The DNA here is from genome assembly GCA_904845875.1 of Miscanthus lutarioriparius. Classification (NCBI taxonomy): domain Eukaryota; kingdom Viridiplantae; phylum Streptophyta; class Magnoliopsida; order Poales; family Poaceae; genus Miscanthus; species Miscanthus lutarioriparius. The sequence goes on along the minus strand of CAJGYO010000006.1, from coordinate 26,262,798 downwards.
ATACGGAGCTAAAAATGCTCACATGGCCCATTAACGCCCAGGAGTTCGAAGGCTGTCCCACCAGTGGGTTCACGGCCGCTCTAGGGCACCCTAGAGTGAGGGGAGGTTAAGGATGGGCCCGCTAGCGGCCAATACCTCGTTTCGAGTCTTGGATGATGCAAGGTCCATAGTTTTTTCCTAAAGAAAGGCATTGAGCCCTCGGACCGGTCGAACGGATCCAAGAACTATATGGACTAGCCACCGAGAATCTAGAGTCAGTCACCAGCTGATCTCGAGCCAGGCCCCCATGAAGGGGATGCTGGGGCTCCACTCGAACAAGCCTGTTAACAACTCATCGAGCACCGTGCTCCATCCAGCAAGGAAAGCACAGCATGGCTCAGCCCCTCCGTTCTAGCAAATGGACGCATGAGGGACGACGATCACAAGATGAACCGATCCCCCGACCGGACCCCTGCTATGCGTAGGGGCTCGGGGGCTCAGCATCGCAAAGAGACCGAACACGTGGTCGCACACAAACGACGAGTCACCTCCGGTTGCGGAAACACTTAAACGACAATAACGAACAGTACTCCCGTGCGCCCTCAAACGACGGATCATAAAAAGCCTTTCCAGGAGTGTTTCACTCCTCCAATGCCTCAGGGGCTACTGTCGGATATCTATATCCAGGTATCCGAGCCAAATGATTAATGAGCGTCACATCGGCTCATCTGATGATTAAAGACGCAACTACGGCCTCGTCCGACCCCCAGGGGCCGAGCCACGCCTCGTCCGAGTCCGAGGACAAGGTTTCTGCCTCGTCCAACCCCCGAAGGTCGGATTCTGTCTCGCCCGGCCCTAGGGCGAGATTTCTGCCCCGCCCATTCCCTAGTGGTCGGATTTGCTATGGGACAAAAGCAGTGGGCCTAGGGTGGGACCTGAGCCGTTTCAACCACTACGGCATGGAGCCACACGCCCGAGAGCACGTCTCGGGCGCGTCCTGATGCGACTGGCGGTCGCATCAGGCCATGCTGGGAGACTCACATCGTCCACCGCATCAATAGGCTGGCACTGTGCTGCCAACTCCCTGCCTGACCACCGTCCAAACGCCAGTCAACCAGTGTCAGATGACTGGCACTGTACCACCAGCACCTCGTATGGCCTTTGTCAGGGGACCCTTTGACCATTCTGTCCGCTCGGATGGGATGGAAGACAAGAATGGCGCACCACGCCCGCACGTATGCTGCAGCGGCCAACAGGACCCCGGTGCGACGCCGCTGCCACCACGATCTATAGGGTCAGCGGGACCCACGCGAAGAGGCGGACGACACACCCCCGAGAGCCTTATTTCTTTCTTTTTTCTCTCTTCCCCTTCGGCTATAACCTCTACTTTTCCTTGGCCTATAAAAGAAAAAGCAGGGCGCCCCACTAAGCGACATTGGTTCACCATACCGCATCAGACCAAGAGCACTAGCGTCAAACCTCAAGCACATAGCTGAGCGGCGACCAAGCTCTCGGTACCCGTTCGTTCTTTCCACCAGAGACTTGGCACATGTCCCTCTTTCGCTAGTTTATAACACCCACTACAAACTTAGTGCTGGTAACACGAGCAACCAAAAACTGGATGTAGGGATATTCGGCCCAAACTAGTATAATCCTTATGTCTTCTTAGCACACCATCCAGACCAGACGTATAATATACAAATTTACTCGTTAGTGTTTACTCGAAACACCGGCAACAACCCTCCCACGAAGCCAAGCTACGTGCATGAGCGTCTCGGATAACCTAATCAATGCTAGCCATCTACACCCCTAACACTAAGCACGCCACCGTTGAATCAACAGGTGTCCAGCTAATCGATTGGACTGACCCGTGAATGAAAAATAAAATACCACACGTAGTATATTTGTATATACAGATGCTGAGATACATAAATATGTAGTAATCCATCTTTGTTGACATGGTAGAGCACAGACACATACTCTGCCGCTAGTTGCTGCTTAGCTTCTTTGGTGGATCGAGCGGCGTGTGCAGACATCAGCTGATTGAAAGCCACCAGAAAGGCAGCGACGAGGAGACTAACTGACATTCATTCATGAATCATGATCCATCCATCCATCGTTCCGTCCCTTTCGTTCCCGCATTTGCTCCTTGCTTGCCGACCGAGAACTCGTCCCGCAAACAAACCGCACTTTTGACGCGCCGTTGGACTCGGCGGGACGTACTCTCCGTTTTAATTTTCTTCCGCCGGAGTTGACACCTCACTCGAGCGTCTGGCGTTCGCGTTGGCGTCGGATCAGATCTGCAGTTGCTTTCGTGATGGGACACAAGACGCCAATCAATCAGGACATAACAAAGGGGGCTTTCGCTTAGGTTAGCTTTGGCTACTCCAACTCGATCACTCTCCAACCCCCAGTCACCCACGAACGCCTCTGCTCGCTCGCTCAACTGCAATTATATATACTGGCTACTGCTGCCCGCGCTTCGCTGCGGGTGATATACTGGTATAGGAAATTTTTTGAGAAATATGGTCCATATGTCTAATATGTTTTCTCATCGTGTTGATACGGAAGGTTGGTCTCAATATTATAAATGAACATAGAGGTTGATTGTCATTACATGGTGCCTATTCTAGGCCAGCAAATCAATGACATGTTAGTGGAAAGAAATAGTTGATGGAGTTGGGTTCAAGCAACTAACACACCTAGATTTAGAGCACAACACTGGGTAGGATTACATTATAGGTGGAAATAGCAAAAACTAGAACACAAGTACTTCTCTAACGCGAGGGTTTACAAAAAAGTGAATTAAGATCCACTCCCCTTAGGTGAAACTACAACACGCATCCAACAACTACGGACGGCAACAACGGCAAGAGTAGAATACAGGAGGACAGCGACAAAAAGCACTACTACTACGGATACAGCATCCCAAGGCAACTAATCTACCTTAGAACCACGCATCTTTATGCCCGTGCTCGGTGGATTCTTCTACCGCCCTGGCTATAGATCTGCATCTTCTCGTGGCAATGGCTGAGTAAGAGGAATCAAGGGTTCTGCTTCTAACACTTCCGAAGGTGGAGGTGCTGGCGGTTCTACATCACCGGTTCTCCTTCCTTCAGGCGGGTGGACAGGGATCCCCTCCAAGATCGGGGCATCCTGCCTTTCATCAACCAACGTCCTCCGCTTGGCCCTAGTGAACAGATAGGCCTCACCCAGCTGATGAACATGCCGATCTTTGGCCTCCTTCAGAGCTTCTGACATGGCAGTCTCCCGGCTCTCAGCAGCTGCAGCACTGGCATGCGCTTCGGCGAACTGCACCTGGAGCATCCGAGTGAAGATTTCGGCTTCTTCGGCACGCCGGAGGCACGCCCTCAGCTCCAAGGCTTGCCGGTCATACTGCTCATCCAGAGCAAGCAGGTACGTGGTCAAGTGCACCACGGTAGGACTATCTTCTTACGCATCCCGCCCTTGCAAAGCCTCCATGCGAGCCCTCCATACCTGCCGATTCCTATCCAAGGGTGGAAAGAACCTCATGGGGGTATGGGCAATGGGCTCTTCATAGAGCTGGCAAAGGTATCGCAAGGCTTTGCGGGCCACAACCTGGTAGGTGTCGGTGAAGCTAAACCCGGTTGCGGTCACACTCCAGGCTTCGGTGATGTCGGGGAACTCTTCACTCTTCCCAATGTAGACGGTAACCTCACACCGATCGGTGCCATGCTTCTCATACTCACGGCCCTCATACTCGGGACGATCTTTGACTCTGAGCTTTTGCAGGGTGGCAAGCAGGATTCTACGAAAACCCTCAACGTTCATGCAGTAACTACTAACCTAGGCTCCTGCCATTTCTGGCGGTGGCTACAAACAAGGGCTGAGGAAAAAGCTTGCTCAAAGGGAAAACCTAAGGGAGCTAAAGTGCGCCGAGTGGTGGTACCAATGGCTAAGCCAGGCTCTGCTTATAAAGGCGGAGCGGTCTGTGGTTCTAGCGCGGTTCACTTAGAACTGATGAAGATCACTACTTTTCGTCTTTGTCCTACAAGCATGTGTACTGCTTTTGTTTTCCCTTCCCATTTTAGCTTTAGTCAGTGCTTCCGTGGAGGCTTCCAGTTGTTCGGTGTCTATAGCTAACAGACCTAGAGATTGCTGAATTCTATATACATTCAATTTTCATGGGCGCATGCATCTTATGTCTTATCATAGTCGTATCCATTCTGGCTACTAAACATCTCTGCTTATTAAACATGTCAATAGTACTTTGGTTCTTTACTTAGCAAATTGTGTTCTGGTATGGGTAAAGGACACTGAAGTGTTAATATTTTTGTGGGGATGGGTGCTAGTTGGCATGAAGCCACTGCTGGTTTAAAGGCGTGCATGCATGCACTGCTGCTGGCGTTGGCCCACTTTTGACGTATTCTCGTAGAGAAAGGACAGGCCATAAAATTTTACCTTCTCACAAGGAGATAAGAACGGGTACGGCTGGGGCACTGGCCATGCATGCAAAGCAAGCAAGGCTCCAGCAGCATGCACGTACGCGTACTCGCATGCGTGCCGACCACCATGCTAATTAGGCATCGGCCATGCAGGCACACCGTCCGTCTATTAGATGCATGGATGCATGTGTAAGTATAAATGTTCCTGCATGGTCGGTGGATTGTTTTTATCTGATGGTAAGGATGAGAGGCATTAAATGTGTCCACATGCCCGACTTGTTTTTATGTGATGGTAGCATGGAGGGAAGGCATTAAATATGTCTACCTGCTTTCGACCCACCATGCGTAGGTGAAGATGTCCAGTGCTTTCAAATTTACTGAGTAAATTTCTGGATACCTTAGGGAATGGCCTCGGACACTCCTCATCTCGTGCGCGCAAAAATCTTGCCGCCTTTCTTTTATTGGTCTCCATGCCAGACTCAATGGTGGACTACGCCAAGACCAATGACCGCTCTACCATTACAAAAGGCCTATCCTAACCACTTGGTACCACCACTCGGTGAGTCTTAGCTCACCGTGGGATCGGACGGGACAACAGATCAGAGCAAATCCCATACCGTTCGGTGTGGACAGTTCGCACCAGTCACCGTCGAGTTGGTAGCCTATGATGCGATCCCGATCCCAGCGCAAACTCCAGCGACTGTGAGACCATAAATTTTAAAAATCGATTAAAATTTATTTAAAATAACTCAATATAACAACCAGCTACTGTGTATATTAGTGCATCAAAGCCAACATGTCAACCCCGCGTTAGTTAGAAATCTAAGCTAGTCAGCTAGACATTAGTTAGAAATGCATGCTAGACATTATAAACTACTCTCTCAAGTCCAAAGATATCTAATGGACATTGAATTTTTTAACTTGCTCTCCAATGAAATTCGAGCACCACTGAATCATACATGGGGATGATATCCAAATCCAAATGGACCTTATCCAATCTTAGCCAAAACAACAGATAATATCCAATTATCGATCCAGCATGGACAGCCGCCCACGCCACGCGCGTCGCCCCGAGGTGCATGGTCTGGTCCGCCTCTGCACCGACCAGTTGCAGGTGCATGCATGGCGTGCTGTGGTGTGGTAGACCAGACCAGGGTCACCCGCTGCCATCAACCACTTCGCCCGCTGCATGAACCTATGCATGCATAACTATTTGTAGCGAATTACATCTATTTGGATCATACTTTACTATTTTTGTTTGGGGTGTAAATTTGGTATTCAATTGGTGTAAATTAATTATTCATAAATGATAATGGTAAGAATTATTTGAACAGTTATCTAATCTTTTTTTCGCCTTTTTTTATTTTTTGTATGTTTGGATTGGTTTCCCTTTAAAAATTTTCAATTTGGCTTCCATACAAATAATCTGCCCGCGCTTCGCTGCGGTTGATGTGCTTGGTATAGGAAATTTTTTTGGAAAATATGGCTCATATGTCTAATATGTTTTCTCATCGCGTTGCTACGAAAGGTTGGTCTATTTGGTACATTAAATGAGAAAATATAGGAAGAAAAGCTAACATGGTTTTTTTCATTACAATGTTGTAAACGAACATAGATGTTAGTTGTCATTACATGGTGCCTATTCTAGACCACCAAATCAATGACATGCTAGTGGAAAGAAGTATTTGATGGAGTTGGGCTCAAACAACTAACACACTTAGATTCAAAGTACAACATTGGCTAGGATTACACTATAAGTGGAAAGAGCAAAAATTATAACACAAGTACGGGCGCCTCTGCATGCATGGGAAATAACTTGATACTGATAGTTAATATCGTCGAATCTGGCACTGTTGCTAAGACAAGGATGGAAGTAGAACAATATAGAGGACAAGTGTCCAGAAAAGAAGATCTCTGGACTCCATCTGCAATCCTCGACAGCATATCAATTTTATTCAGGTTTCGCCTGTAAATTTTGATCGAATTGTTGTCAGTTCAGCTGTGTTTGCTATTAACAAGTACAGAAAATAAGAATAGAATCATTTTACATCAGGAGAGCGTGAGCCAGATGGGCTCCTGCTTGGACTCTGCTTCTTGGGGCTTGGGGCTTCACCATTCACGGGCTGTATAGACATTTTAGCAGATATAAAATTAAGCAACAAAAATAACAAAAAAATATTATCAAAATGATGAAGGGAACTTACAGAAGCATTAGGAGATTTGGATCTTGCTGGTGATCTGCAAAACGTTCCAGAAACAACTGATTCAATATCCAAAATGCAGCTTTAACAACTTGGTTCCAAAAGCCATGACGGCGCGTGGAACGAAAGCAATAAAAGCTCACAAAAATTGAAGCGTTCAGTTCCATGCAAGTGTAACATTGTTGTATAATAATGTCAAAAGTGCATATATGAACTACAGCAACCATGTGAAGTGTGCCCAAGGTAGGAAGAAAACTCATTCCCCAAGCATTGAACTCCAGGTACATTCCTAGTCACTGTACCACCATAATCCATATCACCAATCCTTAACGCTCCTATGTCCAGTATTCCAAACAATGCGCTTATGCCCAAGCTCTGATGTCAATCAGTTACAGGACAGTAGGTAAAATAATAGGACGATTTTAGCTTTCCATACAAGCTCTTAGTTAATAACCACACCTTATAAAACCAACTAAACTGTAGCAAATCAAGGAAATCCCATCCTCAATATCCTAATGCGCAATCCCCAGATGACCGCACAATCCCAGATAAAAGGGCGAGATAATTGAGTCTTCAAAAACAAAACAAAACAGAACATACTAAGCAGTTCATATCGTTCATTGAGGCTCCGAGCACTTGAGAAGGAACCCCAAAGCAATCAGACTGTACAGCAAGCCATCATTATTGATACATTCCTGGGAGTGTAACTGTGTTAACCTGAACTTAACTGATTTGCTTATTAGAGAATGATTAGATACCAAGTATTCAGACCAATGAAGGTTACAGAACAAAGATGGTACTTTAATAAAGATTGCTAACCACTGTTTTAGGCTAAAACAGCAGCAATCTTTGGGGGGGGGGGAGGGCCCAGAGTAGGCAACAGGTAATTACGATACAGAAGTAGGCATATTTGTAATTTGGCCAGATATTCTACTAATGCAACATAGGGACCAACACGGACTCACCACTTCTGCTCATATAGAAGAATATAATAGCATTAACCAACAAAAACATGCAGTACCTTGAGAAGGAAATTTTCTTGTTGAAAGAGACTTATCAAGTCTGTTGTGCCATGGTGCAAAAAAACTGAACTGCAAAAAAATAAAGGTCAGAACAAAGCTAATAAGAATATATATGGTGTTGTGAAAGTAGCGCTACGCCCGCATATTTGGTGTGTGAAAGTACAAGTAAAGGTATTGTGACACGGTATTTGAAAACAAAAATGAACTTTAGCCGTACAGTAGCCATTTCCATGGAAGAAAAATCAATCAAGATACATTCGACGCAAGAAAATGAATGTAAGGGCCTGTTTGGGTCCTATCAATTGAAACCAATGTCTAAAAAATGTTTTCCATTTCATTATTAGATTCCTAATTTTTCTCAATTCCTGGGAAGCAAACAGACCTTAAGCAGTAATATTTGAGAACATCTCTCTCCTTGGCATCCAATCCCTGTTGGGCGGAATACGAATTGAAGACATGCAGGAAACATAATCAAGGATGCATAGAATACTGATCCAATTAACATCCTAAGATAACTGGTAGGCAATTCCAGAACTAAACTCAAAGGGTGCACTAAAAATCCATTCACTCAAAGAACGATGGTAAGGTATGAGGTATGACAGTGAGCAGTACAACGAATTGAATCGTAGCAGCGTACCTATCGTCCAGAATGGCAGGTCAGTGTCATGTGCGATCAACACGCATTACAACACCCTTTCCACAATCTGAAAAGGAAATTACCTGAAATCAAAGGAAAAAACATCTTAGTTGAGGCTGGATCAGTCATGAAATAGCAATTGTATGAAAACATGAGACTAATATACAAAGCAGGTTGTTTGTCCCAACTTCACAGGTGAATGCAAATAATATTGCTTTGCACTGTAACTTTTTGTAAACGTGGAGGCTGGCATATGAAACATTAAGAACCAAAGGTAATACTGAGTCTGTTTTATATAAATTGTAATATGTACAAAGAAAGGAAAATACAATAAATGTTATTGGAATTTTCAGTTAACAGAAGCAAACTTATAAGACCTAGCTTCAGTGTTACCTAATAAGAGGCTGGCAAGTGGCAACAACAAAGAATAGTTCATTGCCCTCACCAATTAATTTGTATGAACACTGCAAAAACCTATCTATCATATTTTGGCAATAGGATTTAGCTAGTTAGTGCCCAATTTACATGAAAGGAAAAATGATGTGAAGTCATTAAGGCAATACTCAATAGAAACTGAACACTATTTACAAACTCAATCTCTAAACATTTATCACTAAAAATCTCACAGCCAGAATCTAAAAATGTCAGGCATCACAGAGAGCAAGACGACAGATGGCGGCACAGATGCGAGATCTCTGAATACTTTGTAAATTATGGGGGGGGGGGAGAATCAAATAGGAAGAGGAATACATTTGAAAGAGTAGCTCCTATAGATTTATCTTAGGCAGGTTTCATCTAAATACACTACACTGCTACACTAGTGCAAATGAAATTTAGATTATATACAAAATAGCTAAATATATAGAATACCTTAACATGTCAAAGTAATCACATATGCTTTCACTTGTCAGCGCGTAATAGGATATTTCTCTGTCCATCAATAGACAGGGTATCCTAGGTGCAGCAAAACATCAGCAAACCACCATAGTAGATCAGAGAAAGCAGAAAAACTGATGAGGCATAAAACTTTGATATGGTAAAGCAAATATATGAACCTGTTGTGGTGGGCGACCTTATCCCAATCCTGTTGCTGTGGGCGACCTCATTGAGAAGAAAACTGCTAGGAAACGAACAGAGAAGCCAAAGAACCGAAATTACTCACTTCGTGGAGAGCAGAAGCCCACGGATCGGTTGTGAATCCTCCATTGTTGGCATGGATCCGGGCCCTTGGCCAGCTAGCCAAAACTACACCTCCGAGCGTGGTCAGGCCCTTAGCCACGGATCTAGCCGCTAAGCGTGGAGCAGCCAAGCGTAGTGGTGAGGCGGGAGGAGTTGTGGTGACTGGGGCCCTTGCACCGCCTGTGGGGAAGAACGCGAGGAGGCAGCGATGGCGAGGCGGCCGGCCACGGCATCTGCGCGGACTGCGGCTAGGGGAGAGGCGGCGATGGCGAGCCAGCCGGCGCGACATCTGCGCACTGCGGCTGGGGCAGAGGAAGAGGGCCGAGGCGCGATTGTATTTTTCTTTCACGGGAGCCAGCCAAGCCGCCTAGTGGAGAGAAGTGGATGAAACAGAGACAGCGAGGCGCATAGCGTTTTTCATCGATTAATCGGGAAACGCTAAATCGATGCTCACATAAGGAGAAGGAGAGCTCGCGGCCGGAGGTGTAGGTCACGCGCACGTCCTCCATGGGCCGCCCCAGCACGCGCCCCGCCGCCCTCGCCCCCGCCCCCACGACCGCCGCCTGCTTCGGCTGCGGTGGCGGCAGGGCCTGCTGGTATTGCTGCTGCATATGCGTCTGTGGCGGCGGCTGGGTCTAGGGCTTGGGCAGGGTCGGCGACGCCGGCTGCTGCTCGATGGCGGGGCGGTTGTAGCGCGACGCACGGTTGCCCATGGCCGCCTACCGGGCTAGGGTCCGACGAAGGGGGGAGGAGGTGGCCTCGACCGAAGTGGAAGAGGACTGGGGAAAACAAGCGTGGCCTGTGCTGATCACAAGCGCGTGGGTGAGGTAGAGTGCGTTGGGTCGTGGTCCGTGGGATTGCGTGCGGCGAGCGAGAAAGGACAGGCCAAGAAATTTTACGTACTCCTATGGAGATAAGACCGGGTACAGCTGGGGCACCGGCCATGCATGCAAAGCAAGCAAGACCCCAGCAGCATACACACACGCATACTCACATGCGTGCCGTCGGTGCATGGTCGGTGGGTAAAGTACAAGCATGGTCGGTGGGTATAGAGGGGAGACATTAAATGTGTTCATCTGTCCGACTTGTTTTTATCTATAGAGAGGATGCATGGAGGAAGGCCGACTGTGACACGCTTCATCTATGCCGTGGAATCTCTATCTAACGCACCAAATAAAAAGAACTTACGTGGACACCCTAGAAGGCCGCCGATTTGGCGTGCCTTCATATCTTTAATATACTCCTCCAACCACGTCACTGCAGCTAACCCCTAGTTTGTGCATGCCTTTTAAACTGATCTAATGATGGTCGCCTTCCCCGTCCTGCGTCGTCGTTGACGAAATGACATGTCCTGATAAAGCATATGTTAGTTTGATCTCCACCAATTAGGCCCTTGATCCGCGCCTTAATCGAGGGTGCTCAGCCTTTCTGCTGGCTGATGGGCCCCCGTCGCGCGGCGCCATAAAAGGACGGTGGGGGTTGGGGCACAAGGCACGAGATTCACCGCTGCAGCCAGCCCCACCGTGATATCCTAACCCCAGTCCGATCTAGAAGGGGGAGCTGTAAACGACGGGAAGCGCCATCGCCTTCGCCGCCGACACCAGCATCGTGCCTGTACTGCTACTACCAATGATGACCTAGTGGGCGCGTCTCTGCTTCTCCTACTCCGACACGTCACGGCCACCGTGACGGCGGCGCCATGGCAGCGACTGCATATGGCGAGGTATATCACCAAACCTATCTAATTTAAGCAATTTACCCACTGATCTGCACCTAGAGGTTCAAGAAATTCTATCAATGGTATTGGAGCCGATATCTAGGCATAGATTTGGTAGGGGTAGCAGCAATTAGAAGGAGGTGAGAGATCCGATTCGGATCTAAGCAAAGGGTTCGATGCGAACCCTAACCCAAATCGGGGTGAAGAAAAGAACAGTAAAGGGGGTCTCGGTTTCGAGAACAACTCGAACCCTAACCCTAACCCTAAATCGGACCAGCTCTGAGAAGAAAAGAAAGAAGATCCAAACAGAGAAGATCAAGGGGAAAGGGGAAGGGCTAGGGAGGCGGCTTACCTCGCCGGCCTCCACTCACCGGATCACCTCGGCAAGGGCCTCCACGCGCGGTGTACTGTGGCCATGCTAGGGCGCCGTGGCTAGGCCACTCGACGACGGCGCGCTCACCCGCAGGGGAGCGCTCGCCCCGGTGATGGGGCCAACGACAGCGCCACCTTCTCTCTCTCACCTCCAGGGGCTCTGTACACTCGCTCGATCGGTGGCTACCACTGAGAGAGAGAGAGGGGAGATACGGAATGAGGTTAGGGTTAGGGGAGTGGAGCCGCGTAGAGTCAAGGGTACCGTCGTCCAGACCGCTCAACGGCGGCCCTCTCAGCCTCGGGTGAGCGAGCTCACCGGTGAAGGGACCGGCGACGGCGCCACTCTGCAGTCGCCTCTCCGTCTCGTCTCCGAAGAGAGAGAAAGGGATGTGAAGAATGAGTTTAGGGTTTCGGGGGAGTGGCGCGGCACGTGTTTTGTTCGAGCAAAACACGCGGACAGCCGTCCGATCTGATCTGACGGTCGGCGTTCGCTGGACCAGGATTCAGCCTAGGCGGGGTTGGAGATTCCCGGCCCAGGCCCAGGTTGCGTCCTAGGCGCGGGGGGAGCGGGCGCGCGCGCTGTTAAGCAGGCTACTGGGTCAAATGAACAGTAAACTCTGAGTTTTTGTTTTATTATTTTTAGAAGAAAATTATGATGAATTTTGTCAAGTTTTGAATCTCTGTTAAAATTTGAACCAATGGGGAAAAAATTTAGAGAGTAGATGAGTAAAGTAAAATGCTTCTAAAAAGTAGATAAAGAATTTTGTCATGTTTCCGCTACAAAGTTTAATGTTGATTATTTCTAATTAAATTCGAACCAACAGGAGAATTTAATTTGAAGAATAGTTGTATTTAGTAAATTATGATTATGTTTATCCTCTAATTAAATTGGAACCAACAGAAAAATTTAAATTAAAGGAGTAGTCCGTTTTGTTTAAGTAAGATTATTGTATTGTCATTTTTTGACCTACATTGATGATGACAATATTATAACGAATTTAAGTTTGAAGTTTAAATCTCTGGTAAATTTTACACCAACGTGGTGAATTTTTTAGAGAGTAGATAAGGAAAAAGAAATGCTTCTGAACTAAAAGAATGTATATTTCATTATTAAGTTTTCGCTGCAATGAAGTTGATTATCTTCTAATTAAATTCGAATCAATGGAAGAATTTAATTTTGAAGAATAGTTATATGGATTTTAAGTTAATTTATGAGTTTTAATGCATCAATTCTATTTTCTGCCCAACGGTGATGTAGAATTGATGCAGAAGCATATTGTATGTTTTATTTTTAACCGACAAGATCACTCGACTGTATGCCAACGGGTTGCAATGCTGGGGTATGTGAATGAAAAGGCTTGGGTCAAGCCAGTTTAGGACAGTTTTTGTTAGTTTAAAAATTTTCTGATTAAATTGGAACTAACGGAAGATTTAATTGGAGAATAAAGTATAAGTGAATATTTTAGTCGTCATGACTAAGTTTTATATAGATCTATCCCGTATGGGGAGAAGTTTTGGCATAGTACTTATGTTAGTCAATCCTGCATGGCAGGAGAAGTTTTGTGATGATTCACATGTTTTGTATCCCGCATAGCAACAGAAGTTTGGGTAGCTCTTGTATTGTTCGAGCATTGACCGTGGCACAATAGAAATGCATCGTCATGGTCAATACTAACCAAAGGATAAGAAAAGATGCAAGCGTGACTTGCAAAAGTACAGCTAATGATAGACCTTGTTGAGTTCTTCAAGTGAAATAAAGACAGTGTACTCCTAAATGGATCAAGAAATAACTTTGTTTTCATGATATAATCATGTGAATGAAGTAAGTTATAAGTGTCTCCTCGTTCATAGGCTTTCTAAATAGTTCTCAAAATTATGGCAGTAAAGTTCATACCATATTTTAAGGGGGGATATTAAGATCAATTAAGAAAAATACTCTTCATTAAGAGTGAGATAAAGATCAATTAAGAAAGATACTCTTCATTAAGAGTAAGATAAAGATTAATTAAGATGAAACCGTTGGAGGAGTACAACGGTCACAACAATGATACCCCTAAGCAGAGAAATAGCTAAATTCCTATACCTTTAAAGTTCCGACAGAAAGATAGCGTAGTCAGCCTCAAAGATGTTAAGGTGGTGCTTAAAGCGCCATATGAGGTTTTAACAGATTAAACCCAAAATAAGATATTTGAAGATACACTATCTTTAGGAAAGATAGAAAGATCTGAGAGAGCATGGTATGTAGAGGTATGTAGAGACCTAAGACTTGAAGAGAAGAGGAACTGTGTACCCACTCTAGTGACTCAAGAGCAACAAATTTCTCAATACCTGTTGATGTTGTATGACTAATACAACACCTGTCATTAACTCTTCGAAGAAGATGAATAATGTTAACAAGGATCTTGTAATACAAGAGTCTATAGAATCAGTTGCCTCTTGGCAATGAAGAGCAACAACAACCCCATATAAAAGTGCCAGTAGCTGAGGCCTAGAAGGTCTCAAAGAATTAGTAAACAAGTTTTTCTGATGACTATAAAGTTTATGTTAGTAAAAAAATTCAAACAGAGAAGATCCCACCTCATTTGACGAAGCCATGAGAAGCGTTTACTCATTTAAATGGTAAGAAGCTATGAAAGCTAAAATTAATTCAATGAATACCAACGATGTTTGGAACTTAGAAGTAATTTCTAATGAAGCCAAAATAGTGGACTGTTAATGGGTCTACAAGACAAAATGTTACTCCAAAGGGAATGTAGAAAGATATAAAGTTGAAATGAATTCGATGAATACCAACGATGTTTGGTACTTAGAAGTAATATTCCTAATAGAGCCAAAACAGTAGGCTGTTAATGGGTCTACAAGACAAAATGTGACTCTAAAGGGAATGTAGAGTGATATAAAGCACGACTTGTAGCAAAAGGTTTTAAGCAAAGATGATGAATAGATTACGATGAGAGTTTTCTCTCCAGTCTCATACAAGGATTCTTTAGAATCGAAATGGTGTTATTGGCACATTAAGATTTAGAGTTACATCAGATGGATGTAAAGACGGCATTCCTCAATAGGGATTTGTTTGAAAAATATTTGCATGGCACAATCCAAAAGGTTTTATCATAGAAGAAAAGATCATATGGGATGCCGCCTCTAAAAATCTATTTATGGATTAAAAGTAAGTCTCTAGACAATAGTGTTTGAAGTTGATGAAACGATAAAAAAAGTTTGGGTTTTAAAGAAAATAAGAAGAACAATAGCGTTTATGCGATGTTCAAGAATTGAAAATTCATTTTCCACATCGTGTGAATAGATGACACTCTACTCACTAGTAGTGATGTTAATCTGTCATTGGAGAAGAAGTAGTTTTGTCCTCAAGTTTCAATATGAATGATCTTGGTGAAGCGTCATTGGTTTTAAGAATCGAAATTCACCGAGATATAAGAAAATAGGGGTATTTGGACTATCGCAAAGGCATACTTAGAAATGATTCTAAAGAAATAAAGTATGCATGCGAGTAAAGCTACGCCTGCTCCTATAGTCAAGGGTAATAGATTTAAGAACTTTAAGTGTTCTAGGAACCGATATGAGATCGATCAAAGGAATATGATTCCATATGCTTCAGCTGCTGGAAGCTTGATGAGTGTACAAGTACAAGTAAGAACTTACCCTGACGTAGTTTACATATCCGCGATATTTTGGTAGAAGTCCAGTCCAGAATGGAGTTGAGAATGTCTTGCAATTATGCAAAGTATCATAGGCCTCATGCTGAGTAAGAAAGAACAAGTACTCTCAAATGATTGTTGGTACAAATGTTAAGTCTTGACGAGATGTGTAGTGAAATTCACAGTAGTTGCTAACACTCGCAGTTGGAGTATTATTGTGGAAAAGTTCTAAAGAAACAGTTGTGGTGTCATCAGTGATGCATACCATAGTATAGCTTGACATGAGGCTTAAGGAACAGGCAAAGATGTTAAGGGAATTTGTACCTAGATTTAACAATGGTAGACAACAGCAATAACCATTTAAAGTAAGTTAACTCCTAAGACAACAAGTCAAGTGTGCTGCCAAACATATTGACACTAAGTTATATGTTGTAAAGGAGAAAATCCAGAATCATTTTGAAAGCATTGAGCATATAAGTACCGAGTAAGTACTTGCGGATCCGCTTACCAAAGGTTAACCACCCAGTGCATTCAGAGAACACACAGTCAATATGGGTTTACGGAAAAGTCTATGATTTTTGGATACTAAGGGCCTAGTTGAGTATCTGTTTCAAAACAGAGAGGTGCATTGTAGCTGTTAAATCTAATGGCAATTGACCGTGACGATGAGGCACGCTCTATGCACTGATCTGTGATGGAATGGGAAAAGAAAAAGAAAATTAAGTTTAAGTCATAAGATGAGATCACGGGGAGAGAATGTTAGGTTGATCTCCACCAATTGGCCCAACGACCAATTAGGCCCTTGATCCGAGCCCTGATCGGGGGCGCTCAACCTTTCTGCTGGCTGATGGGCCCCCGTCGCGCAGCGTCATAAAAGGACGGTGGGGGCTGGGGCACAAGGCACGAGATTCACCGCAGCAGCCAGCCCTACCGTGATGTCCTAACCCCAGTCCGATCTAGAAGGGGGAGCTGTAAGCGACGGGAAGCGCCATCGCCTTCGCCGTCGCCACCAGCGTCGCGCCTGCACTGCTACTACCTACGACGACCTACTGGGCGCGTCTCTGCTTCTCCTATTCTGACACGTTGTGGCCACCGTGACGGTGGCGCCATGACAGCGACTGCATGTGGCGAGGTATATCACCAAATCTATCTAAGTTAAGCAATTTACCCACTAATCTACACCTAGAGTTGCAAAAAATTCTATCAGCATATATACATAAACTGGGCATACAGCAGATTGAGCAAGCATTAAGGACGAGATGGTGCATAGTTAATTAATCATTTGGTTTATAGGAGGTTGGGGGATTCCCCCTAGTAGATAGCTAACGAGAGGCAAGGCGGCCAGTGCACGCATATTCTGGGCGCAAATTGCAGCGGACCGGCTCGTCGTTTGGCCATCGCAGCATTGTACTGTATATGCATATGTATGTCCGGCAAACACAGCATCTTTGTCTCAGATCTCTCGCGAGTAAAATAATACTCTGTTTGCAGTGGGTCGTAAATTTTTGATGTCACGTAAGCGTCATGCTCATGCATGATGCGTAAATAAATTAATTAATAAACAAGCTAATTTTATCAACTTGTGTTCGTGGAACGCGGTGCACACAGGAACGGACGGATCTCTCGGTCCATGTATTGATCTGCAACTAATTAACGTATGTCCAGGTGCTGGATACTTTCCGGCCGATGTAGCTAGGGACAGCAGGTGCGAGGTGCGTGTAGAATATGCTCTAGATGTTGACTCGGCATGCATGGACGATCCAACAGACATCAGGTGCAGTGGGATTGAGAATTTGCACTGAGGACGATGGTTTACGGCCTGCCGAACAGGCTGATGGTCGTTGGACTTGATCATGGTGCGCATGATGTACGTGGAAGGAAAAAATTCAAAAGGACAGCAAAAGCTTTGCCGCGGATTTTATTAGACGGAGTAAAAAGAAAAAAGAGCAATTACAACTCTCTAATTACACCCAGCAGCAAACAGTAAAAAAAAAACTACTGCTCGAAAGAAACAGGTAAAAAGAATGAGACTAGGAAACACTTCGAAAACAAGAACCCTAACCCAACTGGAAAAAAAAAACAAAACTGACAAAGGTCTACTGCTAGTTTGCTGTATTATGAATTGAAGCCGTCGTAAAAGAAAACTGACTTATATCATCTTTGCACAAACTTACGACTTGTCTTGGTCTCGATTTTTTTTTTTTTGGAAAGTTCACCTATTCCTCCCTTTCCGGATGTTCCACCAAAAATCAGCCAACCATTTCATTGTACATTATACGCCTCATATAGTCCTCCGTGTACTTTGCTTCCTTCCTTATCAAGGAATCATAGCGCGTTCTATGAGCGCCTTGCACGACTACGAAGAATTTTCACTGAAGTTATGCGGAGAAAACGTTCACCGGTCCAATTATTGCGCTTCGTCTTTCAAAATTTTGAGTCAGACCAAGAGGGAGAGGTCACAGGCTGCCTACGCCCTACGTACGTACCTGCAAAAGGAGTACGCTATCTCGGCCGCATCCATACCCTTAACCCTTGCATTGTGTACGTAGCTGTGTTCCTTGCGAAAGCAAGTATTCATGCATCAACGGATACGCATACGCCCACGATCGATTGGTTAGAGCATGTAAAGATGCCATGCGGTTTTGGGACGCTCTCTCACCTGGCCACAGCCGGCCGGGCGCGCAAGTCAAAAGCTACCGCCGACCGATCAGCGTAATCGCAGGCGCATGAACGGCGGCGGGCAGCTCGGAGCAGCGCTCTGCCGCCGCTCGCGCACGGCACGGCTCCGCGCGTACGCTGCCGCTACTACGAACGC
This sequence comes from Miscanthus lutarioriparius, assembly GCA_904845875.1. NCBI lineage: Eukaryota > Viridiplantae > Streptophyta > Magnoliopsida > Poales > Poaceae > Miscanthus > Miscanthus lutarioriparius. Next base: position 26,244,793 of record CAJGYO010000006.1, on the reverse strand, counting down.
GCCGCGCGTGTCCGCGTAGGGGTTACGCACGCGCTACGGCGGCGGCGGGCGAGAACCTGCCGGCCGATTCCACTCCGGCCGTCTGTTTTTATGCGGTTGCTGTTGCCGCGCCAGGGAGGGCCGAGGAGGTCAGGTGCATGCACGGTTCCAGTTTTCCGAGCCGAGGCCCGTGTACGTCCCTGTCTTGATTGCGTATATACCTATGTAACTATTTGTGGTGCACAAGTTTACGGATGGGTCGAGCTGAGTCGTCATCATCAGGTTGCTTGAGCACTCGAGACTCGAGAGCACCTCAAAAGTTAAATCTAACCGTCGTCTCGTGTCATCAGGCTATTTACCTTTCCTTTTACATCTTCTTTTGATAGTGCTTACTGTCAGTGTTAACGATCGATGAATGAAGGTATAAAGTGTAAAGTGATTCATGGGCTTGAATCGTCGCTTATTTACACACATAAAAACCAGACCAAGTCGTGTAGCCAGATTTACTATAATTTATTCACTGCTTAGACTGGTCCTTGGCACGGTGAACACATGAGACCGAGGAACCACATGTACAGTCTGGAATCTATTCCACGAGGCACCACCAATTCAGGCCTCCTTTAGATGTGCATGTATTTGTCTTAATCTATATGTGTTGAAGTGGATTAGAGTAAAATTAAACTAGATTTTCTATGCACATATAGATTAAAGTGGATACATCCCAACAAGGCCCAAATATGTTAAGGTGCATGCTAAACCCAGCCCGCCGTGGAACCCAGCACCGTTCCCGTATAGGCCATGCACGCCTCGATGGGCATGGAAAACACGTTTGGCTCTTTTTCCAATCCCAAAGAGGAAGATCCAAGCTGCGTATCCAGCATTAGCACCGGCCGGTCCAACAAACCACAGCTTATTCTTACAAGGCATGCTAATTATGCACACTTTCGAGAGGATTTTCTAATTAATTATATTATTGTGGCGAGCTAATCAACAAAAAGAACACGTTTACATGCATCCGATCTGCCACTGCCATATGGCATCCTATATTCCCATGAATCCAAGACCAAGGCAAAAAGAAAAAAGGCACAGCTCGGTGCGGTTGGTAGGATTTAGCAAAATGCACCGAGCATGTTTTAAATGGACACAGATGTTGCATGTACTACTAGTTCGAAAATAGTGCCCTCTGCAGCTTCAAGTAAAGTAAGCTGAATTGGAGTTGTAGTACTGTAAGGGCCGTTTAATATGGCATCGGATTCTTCTATAAATGTTTTGGATATAAGATTTTCTTCGGAAATATTTCGGATGATAAATCAGAATCATTTTACCACATTTGGATGGAAGAAACGTTTGACGCTGTTTCGAGTAGAAACGTTTCGTTGCTATACCGTCTGGCTCACTCTTAAATGGATCCTCTTGGATAACTAGGATGTTACTTTTCAGCATGTCCTCTCTCTGTATATATATATATATATATATATATATATATATATATATATATATATATATATATATATATATATATATATATATATATATATATAGAAAAGTCTTTCGTGCGCCTGGCAAAACAAAAAAGCAACCTGGTTAGCTTTTTATGAGCATACAGTTTCTTTTATAGGCATAGTTAGTTGCTAGTAGTCCAGCTCTTTTGGGTTCTCACATAACCTTACATTCTAAAAAAGTTTCAATATTCCCGGTGGAAATTGTTGCTGAGTCGACCATCGTCAATGGTCCTCGCTCTCCATGCTGGCTCACGGCACCAGAAGGGGGAGTCCAAATTAATTTTCGATGGGGTCCCTATCACCTCCGTCCATTTGCTTGTAGCATCCCCGATTATCTTACGCTGGTGATATCCTCTGCTGGTGGTTTCGCACAGTGGTGTGTCGACACATGCCCTCCCCGGCCACCACATGTCGGGATCGGACCGCTGCTTAGTTTAAGCCGGCGTCATCGCCCCGACCGGTCGGCTAGCTAATTAACCAAACCAAGCCAAAGCATTGCAGCTAAGCTAGTGCGGCGGGCCGGCGGACGGGACAAGCACCAGCCGCGCGCGCGTCTCGTCAGCCCCGATGGCCCGTGCCGGCCGCGCCGGCCGCGAGTCCCATCGCCCGGCCGACGTGGCGGACAGCGCGGGCCCACGTGCTCCCTACCGCTCGGGCAGTGACGCCCGTGTGGGCCACGAGCTGCCGGGGCGGGCAGCCCCTCGACGTGCGCATGCATGGCGCCGCGACGGAGGACGCGGCCCCTGACCGCGCCAAGACCCCGAGCGCTATATATACCCGGCCCCTGCAACGGCATCCGCATCCTTCCCTCACAAGTTCTGCAAGCCACGAGACAGAGAGAATTGCAAGCAAGCCGGAAAGGAGCGGCAACAACAACAATAAGAGCCCCCCTGCCGAGGTAGTCAGCCAAAGAGACCCGGCCTCGTCCAGTTTCAGTTTGAGTTTCTCTTCCGATCCTCCGATCTGTCCATGGCTCCGACGGCGACGGCGGCGGCGGTGGGGAGGGTGACGGCGCTGGGGGTGGCGGCGTGCGAGCGCGATGTGGAGAAGCTGGAGTTCATCGAGGAGATGACCAAGAACTTCGACGCCGAGCAGGTGCGCGTGCTCGAGGAGATCCTGGCCCGGAACAACGGCGCCGAGTACCTCCGCCGGCACGGCATGGAGGGGCGCACGGACCGCCAGGCGTTCAAGGCGCGCGTGCCCGTGGTCACGTATGAGGACCTCCGCCCGGAGATCGACCGCATCGCCAACGGCGACCGCTCCAACATCATCTCCTCCCACCCCATCACCGAGTTCCTCACTAGGTATGTAGCTATAGGTTGTTTAATTTTAATCGGTTTCGGTCAATGGTGCAATTAACGGTTGATTAATCCATGGGCGTCTGCTAGCTGGTGGTGAATTGATGTCTGGCTTATTCAAATGTGCGCGTGCAGCTCGGGGACGTCGGCGGGGGAGAGGAAGCTAATGCCGACGATCGAGGACGAGCTCAACAGGCGGCAGATGCTCTACAGCCTTCTCATGCCCGTCATGAACTTGTGGGTGAACGACAAATCTCTTCTCCTCCGACCTTCCTGTTATGCCTTAATCAATTTGTCTTCGTTATGGTCCGCCGTCATGGATATATATGCTTTCGATTCAATTTGCCTGTTTTGACCCGGCCAAGGCGATAGCGGTCAAGCGATCAAGCTAACCGTTTTCGGCGCTGCAATCGGCCAGGTTGATGAGCTGGTGCACTATATATATATTTAGGGCTTAAGATAATCTCCGAGTTTACTAAATTGACCTAACTGAAAATGGTGTCCGTTATACATATCTTTCTATAGGTCTCACCAGTCCATTAATTAGCGTAACCTTTTCTTTTCAAAGATGAACGTACGGTTCATGCCATTTACATAAAGAAAGGTAGTGAATACACACACACACACGCACACGCACGCGCGCGCGCGCGCACACACACACACACACACACACACACACACACACACACACACACACACACACATATAGGTTCATGCTGTTTCAGAAAATTAAGCAAAAACTGCAAAAATTAATGGTACAAATGCTGGAAACGAATTGAAGTGATGGGCAAGTCATGCGTTCGTAGCCTTTGTCCTGCCGGGCCTGGCCGGGTTAGGCTAAGCGACCCGGCAACTTGGTGGAGGCGTGGCTAATCATTTTAGACTGAGCCTAAAATAATGCGAGTTTGTGTCTTAGACGCCAGAGATGCCTTGGGCGTTTCTCTACTTTTTAGGCGCCAAGATTCCTTTTCTTATTTGTGGCATCGTCCAACTCTCTACTGCCTTCCTAAAATAAACTCCTGGGCAGCTCAAAGTCCATTGCATACGTAACCGGGAAGTTGGAGTGTGTTAATTCTTGGAAACAACGCGACAAATGCAGTGCCTTCCCACGCTGAAATATATGCTCAGTGGAAGATTTGTAGCCAATCAACTTGCACAAGCACACGTATGTAGGTACACGGACACACAGTGGATATAAGTTTGTTAACTGTACTTGCCACTTATACAGCATGGCCTAGCCGAAAAGAGCGACGAGACTATATATATCCGTTAATTCACACTACCTAGCTCTCTACTAGGTTAGCTCTACGCCTCTACTACGAATGAAACCAACAAGTATCTATTATTATCAATTAAAAACAATCATTGATTGTACAGTAGCAAAGCATTGTTCTCATGGAGCTAGCACAAATGAATCATGCATGTCCATCAATCAGGTACGTGCCTGGGCTGGACAAGGGGAAGGGGCTCTACTTCCTGTTCATCAAGTCGGAGACGAAGACGCCCGGCGGGCTCCCCGCGCGCCCCGTGCTGACCAGCTACTACAAGAGCGACCACTTCAAGCACCGCCCCTACGACCCCTACAACGTGTACACCAGCCCCACCGCCGCCATCCTCTGCACCGACTCCTTCCAGTCCATGTACTCGCAGATGCTGTGCGGCCTGGTGGCGCGCACCGAGGTGCTCCGCGTCGGCGCCGTCTTCGCGTCCGGCCTGCTCCGGGCCATCCGCTTCCTGCAGCTCCACTGGAAGGAGCTCGCGCACGACCTCCGCACGGGCACCCTGAGCGCCAGGGTCGTGGAGCCGTCCATCCGGGAGGCCGTGGGCGAGGTGCTGACGAAGCCGGACGCCGACCTGGCGGACTTCGTGGAGGCCGAGTGCGGCAAGGACAGCTGGGAGGGCATCATCACCCGGGTGTGGCCCAACACCAAGTACCTGGACGTGATCGTGACGGGAGCCATGGCGCAGTACATCCCGACGCTCAAGTACTACAGCGGTGGTCTGCCCATGGCTTGCACCATGTACGCGTCGTCCGAGTGCTACTTCGGCCTGAACCTCCGCCCCATGTGCGACCCGTCGGAGGTGTCCTACACCATCATGCCCAACATGGGCTACTTCGAGCTGCTGCCGCACGACCCGGCGGACGCGAACGCGAAGCCGGTGTCGGCCAGGGACGACCCGCCGCCGCGGCTGGTGGACCTGGCGGACGCCGAGGTGGGCAAGGAGTACGAGCTGGTGATCACCACCTACGCGGGGCTCTGCCGCTACCGCGTCGGCGACATCCTGCACGTGACGGGCTTCCACAACGCGGCGCCGCAGTTTCGGTTCGTGCGCCGCAAGAACGTGCTCCTCAGCATCGACTCCGACAAGACGGACGAGGCGGAGCTGCAGGCGGCCGTGGAGCGCGCGTCGCGGCTGCTGGCGCCCTACGCCGCGGGCATCGTGGAGTACACATCCCAGGCGGACGCCACCACCATCCCGGGCCACTACGTGGTGTACTGGGAGCTGATGGTGCGGGAGGGCGGGGCGTCGCCCAAGCCCGCCGTCTTCGAGCGCTGCTGCCTGGAGATGGAGGAGGCGCTGAACGCGGTGTACAGGCAGGGCCGGAACGGGGACGCCATCGGCCCGCTGGAGATCCGGGTGGTGCGCGGCGGCACGTTCGAGGAGGTGATGGACTACGCCATCTCGCGCGGGGCGTCCATCAACCAGTACAAGGCGCCGAGGTGCGTGTCGTTCGGTCCCATCATCGAGCTGCTCAACTCCAGGGTGGTGTCCAAGCACTTCAGCCCGGCCTGCCCCACGTACAGCCCGCACAAGAAGTGATCCACAGGCCGGAGGAGCCTGGGGTTGGATTCGGTGGATCGGATCCCCCACATCTCACGGCCCAGACTGAGCTACAGTTCTGCTAGTAGTACTACTACTTCCTTGCTCTTACAGCGCGCGCGTCTTTCGGTTCCAAGGCACAGGAGTGAATTAGTCACGACTCCTACTTTACTTGCTCCTGCCAGCTGCTGCCTGGCTCTGTGGTTACTCCACTGCTAGTAGTTACATATACTTGTGCGTGATGTCATTTATTGTGTGGAAATGACGAGTGTTTGTACTTGTAAGACGGTATCACGGTAACGTCATTCTTGGCCCAATATCATAACTGGCCTTCTCGATACCTGCTTATGTTATGTTTGCATGTCTCTATGTTTTATGCTTTTTTTACGGGAGCGAACGAAACTGCTAGGCGTGACAGTTTGACACCATTCTGACATAGTGTGCCGACAAAAAAGGTGTGTTGAGTGTTGAAACCGTTGAATATTATATGGGTATATGTCCATATTTTATTTAATAAATCAATTAATTCTGGACCTATATTAAATGATGTGGTACAATATAGTTTTAGTCTCGTATGGAATTTCGACCGATCGTTGACTCAACTTAAATAGGCTACTTACCTCTACACTTATAGAGAAGTGAAAGAGACCAAAGGCTTGCCACGCGCGCCGCCGCCGAGCCGAAGCGAGCGTGTGTCGTGTCGAGCGCGGGTGGGGGTTGGTTTTGCCACTTGGGCTGGCTAAGGAAGAGGAAAAGGTACATGCGCTAATGTGAAGGAGTTACTTACGGGTCAGTTACCATCCATTACGGTGGTGATTACTCGTAATCACTTTGACTCTTCGCCCCATTCGCTTCGCTGAAAAAACAAGCCAAAACACTGTTCCGACTGATTTGTCGTGAGAGAAAAATATTATTCCACCTAAAAAAAACAAGCTGAAAAAGCCGGATTATAAGAGAAGCGAACAGGGCCTTCGTCTCCCTGATTTCTCTGGCATTAGCTTCCCTCCCATCTCCCTTACGGGTCAGTTACCATCCACTACGGTGGTGATTACACGTAATCACTTTGACTCTTCGTCTCCCTAATTTCTCTGGCATTACCTTCCCTCCTATCTCCCTTATGGGTCAGTTACCATCCACTACGGTGGTGATTACTTGTAATCACTTTGACTCTTCGCCTCCCTAATTTCTCTGGTATTATCTTCCCTCTCATCTCCCTGTTGCCTCACGCGCCATACCAATCCATCCTCCAGTCGAGTTCTATTCGAGTACTCCCCGTCCCATCCTCTATGCGCACAGAGTTTTGGGAGAGCAGGCCTCCGGAACCGCCGTTCGCATCGGGACACCTGCTCGGGTGTGTGCGGGCGATCAGGTTTTTGGGAGCGTCTCCGAGAGCTGCGTACATTTCCCTGCAACGATTGTGGTCCGCGACTTCGAGCAACTCACCATGAGTGGGTCTGGAGCCACCGGTGCCTTGAGCATGGGTCTTTCTGCAGGGTACTATCAGTGCGGGACCCACAGGATACCCCGCAAGGAGGAGAGAAGATCTAGTCTAACTAGGATTCTCCCCATGTAATCTTAGTAGTAGTATTATCCTGTAATCCTACTAAGAACCCTCATTGTAAACCGACTAGGATTCTGACCTCCTGACTATATAAAGAAGGGTAGGGTTCCTAGAGACGGGAGATCATGATTTCTACAACACAATCAATACAACGCAAGGGCTAACGCCGACTAGACGTAGGGCTATTACTCGACCACAGTCGAGGGCCTGAACCAGGATAAATTGACTGTCTCTTGCGTTTACCGTCGAGTTCCGCATACGCTGAAGCCCGAACAATACTGCCCCGGGGACCCCCGTGGCAGGCTATCGGTGGTCAAACATCGACAGCTGGCGCGCCGGGTAGGGGACTTCGACGAATTTGCATCCGAGAGCTCGATGGACCTCAACAACATGAACTTCTCAACGGGATCAACTTTCATCTTTGGCTCGTGGATCTGCGAAGCGGACAACAATGGCAAGCTCCAAAGCCGTCTCCTTGAAGATTCAAAACACCATGAAGACTATTCTATTCCGACGACTACGACAGACCAAATCTCTTGAAGATTCGTGCAGCTCATGATGTCCGATTCGACTTAGGTTTCACGGCTTTGCGCATCCGACTCGAATTCAGGCTCCGCATCTGAGATAGAGTCCTATCCGAGTTCTTTCGGGAAACCGAGTTCTTTTCCGATGGGGCTTAAGAACATCGCCCTGACCTATCAAGAATACAACTCGGAGTACACGCAGAATCTTTTCAAGAAGTCGGATCATTTTCCGCTCGGATTCCACAACATGGCAACATCTAATCAGGCACGGTCCGGAGGATTCCTGGACCCGGTGCTTAGAATGCCACTGAAGGGAGCTCAGGAAGGTCTCGTACTGACTATAACATCTCAAGACTGTATCATCCACTGGCCGGGCTCTGTTCCTGAGGATAGCAGTACTCGACTGGACGACACAACGATGACAGCTATTCTACCTTACCAAGAAGGAGACTCGATCTGCGACCTCAAGGCCTCTACTAAAGTTATCAGCAACTCCGACAGTGTGGAAACTAACGTCAATAATAGAACAGTTCACGCACGGGAAGTACTCATGGTTTGCCGTCCTCGGTCACCATTGGTCCCCCCAGAAGCACCCGATGTTAGGTCATCGGATGAATCAGAATCCAACATATCACCCTTTGCCCAGGGCTACGATGGTGAAACCGAGAATCAGAAACAAGCTAGAGAAAGAAAAAACAAGTTGAAGCAAGGACGCCAACACCGTGCTAGGCAGAGCAAGGAATCCTGGATCAGATATGAGTCAAAGTTGGCCGAGTACGACAGAAGAAAATCACAACGAGAAGTCGAAGAAAGACGCACGGCAAGTACGCCCTATGATAAGATCCGAGAAGCATTAGAAGAACTCAGAGCGACCTCACATCCCGGTGAAAAGTATCAACAGCTTCGGGACTTGCTCCGGTCAACGGCCTTGAGGACGCATGAAGAAAGAACCCAATCAAGACTACCCGCCAGATCAACAACCCGTAGGCAAGAAGATCAAAATCAAAGGAAGTTCGCTTTCGAGAGACTTGGACCAAATGGAAGTCATAACAGAGAAAGTAGGAGGGACCATAGTCAAGGCCACCGAGTTGAACAACCAAGAAAGACCAGGAGTAGGGCGCCTGCCTAGACAGCCTCGCAGAATTACTCTCATCAAAACAACAGTTGGCCAGAAGAAGGTGCCGAATCAGAATTCAAAGAAGCCGAAACGCACGATAGATTCCCCTATTTTGCAAACAGACTTGCATCAATATGACTACCTCACAAGTTCAAACCATCCAACCACTCTAAGTATGATGGCAAAACTAAACCAAGGCAATGGCTCAGGATATATTCACAATCAATTGAACTAGCCGGAGGAGACGACGACATCAAGACCCTATTCTTTCCCATGGCCCTGGAAACCATGCCTCTCCAATGGTTCGACAAATTAAATCCAGGATCAATCAGAAATTGGGAGGACTTGCAAAGAGCTTTTTGTGAAAATTTTGCAGGAACCATTACACACCCGATCATTCACGCAGAATTAAAAGGACTCAAGCAGAAGGGAGGCGAGAGTCTCAGAGATTACTATCGACGATTCGGCGAACTATGGGCTCAAGTGCATGACATCACCGAACGAGAAGTAATTAAAGCTTTCTCTCACGGAATCATGGCTAGGTGGCAATTTCAAGACTTCTGCAAAGAAAATCCGAGAAACAACGAAGAATTCAGACGAACAGTAGAAAAGATGATTACTGCAGAAGAGAAGACACGAGAGAGGTTCCCAGATAGAAGCAACCGAGACAACCCAGACAAGCAAAATCATCGAAATAGCAGACATCAGGAAAGAAAACGTAGACCAGACAACACCGTGGCAATGGCTGACAAATCAAAGAAGTTTTCCAAACCCAAAAGATATGACGACATCAAAAACATACGTTGCCCATTGCACCCTAATGGGAGGCACACCATCGAAAATTGCTACACCTTCAATGATCAATACACAAGAAAAGATAGTAAGGAGAACACCAAAGAAGACAATCAGAAAAAGATGAAGACAACCATGAAGACAAAGGATTCCAAAAATCCAGGGGGACGGTAGCAGTGATCTTCTCCGGGGCCCCAGATTGCAGAAGCAAACATCAAGAAAAATTAGCACTACGGACTATCATGACAGCAGAACCGGCTATTCCAAGATATCTCAATTGGTCACAGTATCCAATCCAATTTTCCAGAGAAGACCAATGGACTAGCGTGGGAAACGTAGGCCGTTACCCACTGGTTCTAGATCCAACTATTGCCGGTATGACTGTCACCAAAGTACTAATCGACGGGGGAGCCGGACTCAACATCATCTTTTCAGAAACGCTAAGGAAGATGGGACTGCAACTCGCTGGGATGATTACACCAACAAGTACACCTTTTTATGGCATAGTACCCGGCAAGGCAGCCATGCCACTTGGACAAATTACTCTACCCGTTACTTTTGGGACTCCTTCGAACTACCGTACAGAGTTCATCAAGTTTGAGGTTGCAGACTTCGATTCATCATACCATGCAATCCTCGGACGCCCAGTGCTAGCAAAATTCATGGCAATACCACATTATCCGTACCTACTGCTTAAGATGCCAGGACCTAACGGTGTCCTTTCTCTTTGAAGTGATTTGAAGCGCGCTTTTGACTGCGATGTTCAGGCAATCCAAATCGCGGCCAAAGCACAAGCCGACAATGGAAGAAAAGAAATAGCCACTATTGCCGCAGAAATAAGCCAGGAAGAACTAGAGATACCGGCTAAAAAGCCCAACATCCTCGCACCAACTTTCTTCAGGACAACAAAGATATCTTCGCTTGGAAGCCGGCCAACATGCCAGGTGTCCCAAGAGAGTTGGCTGAGCACAGAATTGATATCAATGAAAACTCCAAGCCTGTAAAGCAACGGCTACGATGATTCTCACCTGACAAGAAGGCAGCGATTAAAAAGAAAATCACAAAACTAATGGCGGCTGGATTCATTAGAGAAATCCTTCATCCAGATTGGCTAGCAAACCCAGTTCTAGTATAGAAAAAGAACATGGACGAATGGCGCATGTGTGTCGACTACACAGATCTCAACAAGCACTGCCCGAAAGATCCGTTCGGGCTGCCATGCATTGATCAGATAGTTGATTCAACAGCAGGATCCGCCCTATTATCCTTTCTTGATTACTATTCAGGGTATCACCAGATCGCATTAAAAGAGCAAGACTAGAGCAATACATCTTTCATTACTCCGTTCGGTGCCTACTGCTACAAGACCATGTCGTTTGGACTCAAGAATGCTGGATCCACTTACCAAAGAGCTATCCAAACATGCCTTGGAGATCAGATCGGCGAAAACGTAGAAGCATACGTGGACGACGTGGTGGTAAAAACAAAGAACCCGGATACACTGATTGAGGACTTAAAACAAACCATCGAGAACTTGAAAAGATGGAGGTGGAAATTGAACCCAAACAAGTGTGTATTCGGAGTCCCTTCAGGACAACTACTCGGTTTCCCGGTCAGTCATCACGGAATCGAAGCAAGCGCCAAGCAAATTCGAGCCATAACAGAGATGGGCCCACCTTGAAACATCAAAGATGTGCAAAAGCTAACAGGCTGCATGGCGGCACTCAATCGTTTTATTTCAAGGCTCGGCGAAAAAGGGGTACCTCTCTTTAAACTACTAAAGAAGATAGGCAAGTTCGAGTGGACGGAAGAAGCCAATGAAGCCTTCAAGAAACTTAAGGCATACCTCACATCCTCACCAGTTCTCACACCTCCAAAGAAAGACGAAGACATGATGCTATACATTTCGGCAACTCCTACTGTGGTCAGCACAGCGATAGTCGTGGAAAGAGAAGAAGAAGCGCGCGCATATAAAGTACAATGACCCATATACTACATCAGCGAAGTACTGTCAGAATCTAAAATCCGGTACCCACATGTGCAAAAACTACTGTACGCCCTATTGATCACTTCACGCAAGCTCCGCCACTATTTTGAAAGCCATAAGATCACCGTGGTGACAGACTTCCCGCTCGAAGACATCTTGCACAACAGAGACGCAATAGGGCACATATCAAAGTGGGCAGTTGAACTTGGTGCTCTCAACATCGATTTCACCCCGCGGAAAGCAATCAAATCTCAAGCCCTTGCCGATTTTGTTGCCGAGTGGATAGAGATTCAACAACCTATGTCAAATACAATCCTTGACCACTGGAAGATGTACTTTGATAGATCACTCAAGCTAGGTGGAGCCGGTGTGGGTGTCCTCCTAATCTCTCAAGACGGAAAACAACTTAAGTATGTCCTTCAGATATTATGACAAGCTACTAACAATGAAGCAGAGTACGAAGCTCTTATCCACAGGCTACGAGTGGTAATTACCCTCGGAATAAAGCGATTACTCGTATACGGGGATTCGGCTGTAGTCATCAACCAAGTCAACAAAGATTGGGACTGCACCAAAGAAAACATGAGCGCTTACTGTGCTGAAATCCGAAAACTCGAAAAACATTTCCAAGGGTTAGAAATTCTACATGTCCTGCGCGATAGCAACATTGCAGCAGATGTCATCGCCAAGCTCAGATCAGACAGGGCAAAGGTCCCACCCGGCGTATTCATAGAGGAGTTATCAGCTCCTTCTATCAAACAACCCGGTGAGAAAACCCCAGAACTCACAGCCAAAGGCAACCAGATTCTGGTAATCAACACTTCATGGACACAAGCTTTTATTGATTATATCAAAGAGAATAAGTTGCCAGCTGATAAAGAGGAAGCTACCCAAGTTGTCCGCAGAAGCAGAAACTACGTCCTAGTGGGGGACAAGCTCTATAGAAGAGCTGTATCGTCAGGAGTACTCCTAAAATGTGTCTCATTTCAAGAAGGCAGAGAAATCCTAGATGAAATACACTCAGGTTGCTGCGGAAATCACGCCGCTTCAAGAACACTAGTCGGCAAAGTTTTTCGCACCGGATTCTACTGGCCAACAACTCTAAAAGACGCAGAAGAACTCGTCAGAAAATGCAAAGGCTATCAAATGTTCGCAAGACAAGCTCATGTGCCAGCTCACAACCTCATCTGCATCCCACCCTGTTGGCCTTTCTCTTGCTGGGGGCTGGATCAAGTAGGACCCCTCAAGAAAGCAAAGGGCGGTTTCGAATACATCTTTGTGGCAATTGACAAGTTCACCAAGTGGATCGAATACAAACCACTCGCAAAATACAGCGCAACCAAAGCAGTCGAGTTTATCCAAGACATTATGCACCGCTTCGACATGCCCAATCGAATCATCACAGATTTAGGCTCTCCCTTTACAGCCACATAGTTCAAAAGTTGGGCGTAGGATTGTGGTTTCGGCATAGATTATGCATCAGTCGCACATCCAGAAGCCAACGGACAGGTAGAAAGAGCTAATGGACTCATACTAGCTAGGTTGAAACCAAGACTGTATGAAGAGCTAGCAGACTATGGATCAAAGTGGATTGAAGAATTGCCCAAAGTAGTATGGGGGCTACGGACTCAAATAAGCAGAGCTACCGGATACTCACCTTTCTTCCTAGTTTATGGATGAGAAGCTGTACTACCTGCCGACTTGATTTGGATGTCACCAAGGATAGAACAGTATGACAAAGGAGAAGCAGAACACACCAGGAGATTAGAACTTGACACTACAGAAGAAGTCAGGGTAAACGCTACCCTTCAATCAGCAAGATACCTCCAGGGATTAAGACGCCACTACAACAAGAATACCCAGCCTCGATCACTACAAGTCGGAGACCTAGTGCTAAGAAGAATACAAAAAACTGACGGATGCCATAAACTACTTAGTCCATGGGAAGGTCCTTTTATTGTCTCGAAAGTCACTGGACCAGGCACGTACAAGTTAATAACTGAAGATGAGAAAGAAGTCAGCAATACATGGCACATCAGCCAACTAAGAAGATTCTACGCATGAAAACAACTCAAGGGAGAATACATGTATAAACCACAAGAGATCAACGTTCATGGCCAATAAAGATGTTGTCCCTCGACAAAATATGTATTATGGCTTATCAAATGATCATGATCAATAAAGCTGGTTTTTCGGCAACATACGTCTTATGATGGCTAACCCCGAGTTGTTTCTAAAGAGCAAAATGGCTGAAACATGCCTGAGCCTGCCAGCCGAGAGCAAAATAGCTAAAAAGATGCTTGAGCCCGCCGATGAGGGTAGCTAATAAGTTAACACCCGAACCAAAGAGCAAAATGGCTAAAACATGCCTGAGCCTACCGACTGAGAGCAAAATAGCTGAAAAGATGCTTAAGCCCGCTGATGAGGGTAGCTAATAAGCTAACACCCGAACAAAAGAGCAAAATGGCTGAAACATGCCTGAGCCTACCGACAGAGAGCAAAATAGCTGAAAAGATGCTTGAGCCCGCCGATGAGGGTAGCTAATAAGCTAACACCCGAACCAAAGAGCAAAATGGCTAAAACATGCCTGAGCCTACCGGTCGAGAGCAAAATAGCTAAAAAGATGCTTGAGCCCGCCTATGAGGGTAGCTAACAAGCTAACACCCGGACAAAAAGAGCAAAATGGCTGAAACATGCCTGAGCCTACCGCCCGAGAGCAAAATAGCTAAAAAGATGCTTGAGCCAGCCGATGAGGGTAGCTAATAAGCTAACACCCAAAACAAAAAATAAAACGACTAAGCCTAGACATGGATTAGGAAAAAATCAAGTCAAGACCCTCCAGCTCTTTGTTCCAAAAAGCAAGAGGCTCGGGGGCTACACTGAAGACACTCGAGAGTTCGCACCGAGTTATTTATGCGGCGCAGACAGGAGCCAGGCAAGCATTCAACAGATCAAGAAAATTCATCAAGACAACGGACTACACCGAGTTGTTTACATGGCAAAGATGAAGGCCAACACTCAATAGATCAAGAGAGGTTGTCAACACAAGGATAACATGCAAAGTTGTTCACATGGCAAAGTCGAAAGCAAGACAAAGTACTCGACAAGTCAAATAACACTGATCGCTTGGACAACTCATCCAAAGAATAAACAAGGCATCCAGGTAGAGAGGACATCAGCAAAAAATCTTCATTCAAAAGGAAGTATAATGTCATATTACAAGGCACGAGCATAGAGGTCAATTACGTCAAACGTCATCATCAGGGGAAGAGATAACAATATTAAAATTATCTACAACTCTACTGGCTAAGTCTTCGACCTCAAGCTCCATCCTCTCAACGGCATCAATGTACTCTTGACTATCGGCTTCCTCTGCTATCTTGGACAAAGGCGCCTCTGGAGCAAGACCTCAGACCTAGGCTAGGACATTCTTGGTACATAATTGGGCACACCTCTTCACGAACTCTTGAAAACGAGTCGGAATTCGGGGAATCAACTGAGCCCAAGATTGCCCATCATCCGCTGGAGTTCGGAGAGCATCGACTACTGAACGAAAGGATTTCCATAAAGCTTTCTAGTTTTCGGTAGCCGTCGCCAACTTCCCAGACAAGTCTTCAATAGTTTTTTGAGCCTGCACAAGATCTCTATCAGCTCCACGCCTAATCAACTTAGCAAGCGCGAGTTCTTCTTCAGCACAAGTAATTACCTCCTCAGCCTTGTTGTGACTAGAACGGACAAGAGTCTTCATTTCATCGATACTCTCCGAGAGCTTCTGCTTTTCAACTCGGAGAGCTAGACAAGGCACCAAACAACGAGTCAGAAGAAAGGAAGGTTTAAATACATAAGGAAACAAAAAGAACTCGCCATACCATTACACTCTTTCTTTGATGTTTCCAAGTTCTTCATGGCCTCCGAGTTCTTTAAAGCCTCCTGAATAGCAGCATCCCTTTGTCTCTCGGCCTCAACTACCCAGGCACGAAGTGATTTTTCCTCCTTCTGATGCGTTTGACGCTCAGCCTCCAGCTCGGCCTGGCAGAGACCAAGATCTGTCTTCAAGGCGCTTAACTCAGAGGACAACTTCTTCTCGGTTTCCGACAAAAAAAAGAAGTCAGTATGGTCCCGAGAGAAGGACTGAACAAGAAGAAAGAAAGAAAAAAGGCATAAGAATAGGAGAAAAATGGACATCCAAAGAAAGAACTTCGGAAAACTTACTTGGAGTTTTTCCCCAAAAGAAGTTGCAAAGGTTGCAAAATCTCCCCAAGAAGCGGTCAACTCTGACAGCCGATGAGTGGCGTCAAATTGATGCACCACATCTTCAGTAGAGAAAGGAGCGGAGGGGGAAGATGGCCGATGTAGAGAAGGTGAGAGCAGGGGCACACCATGGGAAGTCCCAGCTACCTCCCTAGATGAATCCACCACCATGGCCACGATCACCTCTGAGGCAACCAAGCCAGCAACAACATCATCACCAGGAAACCTTGTCTCCCCCACAACCACTTCGCCGACCGTGCGCTCGAAGTCCTGAGGCTCGGTACTCGGAGGCACACTAGAAGAATGGTAAGAAGTCGACGGAGGGTCGAGAGAAGACGAAGGCCTGAAAGTTGACAAAGAAACTCGGCAATAAGAACAAAAAGAAAGGGAAAACCAGAAGCAAGAGACGAAACCAGAAGTCACTCACCCGACTATCTTCTTCTTCAGTAAAACACAAAGAATACCTCGCAGGGGAACGACGGCAGCAAAAACATCACCGCCACCACTGTGGACAGAGCGGCACGGTGGTACACAGGAGCCCCAGAGGAACCCGGAACCAGAACCCCCAGAGGAACTTGGTGCTGGAGCCCCAGAGGAACTTGAGCCCAATGACCGCTTGCTACAAAAAGCCAAGACGAAGTTAGAACAAGAAAAGACGCTCAACAAAACAAAGACAAGTAAACAACTCACCGGCGCGTAATGAGGGGCACATCATCGACCTCATCCTCCTCAGTTTCACAGCAAGATAGCTACAGGTACGCCATCGAAAACAGAGAGAAAAGAACTCGGTCACGGTAGCACAAATAAATAATAGAAAGACCAAATATATTAATATGCTCACCTAGGAGCACGCTACCTATAAGCTGGAGTACTGGATGAGTACTCGGTGGCGAGACTTCTTGGAAGCAGGTAAACCAGATGAAGAACCATCCACCCACCCCTCTTGGGGACACTACGATGACCTCGAGGGACTGGACGTGGAACATATTCTTCATATACATCAACAAAACCAGAGGAAACTCCAGGAAACACTGTGGTGATTTGGAACTTATGGTTACTGAGAAGACCCAGCAAGGTTCTCCCCCAAGACTCACCATGGCGAGGGAGGACATCTAGGGGATCAGTCAACAAAATTGCGCCCCAATTCCTATGAAAAGAATAAAACAACAAGACAAGGAAAATTAAGCAAAACGGATACAACAAAAGAAATACGAAACTACACTGCACGAAGGAAAAATGACTCACAGCTAGAGGCGGGTTGTTGGCGGAGTACTCGGAGATAGTAAGCGGGCAACGCTTGCTCCTTTCAAGCATCTTTGGAGACGCTCAAGTACCTCCTCGTCGGTCACTCAAGGGCGGGACCATGCGGGAAGAATCCTCAGCCCCAGAATACTCGAAGCCAAGGTTCTCTCTCGCTCCTTGGAGAGAGGTGAACACGGCGACGAAGAAAGCTCGACACAATACCGAAAGCTGGTCAAGCCCTGCTGCTTTAGAGTGCGATCCGCTCAAGGAATGGTGGATCACCGGAGCTCGTTTGGTGTCAGGGAGTTCTTTTCCCACCGGTCATTAACCGAGGGACCAGACCCATAATGTATGGAAAGAGAAGGAATCAAATTGGCGGCATAGAACCAATCAGCACGCCAATCCCTCACAGAATCAACTAGGTCATAGTCAAAGAACTTGCTTTTAAGACCCTGGCGAAACTGGATCCCACAGCCGCCAAGAACATTGGTTTCTTCACGGCGGGGTTGAGGCTTCAAACGAAAGAAGTGGCGGAAAAGAGAAAGAGAAGGAGGAATTCCAAGGAAAGCTTCACAGAGATGAACAAAAACAGAAAGATGGAGGACGGTAGTAGGGGTTAGATGGTTCAGATTAACCCCAAAATAACCAAGAAATTGATGAAGGAAGGCGGAAGCAGGAAGGCAAAGACCGGCGCGGATAAAGGAAATGAAAAGGACAATCTCACCAGGACCTGGAGCAGGAACCCGGTGCTCGCCCGGAACTCTCCATTCAACAATGTCTTTGCTTTAGATCAAGCCGTCGCTGATGAGCTCACGGAGCTGGTCTTCGGTTGTTGTTGGAGCCGGCCAAACCTTCTGAGCAGCCCTCATGGCCATGAACTCCTGGTTCTCGATCAAAGAAAGGGATGACTCCTCGTCCACGAAGACTGCCTGGGACTTGCTCGTGGCTTTCTTCTACCCATAAACTAGCGGAAGCAAAGAGGCACTGGGGAAGACAAAGCTAGGATGGCGGCGGCAGATTTTTGAAAAGCTAGGGTTTCAAGGCAAGAGCTGGGTAGTAAAGAAAAGGAGGATAAAAGGTCTTTAAATAGATTTTTTAGTGATAAAAATGGCCCACCAGGCCCGTTAAAACATGGTGTGGGAATGCAACGGTCCATTTACTGACACAGCTAAAATGACGGACGACACAAATCCACACAACGGTACAGTTTAACGGGTAGATTTCAGACTTATCCATCCAGCACCACGGCAGGGTTATCAGATCACTACAAGAACAACCCGTCAACCATGAAGAAACAAAGGGCTACCTCGCAAGGAACAAAAGAACCCGGTTATTAAAGAAAGAACTCGGGAGTCTCATGAATAACCAGGATTACAGCAGAAAAATGAATGACAACTCTGAAGACAAGATTCTTTCCATTACAAATGGCTTCAAAAATAGAAGATTACATATCTTACAAGACCCAATGAATTCGGCACTACGACAAGCAAGGTAGCAAAAAGGAGCCCGGACACAACTAGGCTCTGGAACGACTACGCGCTCCAAATTACTACTCGGTAGAACAAATCGCGCTCGGCTACACTGTTTTCTTCAAAGGACGGACGCAGTGCATCCAAGGCGGAAATCAGCAGCATGGTGGGACAACATAGACCAGGGGAAGTTGGCAGGCATCTATCTACCCAAGCCTGATGTGATGCAGGATCAGGTGTTGATCTGCACCGGACAGTCTCAAGACAGACGGTGAGGATCAACCCAGAACTACCGGATGAAGGAACGAAGCCCACATCACAAGACTTCCTCCAACTACCACCACGTACTTCCAAGTATAATGTCGCTGCAGGATTAGTCTACCTCTAATCCCTATCACAAGACTTCCTCCAGCTACGACAAGATGCACAGGAACTACAAGATACGCCCGGGGGCTGCTCTACTTCACAAACTATCATATTCATGACTACGAAGGTTTCAACAAAATGTTCAATGGATGAAAACAAGCACCCCAGGAGGGTATTTATAGATCGAAAGAGCGGTGCACGTGGACTAGGAGTACCAACGAAACAAGCCTTACAAAGGACACAGTGAAAAGGCAGGACGCAATAATAGAAGACTCAGAAGGAACAGTACTCGAAGACGAGCATATTTGGAAGAATATGCCAACACTGTACAACCCGTGAACAGACAACATTTACACTCAACCACCACCATACAACTACACCTGACAAACAGCAGACTACCAGAGAATACGCCAAGAACAATGCGTCCGAGTTCTTTTAGAATCAAAGAACCCAGATAAATGCTCAGAGGCTACAACAGGAGAAGATTCCAGTTCCTCGAACAAATCAAACTCAAGACCCTCCAACTCTTTGTTCCAAACAGCAAGAGGCTCGGGGGCTACACTCAGTGAGTGCACTTTTTCTTCAAAAAAGCGCACATCTCTCGAAAGACTTCTTCAAGTCAGCAATTTTAAAACAACATAAGATTCAAGACCCTCCAGCTCCTTGTTCCAAATAGCAAGAGGCTCGGGGGCTACACTCAGTGAGTGCATTTTTTCTTCAAAAAAGCACATGTCACCAAGAAGACTTCTTCAAGACAAAACTACTTCAAGGAATCATGACAAAAAGAAGCTGGACCGAGCTATATCCGAGTTCTTTTTGATAAAGAACCCGGGCACATGCTCGGGAACATTTCAATGAAGGATTAGAGCGATTTCAAGACAAGACCCTCCAGCTCCTTGTTCCAAATAGCAAGAGGCTCGGGGCTACACCCAAAGGGGAATACTTTTTTCTTCAAAAAGGTACACTCCACGCGAAGATCTCACAGAGCGCTACATGGTTTCGCTCAAGAAAGCACTCGGACGACGCTTATTCCTGCTCAGCAAAGCCTAAAAGAACAAGACGAGGCTTCCAGAGCTCTATCATGAAGTGCTCGGGGGCTTATCAGTGTGGGACCCACAGGATACCCCGCAAGGAGGAGAGAAGATCTAGTCTAACTAGGATTCTCCCCATATAATCTTAGTAGTAGTATTATCCTATAATCCTACTAAGAACCCTCATTGTAAACCGACTAGGATTCTGACCTCCTGACTATATTAAGGAGGGCAGGGTTCCTAGAGATGGGAGATCACGATTTCTACAACACAATCAATACAACGCAAGGGCTAACGTCGACTGGACGTAGGGCTATTACTCGACCACAGTCGAGGGCCTGAACCAGGATAAATTGACTGTCTCTTGCGTTCACCGTCGAGTTCCGCATACGTTGAAGCCCGAACAATACTGCCCCGGGGACCCCCGTGGCAGGCTATCGGTGGTCAAACATCGACAGGTACATCTCTATTCTCAAATTGATTAAGTTCAATCTCTTTTCTGCCATGATCAGTATAATATTCATCAACATATTTGCTGCTAATCTGAGTAGTAGTAAAATCACATACGTACACATATTTGTCATCACAAAATTGTTATTATTTTTCTGGATTAATTTTAACATGAAATTGCCGAAATTCATAACAATCCAAAAAGGTACACAATGTAGTTACCATCCACTACGGTGGTGATTACTCGTAATCACTTTGACTCTTTGTCTCCCCGATTTCTCTGGCATTACCTTCCCTCCCATCTCCCTGTTGCCTCACGTCGTTCGCATCGGGACACCTGCTCGGGTGTGTGTGGGCGATCAGGTTTTTGGGGAGCGTCTCCGCGACTGCTCGCCATCTATATCGGAACATCTTCATCTCCTTCCTGGTTTCTTCCTCGGATCGGCTGCCTCGTCTACTTCACGATGGACGTTCGAGGGATGGCACTGCGTACATCTTTCTGCAATGACTGTGGTCCTCGACTTCGAGCAACTCACCATGAGTGGGTTTGGAGCCACCTGTGCCTTTAGCATGGGTCCCTCCACAGGGTACATCTCTATTCTCAAATTGGTTAAGTTCAATCTCTTTCGCCATGATCAGTATAATATTCATCAACATATTTGCTGCTAATATGAGTAGTAGTAAAATCACACACGTGCATATATTTGTCATCACAAATTTGTTATTATTTTTTGGGATTAATTTTAACATGAAATTGCCTAAATTCATAACAAAAACTTGAAACCATGTTTTGTAAATTGGGTTATTTTAAGCTATATAGCTAAAACAATCCTTTCTCAGCTAAGTTGCCAAAAACTCTGTTGATGATACAAATTTTGGTCAAGCATCAAAACACTAGACCACTTGCGAATCTTGTTGGATTAATTAGGCTTGGCTCATCTCTAATCAAGCAATTAATCAAGAAATTCTAAAGGCCCACAATTAGTGTTGAGTGAAAGAGGGGTTAGTACCACATAGAAAACCTACAAAAATAGGTAGTTAACTTAAATATGATGCTAGTGTGTACTCTTATACACAAGTTATGGAGGAGAATTGGGATGCCACACGCGCGCGCCGTCATACCAAGCCGAGCGCCCTTGGTCTTGGCCCGGACATAGAACAATAGGCCCAGTGACCAGGAGGAAGGGGAGGGCAAAAGAGTCTAGAAACTCTTGCATGGGTAGGCGGCGCAACTACTCTCTATCGATTAGACCTAGCGGCTACAGTCTCTTCCTCGCACAAGAACGACTACTTCCCGACAACGACCACCGCGTAGCAAGCGTAAGAAATTGGTCTTCCTGCCTCGTGGTCCTCTTCCTTCCCCATCGCGTCGCACCCCGTGCATAGCTCGCGCCGCGCTGGCCACCAACGCAACCACGTGCCCCCCACCTCCTCACAACTTCGACCCAGCATCGCACCGCCCTCCCTACCCACCTATCGCGCCGCCCACGCTTGCTCCCCTACACCCCGGACCGCCAGACCGTTAGCTCCTTGAACTCAAGGTGGGAGCCGAGGACCACCGACTGCCCTTCTTTCGAGATCCATCCGTCACCTCCTTGAACTTGATGTGGGCACAATCTTCTCCGTTCTTCGCCAAGATCCGCTCGCCGACCTAGATCCGCTGCCTCCGGTGAACTCCACACGCCGACGAGCCTCCATTCTCCCATGCAGCAAGGAGACGCTGAAAGCGCATGTTGCAAGCGTATATTTTAGGTGTTTCAGATGTTTTAGAGGTATGTTGCAAGTGTTTCATATGGATGTTGCAAAAGTGGATCTGGGTGTTGCATATGTTGCAATGGTTGTACACGTATGTTGCAAGCGTCTGTTCCCAATGTTTTATCTGTTTTTCAGACGTATGTTGCAAGTGTGTTTATCTGGATGTTGCATATGTTTCACACATATGTTGTAAGTGTTTTATTTGCATGTTGCGTATGTTTGCAATGGTTTTCGAGTGTTTTTGCAAGTGTTTCAGACACTTGTTTCATCTTTTTTTTATGTTGTAAGTGTTGCATCTGGATGTTTCAAAAGTAAATCATGTGTTGCACATGGGATTCACGTGAAAAGCGGGAGAGGGCGCGAGCGGTCCCCGCGTAGGCGATGTCTGAGCAGCGCGAGCCCCGTGTGGACGCAGGAAATGGGACACGAAAATGGACTGCATCCACAGACGTCCGGACGCTAGCAGTACGCTAGTACCGTTAGATCTATTACTATCTATTATTTCAAGCAGGTCACCATGTCTGAGAATGGTGATAACGCCGCACCAACTGCCTCCACCATTGGATCGGGTGAAGGGGCCTGGATGGCTCATGATCTGTGCAATGTGTTATTCTGGATTAAAATATGCCAAAAATGACTAAATTTTCATTAAAAATCTATATACATATAAGAACCGGTTTATCATATTTCTATGGGTAGCTCCCGAAAAACAGTAACTATATCACACTCTTTTTCCCCATAAGGATATTGAATACAACGAACCTTCTTTAGTACTACTGTAATTTTGAAAATGAACACGCAAATACCCATCAAAAGTAAGTAAATATATCCGAAACATATAAAATGCAGTTAATCCTGCAGTAAAAGAGGCTATTATTCCAAAAAAGGGTGAATACAACCAACTATTACTAAGTATTTCATCTTTGGACCAGAAGCAAGCAAGAGGTGGAATACCACAAAGAGAAAGTGTACCACATAAAAAAGTAGTTCTTGTAATTGGAACGTATGTGGCAAAAAAAAGGCTAGTTTTATGAGCAGACCAACAAAAAATACCTATTGCACTTGCAAGATGACGAGCAGCTAGTTTCTAAGCAAATTAGTAAAGAACCATCAATAATCCAGACAATAACAACACGTGGCACCTTAACATGCAATAATCTAGGCAATCAACAATAGATAGAATCAGCCCTTTTGGCCTGATTCAATGATCATGGCGCAAACAAGAAGATAGATCAAGTAAGTAGGGCTAGGACAGAAATATTTAGCTGCAAGCTATAGTAACAATCATTTCCATTGAAGTCACCAAAAAAGTGTGTTGTCATAAAATTCGGTCAAACATCAAAGAGCAAGAACGTGTGGATCGCAATTGAATCAACTCAATGAAAATTTGTAGAAACTAGCCTAACCTACTTGACGATGGTGACAAGTTTCCAAACAAACTAGCCAAGAACCATCAAAACTAGGGCATCATCTATAGTCGTATCAGTAGATGAACCACAACATGTGGTTAGAACTTGGAAGAGAGTTTATGGTTAAACAAGTTAAAAAGTAAAAGTGGATTGATTTTGTGTATTCTCAATCAGCCGTGTCTCTTCACATTTACTAGCTAGCTGGGTGGAGAGGTTTTGATCCAATAGAAATTAAAACTTATACGAATCCCAATCTAGCTTCTAACTAAATCGACCATGTCGAATTCCAAAACTAGCTAAGCTTGTTTCTACGGACATGGATTTTTCCAATGGTCATAATTCATCCGAAACTCTTAATTAGACATTCCACAAATGCATTTTTGTCATCTCAATGAGAGTACACAATATATATACTCAATTTAAACTTTTTTTTTGAAAATTAGCAGGACCACTGATATATACTCTCTTTAAACTAGTCTGGCTGCTTTTAGATTTCCCATTAAGCTGTTTTCCCAAACTATAGGGCACGTGCGAATTTTGATCGCGAACACCTCAGTGGTAGATTGATCTCTAACCTAACTGGACCCAACAGCCCAGTTGGGCCTTTGATTCGCGCCCTGATCGGGGGCGCCCAGCCCACCATGGCTGGAGGGCCCCTGTCACCCTGCGCTATAAAAAGAGGTGGGGGCCGATGGCTCTTATCACGAGGTTGACCTGAGCCGAGCTCCCCACCGACACTCAAACCCTAATCCGATCAAGAGGGGCGCAGCCAGTGATGGGAAGCCACCAGCCGCGCCGCCCCACTCCGACGACGGCAACTACACCAACATCTTCCCTGACCATCGCTGCCCTTGCGCAGACTGCATTGACGAACCTGATGGAGGCCACTGGATCTTCCACCCCAACGGTCTCAGGTTCGAACCCCTATCTCTCTATCTCTCTGTCTCCATCTCAATCTGTCTAGATGTACTAGGGCTTGTTTGGATCAACTGGTTACCTAGAAGGCCCTCGGTTCTACCCAAGATAGATCCTATGGTTTTAACATTGGTACCAGAGCCACGATTGTTCTAGGGTTTTAGATCTAGAACGGGTAAATGATTAGAAAAGCATAAGAAAGTTAGATCCAGTGTGGCTCTAACAAGAAGAGGGTTCAGTTGAACCCTAACCCTAACTGGGTTAAAGAAAGAAGCTGGAGGGTTTGGTTTCACGTCTATGCCGAACCCTAAAACCGTAGAGTCCCTTCAGGGAAGATAAACAGTGAAACCTAAAAAGAAAAGAAACCCTAACCCTAACTATCCCCAATCGGTTGAATTCGAGAACCAAAAGAGAACCAAATCCGAAAGGGGAAGAAGGGGTAAGGGGTCGCCTACCTCACCGTGGCGCAGCACTGCTGTCATGTCGGCGCGCGGGGAAGAGTAGACCGAGCCGGGGGCGCAGCTCGTCGGGCTCTGGCCAAAGGGGTGCCGCGGCCAGGCCGCTCGACGGCGGCGCGCTCACCTGCTGGGGAGCGCGCATGCCGGCGAGGGGGCCGGCGACGGCGCCAGTGCTCCACCGATTCACCGCTTGGGTCGCTCGGTGCTGCTGTTGCTGCGCTAAGGAAAGAGAGAAAAGAGAGCGGTGAAGACAGAGAGTGGAGAAGGCTGAATGGCCGTAGGGTTTCGGCCGACGCGGTCGTGGGGCAGTTTTGTTCGCCCAAAGATGCCGCATAGCCATTCGATCGGATCCAACGGCGCCAGATGAACGGACCGCATCACGGCCTAGGTGGGCGCGCGCGGCCGAGTCACTTTGCCGGCCCTGGCCTAGGTTGAGGCCTGGGTGCAGCCGAGCACCGCGCAGAGCAATGGGCCGAGCCGGCTTTTGCTGGTTTTTGGGCCGAAATAGTCAGAATGAGCCCGCGAGCCGATTTTTTGTTTTTTCTTTTTTCTAGAAGATTGAAAAATGGAAATTGGCTCAAAAGAAATTAGAAAATTGATTTTTCCCTGTGAGTAAAATTCAAGAAAAGAGTTCATTTTTTTCACTACGTATTTAAAGATATAATTTTCATTATTAAATTCAAACCAACGAGAGAATTTAATTTTGAAAATGGATATGTTTTAAATTGATTATAATATTGTTGTTATTCTGACCAACGTTGATTAATGGCAATATTATGATGTTTTGTCTTGCATTAATTCTATTTCTGCCCAACGATGATGTAGAATTAGTGTAGAGAACAATTGTATGTTTTAATTTTAACCAATGTTGGAAATAAGGCATGCAATTGTTATTGTTATTATTTATGTTCTCACACTATTTGAATTGTGTTTTCAGGCAGATACAACTTGATGAGTTGTATCAAAGAGATTCCCCACTCTAAAAGTGGATAACTACATTGAATGGAAGAAAAAGATCGACTTGGCCTTCATATTGGTTGAGGTGGACTGGGTAGTCACCACACCGTGTCTCAAAGAACCTGTGGTACCGGTGAGGGAGACTGATGAGACTGATGCTGCATGACAGAACAGAGAGCGGGACTTTGCTCCCGTAAAGATGTCTTTTGACCTTAAACATAGAAAGTGAGTCACAGCCAATAAGAAATGTTTGGCTGTGATAAAGAATACAATTGAGCCTGCAATAATGGGCTCAATTCCAGACTGTGACACGATCATAGAGTATCTAGAAAGAATAAAGAGTCAGTTCACTGGCTCTTCAAAGACATATGCAACCTAGCTGATCAAGCAGTTGGTGACAGAAAGGTACTCTGGTGGCGGCAGTGGCATTAGAGAGAACATACTGAGAATGAGCAATTTGGCATCTAAGCTCAAACCAATGTATTTGGCTCTCAAGGATGAGTTTCTTATTCATTTGATTTTTGCTTGTTTGCCAAAAGAATTTGACACTTTTGTTGTTAATTACAACATACAGCCCAAGAAATGGGATTTACAAAAGCTCATAGCCATGTGTGTGCAGGAGGAGGAAAGAATAAAAGTTTCATAGGGTGGTACTATCAACTACCTAAAAGATAATAAGAAAAAGAACTATAATAACAACTCTTCCTCCAAGTTACCTGGAAAAGGTCCCATGCTGCATAAGCCTCAACAGAACTAGTTCACAGTAGAGAAAGACCAGTGTCTCTATTGTAAGAAGACGGGACATTATAAGAAAAATTGTCCCGATTACTTAAAGATGATCATGGCAAGGAAAGGTGAGAACATTATTACGTTCATAAATGAATCCCTATATGTACAGTATTCGAAATCTACTTGGTGGATTGACTCAGGTGCAACTGTTCATGTTGCTAATTCTTTACAGGGATTCCGTTCGACGAGGACTACGGAAAGAAGCGAAAGACACGTTAAAGTAGCGAATGGAGTCCAAGCAAAAGTTGAAGCCATTGGAGATCTTTCTCTAGAGCTTGCTGATGGTTTCAAACTTATACTTAGAGATGTTCTTTATGTTCCCTCGTTACAGAGAAACTTAATAGGTGTTTCATGTTTGGACAATGATGGATATGATTGTCATTTTGGAAATGGCAAATGTAAGATAACATTTAATGATGCATGTGTTGGTCTTGCTATCTTACAAAATGAGCTTTATTTGTTATCACTACGTGATGATGTGAATGTTGTATGCGATGATGGGAACGTTGCGTGTGATAATGTGAATGTATCCTCATCTACGAATGTAAATAGAAAACAAAAGAGAGCTCATGATGCGTTGTCAAAATTATGGCACTGTCGTTTAGGCCATATTTCGAGGGGGAGAATAGAAAAACTAGTTAAGAATGATATTCTTCCTCCATTAGTGCTCTCAGATTTAGAACAATGTAGAGATTGTACAAAAGGAAAGTATGTAAAGAAAATTAAGAAAGATGTCAAACGAAGCGCAGGAATTCTATATATTATTCACACAGACATCTGTGGTCCCTTTGCTGTAAAGAGTGTGGATGGTTTTGATTCATTCATAACATTCACAGATGATTACTCCCGTTATGGCTACATTTATCCAATCAAAGAAAGAACAGAAGCATTGGATAAATTTAAGATATTTAAGGCAGAAGTAGAAAACAAACACAATTTAAAGATTAAGATAGTCAGGTCCGACCGTGGGGGAGAGTACTACGATCGACATACCCCATATGGCCAAGTTCCTGGACCTTTTGCAAGGTTCTTACAGGAGAATGGCATAGTAGTACAGTATTCTACACCGGACGAACCTCAGCAGAATGGAGTAGCTGAAAGGCACAATCATACCCTGATGGATATGGTGCGCAGTATGATAAGTTACTCCACCTTACCGATGAGCCTATGGATGGAGGCGTTAAAAACCGCCATTCATATTCTCAATAGAGTACCAAGTAAGTCGGTGCCCAAAACACCGTATGAGTTGTGGACAGGAAGAGTACCCTCACTAAACCACTTACGTGTGTGGGGGAGTCCTGCTGAGACTAAAGTATTTAACCCAAACATTGGGAAGATAGATCCCAAAACAGTGAGTTGCCATTTCATTGGTTACCCAGAAAAGTCAAAAGATTTTCGTTTCTACTGTCCAGATAGACATACAAAGTTTATGAAAACAAGACACGCAGTCTTCCTAGAGGATAAAATGATAAGGGGGAGCATAGTAGCTCGAGAAATTGACCTTGAAGAGAAGCGGGTGTATGCGCCCACTCCAATGATTTATGAGCCATTTTTCTCACTAACTGCTGTCGCTGCACCGACAGTGCAAGACACTGTGGTGCCAGCACCTATTATTATCCTGCCTGTGGCAACAATGAATAATGATGAGGAACCTGTTCTTCAGGATCCTGTAGAACCAATTGCCACACATGAGGGGGAGCAACAACAGCCTCGAACAGAAGATGTGCCAAATGTGCAGGCCCCTAGAAGGTCTCAAAGAGTTAGAAAATCAGTTATTCCTACTGATTATGAAGTGTATAACACTGAAGAATTTCAAATGGAGGATGATCCCACCTCATTTGAAGAAGCCATTAGAAGTGAACATTCATCAAAGTGGCTTGAGGCCATGGAAGATGAAATGAAATCTATGAATGCCAATAAAGTTTGGTATTTGGAAATAATTCCTAAAGGAGCCAAAACAGTAGGCTGTAAATGGGTCTACAAAACAAAACTTGACTCTCAAGGGAATATAGAGAGATATAAAGCGTGCCTTGTGGTAAAAGGCTTTACGCAAAGAGAAGGGATTGATTACAATGAGACCTTTTCTCCAGTCTCATGTAAGGATTCCTTCAGAATCATAATGGCATTAGTGGCACATTACGATTTAGAATTACATCAGATGGATGTAAAGACGGTATTTCGCAACGGAGACTTAGAGGAAAACGTTTATATGGCACAACCGAAAGGTTTTGTCATAGAAGGAAAAGAACGAATGGGATGCCGCCTAAAGAAATCCATTTATGGATTAAAACAAGCTTCAAGACAGTGGTACTTGAAGTTTGATCAGACAATAAGAAATTTTGGGTTTAAAGAGAATGTAGAGGACAATTGTGTCTACACAAAGTTTAAGAATGGGAAGTTCATCTTTCTTGTCCTGTATGTGGATGATATCTTACTTGCTAGTAGTGATGTCAGTCTACTACTGGAAACAAAGAAGTTTTTATCCTTAAAATTTGATATGAAAGATCTTGGTGAAGCTTCGTTCTAGGGATCGAGATTCATCGAGATAGAAGTAAAGGGGTATTAGGACTGTCACAAAAGGCATACATAGAGAAAATCTTAAAGAAATTTAGTATGCACAAATGTAGTCCCTCACCTGCTCCTATAGTCAAGGGCGACAGATATGGGGATTTTCAATGCCCTAGGAACCAATATGAGATCAATCAAATGAAAGCGGTTCCATATGCTTCAGCTGTTGGAAGCTTGCAATATGCTCAAGTATGTACGCGTCCTGACTTGGCATTTGTTACCGGGTTACTTGGCAGATTCCAGAGCAATCCTGGAATAGAACATTGGAAATTGGTAAAGAAAGTCTTGCGTTATTTGTGAGGAACAAAAGGCCTTATGATGACATATAAAAGATCTGATTCACTCCATATAGTGGGATATTCAGATTCTGATTATACGGGAGATGATAGAAAATATATGTCTGAATATGTATTCACTCTCGCAGGGGGAGCTATTTTATAGAAAAGCTCAAAATAAACTGCCACTACATCGTCCACAATGGATGCCGAGTTTGTAGCGTGTTATGAGGCAACGGGGCAGGTGAACTGGCTAAAGAAGTTCATACCCGGTTTGAAGGTGGTTGACGACATCTATGGACCACTAAAGTTATACTATGATAATAATCCGGCAGTACAGTATGCTCACAACAATAAGTCAAGTGGTGCTGCCAAACACATTGACATAAAGTATTATGTTGTGAAAGATAAAGTCCGGGATCAAGTCATAAGTCTTGAGCATATAAGAACAGAAAGGATGCTCGCGGATCCACTTACTAAAGGCTTACCACCCAACGTGTTCAGAGAACATATAGCCGGCATGGGTTTAAGGGAAAGCCTATAATTCCTGGACAAAAAAGACCCAAAGATAAGTATCTATTTTAGAACAGAGTAGTGTGTTGTAGCTGTTAAATCTATCGGCAATGGACCGTGACGTTGAGACATGCTCTATGCGCTAATCTGTAATGGAATGAACAAAAGTAAATGATATAAAAGTGAAAGATGGAAAGAGATCAAAGGGAAGATTGTTAGATTGATCTCTAACCTAACTGGACCCAACGGCCCAGTTGGGCCTTTGATTCGTGCCCTGATCGGGGGCACCCAGCCCACCATGGCTGGAGGGCCCCTGTCATCCTGCGCTATAAAAAGAGGTGGGGGCCGACGGCTCTTATCACGAGGTTGACATGAGCCGAGCTCCCCACCGACACTCAAACCCTAATCCGATTAAGAGGGGCGCAGCCAGTGACGGGAAGCCACCAGCCGCGCCGCCCCGCTCCGACGACGCAACTACACCGACATCTTCCCGACCATCGCTGCCCGTGCGCAGACTGCATCGACAAACCTGATGGAGGCCACTGGATCTTCCACCCCTACGGTCTCAGGTTCGAATCCCTATCTCTCTATCTCTCTGTCTCCATCTCTCTCTGTCTAGATGTACTAGGGCTTGTTTGGATCAACTGGTTACCTAGAAGGCCCTCGGTTCTACCCTAGATCGATCCTATGGTTTTAACACTCAGTAGTCGATCAGTTCACATAACAACAGCACAAAAACAATCATCATCTGCGCATAACAGTTACAACGAGAAGGGCCTGACTAAAACTACAAAAGCTAAAAAGCTCACTCTCATACATTTTCATAACCTGATAAATCGAGGATCTGCATTCTTTATTATTTTTTTCGAAGGAACAGCAAAAACTTTTCCATAATTTTTATGAGATGAAGAAAATAAAAAGGCAAAGCATTCTTGATTATAGACTGCGCACACAGATGATTGTTGGAAAGGTGAAAAAGGATAATTGTCTACATGCACAATTGCATGCCGATTGATACTGCATTTGTTTCTTCGTATACTAGGGCGCACTTGTACCACTTTTGCCTTGGGTGGCAGGAAGGTGTCCATTGTTTGAGCAGCTTAGAAGATCTGGAAGTCTTCTCAATTGTGGTCCTCCAAGTGGTCTCCCATTCAGGCATTTTGGCTTTATATCCTACGTTGGAAAATGAAATGTTATGCACTTCAGTTTTAAAAGGAAACGATCAAATTTCCCAAGGCCCAAAAATAAGCACGTACAGGTCAATCTGCCTATAGCCCTGTATTTTTAATCTCGAAGAAGTAAGCAATGTCAATCTGCCTATAGCCTGGTGCTTGGCTAGCTACAAGCACCTAAGGACCCTGATGGCGGAGACTTGATCCCAGAGTAGCTCTTCTTTGTCGCAAAATTCATGATTGTGTAATCACACTCGCGTGCTATGCTCTGCTTGTGTAGCTTCTGGCTTCGGTAACCTTGGATTACCGTGGCCATAAGGATTGTAACAAAACTCCTTTCTGCTTAATGAAAAACGTGCTTCGGCACGATCGCTAAAAAAAATCTGCCTATAGCCCTGTACTGAAAACAATATGTTTCTTCTCCCCTGGTTATTGTGACTTCTTCATGAAAACTTTTGGAACAAATATTTACAGCTTACAAGTTGTTCTTACATTTTGCCTAACAGTAACTGTCAATGGAAAAGTGTATTCTATAATATTTTGAATCTCTTTTTATATTGACCGTATCATAAGAAATAGTTAGGTGGGTGATGCATGCCACTGACCAAATGAACCATGCTTACTCACATAAGCTATTTTCATTTTTCAATAAATGGAGAGGGTAATATAAATCTAGTCTTGTTGAACCCTGAACCTTGCCCAGCTCACGTTAATCAGCATCAATATTGTGTGGTTTGTTTGTACAGCCTACTCATGAACTCACAAGATGCATTAACTTTTGTTTCTTCAGATATAACACGTAAAGTACCAGCAGCATATATCAGACACTTGGATCTAACATCAGAGTATCAGGCTAAAGGAATCAGTCACAATCTATATCAAAATTGTCTAACTAATCTATCGATGAACACTTTACACTTAAAAGGAGCAACAACAAATACAGTGCATATAACAGTAAAAAAGACCAAAGAAAATTGCGTTAGGCTGGACTCTTGGCAGCATACCTGGTCAAATATCGCCGTAGGGATGGCAAGAGTTGTTACAGCATTAGGAGAGTCTACTATTCCAGATATCCTACCCTCGCATGGGCAGCATGATAGTAAAAGATATACCTGTATAAAATCCCCAATCCCTGATGTTAAGATACTACTCAGCATGCATGATACTTAGAGATAATAGTTAGTTATCCTGCTTCCTACCTGCTCCTTAGAGTACCCAAATTTGGAAAGGTACTCAATGGCATTCAGAACTGCACGTTTGTAGGCAACAGATGCATCAAGAAAATGCTGCTTTCCAGACTCATCTACACTGATGCCCTCAAACACTAACCACTCTGAGAAACGTGGCTCGACAGGACCTATCTCAAAGATAGGGCTCACATGAAGTGGTGTTGGACCAACTGGGGTTAAGTATTCCTTCATCCCACCTCTTATGATCTCACACCTATACAGGGTGCAAGAAATTTTTATAAGCAGGCGACGAAAAGTTATTTTACATAGTCAGATTTTATTTATCCAATTGGCACATTCATAAGAACCGGCATGTAGATATGTGCTGGGTGTGTGGTTCAGAAATAACTGATTAGGACTACACACAAATGGAGTTTTACAATACCAGGGACGAACCCCTGCCCACTGCAAATGGATTGAGTTTGATCCCAATAAGTAATGCACTGTGCCATAATATATTAACTATAAATCACTAAGGCATGCATAACTCCTTGCGATGATAGGATAGAAGCATCAATTAAAGCAATTCCATGAAACACAATATGCCAAAATCTGACAATAGACCTTTCTAATCCTATGAGTTCACTTATTCATATTGTACATGTGCTATCTGAGAAGTGCTATGCAAGAAGCACTGAAGATGGCTGGTGCTAGTATTACTGAACTAGTATCTTTATAAAATATGACGGAATCTTAATCTTAATATTAAGTTTCCTAACACTGGTGGATCCAATTTTGATGCAATTGGCTGTTTTAGTCCATCCTTAAAGGTCTGCTAGATGAATGTGAGATGTCAGACACGTCCATAAAACATTGTGTATCATGTAGTACTGAAGTGTAAATAAGAACAAGATTTATTACTTGAGATCAAGGAATCCGCTCATTTCAATTGCTCCACACAACGAAATTTCGCCATCGCCCTGGGAGAAGTGCATATCACCAGTGCTAAGGTTTGCTCCTTCAACAAATACTGGTAGATAAACTTTGGAGCCTCTGCTTAGATTCTTTATGTCACAATTCCCGCCATTTTCCCTTCCAGCAATAGTTCTGGCTGCTTCATTTGCAATTCTGTGCCATTCAGCAGTCCCTTCTTGGACCTGCATCGCATTGTATTCATTACAAACATGGCACTGCAGCCAAACACTTTAGATCTGCTAGCTTAATATCTACATACAAAACCTTTTACTTGTGCTCTAGGAAATGTAAAAAGGTTGAAGTGAAAAACAAATGATCATGCCTTCCCAAGTAAGCAATTCTCAGGGGTCGGTAAAGGAACAAGGGGCCTCTGGTGTAGAACTTCACACAGTTTAATAGTCTCTGGGCTTGTCTCAGACAATCTTTTTTCTCTTTCATTCCAAATATTAAGAAGCTCAACTGATGGTGCAGTTCCCACTACACCAGGATGAGTTATTCCTGGAAAACGAACACCTGGTACATGCCAAAATCAAATTATTGAAGGATCCAAATCTGGAAAGCTTCATTCACAGCAACAAGAAGAAACTATACCTGGTATCTGAGGGGAGTATGCGTAAATTCCTTCGAAATACCAAATGGCTTTTCTTGCGCTTGGGAAGTGGTCAGTTAAGAATCCACCTCCATTCTCCCTTTCAAGTATTGCAGTATAACCCCACTCATCGCCAGGAAGTGGGCCAAGGTTGCAGATCTCTACCGCAAGAAGATCACCTGGTGAAGCTGGAACCCCTTCAGAATCAACTATTCTTAATGGCCCACTAAGATAATGAGCCTGTGGAATATCTATAGTCAGTTTGGTTCACAATGGAAGCACTGGAACAAAGGGAAAATTAAATGACAGGTCAAGCAGAAGAAAAAACAGACTTACAATTGTGAAATCCATGAATTTCATATCATCTGCAGAGTTATCATCCTTAACCCGCCCTCCACTCCAATCGACCATCTCAACACGGAACAATTCCCCTTCAGTTACATCAGCAACAGGAGGGATCTCCGGATGCCAGCGGTTATGGAGAGGGACCTTTTGCTCCCATGGTTGCTTCTTCACATCTATGGGCACTACCAGTCTAGGAGTCAGAGGAGCCATGTTTCATTACAGTATCTCCTCAAGAGCTTCTTCCCTTTGGAAGCTTTGTGCAGCTTTATAGTGGTAGGATAGGAATGTTGATGAATCTGCTAATGGTAAAAACAGGTGTTTGGAGTTCCGAGTCACTATCAAATCAATCACTATAAAATCAGGTAGGAATTTATTCTTTGATCTGACCCATCCCCATAGACTATCCAGAGCTAAGACGGTGATGTATTTTCTTGTTCTAGAGGCTAGAGCAGTACCAACCAGCTTGGCTTGGTCTCGTCCATTTTGTGTTTTCCACAGGCTACAACATGCAACATGCAACACTTATGTACACTGGTGCACAAAATTGTTTTTTTGGCAGTATGCCAATGTAACCCGAATTTCCATCCCCGCAACTCTAGGTGATGCCACACTCACACACAAAGTTTTCCTTCCTGCTAAACTGGACAACACCATACAAGATGGGATAATATAGAGCTGGCTTCTTTTGACAAAAATCTGTAACTTGCTAGTATGTACTCCCTCAATCCCAAATTATAAGTCATTCTAAGAATTTTGGAGAGTCAAATCATCTCAAGTTGGCTAAATTTATATGATAAAATAATAACATTTATGATGTCAACTAAGTATCATTAAATTTCTCATTAATTATATTTTCATAGTATACTTATTTGATGTCATAAATCTTCATAATTTTCTTTATAATTTTGGTCAAACTTGAAATTATTTGACTCTCCAAGATTCTTATAATTTGGAACGGAGGGAGTACTAACAGTGTGTGTCGGTATCTTGTGGAAGGTAGAGTGGATCTGTCACAATTGCTACTTCGCTCCAGCCACTGCCTGGTTCTTTCATATTATAGAGGGTTTTTTTGTCCGGTGGACACCACTGAAGCGTGGCTCTGTGCCAAGCACACTCAAATTGTCATTCCAGGGCAATGCTACGGTACACCCTTTACTTGTTATTAGGAGGTAATACCTCAAGTAAATCTGAGCCATTAATTCTTTAATTTCTTTTTGAAGTAGTTAACGAATTAATCAACCTGGAAAAGAAAAAAGACGTTGTCAAATCCTCTAATCATGAGAGAGAATCAGGAGCACACGGCGCTTTCCTTTCCATGCCCATGGCCTCTTCCTTTTGGGCTTAACGTGAATACCCTACTATTTTAGTTCCATTTTTATTTTTTGCTAATGTATACATGTACATGTAGGTTCTATGTATAAAAGTTTTTAGCAAAAACAACGAGTATTCAACTAAATACCCTGAATAAATATTTTAATCTACTCATATATGAATGAAGTTATTTTATATATTTTTAGTTTTGATATTTTTGTCTTAAAGATGGCTAAATTTACAGAAATCGGCTTAATCCTGCTTTCACGTGTTGCTTTTGGAAAGCAGTAGCTATCACGCTTGCATGGTGGATGATGACTAGGTTTAGAAGCAAACCAATAATTGATACATGTCTCACTTGATGATGAACGTTGAACGGCTTGTTTCCAAACAAACTAGCCAAGAACCATAAATACTAGGGCACCACCTATTGTTGTATCAGTAGATGCACAATAACATGTGGTTGGAACTTGGAAGAGAGTTGTCGGTGTTTCGAACAAACACCGGCTAGTAAATTTATAATTATGCGCGTTAGGCCCGGATGGTGCGCTAAAGGACACAAGGTTTATACTGGTTCGAGCTGAATGTCCCTACGTCCAGTCTGTTGCTGCTCGTGTTATTAGCGCTGAAAGCGGTTCGTAGTAGAGGGTACAAACGGTCGAGAGAGGGACTGGTCCCAGATCTCTAATGGAAGGGTCGAAAGGAGACCAAGAGCCTGACTGTGGCTTGGCTGTGTATGTGAGTTGAACTGAACCCTCTATGAGTTCGTCTGTATGTGAGTTGTTCGTTGAAAGTCGGTCCCTCTAGTGGGGAGCCCTGCCCTCCCTTTTATAGACCAAGGGAAAAGCAGGGGTTACAGATGGGAGAAAAAGGAAAATACCAAGAGTATAGAAGGTCTTTCGAAGGATTCGGGTCTTCCTTTTTTCCTGCGCCTGCCCTGTATAATATGGCAGACAGTGTCAGAAGTGGCGTGTCCGCTAATCTTCGTGGGCCATGCCCTGGCCCCTTTTAGCAAGTGGGCATGTCCCGTCCCGCCTTTGCGGGTGGTGTGTTGATCTGCGTCGAGAGCGGAAGGCGCAGTGACTGCTCGTTTGCCACTATAGAGGACGGGAGTCCCCCCTTAGAACGTAGTGGTTGTCGTATGTCTGTGTCGGACTCCTCGCCTGGGGACTGAAGGCGGCGCCTACAACACTGTAGGGTGGAGAGCACGCGCCTGCAGCACTATTCAGGCTCTGCTACGCCTGGAAGGGTCTAAGCGCATGTCCCGTCATGCCCTGGCGGTATTCTCCTGTAGGGGCGCAAGGCATGGTCCTTGATGCCGCGGTTGACCCGAACATCTTGTCCTACCCTGTGCCTAGCATCATGAGGGAGCAGGGTATAGTTGTCAGGCGAGGCGAAGCCAATCCTTGGACATCGGGCGAGGCGGAACCCAGCCCTCGGGGGTCGGGTGAGGCGGAGCCCAGCCCTCGAAGGTCGGGTGAGGCGGAGCCTAGCCATCGGTGGGTCGGGTGAGGCGAAGTCTAGCCCTCAGTCCTCGGTCGAGACGGAGCCGTCCCCCAGCCGTTGGGGGAGGCGGAGCTGGCCGACGGGCCTCGGGCAAGGCGGAGTCTAGCCCTCAGCCCTCGGGCGAGGCGGAGCCGTCCCCCAGCCGTCGGGGGAGGAGGAGCTAGCCGACGGGCCTCAGGCGAGGCGGAGTCTAGCCCTTAGCCCTCGGGCGAGGTGGAGCCATCCCCCAGCCGTCGGGGGAGGCGGAGCTGGCTGACGGGCATTGGGCGAGGCGGAACCAAAACTCCCATCGTTCGGGCAAGAAGCGCAGCGGTGTTCTTTGTCCGTTCGGGAGTTTTTAACGTTCGATGGTTATTAGTTCCATCTCCTTGGGTACCCCGGTATTAGATTCCCGACAGTAGCCCTCAAGCCCCCGGGTGGTTTGGGCAGAATCGCCCGGGGGTGTTCTGATTTTGTCGGAGTTAGTTCGCCAGAGGGTGCGCGCGAGCGCACCCAATGGGTGTAGCCCCCGAGCCCCCGGGTGATTTGATTTGAATTGCTCGGGGGGTAGTATCGGAGTCAATTTGCCAGGGGGTGCGCGCGAGCGCACCCGGTGGGTGTAGCCCCCGAGCCCCCGAGTGATTTGGGTAGAATCGTCCGGGGGGTAGTATTGGGCCCTCCGCGGGTAAGGCCGTTAGACTCGGTGTTTCGTTGACTGGATTTTCTTTGCGGGAATCGTGGTATCCCGTTCGTGGGATTTCATTCAGGTTTGGCCTGATTGGAGCTACCGTGGATCGAGGCCCTGGCGATGCTTGCGTCCTTGAATCCTGGTCATTCTGCGGCCCATCCCTCGCTGGGGCGTCCATCGAGACGGTTCGGACCGAACCCTGGTCATAATGGGCCCAGGCGGCTCGGAAAAGAGATTTTTCTAGCCCACGTCCCCTCTGTGGGAAAAGAGTTCGGTCGCTTCGGGAAGGCAAACCGTCCAGCGCGATTCCGGTTGGAGAGGATAGGGATCGTGGGCGCGTGTCCTGCGACGTGACGCGACTGTGCGCGTGGTAGGCCCAGAGATCGAGGCGAACGGTTGCCTTTCTCACATCCATCGCCCCTATAAAACCACGGGGTTCGCCCCCAGGGTTCCGTATTTCGCCCCCTTGCCTTTGCGTCTGAGACCTCCGCCGCCAATCGCCCTAGCCTCCTGCGCCTACGCCGCCGCCGCTGTCAAGCTCGCTGCTGCCTTCTTCTCCGTGCTGCTCCCGCCGTCGCAATGGACCCGGGGTACAAATCCAACATCTCCCTTTGGCGCCTGGAGGGCCTCATCCGCCGGGGCCTCCTTTGCCCGTTGACCGCCGCTGAGGAGTGGCGGCTGCCCGGTGAGGAGGAGGAGCTGCTGCCGCCTGAAGGGTACGTCGTGTCTTTTGCTCACTTCCATGAGCGGGGATTCGCCATGCCCGCCCATCCGTTTTTCCGGGGACTGCTGGACTACTATCAGGTGGAACTGCAGCACCTTACCCCCAACGGGATCCAGCACATTGCGGCGTTTGTCGCCCTGTGCGAGTGGTTCTTGGGGATCAGTCCCCACTTTAACCTGTGGCGGTATCTCTTTGCCGTCACCTTGGTGAAGAGGCGGGTCGGGCAGCAAGAGCTGCATGCGCCGGTGGGGTGCGCCAGCATCCACCTCCACAACACCCAAGGGGGGACGTACCCGCTAATGCGTTTGTCTACCTCCAACAAGGGGTGGCATTCACAGTGGTTCTATGTCAAGAATGACGCCGCCGCCCCCTTGCCAGCTTTCATCGGGTGCTACATCTTGGAGGCCCCGGGGTCGTGGGGGTGGGGTGTCCTGGGTAAGGGAAAGAAGCTACTCAACGGCCTTCTCGCCACCCTCCAAACTCTAAAGTAGAGGGGCGTGAAGGGGGTGGGGATCATCGGCGCCTACCATGCTAGGAGGGTTGCGCCGCTGATGGCGCGCGCGCTCCCCCTGTATCAGATGGTGCCCGAAGCGTTGTTTGAAGGGACGGTGCTCGTTGACGAGGCGCTTCCTTACTCTGAAGTGGCGCAGCGCATCAAGGAGGCGATGGAGCCCATGAAGGACTCCCATGGCGCCGTTCTTGACTTTGTGTATCCGGTGCCAGGACATCCCCCAATGTGGCCGGAACCGGGGTTTGTTGACTTCGTAAGTCTTTTTTCCCTTCGCTTCTCCTTTCACTTGAAATTTCCAATCCCCTGATGCTAACCTCGGGATGGCGGGACCAGCCAGGGGGACTGCACTTCAATGACAGCCCGGCTCCGTTGCCGAAGGACCCAACCCGGGCGGCAACGAACCGTGCCGCGGCTGGTTGGGACAAGAGGACAAGGGAGCTCATGAAGAAAAAGGCGATACGGAAGCAGCAAGCTCGAGACCGAGGAGAGGAGACGAGCGGTGAAGATGATGATGATGATGATGAGTCCGATGAGGGAGCGGCCGGCGTGGATTGGGGTGACCTAGTGAAACGACCTGATTTCCGTGAAGGGAAATCCACAGAGTCGATGTGTAATAAGACCGTTGTAGATCATATTACCCAAATTCCAGTCAAATATCACATCCATACAATGATAATATCAGAGTACAAATAGTGCAGAATTACATAAATTATTACATCGCCGCATTGGCGGAATCAAAAGTAGCATTCATTCAGAACAGCTTGAAGATAAGATCGCCAAACTTGAGCGTAGGAACGAACCCCTCAACCGTCAAACTCCTCGGAGCTATACTCCTCAACAGAACCTGTGTGCCAAAATTTATCAGTACGATTTGTACTGGGCACTCCCACCCTATGAGCATTGCTTTGTGGAAATTGGATGCAAGTTGGATATAATCAAAAGGAACCTATAAGGCTGGGGTTTCCTATGTTTTAGCATATCAAGTACATAATAATAGTTGGTCAAGTTTTAACACCATTCCCACACCCATTCCACCCCATTTCCGTCCAGAGCCAGGTTTTGATCCTGGGATCGATATACCACCATCTCCACACCATCACCATACCACACCCATACCATTGCTCAGTCGACAGGCCAACTCCCTCTCGGCACTGTCTCAAGGCCCGTAGCCCCTGGCTACGTCCGAACACTCACTCCCAGGGGGAGAAGAGAAGGACTCATCTCACTATCTAGTTTAAGCGAAACCCAGGAAAGGTCCATAGCCGACAAGTCGGCATATGTATCGATCGATCAACCATACACTCTACAGAGGTTTTACATAACCACAAGATCCGCCTTCCTCGCTGACCGTCGTCAACTGGGCTGATTCCGGCCGCTTGCTAGCCTAGGATAATTCCACTCTACCATTCAGCCCTGGTACACCCCAAGTCTAATCTGGGGTGGCTAACACTGTGAGTCATGAGCCGGGCCCACAAGGTCTCCATGAAGTCTTGGAAGGGTGTGGGGGAAATCCTCCGTGCCCCGTACCTCCCTCACACTGTCCGCTATCAACCTAGCAGTAGTGGCAATATCCTACCTAGTAGCCCG
Organism: Miscanthus lutarioriparius; assembly: GCA_904845875.1. Taxonomy (NCBI): domain Eukaryota; kingdom Viridiplantae; phylum Streptophyta; class Magnoliopsida; order Poales; family Poaceae; genus Miscanthus; species Miscanthus lutarioriparius. The sequence goes on along the minus strand of CAJGYO010000006.1, from coordinate 26,204,206 downwards.
GCCGTCCCGCACCATATAGGGCGAGTGGTACGTAAGGCTTCCCGGTGAATCTGAGTACTAGTAAGTCCTTAGGGATAACCAAGACAGAATGTCTTCATCAGGGTTTCCATTTACCGTGCCACCACAGCACCTCCACCCTGGGCTCCTCCCATCACAGGTTCACACCTAGGGCCACCTCATATACCATTTACCCACCACAGGTATCCATTCCAGGGGTGCCCAGGTAGCACCCCACGGCAAGACTTGCCCCAGGCTCATCGTATACTCTAACTTGGTCGACACAACCCTCACCCTCCACGCACCCAAGTCACACACGCAGCACTCTCCCCATAGTCTAGATAACACCAGTTTCCACCACGCATCAATGTAGTGCAAGCGTAGTAGAAGTAATAAGCAACGAAATATAGTAGTGAGCGTGTGACTAGCCTAACAGCAGGGTGAGCAGGGGTAAGGTTGCGTCAAGGTAAAGGCCATCAAGAAAGCATACTACCATGTAAGTCCTATCATAGTGTGATTATAACAATAAAGTAAAGCAATAACAGTTCTATATTAGCCATGCATAATAGGTGCTACGAGGTTGGGTGGGATGTGGCACCTTCAGTGTAGTCGTCTCCGTACTCCTCACGGTACTCACGATCCTCGTCCGTCTAGTTCTCCTCCGAGTCTGTAAACGATCGCATTATAGTCGCGTTAGCGACGTCTATAGAATGGCACAAAGAAGCAATGAAAATTCAAAAGAGCCAAATGCACTCAAACATGGGTTCATTGCATAGAGCTCGATTTTAGATGAATTTTGGTCCTGATTTCGTATTTTTCTGAGGTCATATGAATTAGTTATGAATTTCCAAAGTTTAAATCATTTCTAAAATTGGAAAAGGTTGAATTAATCCTGGGCTGACACGTGTCACGCTGTGACTGGTCCACGTGGCATGCTGACTTCAAGATGACGATAGCAAGACCCCACTTGTCAGCTCGGCTCTGAGCTGACAAGTGGGGTCTTGCTGACGTCAGCATGATGTCATCAACATCATCCGTTCCGACAGGTGGGACCAGGGGCTCTTGGGTCACTGACATGTGGGTCCGGTCAAAGTCAACGTCAAGTCAATGGGCGAGTCAACGGTCAATGGGTCAGGGTCACTGACGTGTGGGGCCAGGGCTGCTGATGTCAGCAGCTGACGTCATCGTGACGTCAGCATGACGTCACCTCGTCTGTGATGTTTCTGGCATGTGGGACCCGCGTGACGTTGTCATGACATCAGCATGACATCACTCACTGACATGTGGGTCCCGAGCCTCTGTGTCGCTGACATGTGGGGCCAGGTCAACCGTCAATGTTGACCGGTCAACGATCAACACGGACCGGGTCCGAACTGGGCTGGTTGGGCCTGGTCAGGGCTGGATTTGGGCTGGGCTCAGCCCAGACATGTGGCATGCTGTGGCGCTGCCACATCATAGCCGAGGGCCTCCAATGGGTTTTGTCCACCGTTCGGCCCACACCGTGTGGCTCACGGTGGACTCATGTTCACGGTCCATGGACCGTTGGCTGGTCTTTGGTGGACCGAGTCCACCCTCCTTCCCTTTTGGCTTAGCCTACATGCACCGAGTGCAGGCACATGCGGCCGGCGAGGGAAGCCCTCTGTTTCCATCCCCGGCGTGCTCCCGCCGGTGGTGTGCTCACCGGCGTGATCCTACGGCGGCGCTGGCGTTCAATTAAGGTGGGGTAAAGATTCCCCAGGCCATGGCGAACACGATGGTGGGGTCTAGGTGGCGGCCAGGGCTTTCCAGGGTGTTGGCCACGGCGACCGGCGGCTTGGTCATGGCGGTGCTCACCAGCGGGGCAGCTAGGGGCTGTTCCAAGGGTCCTGGTGCCCCGTTCTCGTTCAGACTGCTAGCGAGCGACCGGGACAAGTGACGATGGCGACTAAAAGACGTGGTAGAGTCCGTGCGCGGTGATGGTGCACGGCGGAGCTCCGGCCGAGGTCCGATGCTCGTGGCCGGGGCGCTGTGGTTGGCTAACGGGGTCTCAGTCTACGTGGCTACCCTTCAGGCGTCGTGGTGGTGCTACGGCTACGTCCTGGTCCGGTGAGGCGGACTGGTGCGCAAGTGGTGGCCGCGCCATGACGGCGGCGTCGTGAGCGCGGCGTGCGCGTGCTCTGCTACGACGTCCATGGGGCTAGGAGGAGTCTCAGCAGCGAGGGGCTCACCGTTGGTGTCAAAGGCAAAAGGATGGCGGTGCAGGGGAGGGTCATGGCCATGTAGACAGAAGCAGTGCAGTGCCGACCCGCGACCGTGATGAAGAGGAACGTGTCATCTTTGGCTCCGACGACTTTGGCAGCACGCGGGTGGCTCCGATCCTCCTCTCCCGAACTCCTTCTCGGCCCTCTTCTCTCGGTGCGGTGCGGGCTGCTGGGCCACCAAGCGGCGGCGGTGGCTGAGGGATCCCTAGGGCTCTGGGCGTGGCTTTATAGCCCCCGGTGCCCGAGCTCCATCTATGGCGGACGGGGCGGACGGCTGGTGATGCGCCATTGGCATCGAACGACATCGTGGGCGTGGGTGGTTGGCGCGGAGGTTGCGTGGGCGCGGCGCTAAGGGGGACAGGGCTAGGCGATTCGCGTGACCTTGGGCCCACGCCTGTCATTTTGGTCGAGTCACGGTCGGAGGCGGTGCCGGCATGGGGAGGAAGATGACACTGTGGCGGTGTGCGGCTGACACGTGGGGTCCGGTGGCAGTGACAGCAAGCGAAGAGGGAGGCACGCGGGCATGAGCGTCACGCCGGGCTGCTTGCTGGGCTGGCCGTGCGAGTTGGGCCGGCCTACTGCTGCGCGCGCAAGCTGGGCTGGCTGGCTGCTGTGCGCGAGCGGGCCGAGCAGGCCGAGCCAGCTGCGGGCCTTCTTCCCTCCTTTTCCTTTTTCTGTTTTATTTTTCTTCTCCTTTGTTTGAATTCCAATTTGGTTTGAAATTTGAATTCAAAATTGGTGTACCATAGTCATTGTAGTTTTAGATATGAGGCCCACAATATTCTTTCATATATATATTAGGAATTTATTTAGCTATTTTGTATAACAAAAAGAAGTGTAGTTTTGTTATACAAAAATGGAAATAGTTTTCTCTTTATACATTTATTCTTTGGTTTGAGTAATAACTACTTTATGGTTTATTTCTTTAAAGGTGTTGTTAGACATTACATAAAAGAAATAAAAATCCAAATCACCATTTGAGTTGACAATGTATGATATGTTTTATTTGTCAGTATTTAAATAAACATGATAACAAATGGCATGCCATGCTCATGAAATTATCTAGTTGGGTTACTTCTAATGCAACACTTAGGGTTGGCTCCTACAGATGTGACTCAACATTGTATGGGGTAACAGCAAGAATTTTTGTAGTTGTGATTTTTAGTGTGTGGATTTTTTGGGTTGTTACACCTAGTGGACGAGGACTCGTTGCCCCCGCAGGGACCCTTCCCGTTCCATGCGGAGGGAAGTGAGTCTGTGGGAACGGTGGAGCCGAGCCCACCCCTGGGTCCGGTGGGAGCCGGTGGATCCGTCATTACCCTCGGGGTGCTAGTGGAGGATCGGTGGACGGGAGGGGATGGATCCAAGACCGTCCCAGCGGTGCTGGTGGAGGGGGCGGCTCCGATGCCACGCCCCGCGAGATGATGGAGAGGAGCGGCTCTGGTGCCGCGCCCCATGAGACGATGGAGGGGAGCGGCTCTAGCACCACGCCCCATGAGGTGATAGAGGAGAGCGGCTCTGGCGCCTCGCCGTATGAGACGGTGGAGGGGAGCGGTTCGGCGCCGCGCCCCACGAGACAAGGGAGACGAGCCCCCCTGCCTCGGAGCAGGGGGCGGGCTCGAAACGGTCCCGCCCGCATGAGTTGGAGCAGGGGTCCGGGGGTTCATCCCCGAAACGTACCCGCCGCCCGAAAGCGTCAGAGTATGCCACCGATTCCCCTCGTTTTTCCCTTTATTTTTCTGTTCCGGTCTCACGCTTTTTCCCTATTTTGTAGATTCTTGCGACGGGGCCACCCTTTGGGGCCGGCACCTGAGAAGAGCCTTGCCCTTCAAACAGGATGGCTAACGCTGCCCGGGGTCACCCCTGTTTCAGGTGCTGTGGTTGTGGCCTCATTGGTCGGTCCGGCGGTGCTCGTGCCCTTGGTGGTTTCCGAGCAGCCAGCTGCGACTATGCCAAGCCAGAAGCAGCCGGACACAACCGTGGTGGTGTCCGAGGGGGTGGCGTGATCTGAGCCCCCGGTGGCTCAAGTGACAGTGCCCGACGTGGGCCAGGCGGAGTCAGATGCAGCTGCGGTGGCATCCGAGGGAGCAGCGCAGTCTGAGCCCCCGGAGGCTCCGACGGAGGTGGCCGCGACCATGGCAAGCCTGGCGGGGTTGGACGCTGCCACGATGGCATCTGAAGGGGCGGCGCAATCCGCGCCATCGGTGGTCTAGGCCACGGGGCTCGGGGTAGGCCGGATGGAGGGGGATATGGCCGGAGGGTCTTCGGACATCTTGGCGGTGGTGGATAGGACCCGCCAGAGGTCGCCCCCAGCTCTGTTGTCGGGGGGCATCCGTTCCCCCACGCGGGGCAAGCGGTCGCTCCAGTGGATGGATGCTCGGGACCCGACATCGGCTCTGTTCTCACTTGACGATGTTGCCAAGAGCATGGAGCGGGAGAACCTTGACATCGGGTTCTTAGCTATGATGAATGCCTTGAACGAGGCCACTAGAGCCCCACGCGAAATCATCATTCCTTCCAGCCGGGTATCCGCCTTGTGGTCCCCTTTCTTTTTGTGTCCTTGTGTTTTCGTATTTTTGATATTGGTCTTCTTTTTAGAGTCTTGTTGCCCGTAGCCGAAACAAATCCCGATTTCTTCATGAGCGAAAGGCAGAGTGGGACCGCTGAAAGCTCTAGTTTGGTTTTGGTTAATTGATGAAACCCTAAGTGTCAACCTAGTTTATCAAGATGTTTATGAGATAGGTAGCACTACTCCAAGTGATGAAGCAATGACGAAGATCATGACAATGGTGATAGCATGGTGATGATCAAATGCTTGAACTTGGAAAAGAAGAAAGAGAAAAACAAAAGGCTCAAGGCAAAGGTATAAAATATAGGAGCCATTTTGTTTTAGTGATCAAGACACTTAGTGAGTGTGATCACATTTAGGATAGATAGCCGTACTATTAAGAGGAGTGTAACTCGTATCGAAATGCGGTTATCAAAGTGCCACTAGATGCTCTAACTCATTGCATATGCATTTAGGATCTAGTGGAGTGCTAACACCCTTGAAAATATTTGTGAAAATATGCTAACACATGTGCACAAGGTGTTTTGGTGGTTGAGATGGAAATGTCTTTGGAAAAATTTTCTATTTTCTATTGCGCCGGATGCAAAATTCTTGGTGGTTGGCACATTTGAGCAAGGGTGAAGAAGTTAGAGTTGAAATGGAGTTGGTCAAAATGATGTTGGCGTCGGTCCTGTGACCGGACGCTGAATCAAGCATCGGACGACGATCCGTCTGCGTCGGTCATACCGATTTCAGCGACCTGATAGAAAGGTTGAGCACCGGACGCCTGGTCTGCGTCCGGTCAAGGTGGACGGACGCGTCCGGTCGAAGAAATATGCCTCGGGAGCTTATTGAAACGACCGGACGCAGGGGCTTCAGCGTCCGGTCGATTCAAGGAGCAAGCGTCCGGTCGAGGGTCGATGACCGTTGAGTCTGGACACGTGGGCGACATCGAGCGACCGGACGCCGAGAGCCGAGAGCTGTCGTCGGTCGATCCGACCGAGCGTCCGGTCGTAACGCGCGTTTTGCCCAAGTGAAGGGTATAACGGCTCTATTTGATGGGGGGCTCTATTTATAGCCCCATGGCCGGCTCAAGGAGAACTCTTGCACATTTTCATTGACATAGCAACCTTGTGAGCTTAGCCAAAGCCCTCCCACTCATCTCCATCATTGATCCATCATCATTGTGAGATTGGGAGAGAATCCAAGTGCATTGCTTGAGTGATTGCATCTAGTGGCACTTGGTGTTCGTGTTGGCGTCATGATTTCGCTTGTTTCTCTTGGTGGTTGCCACCACCCAGACAGTTGGAGCAGCGGTGAAGGATCGGCATGAGTTGGTGATTGTTCGTGGTCGCCTTCGGTGATTGTGAGGGGAGTTGTACCTTCCCGGAGTGCCGAAAGGTAACTCTAGTAAATTGCTCATGTCATTGAGTTACCTCACTTGTGGGTTGGTTCTTGCGGTGTCCTATCGTGTGGACGAGGTTTGTGAAACACCTCTTAGCCGCCGAACCACCAAGTGTTGGTCGACACTGTGGGGACTAGCGTGTTGGCAAAGCACGTGAACCTCGGGAGAAAAATTGGTTGTCTCTTGTCATTTGCATTCTCCCGGTGATTGGCTATATATTCATCGTGTAATTGGTTCACTCCACGACCCGGCGGTATAATCGTCTCACTTACTCATTTACATTTCCGCAAACTAGATATAGCAAGCTCTTTAGTGTAATTAGAATTGAGAGCTTGCCTTGTGCTTTAAACATATCTAGTGGAGCTCTTTAGTGTAGCTTTTGTGAGAGCTCTTAGTGAGTAGTGGTCAAGTAGATTGTGTGCAAATAGATCATTGCAACTAGAATTGTTGGATAGGTGGCTTGCAACCCTTGTAGAGCTAGAGCAAGTTTGCATTTCGCTATTTGTCTTACTAATCAAATTGCTCTAGTTGATTTGTAGTTTTTAAATAGGCTATTCACCCCCCCCCTCTAGCCATATTAGGACCTTTCAACCGCCTCACCGAGGAGGCCCGGCTACGGGGAGATGTGAGCGCGCAGCTTGCTGTCGTCCAGTAGTGGGAGGCCAAGGCACGTCGGGACGTGGAGGAGTTCCATGCGATGTTTGAGGATTTGTCGGTGAGGACGAAGCTGGATGAGGCGGAGATCGCCAGGCTCCGAAAGGAGTGGGACGAGCTGCTACAGAAGAATGCTGTGGCCAGTGAGCAGGCCAGCGAGCTCCGGGCGGAGCTGCAGACGGAGCAGGACCTCAAGCTGAAGGCTGAGGAGAGGTCCATGACGTTGCAGGAGAAGGCGAACCAGGATGCCGTGGTGGTCAACCGGGCCATCCAAGAGCGCGATGAAGCGCGTCGAGAGGCCGAGGCACGCCAGGCGGATCTTGGAGTCGAGGTGGCCCAACGGCTGGATGCCGAGGAAGTTTATACCGGTCTACGCGCTGATCTCGCCAAGGCACGGGGGCTTCTTCAGGTCAAAAGAGATGAGTATGATCGCCTGTCTTCCACCGTCCTAACGGTCTGTGGTGATCTGCAGGTGGCGCAAGAGGAGGGGGCTGGTTCCCTCATGACTCGTGCTGCTGGTATCACGGCGTGGGTGGGCCAGCTTGAGGAGAGCGCCTTTTGCCTTGGGATTACCCAAGCCTTCACTGTCGCCCATTCCCATTATGCTTAGGAGATCAACCTGGCGGTGATGAGCGAAGGCTTGGCACCTGTCTATGAAGACGCTGAGCTGGATGAGATGGAGAAGGCAGTGACTCCCTTTGCGTGGAACCTAGCGGACAGGCTGAAAGAAGACGTTCTCCCTTCACGAAAGTAGTTAGTGAATTTAGTTTGAAAAAACATTTATCTGTAATGGGTGAACAAGTGTCAGTTTATTCGTGTTCTGGAACAACTCCGTGATTTTGTTTCGTAATTTCGTTTTGTTTGTTTTTACCTTCTTCCCTTTTACTGATAAAAGAGGTTTAGGCGATCGACCCTTCCGTTTGTTAAGACCGCAGGGCCTGAGGTTTTTTTAGGGAAAACCTTGATCGTGCTGGTGAGCAAAAATGCCGTAGCTGTCTGGGCGTGGGCTTTTTGTGGTCTTACCAATTTGTTCCCCCGAACTCTGCCGCCAGCCTTGATGCGAGGAAGAGGTCAGACGCAACGACTTTTGCAAAAGAAATGGAGGTAGCTGTACCTTTATCAACCCCCGAGTGAGATCCGACCCCTTGCGGTTTGCTGGGGTTGGATGTTACTGGAGACCGGAGCGAGGGAAGCGAACTTACGTTTGTATTCGCTCATACCCCTTACTTAGGATCTTTGGCGATCGCTGCGTGACCGTGCGTTCGGTCTTTACTGCTGGCTTGTCCTTCCCCGAGCCCCCACGCGTGGTGAGGATTTGGTCGAGGGCCAGGCTGTTTTGTGATGTTTCGTCCTGTCCGCAATCCTTCGTAATTTGGAGGGGTTGGGCGGTGTCACCTGCCTCGGTGGCTTGAATGACATGTTTGATGAGTTCGCCATTCCTTGTCCTGCCTTCCAACAGATTTCCCCTTAATGGGGACTCTATGGGCTCGGCAAGAGGGTGGATTGAGCTTTAGAAGGTTGAGATGACCCTACCTGCCTTAATGCGGGTTGGGCAAAGGCCTCTGAGGCTCATCTCCGTTTTCCCCCTGGTTCTTGTTTGACGCGAGGCGACCTCAGACCTTTGGCGGGTCAGCCTTTGAATCTCTATCCTTGGATCGAGCGGCTCGAGCCTCGGAGCCCTATTAGGGTCTGATTGGGGTCGGCCGTATTTCACGCGGTACCCCGTCCTCGATTTTCGCAACCGAAGGGGCTAAGTAGACGATACTTGCCTCGACGGCTCGAGTATCGCGCTCAATGAGCTCGCTAACGGGTACGTTCGTGTGGAATCCGGGTCCATCATTTGCTGACGGGGTCGGCAGAGCCCTCAGGTGGCACTCCACAACTTCTTAACCCGCCTCCCGGCAGATGCTCGAGCCGTTTGATAGGCTCCGGTGGCCCGCTGGCCTCTCCTCGGTGGAGATTCTGTGGGTTTGGCTCGGGGTTAGAATCGAACGAGAAAAGGTTTGAGATGTCCTAGTTCACTTTTGAGCGGGGTTTGGCAGGGCCGCTGGGGCTCGTCTCAGTTATTTCTCCCTAGCTCTGTTTGACACGAGGTGGCCTCGAGCCCTTTGCGGGCTGGCCTTCGAACCTCGGCCTGTTGCGGCTCATATCGAATGAGGCGACTGCCGTTTCGTGACGCGACACGAAGCGTTGGGATGCAGTGATTTGTATATACATGTTTGAATGTGTAATTTTGAAATGAAAAGCAAGATTACCTTGGTGGCATGAGTGATGGGAGGCTCCTACCAGATGTGTCCGCGTAGGGTTCGGATCCTGATGTTTGCGCTGAGGTTGGAGTAACCTGCATAAGAATCACTATTCTTTGTTTTTGTCACCCGATGGTGATTCGAGTCGTTTGATTGATTTAGGTGACCTGACAGCTTCTCCTTTGGGGGAGATTCTGTAAGTGGACCCCTCCGAACCCTTCATGAGAAGGCGGATGTCAAAGTTGGAAATGCGGGGGACTGTTGAGTTCAATTATTTTGGAGAACAAAAACACTGTAGCTACTAGGGCGTAGGGTCTGCCAGCTCATCCAGTTTTACTCAAAGTTCTTTGCCCGCATACCGTGACCTCGGCTTCAAACGTACAGAGGGGTCGGGTGAAGAGGATGTCTAGCCTGGTAGACACCCTCGACAGCCCCCGAGGGATGTCCGTGTCCCTGCTGCTGGGGTCGGGAGCTCGGTAATGAATTTAACGTGTAAAGTGAGAAACCAGAGGCGCTTATCTCCTGGCGGCCGTTCGTTCGTTGTCTTTCTTGGGCCGTACGGTCAGCCCAGGAGGCCCGTTGGGCACCCCTTTTCAGAGGTCCCGTCGTGGGATCGTTCCGTGGTCCTGCCTAGGGAAACGGAGGGTCGCCTGTATGTGCGCGCTTTAATTGCCGCATCTGCGCGTGGTAGTGGTGGGCCATGCCCAGGCAACGTCTTGTTTGACTGGAGCGCGTCCCGTTGGTCCTAGCGTGTCCCCTTGGCTTTCCGTTAGCGTCGATTTCATATCTGCATTAAGTAGGGGAAGGGAGAGAGTTTTTCATCCCAACCTTTCGCCTTTCCTTAGCTGTAGCGCCTCCTCTTTAAATAGGGAGGGGAGGGGAGCTCTCGTCCCACCTCTTTAGCCTGCCGCTGAGCCGCTACCTCTTCTTCTTCTTACTTTCCACCGAATGTGTTCGTGTGTCGTGGCGGTTCCTGAGTGAGGAAGGGTAATGCCAGAGAGAAAGGAACTCATTGATCCGTTCATGAATCCGGAGTGTGATGTCGAGCTAGAGATCATCCAACGTAGATGAGATGGTGTGGGTCGCCTTTGCCGAGAAGGGGTCGCTGCCATCAAAGGAGGAGGGGCACCAGAAGGTGCCGAGCATCATTGGCCTTGCTGTCGTTCGTGGTGGCCTTCCTTCGGCGGCAGGCATCCCCCATCCAGACGCCGTTGTCGGGGTTGTGGCTGATGACGATGGCGTAGTCCCGGGATGCCTCGGCGGAGGGGCACCACAGTCGCCGGCGTGGTGCTCGACATTGCAGATGATGACGCCTTCGAGGATCCTACGAAATGGTGGGACATTGCCAATGGAGAGCGTGGTGCGGTGGCCGCAGTAGACGAACTGGCCCGTGTACGTGCCAGGACGTTGCCGATGGAGAGCTTGGCGCGGCGGCCGTAGTAGTACTTGTAATAAAACTAGGCAGGGACTGTAATTGAGTAAGTTTCATGGGGGAGCCCCCGAGGAAACAGTCTTCTCGACTTACGAGTACATTAGTCTTTTTCATGATGAAATCATTTTGTAAGTGGCGAATTAGTGCGAAGAATGAACAAATTTTCATCCTTTGTTGTGGCAAACAGCTTTTCAGCTTCCTCTTCTTGTAGAAGAGGCTTTGGTGCCCTCTGACCCTTCCCATGGATCAAGTCGTAAGAAACCAGGAGTGCGGGTGAATTAATTCTGATTACGCTAGTGAGCAAAGAGGTCGCAGCCGCTGGGGCATGGGCCTCTCACAGTCCTACCTAGTCGTAGTCAGAATTTGTTTTCCGAAATCTTAGTCCTTAGGACTTTGTTATGAGAAGAACGGAAAACTCAGAGAATGTTTGCAAATGTAACACAGGAAGTTTTTGCGAGATAAACGTACTTGTATCATTTATATCAGCCCCCGAGTGAGGTCCGACCCCTCGCAATTTCCAGGGGTCGGATGTTACTAAAGATCGGGGTTTTGTAAAGACAAAAAACTGATAAGGAAGAGTATGCGTTATTTAAGGGTAAAAACAACGTAGTTGTTCGATGTTCTAGGCGTTGGTGAAGACCTTGCCGTTGATGGTTTTCAATTTGTAGGCACCTAGACGGAGTACTTCTGCGACGACGTACGGCCCTTCGCAGGGTGGGGAGAGCTTGTGGCGGTCCTTGTTGCTCTATACAAGGCAGAGAATGAGGTCCCTAACATAGAAGGCTCAGTCCCGTACCCGTCGGCTGTGGTACCACGCGTAGCGCCTGCTGGTACTTGGCCGAACAGAGGAGGACGACGTCGCGGGCTTCGTCTAGTTGGTCCATGGCGTCTTGGTGGGATGCCTCGACTCCTTGTTCGTCATAGGCTCTGACTCTTAGCACTCCGTAGTCAAGGTCTATCGGGAGGATGGCCTCGGCACCGTAGACCATGAAGAAAGGCGTGTAGCCGGTGGCCCGGCCGGGAGTTGTTCTCAGGCTCCAGAGTACTGCGGGGAGCTCGACGACCCAGCGTGCGCCAAACTTGTTCAACCGGTTGAAGATCCTAGGCTTGAGGCCTTGTAGTAGCATGTTGTTTGCGCGCTCGACCTACCCGTTCGTCCGGGGGTGCGCGACGGCCGCCCAGTCGATCCGGATGTGTTGTTCATCACAAAATCGAATGAATTTCCTGCCGGTGAACTGTATGCTGTTGTCCGTGATGATGGAGTTTGGTACTCCAAAATGATGGATGATGTCGAGGAAGAACAGCACGACCTGCTCGGATTTGATTGTGGAGATCGGTCGAGCTTCGATCCATTTCGTAAACTTGTCTATGGTGACAAGTAGGTGGGTGAAGCCCCCGGGCGCCTTTTTGAATGGCCCGACCAGATCGAGCCCCCAGACCGCGAAGGGCCATGTGATGGGGATCATCTAGAGTGCCTGGGCCAGGAGGTGAGTTTGCCTAGCATAGTATTGACACCCTTCGTAGGTGCGTACAATTTGCTCGGCATCGGCTACTGCAGCGGGCCAGTAAAAGCCCTGTCGGAATGCGTTTCCAACCAAGGTCCTCGGTGTGGCATGGTGACCGCAGACCCCACCATGGATGTCGCTTAGTAGAAGTCTTCCCTATTCGCCGGGGATACAGAGCTGCAGGATCCCGGTGTGGCTTCATTTGTAGAGTTCGCCCTCTACAAGAACGAAGGACTTGGCGCGACGTGTGAGCCGTCGAGTTTCCGTCTTGTCTGCTAGTAGTGTAACGTGGAGGAGGTAGTCGATGTAGAGTGTTCTCCAGTCATCCGGAGGGTCGGGCTCCGTTGTTGGATCCACTTCAAGCTCCATGACCTCGGGGTCGGGCGGAGCCATCGACAGATCGGCCCTCGGGGCCGGATCAGACGGGCCATTGTCGACCGGTTCTGTCCTTTCATAGCGCACCGAGGTTTATGTTGATCGCTGGCGAACACACCTGTTGGCACCGGCTCTCGACCAGACGCGGCTTTTGCAAGTGCGTCGTCCACCTCATTGAGGCGCCTTGGGATGTGGTTGAGCTCGAGACCGTTGAACTTGTCTTCCAGCCATCGGACCTCTTGGCAGTACGTAGCCATCCTGGCATCGTGGCAGGTTGACTCCTTCATGACTTGGTTGACGACCAGCTGGGAGTCGCCCCTGATGTTGAGGCGTCGGATGCCCAACTCGATGGCGATTCGTAGGCCGTTGATAAGTGCTTCATATTCGGGCACATTATTTGACGAGGGAAAATGGAGATGAACCATGTACCTCATGCAGACCCCGAGGGGCGATATGAAGACTAGCCCTGCACTGGCCCCCTTTTTCATCAGTGACCCGTCGAAGTACATCGTCCAGTACTCTTGATCGACGACCGCCGATGGCGTCTAGACCTTGGTCCACTCCGCGATGAAGTCAGCCAACACCTGGGACTTGATTGTCGTTCGGGGTGCATACGCGATGCCTTGATCCATTAGCTTGAGTGCCCATTTTGCGGTTCTCCTCATGGCGTCCTGGCTATGGATGACCTCACCGAGGGGGAACGACGTCACGACTGTCATGATGTGTGACTCAAAGTAGTGGCGTAATTTCCTCTTGGTGATGAGTACGGCGTATAGGAATTTCTGGATTTGGGAGTAGCAGGTTTTGGAGTCGGACAGTACCTCGCTGATGAAGTACACTGGGTGTTGTACTTTGAAGGCGTGTCCCTCCTCTTCCCGCTCTACTACCAAGGCGGCGCTGACCACTTGTGTGGTGGCCGCTATGTATAGTAGGAGGGTTCTTCATCGCTTGGAGGGACCAGGACCGGGGGCTTTGTTAGAAGCAGCTTGACAACGTCAAGCGCCTCCAGGGCCTCGGCTGTCCACTCGAAGCGGTCGGCTTTCTTCAGGAGTTGATAAAGGGGAAGTCCTCGTTCGTCGAGGCGCGAGATGAATCGGCTGAGGGCGGCGAGGCACCCTGTGATCCAGTGAACCCCCTTTATGTTCTGGATCGGGCCTATCTTCGTGATGGCTGAAATTTTCTCTGGGTTGGCTTCGATGCCGTGCTCGAAGACAATGAAGCCGAACAGCATGCCCCTCGGGACCCCGAAAACGCATTTCTCGGGATTGAGTTTGATGCGATTTGCCCGGAGTTTAGCAAAGGTTTTTTCAAGATCGGCGACAAGGTGGTCAACCCGTTTGGACTTAACTACGATGTCGCCGATGTAGGCCTCAACGGTCCGCCCGATGAGGTCCCCGAAGCAGTTGAGCATACAGCGCTGGTAAGTTGCCCCGATGTTCTTCAGACCGAACGTCATTGAGATGTAGCAGAATGATCCAAAGGGGGTGATAAAAGACGTCGCGAGCTGGTCGGACTCTTTCATCGTGATTTGGTGGTAGCCGGAGTAGGCGTCAAGGAAGCAGAGGGTTTCGCATCCTGAGGTAGAATCGACTATTTGGTCTATACGTGGCAAAGGAAATGGGTCCTTTGGGCACGCCTTGTTGAGACCTTTGTAGTCGACACACATCCTCCATTTCCCGCTCTTCTTTCGTACAAGAACGAGATTTGCTAACCACTCTGGGTGGTGTACTTCCCTGATGAATCCGGTGGCCAACAATTTTGTTATTTCTTCACCGATGGCCTTGCGCTTTTCCTTGTCGAAGCGGTGCAGGTGTTGTTTTACCGGCTTGGAGCCTGGGTGGATTTTTAAAGTATGCTCGGCGACCTCCCTCGGGATGCCTGGCATATCCGAGGGTTTCCACGCAAAGATATCTTTGTTGTCGCGGAGGAAGTCGACGTGCGCACTTTCCAATTCAGAGGAGTGCGCGGTACCAATGCGTACCATTTTTTCCTCAGAGCTACTGGGGTCTACGAGGACCTCCTTGGAGCCCTCTGCTGATTCGAACGACCCGGTTGATTTCTTCGCGTCGGGCATTTTTTCGGCAGCCTCCTCCCTGAGGGCGGCGAGTTCCCTAGAGGCGACGACCGCGGCAGCGTGGCCGCAGCATTCGACTTTACACTCGTAAGCGCGTTGGAAGGAGGTGCCGACGGTGATGACCCCGTGAGGGCCCGGCATATTCAGCTTGAGGTATGTATAGTTGGGGACGGCCATGAACTTCGCGTAACATGGTCGTCCCAGGATGGTGTGGAAGGTTCCTGGGAATCCCACCACGTCAAAGGTGAGGGTCTCAGTCCTATAGTTCGACTGATCCCCGAAAGTGACGGGCAGATCGATCTGCCCCAGCGGCACGGCCTATTTGCCAGGCATGACGCCATGGAAAGGCGCTCGGATCGGGCAGAGGTTCGTCCGGTCGACGCCCATCTCGTCGAGCGTCTTTGCGTACATGATGTTGAGGCCACTGCCTCCGTCCATCAGTACTTTCGTGAGCCGTTTTGGGCCGACGATCGGGTCGACCACAAGTGGGTACCTTCCCGGGGGTGGGACGACATCCGGATGGTCGGCCCGGTCGAAGGTTATGGTGGATTCAGACCACCAGAGGAAGGCAGGTGTGGCCGGTCCGACCATGGAGACCTCGCGGCACGTGACCTTCTGGCGGCGTTTGGAGTCGTAGGCCGTTGATCCTCCAAAGATCATGAGGGCGCCGTTCGGCATTGGGAAGGCGTTGTCCTTCTCCTCGGTGTCGTCAGTGGTGGGGGCAGGCTCCTTCCCCTGCTCCCCTTTGTTGAGGCCTCCAGACAAGTATTTCCGCATGAGGCCACAATCCTTGTACAGATGCTTGGCCGGAAAAGCATGGTTTGGGCACGGCCCCTCGAGCATTTTTTTGAAGTGGTTTGGAGTGCCCTCCGTGGGCTTTTGGCCCCCCTTGTGGTCGGTAGCGGCCACGAGCGAGTCATTGCGCCATTGCTTCTTATTCTTTCTTTTGGTGGAACGGTTGGAGGCGCCTTCGCCGGCGCTCTCGTCCCGCCTTGCCTTGCCATCGGAATGGTCGAAGATCGCTCCGACTACCTCCTCTCCTGAGGCGTGGCTGGTGGCGATGTCCAGGAGTTCCTTGGTGGTCCGAGGGCCCTTGCATCCCAGTTTATGGACCAAAGACTCGCAGGTGGTCCCAGATAGGAAGGCTCCTATCACGTCGGCATCGACGATGTTAGGGAGCTCGTTGCACTGCCAGGAGAAGCGCCGGATGTACCCGTAGAGGGTTTCATCGGCCATCTAGCGGCAGTTCTTGATATCCCATGGGTTCCTGGGGCGCTTGTACATGCCCTGGAAGTTTCCCACAAAGATCTCCCTTAAGTCCGCCCAACTCTGAATGGCGTTGGGCGGTAGGTGCTCCAACCATGCTCGCGCCGAATTGGCCAAGAATAGTGGGAGATTGCGAATAATGAAATCGTCATCATTCGCGCCACCGGCTTGATAGGCAAGCCGATAGTCTTCGAGCCAAAGCCCGGGGTTCGTTTCTCCAGAATATTTAGGGATGTTGGTAGGCGGTCGGTACCTTGGCGGGAAAGCAGCGTTGAGGATGTGCCGGCCAAAGGCCTGAGGGCCTGGTAGGCCGGGGCTCGGGCTCTGGTCCTCGCCGCTGTCGTAGCGTCCGCCGTGCCGAGGGTGGTAGCTGCGTTTGGCTCCATCTCTTGAGTCATTGTAGGTGCATCTACTGGCGTCGATGGTGCTGCGTGCGTCGCGGTTGTGGCCGAGACGTTGATGCACCAGAACAGGGGTGTGCCGCCTGCCGTCTGGCGGTGTCTGGTGAACCAATGCGTCCTTGCCGAGGCGCACCGAGGGCGTGCACTGGCTGGTGTCGGGCTCGTGTCACTGAGACAACGAGCTTTCCGCCTGCTGCGCTACCGCACGCTCGAGCAACGTGCGAATTTGCCAGCGCGCCCGGCGATCCTCGGTTGTCGCAGCCTCTGGAAGGCCGTGAAACAAGGTCGTCGCAGCAGCGATGTTCTAACTTGCCCGAGTGAAGTGAGGGAGGGTCCTGTCGTCGGTGAGGATCCTCTGGTGTACGTTACAGATGGTGGCGTGTGTGCCCACCGTCTCCGCGACGCTTGATTTCCTCATCGACCTTTCAGTACTCCCAAACAAGTTGTTGTCCGGTGTCATCGATCTCCAGCTTTCATGCTCTCAGCTGCTCCATCCTTACGTGGGATGGGGCCACCGCCTCCCCTCCGGTCCTGGCATTAGGGTTGGCTATCGGGGTGGCCTCCCCCTCAGAGACGCTTTCGACGTGCCCCTCGGAGGTTTCTACCATGAAGCATTCCCGGGAAGGGTGATGGCTCCCCCTGCTGGAGTCAGAGCTGGAGGATGACTCTGGCTCCTCGGTGAGGAGTTTGTGGATGGACTCCATGTCATGTTCAAGTACCCCCACGAACTCACTGTCCGCGGGCGGTTGAACCATGCGTAGTGCCACCAAGCGGCAAGCGGTCGCCGCGGCGTTGCGGAGACTGAACGGAAGCGCTGTCAGGGCGCTCTGCACGTGGTGCTCCGGAGAGAGGTGCCCCCTTCGGAAGGTCGTGCCACGTCGTCATCGTTGGAAAGGGCGAGGCGACGCTGGTTCTCCCTGGATTGCTGGGGTCCAAGGGAGATGCTGAGCTGGCGCCCACACTTATTGTGGTCGAGGACGATGGAGGGGAGAGAATGGATGGCGGTCTGCGCCCGCACCAACTCTCCTCCCACCGTGATGACAAAATCTAGGCTCCCGAAGCACACGTGTGCGCCTAGGACCCAGCTGACGTTGTGGTTACCCATCAGAGGCCTGGTTTGGAACGCGCAAAGGCCCCTACCTGGCGCGCCAACTATCGGTGTTTCGAACAAGCACCGGCTAGTAAATTTATAATTATGCGCGTTAGGCCCGGATGGTGCGCTAAAGGACACAAGGTTTATACTGGTTTGGGTTGAATGTCCCTACGTCCAGTCTGTTGCTGCTCGTGTTATTAGCGCTGAAAGCGGTTCATAGTAGGTGGTACAAACGGTCGAGAGAGGGACCGGTCCCAGGTCTCTGATGGAAGGGTCAAAAGGAGACCAAGAGCCTGACGGTGGCTTGGCTGTGTATGTGAGTTGAACTGAACCCTCTATGAGTTCGTCTGTATGTGAGTTGTTCGTTGAAAGTCGGTCCCTCTAGTGGGGAGCCCTGTCCTCCCTTTTATAGACCAAGGGAGGAGCAGGGGTTACAGATGGGAGAAAGAGGAAAATACCAAGGGTATAGAAGGTCCTTCGAAGGATTCGGGTCTTCCTTTTTCCCTGCGCATGCCCTGTATAATATGGCAGACAGTGTCAGAAGTGGCGTGTTCGCTGATCTTCGTAGGCCATGCCCTGGCCCCTTTTAGCAAGTGGGCGCGTCCCGTCCTGCCTTTGCGGGTGGTGTGTTGATCTGCGTCGGGAGCGAAAGGCGCGGTGACTGCTCGTTTGTCACTGTAGGGGACGGGAGTCCCCCCTTGGAACGTAGTGGTTGTCGTATGTCTGTGTCGGACTCCTCGCCTGGGGACTGAAGGCGGCGCCTACAACACTATAGGGTGAAGAGCACGCGCCTACAACACTATTCAGGCTCTGCTACACCCGAAAGGGTCTAAGCGCCTGTCCCGTCATGCCCTGGCGGTACTCTCCTATAGGGGCGTAGGGCATGGTCCTTGATGCCGCGGTTGACCCGAACGTCTTGTCCTACCCTGTGCCTAGCATCATGAGGGAGCGGGGTACAGTTGTCAGGCGAGGCGGAGCCAATCCTTGGACATCGGGCGAGGCGGAACCCAGCCCTCGGGGGTCAGGCGAGGCGGAGCCCAGCCCTCGGGGGTCGGGCGAGGCGGAGCCTAGCCATCGGGGGGTCGGGCGAGGTGGAGTCTAGCCCTCAGCCCTCGGGCGAGGCGGAGCCATCCCCCAGCCGTCGGGGGAGGCGGAGCCTAGCTATCGGGGGGTCGGGCGAGGCGGAGTCTAGCCCTCAGCCCTCAGGCGAGGCGGAGCCGTCCCCCAGCCGTCGGGGGAGGCGGAGCTGGCCGACGGGCCTCGGGCGAGGCGGAACCAAAACTCCCGTCGTTCGGGCAAGAAGCGCAGCGGTGTTCTTTGTCCGTTCGGGAGTTTTTAACGTTCGATGGTTATTAGTTCCATCTCCTTGGGTACCCCAGTATTAGGTTCTCGATAAGAGTCTACGGTTAAACGAAAAAAAAGTATAGGCAGATTGATTGGTGTGTTCTCAATTAGCCGTGGCTCTTCATATTTTACTAGGTGGAGAGGTCCTGCCACCAATGAAAGTAAAAACTTATACAAATCCTAATCTAGCTTCTAATTAAATCGACCATGTCGAATTCCAAAACAAGCTAAGCTTGTTTCTACGAACCCGGATTTTTGCAATGGACATAATTCTCTCATCCGAACTCTTAAATGGACATTCCACAAATACATTTTGTCGTCTCAATGAGAGTACGCAATGGTAAAGTCTATTTTATGATTCGATACACTCCTTTAAACTGATCTGGCTGGTTTTAGGAAACTGATTAAGCTGTTTTCCCAAACTGTAGGGCACGTGCAACAGCACAAAAACAATCATCATCTGCACATAGCAGTTACAACGAGAAGGTCCTGCCTCGAACTACAAAAGCAAAAAAGCTCACTCTCATACATGATGAGCCTGATAAATCAAGGATCTGCATTCTTGATTATTTTCCGTGATTTTTATTAGACCAAGAAAATAAAAATACAAATGCATTCTTGATTATAGGCTGCGCACACATATGATTGTTGGAAAGGTGAAAGAAAAACATAATTGTTTACATGCACAATTGCATGTCGATTGATACTGCATCAGTTTCTTTACATGCGCACTTGTACCACTTTTGTCTTGGGTAGCAGGAAGGTGTCCATAGTTTGAGCAGCTCAGAAGATCTGGAAGTCTTCTCAACCTTGGTCCTCCAAGTGGTCTCCCGTTCATGCGTTTTGGCTTTATATCCTACGTTGGAAAGTGAAATGTTATGCGCTTTTGTTTTAAAAGAAAAACATCAAATTGCCCAAGGCCCAAAAATAAGCAGGCGCATGTCAATATATTTTGATCTCGAAGGGAGCAATTTCAATTTGCCTATAGGCTATAGCCCTGTACTGGAAATAATATGTTTCTTCTCCCCTGGTTATTGTGACTTCTTCATGAAAACTTTTGGAATTAATATTTAGAGCTTACAAGTTGTTCTTATTACAATTTTCCTAACGGTAACTGTCAGGGAAAATGTGTATTCTATAATATTTTGAGTCTCTTTTATTATTGATCAACCACAACAACAACATAGCCTTTCAGTCCCAAGTAAGTTGGGATAGGCTAGAGTTGAAACCCACCAAGAGCCTCAAGTCACGGTTCAAGCACTTCAATAGCTGTTTTCTACGTACTCCTATTCAAATATAGATCTTTAGGTATATCCAAGCTTTTAAATATCTTTTTATTGTCTCTCCATATCAATTTCGGTCTTCCTGTACCTTTCGTCATATTATTAGCTTGGCTTAGGACTCCACAATGCACTGGTGCCTCTGGAGGTCTCTTTTGGACATGACCAAACCACCTCAACCGATGTTGGACAAGCTTTTCTTCAATTGGTGCTACCTCTAGGCGATCACGTATGTCATTGTTCCAAACTCGGTCTATTCTTGTGTGACCGCAAATCCATCGCAACATACGCATTTCTACAACACTCAGTTGTTGAACATGTCAAATCTTTGTAAGCCAATATTCTTCTCCATACAACATAGCCGGGCTAATCGTCGTTTTATAGAACTTGCCTTTTAGCTTTTGTGGTACCCTCTTATCATAGAGAATGCCAGAAGCTTGTCGCCACTTAATCCACCCTGCTTTGATTCTATGGCTAACGTGCGCATCAATATCTCCATCCCTCTGTAGCATCGATCCTAGATACCGAAATGTATCCTTCTAAGGCACTACTTGACCTTCCAAACTCACATCTCTCTCCTCCTATACAACTCCGTCAAAGTCGTATCTCATGTATTCGGTTTTAGTTCTGCTCAATCTAAAACTTTTAGACTCAAGGGTCTGCCGCCATAACTCTAGTTTCTTATTTACTCCTGCTTGGCTTTCGTCCACTAACACTGCGTCATCACGTGTGTGGCCGCTACCCAACTGCATACCATTCTCACAAAATTATTCAATTCACATTTAGCTTGGTACATGGACCGGATTCAAGAAGCATCATGGGGCGGGCCCAACATATAATTGAAGTTGCTTGTGACATAAAAATTACTATGCATGGGTTGAGCAACCCACATGACCAAAACCCAATCCAATCCACGAGAAAGATTAATACATGGGTTGGATTGGAATGGGTTAGACCTGTTAGATCCTTGGGTCACCTACCTTCCACACATATCACCGTTGAAGTCGCCAACATCGAGCTTGATGCAGCCGTCGGCCTAATGGGAAGAGTGGGACAAGGACGAGGACAAGGACCACGTCAAGATCGTGCTCGACGGCGAGCCCGTCAACGTCGATGCTACCAAGAACGCATGGTGGGTGTCTAGGGCCGTGTCCGGGCTGTCAGTCACCCGCATTGATGCGGTCAACCCCGTCACTAGGGATAAAAACGGATCGGATACGAACGGATATCACTCATATTATATTTGTTTTTATATTTCTGTTCGGATTCGGATTCGGACACGGATAGCGTTCGGATACATATACGAATACGGATTGACTCGGTTACGGATACGAATAATGAGTATCGAATACGGTATGAATCGGATTCGGAGAAGGTCGGATACAAATATCTATTCAGATATTGAGTAAAAGCAGCATATATATATATATATCATACGTGCGCAAACTATTACACCACTCTATGAGTCCATAATCCATCTAGATTAAGCCAAAAGACTAAAGAGTAAAGCAACAAATAAGATAAAGATACAGATACATCATACATCAAACATCATATAAGCACCAATCTTCGCGGCATGAGTAGAAATAGCCAAGCACATTGCTTCATGGGTCTCATGGAGTCATGGTCATGGATTCAAGATCTACAATCCTTATATAGACCATTTTTTCATTTTGAGAAAGTTTGAACAAAATGTAGTTCAAATTTCACAAGTGTGTGACATAGTTTTAGAAAGTCTATATGAGATTCAAGAATTTATGACTAGTGTTTGATAAAACTTTCTCAAATGGGAAAATGAGCTATGTAACAATTGTATATCTTGCTGAGATGATCAAACTTGGTATTCAGAGTTTTTTCATCTGAGGTCATTTAGTGTCTCATTTGAGCAAGTTTGACCAAGTCAAATTTGGTCAAATGAAAAAACAACACTTTGACTCTAGTATTATGAACTCTAAATGACTTCAAATTGAAAAGTTTTGAATACCAAGTTTGTTCAACTCATCAAGATCTACAATTCTTGTTTTGGTCAACTTTCCATTTGAGATAGTTTGGATGGTTCAAATTTGTGATTTTTAAATTTCGATGCTTACAAACTAGTTTTCGGAACCCTAGATTGTCTCAAATTGAAAAGTTTTGAATACCAAGTTTGTTCAGCTCATCAAGATCTACAATCCTTATATAGACTATTTTTTCATTTGAGAAAGTTTGAACAAAATGTAGTTCAAATTTCACAAGTGTGTGACATAGTTTCAGAAAGTCTATATGAGATTCAAGAATTTGTGACTAGTGTTTGATAAAACTTTCTCAAATGGGAAAATGAGCTATGTAACAATTGTATATCTTGCTGAGATGATCAAACTTGGTATTCAGAGTTTTTTCATCTGAGATCATTTAGTGTCTCATTTGAGCAAGTTTGACCAAGTCAAATTTGGTCAAATGAAAAAACAACACTTTGACTCTAGTATTATGAACTCTAAATGACTTCAAATTGAAAAGTTTTGAATACCAAGTTTGTTCAACTCATCAAGATCTACAATTGTTGTTTTGGTCAACTTTCCATTTGAGATAGTTTGGATGGTTCAAATTTGTGATTTTTAAATTTTGAATAAATATCCGGATAATATCCGTTTTTAAATATCCGGATATATCCGATACTTATCCGGATTATCCGATATCCGCCGGATATCGATGATATTACATCTGTATTTGATATCCGCCTAAGATATCCGTTTTAGTATCCGTATCCGAAAAAAAAACGAATATCCGAGTAACTATCCAGATAAGTGTTCATATTTGTTCGGTCGAACGGACGGTCGAATAAATATCCGTACCGTTTTCATCCGTACCCGTCACCGTGGAGCTCGATGGCGCGTTCGGCATCTTTGCCAACGCCGTGCCCATCACTGACGAAGACTCCCATGTCCACAGCTATGACATGACACAAAAGGGCTCCCTAAAGCACCTAAACGTCTTCTACAAGTTCCATGGTCTGACAAGGACGACGTCGACGTGGTCAGCCAGACCTACCGCCCGGACTACATCAACGTGATCGACATCAGCGCCAAGATGCCCATCATGGGCCACGTCCACCATTTTGTCCACTTTCCACGCGCCAAAAATACACAAACACATCATGGGCCTCAACCCACCCTCTGTCAAGATTGTAGTGCCCCATCACGCCACGGCACTCAGGCATGATGTGCACCATGCCGTCAACCGTCATAGTCCCACCCAGCAGTACCGAAGGCAACACGCCACCGCGTCGCCCATGCTCACCGAGTCGTAGCAAAGCGCAAACGATACTGACATCTCTGGCCACCTCAGGGAGCCTGGAAAGGTCGATGGCCACCAGCGCCGACACGCACGACTCCTTGGCCAGGCGCACGCGGAAGAAGTCGCTCGTCGCGTTCGCGCACATCTAGGACACCAGGTCAGCGGCCTTAGGTCTAGGGCTCTAGGCTTGTTGGCGAAAGCGAGGAAGGCCGCTACGCAGCAAATGAGTGCACGGTGAGCTCCGACGACGTCGTCGTCATTGACGTCGCTCTGTAGCTAGCTCGTAGTGCTCTCTATGGACCTAAATCGTGCACTTTGCAAAGATCGTCATTCCCCACCACCACTTTGCATCAGATCCACATAACCCAGCATATCCACCCAGTCCAAACCCAGCTAATACATGTATTCACGTGTGGGTCAAAAATCCATCTAAACCCACCCATGCACAGTCCTAAATATAAAGTAGAAGATTGCTGTTGATAGGAGCATTTCAATCCTACATTTTTCCTATTGCACAATCAAGCTCTGAGCATAATGTGTGTAATAATAACATAGAATACGAATCAGATCAGAAAAATAAAAATTCTAGCCAGAAGAGGGGCAGAGAAATGAATGGTGCAAGATGGCCTAGTGCAACCAAAATTTCAGGAACAAACAAATTACTATGGCGCCGTCAAACAATATAACTTACAATTGGGTGTTTCACATGTTGTTTGGGACGATATACAGGATTGCAGAGCTTCACATGAAATGGCACAGTAAGAAAAGAAACCCATGCATACAAAGGGTAATTAACTGTAATACATAGTTTGCATCACTCAAACAGCAAACACCATGAAGATTGGTATAAAACACTACTACATAAACCTTTTGTAGGGGCGGCTCCAGATGATTTGTAGGGGCGGTTTGGCCAGCCGCCCCTACCATACCGTCTCTACAAATCATGCATTTGTAGGGGCGGTTTCCAGACCGCCCTTACAAATCGATTTGTAGGAGTGGCTGATAACACCAGCCGCCTCTACAAAATAGATTTGTAGGGGCGGCTGTAGTACCAGCCGCCCCTATAATACCTGTTTGAGGGGCGGTTCAGTCTAGAACCGCCCCTACAGTACATTTTTCCGCAAAAAAAAATCAAATTTACAATTCAAATTCGACCAGAAAACACACATATATATATATACACACACACATATATATAATTCAAATCTAACCAGAACATATATAATTCAAATCTGACCACAGGCACAAGAGCACAAGGTGTTGGTCCAGATGATTTCTACCTAAGTGAACGTTACAAATATGTATACAAATATATAAGCTAATGAGGATTGTCGATATGTATACGTCTTGAGAATCGATATGAAGTAACTGGGCTCATGCACACTGGACAGCTCATGCACACCTGCAAAAATATAATTAACTGATTAACTTTACTTGTTAGTAAGCACACCTCCAAAGTAATTGGGCTCGTAACACAAGTTAGTAAACTGTGGGTATATAACTAAAGAGAGCCTAAACAAAATCTTAAAAAAATAAATAAGATAGTAACCTATGGAGCTAAAGTGTTGTTCCCAAATTTACAAAAACTTGAGCACAGTTAATGAGTTCCAAGTTATTTGAAACCGCAATTGAGAAGAAACAGAAGTAAATAAAATGTGGGTATACAACTAAAGCCCTCAGTGTATGCGCCTAGCTGCATCTAAAAAAATGTGGGGCAGAGCGCTAATTGAGAGAACAAATGGCCTAGTTATGGAACTGTAAAATTCAGCTCTGGATCATATACCCCTAAATTCCTTGATCTACATCATTTTTGGATAGGAAGCAGAAATAGTGATCAGACTTACGAGGTATGCAAGCAAATAAAAGACCTCCAATTTTACAACCAAAGACACATACACTGAAGTAAATAAAAAACAGTAAAGAAAATTAACCTTTGGACAGCCGATTACTAGGCGACATCTGCTATCAGCTGAGGAAAGCCTCAAGCCGTGTGCAACCTCCAATTTAGTAACCTTCATACATAAGACACATGCACGAGAGAAGTTAGTTGCCAAAAAAAAGAGCTCTTCCATAACTTCACAAAATCTACCTGCACAAGCCTAGAGCAATAGAGAAGAATGACAGATAAACTATTACACCTGTAAGTGACATGAAAATCAACAAACTCATTTGTAACATAAGCAAGAATAAAACTGAGAAATGAAACTAAAGCATGTAATTATTAATACAGGAAGTACAATCTTCAGTTGCTGAACTGCAGCATAACCAAAATCTGGCTATCACAAACGTCCTGGATAAATTTGCCGACCACTGGACTGAGCGTCTTAACAAATATCTGTCTGAACTTTCAGTACATATATGCACTATATGACATTTCATGCCACCGACCAGCATTATTAGTAGCCCATTTGGTAATGGTAAGCCTTAGATCTAGGTCCATCTTAGAGTTCAATGTTGCAATGCGCCATGGATGCAGCCTATTATTAGTAGCACATTTACAAATCAGCTGAAATTTTCTACCAAAAATATCTCCAATAATATGGTATCTAAAAAATATGTGATATTCAAATGCACACATGAAGCACCCTTTATTTACACAATACTACTATAGATCTTTCTCTCCATACAAAGAAAAAGGAAGTTGCATCTGGTGTTCTAATCAATATTCCAAGTTAAACAAAGATAGCAAGTTGTAAATCCCAAAAATAATATAACCAGATTGCTTGCAATTTAATAGCGCAACGGTTTGCAGAAACATGAGTAAGATGAAGAGGGAAATTACTACTTACTTTCATAGGCCTCTTTGTACATATCAACAACTTTTGATCCAATTTCTTTTCTGTAGTACTCCCAATCAATTGGCTGGGGTTCCTACAAAATAATTGAAGAAATACTGAGAAGACCACCCCAAAAGGCCAAAAATTCATAAGAGATGGCACATGATTTCAATGTTGCCAAGAGCATACAAGTATCAACCAAACTCAGTGCACAACTACAATGAAGTAGGACTACGAGCATTTAACAAATAAGAGGACTATCTACTTAATAAGGTCCATGATGCTTGCCTTCTTAAACTGGCAAGCAAATGCTGCTTGCCAATGTGTAATATAAATCTCTACAGTGCTGTTGATGGACATCAAAACAATATATAATCATTTATACCAATTGATTACATGCATCAGAAGCAAATCATCCATTGACATGTACCATTTTTTCTGTTGGTACTTATAACAAGCATACCGAGATACAATTATTGAAAGCAAAACAGAATCAGAAGGTATTTGGGCAGCCTTAATGCAAAATGGAAATTTTACCCAGAACATACTACATTCGGCATTGTCTGATTCAGTATTAGAATATAGTACATATACCTGGGTTTTATCTTGCCTATAGAAATGCAGGTGAAAAGACTTGGGTTTTCACCGACCTATTGAAACGTGTTGCGGTCTACACACATATGCGCGGCTACATCATATCATTATATGCAATGTAGAAGATGGCCCTGATTTCCGCAAACAAATTGGTACTCCGGGATGCTACGAATCTTGCCTATAGAAATGCAGGTGCAAAGATCGCTACGGATCGCCAGAAGAAAACCCGATTCAATCAAACCTGATCTAGGGAGATGAACCAGATCTAGGGTTTCGCGTAGCAGGAAGGGAAACGAAGCAGATAGCCAACTTAGTCAGGGTTTGGGTGCTCGGTTTCGCGCAGCAGGAAGGGAAACGAAGGGGCCGGCATACCTGGGTGCTTGTTGCCGGTGAAGGGCACGACGAAGAACTGGGCACCACGGCAGTGGCGTGGCGTACGCGCCGATGGGCGGCCAAACCCTAGGACGACGTGGCCGCGCCTGGGCCATCCGCCCAGGTCGACGTGCCAGCTCAAGGGCCGGAGAGAAGGTCGCGGTGTTCGGAGGAGGCGACCTCGCCGGGGGGCGACGATGATGGTTGGTGCTCCAGAGCGCAGCGGCCGGGGGGCGCCGTCGCACCACCAGCGCCTCGCACAGGGAGCCAGCGGTGGGGGCCGGCCGGGACGACGCGAGGGGGGAGGAGGAAGAGGAGGGGGCGGCCGCAGCTGCCGCGCCGCGCGCGCCAGCGGCCATCGCTCTGTCGGCGTCGGGAGAGCGAGGGAGGGAGAAAGCGAAGAAGAGAACGGAGGGGTGAGAAAAAGCCTCTGGAACGACAAGCTGAAGCCGAGTATTTATTTGTTGGGTTATTTGATTGCTTACATGCAGCATTTGTAGGGGCGGCTGGTTATTGAGCCGCCCCTATAAATCTCAATACCGAGGGCGGCCGATGAGTGAGCTGCCCCTACAAATCGACCTATTTGTAGGGGCGGCTCGTATCACCAGCCGCCCCTACTGTGCCATTTGTAGAGGCGGCTGGTTTCGTGGGTCCTGATCACACCCACTGTAGGGGCGGCTCCATCTCCAGCCGCCCTTAAAAAAAATTGAGCCGTTGCTACAAACCTTTTTTTTTGTAGCAGTGAACTGCTGTAAAGAACAAATAAATTTTGTGTACCGGCAAAAGCACAACGAAATTTCAGAAAACACGAGAAGATGCTAACCTCATGAGAAATAACTCCTTAATTGCATCGAATCCTGTGAACAGGGGCGGATCCAGCAGTGGGGCAGGGGGGGCTCAAGCCCCCCCTACCTATCCCGAAACAGTGCAAATTACTGTAGAGTCCCTATGAATTTTTAGGTAAAGTTCTATAGTGTAGAGGGCTGAGACTTAAGATCGAACAACAGTGTTGTTCAGCCCCCCTAAAATATTTTCTGGATCCGCCGCTGCCTGTGAACGCATACCTCTTACCAACTTTTGATGTTACCATACCAAGGAGGGAATCAAGTGCCTTCATGTTTGCAATTGGATTGTCCTCGACAAGACATGTAAACGCTGACACCTTGTCAGCTGATGTACCAGACTTCGCTGATATCTCCAGGAGCTTCAGGTCACCGTGCCCCCGCCTCACAGCATCATATTCCCTCGCATGCTGTGCCATGAGCTTCTTCTCCGCCAGCTCCCGTTTCCTCTCCACTATTCCCTGCATCTCCTGAAGCCCCACAGCTGGAGGCACCTGCTTACGACCGCTCAGGACCCTCGCCTCCAGCTCATCAGCATCAGTGTACCACTGCCCTGAGAGTGCTGCCACCTTCATCAGTGGGTAATTCGTGTTGACAGCACCAGGTTTGGTGGCAGCATAAGGGTCACGTAGCTCGAGAGGGTGTGGCTTCTTGGTAGGTCTAGGGTTTAGATGGGGGGTTGCGGTGTTATCAGGGTTTTGATGGGGTTGTTTGGAAGGGGGTTTTGAGGATTTATTCATGGGGCCGGACTTGCGGAAGTCGGAGTCATCGAAGCCGCCGGAGGAGTCGCCAGCGCCAGGGAGGAGGCCGAGGGAGGAGGTTTGTGAACACCATACGTGATGACGTCCTCCAAACGTTTTCAAATTTTTACCACCGCATATGCATGTGATATCACAACATCTCGCCAAGTTTCATGATTTTCGGGATTCGTTTGAATTTTATAGAATTAAATAACCACTCGCACGCAAGTTCGCGACGTTGCCCCGTGAGCACGTTGATCGAAATTTGGAGACAGTTCCTAGATTTAGCATAAAGTGACACTAACAAACAAGAATAACATTTTTGGAATGGATCAAAACTATTATTCGATGCACGTTCAAACCTACATTTTCGGAAAATTGCAAGAAAACGAAATAAAGTGAAGAAATATAGCAAACAGCAATGAAATTGTGCCAAATTTGAACATGTTGTTCATGGTACAAATACAAATCTAAGAAAAAAAGTTGGTGGGCAAAAACAAAAAAAAATTATTTTGCCGAGTGCTAGCCCTAGGAACTCGGCAAAGCCAGGACATGATTTTTTTTTTATTTTTTATTTCGCCGAGTGCCAGATCAGGGGCACTCGGCAAAATACTTTCTTTGCCGAGTGCCCCGGATCTGGCACTCGGCAAAGAGGTTTGAAATATAAAAAAAATGGACACACGCACACACACCACGCACACACCACACACGCACACACACACACACACACACACTGGCCGCTGGCTGAGCCCCCACATGCTCCCCACATGCCTGCGCTACCAAGGCTCTGTAGTAGGAAGGAGGAGGAGGTAGGAGGAAGAGGAGGAAGGAAAGGAGGAAGGAGAAGAAGGGGAGGAGGAAGAAGAAGAAAGAGAAGGGAGGAGGAGGAGGAGAGGAAGGAGAAGGGAGGAGAAGGAGCAGGGGGAGAGAGAGGAGGAGGAGGGAGGAGAGAAGGAGAAGGGAGAAGAGGAGAAGAGAGGAGAAGAAAGGTGCCGCCTCGGTTCGCCGCCGACCCTCACGCCCAGTGAGCGGTCGTCCCCGTTGTCGTCGCCGCCGACCCTCGGTCTTCGCATTCTCGCTGGCAAGGTATGCCCTAATGTTAGTATTAGTTATTAAGTAGTAGTGTTAGTAGTAGTAGTTAATTAGTAGTGTTAGTATTAGTTAATAAGTCGTAGTGACAGTAGTAGTTGTAGTTGTTGTTCATAGTTTTAGTGTTAGTAGTAGTTATTGTTGTATGTATGTGGTTGATGGCCTTCGTGCCTATGTTTGGTATACATGTGGTTGTTGGCCTTCGTGCCAATGTTTTTTGCAGGTTTTGGGAACCTCTCCGTGCAGGGGAGGTGCTGCCGAAATTTTCAATGGAGTCTAACCATTTGCCTTTTCTTTGCAGGACGAGGACCGTTGGGAGGCACTCGGTGACCCCGATCGTCTTTGTCGGCGTTGCGGTTCTGCCTGCACCGCGTCGCCTCGCCACTGCAGCGACTCGCCACCGCCCCACTAGCCTGACCTCACCGACACCCTAGGTATAACCCATCTTCCATACTTGTATCTCGTGTAACCCCAGTTAGGCGTCTCCCGTCCGAAAGAGATACGGTCGTTGGTATATAGATCTTTGCATACCAAATTCCGTACCTGTTTCGGATTGTCCACGTTTTTTGGACTGCCCGCGGATGCATAGATGGGTTGGTTTCCGTGGCCCGCTCCTATCTGAGATAGAGTTTTGGCACCACCTCCTCGTTGTTCTCCTGATACACAATCTCTCTGCCAGGACGTGTATCGGGAGAACAGCGGGGAGGTGCTGCCGAAATTCTGTCTTAGATAGGAGCGGACCATGGAAGCCAACCTCATCTACGCATCCTCGGGTGGGATTAGGACCTATCCTTGACCTATTAGATGTATAGTAGGAACGCCTTGTGGATTTACCTGCAGTTTTTATTACTCGCTTACATATGCATGTGCCAGAGGATGGATAACCGTGAGTGGATGTACACGGACCACGCAAGTATGACCCAAGAATGGATGACCAAGACCAATGCTTTCCTGGAGCATGCATTTGGCGAGGCTGCTAAAGGGTCAGCCCGGATGCCGTGTCCGTGCAGCAGATGTGGCAACCAGAAAAGAAAAATTAAGAGGCTCGTGGGGGAAGATCTTATCAAGTATGGATTCATGGCAAACTATACCCGCTGGATCCACCATGGTGAAGTCGATCGTATTAGAGAGGAGGTGGTGAGACAGCGTCTCGAGGATTATGATGGAGATGGCGGGGTAGCAGACTGGATGGATGACATTCAGCAGGCACGGTTCGGTGAAGGATTGGAGGAGAAGCCAGAGGAAAGCGCAAAGGCGTTCTATGATATGCTGTCTTCAGCGCAGAAGCCCTTGCATGAAAAGACAACGGTATCGCAGCTGGATGCAATTGGACGCATCATGGGGTTGAAGTCACAGTTTAGCATGAGTCGGGACAACTTCGATGGTATGTTGGCAGTTTTTGGATCCCTGCTTTCGGAGGATCACATTCTGCCGAAGAACTTGTACGAGTCACAGAAACTTCTTCGTGCACTTAAGATGCCGTATGAGTAGATCCATGCTTGTCCGAATGGATGCGTCCTTTTTAGGAAAGATCACGAGGGAGCAACGCACTGTCTAAAGTGCAAATCCTCTAGGTACCTAGAGGTCGACACTAGTGATGGCAAGAAGGAACAGCTGAGTATCCCTACGAAGGTCCTACGGTACCTTCCTTTCATACCGAGGATCCAACGGCTGTACATGACAGAGGAGTCCACGAAACAGATGACATGGCACAAAAATGGCAAAAGATACAATCCGGACAAGATGGTACACCCATCGGATGGCGACGCCTGGACCCATTTCGATGGCATACATCGTGTTAAAGCTGAGGAGGCTCGCAATGTACGTGTAGCGTTGGCAACAGATGGGTTCAACCCGTATGGATTGTCCGCGGCCCCATACACTTGTTGGCCCGTGTTTGTGATACCCCTGAATCTCCCCCCCCCCCCGGTGTCATCTTTCAACCCAAGAACGTATTTTTGTCGCTGATAATTCCTGGACATCCGGGGAACAATATGGGTGTGTTCATGGAGCCTGTGTTCGATGATTTGATCGATGCTTGGGAAAAGGGGGTACTGACATACGACCGAGCTACAAAGAGAAACTTCACAATGCATGTGTGGTACCACTACTCCCTGCATGACTTCCTGGCGTATGGCCTATTCTGCGGGTGGTGTGTTCATGGGAAGTTCCCATGCCCAATATGCAAGGCAGGTGTGAGGTTCACTTGGCTGAAGAGTGGTGGCAAGTTTTCTTCGTTCGACCAACATCGTCAGTTCCTCCCCCTTGACCATCCATTTAGACGAGACATCAAGAACTTCACGAAAGGTGTTGAAGTCACCGATCCTGCACCTCAGATGATGACCGCTGTCGAGATCCACGCTGAGATAGAGGCTCTCAAAGTTGATAAAGAGAAAGGTCGTTTTGATGGATATGGTCAGTACCACATGTGGACTCATAAATCGGGCTTGACTAGGCTTCCCTATTTCAACGATCTTCTTCTTCCACACAACATTGATTTAATGCACACAGAGAAGAATATTGCCGAGGCGCTTTGGGGAACATTCATGGACACAGAAAAGTCAAAGGACAATGTTAAGGCAAGAGTGGACCTGGCAGCACTGTGCGATAGACCAAAGCAAGTGATGAAGACTCCCGCGCCTGGCAAGAAATGGAAAAGGACTTCGGTCGATTTCGTTTTGAAGAAGGACCAAAGGAGGGAAGTATGTTAGTGGGTTCAGTCGTTAATGTTCCCTGATGGGTATGCGGCGAATCTGAGGAGGGGAGTGAACGTGTCCACTTGCCGAGTGTTAGAGATGAAGAGTCATGACTTCCACATATGGATTGAGCGGCTCCTTCCAGCGATGACCAGCGGTTTCATCCCCGAGCATGTGTGGCGCATCCTGGCAGAGTTGAGCTATTTCTTTCGCCAGCTTTGTGCCAAGGAGCTATCTCAGGCCGTGATTGATGACTTAGAGAAAGTGGCACCTGTGTTGCTCTATAAGATGGAGAAGATCTTCCCACCCGGCTTCTTTCTCTCAATGCAGCATCTGATTTTGCACCTGCCTCACGAGGCACGAATGGGGGGGCCCGTGCAAGCCTGTTGGTGCTATCCAATCGAGAGATGTCTAAAGGTTCTTCGGAAAAAGTGTAGAAATAAAGCCAGAATTGAGGCATCCATGGCAGAGGCATTCATTCTTGAGGAGGTGTCAAACTTCACAACATCATACTATAAGGATAGCCTTCCCAGCGTGCACAATCCAATCCCTCGTTACAACACCGACGAGAGGTCATCAAATCTCAGCCTTTTCAAAGGTCAACTTGGCAGGGCAAGCGCTTCGAGCACCAAGACCTTGCAGAATGATGAGTGGCGCACTATCATGTTGTATGTGTTGTTGAACCTTGACGAAGTGAACCCTTATGTGCAGTAAGTTCTCAATGAGCTTGTTACATACGCCGTCACTATCGTCTATCTATCCAACCCCCTTGTCTCTTGCTTCTTCAGGGAATTTCTGAATACATACTGGACAGGAAATAGGGATCCTTCCCCTCAAGAACAAGATAGTCTTCTCAAAGATGGTGTGCCCGATTTCATTTCATGGTTCGAAAAGAAGGTACCATCCAATTTACATCGTTCCATCTGTGACATCCCACTTTGCTCCTATGAGCGAGTAATGATCTATCTGCCCTCACCTTACAGGCGCGCACGGATGTGGAAAAGGATGAAGAGTTGAAATAGGTTGTCAAAGGCTTCCCCTATAGGGTCAAGTCATTCACCGTATATGATGTGAATGGCTATCGCTTCCACACAAGAAGCCACGAGCTCAGTCGGCCCAATCGAAAAACCACGAATACTGGAGTTCGTATGTCCGGCACCGATGACCGCGACTACTACGGCATAGTTGAAGAAATATACGAGCTCAACTTTGAGCTTCACGGAGGTCATAAGCCAGTCGTATTCAAATGCCATTGGTTCGATCCCAATGTCACGAGAAGAGCCCCTGAGATTGGACAAGTTGAAATTCGACAAGATTCCCTCTATCAAGGAGACGATGTCTATCAGTAAGTTATAAAACATTGTTACTGACTCATTCCATGAAGAATAGGTAGCCTTCATTTTATATTCTAACATTTCTAATACTTGATGGCATGCAGATGTGTCCTTTTTGGTACGCCACCCACAGAGACTGTTGGGCGGCCATTGTGGACAAGTGGGTCTCCGATGAGTGGAGGGAGAGGCACGCCCTCCATCGGGAGTGCCGCCTGCAGATGGGTGGGCCGGCGCACCACCAAGGCCACCGGCCCCTCAGTTCGTACGCCCAGGCCTGGGTACACGCTACGCACTTATTTATTTATTTGTTCTAACGCTCAATTCTCATTACTTCTAATCGTCTTTGTGTTTTCCTCGCAGTCCCAGTCGCATGATGGCCAAGAATGCAACGAGTTCATGGCATACGCCATGGCACACAAGGGCAAGGCGACAGCCCCGGACACCGTCTACAACCCGGAGGACGGACCCGAGGCGTACAGCAACACGAGCGTCCACAGCAAGCTCACCGACTACGCCTCGGTGGCCCGCGAGCGGCATGGGGAGGACTTCGACCCCTTCCACCTAGCCCCTTGATACCGACCTCGTGATGAGGCTCGGAGGAGGGAAGCAGCATGGCCGGTACTGGATGGCCTCCAACATGGTCGACTCGACCTCTGTGCCCAACCTTGCCCAGATCCGAGCACAGAGCATGAGCTCCTCCGTCCCCATTCGACCTCAGCAGGCGAGCACACTGCAGCAGATGGCAGCACTCCAGGTTAGTTCTATTTCATTCGCCGTTCATTACTTTTACACATGTACCTTGCATTTGCATTGTTTAAACGTTGGTGATTGAATATTGCAGGCCACTGTGGAGAGGATGGAGGCCGAGAGGGAGGCCGAGAGGGTCGAGAGGGAGAGGGAGAGGGCCCAGAGGGAGGCCAAGAGGGCTGAGTGGGAGGTCCTGAGGGCCCAGAGGGCGGCCGAGGCGCAGAGGATGCAGGACATGTTCTCATTCATGTCGAGCCTCGGCACCACTCTCCCGGGTGTGGTGGTGCCCCAGTCGCTGCTCGCTCCAGTTGTGCCTCCTACTCCTCTGGCTCTAGGCACTCCGGTGAGTATATATATATGGTTGATCAAGTCCTTTAGCTTGTGTAGATACTAATGAATTCAATTCTCCTTTGTGCATCAATAGTCGTCGGGTTCGAACCCGACTCCTTCGCCTCAGCACACACACCCCGGCTGGACAGGTCCACCACCGCACGGAGGTGCCCCTTCAGGCTCCCATTGGGATCAGTGGCAGTAGGTGGTGCCCCTTCATGTTTCATTGACTTTTCTTGATCTAGGACTTGTGTTGGATGAAGACTTCTTAGATGTTGTCATGGATTTGCGCATTGGATGTGCGTGTGATGGATTGTGCACGAGGATGTGCTTGTGATGGATGTTGGATGTGCTTGTGATGTATTATGGATGTATGTGATGGATTATGTATGCGTTTTGTGTGATGCTAAATGCCTGTGTGCTGTCTCATGTATTATATATGAGTTTTGCGTGTATGCTTTCGAAGGAAAGCAACAAACAAAAAAATAGCAAATTTCCCAGCTTTGCCGATTGCCAACACTGGGCAAACAAGTCTTTGCCGAGTGCCAGGGGTGTGGCACTCGGCAAAGCTGGAAAAAAATGCTGCAAAAACAGCCACTTCCCCAGTTTTGCCGAGTGCCACGGCCTGGCACTCGGCAAAGAGGTCAATTTTGCCGAGTGCCAGGTGGTACCACTCGGCAAAGACTATTTTTAAAAAGTTTTTTTTTAAAAAAAATGGTTTCTTTGCCGAGTGCTGAGCCCTGGCTCTCGGCAAAAATTCAAATTTTGCCGAGTGCCAGTCCCTAGGCACTCGGCAAAGCCGGCGTCAAATGTTGACGGTAGTTATTTTTTTGCCGAGTGCGGGCTTGGCACTCGGCAAAGACTTTGCCGAGTGTCGATTTTTGGCACTCGGCAAAGAAATTTTTGCCGATAAAATCTTTGCCGAGTGCGGCACTCGGCAAAGCCTTTGTCGAGTGCTTGGCTGGCTTTGCCGAGTGCCCCCAGCACTCGGCAAAGAGGGCGTCTGCAGTGGTGGCATGATAGTAAAAGATACACCTGTATATAATCCCCAATCCCAGAAGTTAATATACTATTCAGCATGCATGATACTTCAAGATAAGTTAGTTGAGATATACCCTGCTTCCTACCTGCTCCTTAGAATACCCAAATCTGGAAAGGTACTCGATGGCATTCAGAACTGCACGTTTGTAGGCAACAGATGCATCAAGAAAATGCTGCTTCCCATACTCATCTACACTGATGCCCTCAAACACTAACCACTCTGAGAAACGCGTGGCTCGACAGGACCTATCTCAAAGATAGGGCTCACATGAAGTGGTGTTGGACCAACTGGAGTTAAGTATTCCTTCATCCCACCTCTTATGATCTCACACCTATACAGGGCGCAAGAAATTTTTAGAAGCAGGCAACGAAAAGAAATTTACATAGGCAGATTTTTTTTATCCAATTGGCAGATTAAACCAGCATGTTGATATGTGCTGGGAGTGTGGTTCAGAAATAATTGATCACAACTACACACAAATGGAGTGAGTTTTTTAGAATACCAGGGACGAACCCCTGCCCACTGCAAGTGGAGTGAGTTTGATCCCAGCAAATAATGCAATGTGCCATGATATGATGATAGGATAGAAGCATCAATTAAAGCAATTCCATGAAACACGATATGG
This sequence comes from Miscanthus lutarioriparius, assembly GCA_904845875.1. Lineage (NCBI taxonomy): Eukaryota > Viridiplantae > Streptophyta > Magnoliopsida > Poales > Poaceae > Miscanthus > Miscanthus lutarioriparius. The sequence goes on along the minus strand of CAJGYO010000006.1, from coordinate 26,167,885 downwards.
CAAAATCTGATAATATAACTTTTTCTAATCCTATGAGTTCACTTACTCATATTCTATATGCACTAGTTAAATGCCCGTGCGTTGCAACGGGTACACATAATATCACGATAACATATGTATGAGCGCGTGTTATACTGTATCTAAAATAGATACTGCAATCGTGATATTTTACAAGTTGCAATACACGAGCATTCACCTTAATCATAACAAGTTTGTGTTTTACAATATATATTTTACAATATATTGTACAATTAAGAATCTAATCTCTCAATGTTTCGACCAAGAGAACGTGCTTTGCACGAACACCAAGCTGCAGCTGGTCACTAATCAAATATAATCCAGAAGATTTTCAAGTCCAAGATGCGGCATCTAACTTCTTGCAGCTGAAGCATGTAGATAGTTGAAGCTATAGTTAGCAGTATCCTACACATAAGTTGTTTGTTAATTTTTAAAGTTAAAGTACTGTTGATATATCTTAAAAAAATATGTATCGACGTGTAATGCATTACCTCTTTCATAGAGTTAGAACCTCTTTATATACAATATTCTTTGTGAATATATCCTTTGTCGGTCTCTTCTTCCCCTTCACTTTTCCTTTTCCCTTGTTCACGTCCTTCTCAGCAGCCGGCACAGCCAAGATCCTAATATTCGATCTTGCTGTAGCTCTTGATAGCGCCACATACAATTAGCCATGCGAGAACACTGGTTCTGGCAAGTATACCCCGACGTTAGGGATAGTCTGCCCCTGTGCCTTGTTAACAGTCATTGCGAAGCTGAGCCGAATAGGGAACTACTTTCGCTTAAATTGGAAAGGGCACATCTCATCGTCCGATGGGCATAAGGGTATTCGAGGCAGAAAAAACCTGCTTTCCAGCATGCTGTCCCAACACAATTTCAGTGTTTATGGTATTCTTTTGGAACCCCCGTATGATAAGCCTGGTACCATTACAAAGTCCATTCGCAGGGTCAATGTTCCTAAGCAACATGACCGGACAACCAATCTTCAGCTTCAACACATGTGGAGGTAGACCATTGGGTGTCAAAGTGTTAAGGAATTCCTCAGGGTAGTAGTTGTGCAGATAGTCCACCGCACAGTCAAAGTTATGATACACCATCTCATCCCCGTGGAAACGACATATCATCTTCATATTAATCATATCAACCCATTCGTTCCGCGTAGATAATATCGCTCGAGAGGTGATATAATCTTTGCTTGACATATTTGCATTGAGGTTAGGGAATATGCAATCAATTAGAGTATCAAGATCACTATCTTCCCCCGTGTGCGGAACACATATATCATGAGGAAGACGGATTTCATCATCAACAGTTGCCTCCTCAGAACCTCCACCAACGCGTAACAAGTATTCTGCAAACCATGGGTCGCTCTTTGCCCTCATGTTGTGCACCAGTTTTAGATGCCGCATGGAATCCCAAAGGTATGACATCCGCGGCGAGGCACCAACTACCTGAGCCCTTGACCCTCTCCAAACAATGGGAACAACCTGTCTGAAATCTCCATCGAACCTTCCCTCCAAACGGCAACTCTGGTCGGTCCATTATATCACGAAGGTTGTTGTCTAGTGCCTCAACACCTTGCCTCTTTATCATTGTCACCTCGTCCCAAATAATAAGGGATGTAGCCCGAAGCAGCTTGACAGTACCACTCTGTTTCGTGAAGGTGCAAAAGGCCCCATTATTGATGGTGAGGGGAATCTTGAAGCGCGAGTGGACGGTTCTGCCACCAGACATTATTGAGGCTGCAACACTAGATGTAGCTGTTGCCACTGCAATCTTTTTCTGATTGCGTATAGTAGCGAGAAGTGCTCTGTATAGATAAGTCTTTCCGGTCCCGCTAGGACCATCCACAAAGAAGAGACCCTCGTCCTCGGTATCAATCGAGGACATGATCTCATCATATGCAGCCCGTTGCTCCTTGTTAAGGGTGTCTGACAGAGCCACGTCATCCTCGTTAACCTCAATGCTAGCCTCCTCAAAAATCTCTCTAGGAATATCACGAGATGCATCATATGTGTCATTGATATCAGGAAGTGGGTACATCTTTATATCCTTCTGCATCGATTGTAGCAATTTTTGAATATCCATGAGGACCATCTGCTCCACCATGAAGGTGGATTGATTATTGCGCCTGTAGTCCTCCGACATTGCCTCCTTGTGTTTCTCCCATAATCCAAACACATCACTGGGCTCACAAAATACCAATATTATTGCAAAGAGCCTTCGCAGCGCATATGGCATCATCCACTCGGTTGCCTCAACGAGACTCTTGTTCAACATGTTGTCCTCTTCGATTAAGCCCCTTCTTTCTGCAGCTTCACGAAAGGTCGATAGGATTTTGCCATCCACGGTCCTTAGACACTCAAACGAGGTTGCACCTACCACGTGGTTCAGGAGAACCCTAAGATAGTAACGCTCCCCCTTGGCTGGATTGGCAGACACAATTCTTCCAATCTGTCGTAATGTATCACGACGCACCCTATTTTGAAAAACTTTGCCTTGTGCTTGCCATGCATAGAACTCATGAAAGTCCTGATACAATATACCTCGAGTTGTTTCATCTGTCCTATTCTTCTCGAAGTACGCTGTAAGCATTGACCTGTCAGCACCTGGATGATCAAGCACTCGTCGAATCCCCTGGCGCCGATGAAATGACACCATGTGCATGTCTAGAAGATGTAGCTGTAAGGACAAAACAGAAGGGTACCTATCACTCAAATCAAACCCGTATATCCTCCACAAGGCTTCTGGGGGGGGTTACCCATCTAGCATCTTTGTACTGCTTGATCTCATCAACGTTCCCTTCACTATCCTCCTTGTCAGCCTCTCTCATAGCCACAGACGCCCGGTCATGACCCTTGTAAATGTACTTAAACAGATACTTGACTGCCTTGATGCTCCCACATGCCTCAACATTGATGTGGCAGTTGAATAGATGGAGGAGATACGGGTTGTAAGGCACGACCCATCTGTTGTCAAGCTCATGTCCGTGAACTTTTTCTTTTCGGCCATCTTCACGCCGTCTGTAAACTGGATATGAATCCTTGCCTTGTACTGTGATATCGCGGAAAGGTCTAGGGTAATGGTTCTTGCAGGAATCACGACCCTTTGTGCATGGACAATCGCGATTAAGTGATCCGCAAGGGCCATGCATCATATGTTTGGTAACCATCTTGTACAAGACTGCGTACTTCTTGTTCGGGAGCTCAGCTGAGATGAGGCGATCATACTGCTCTGGACACGTGATCTTGTACTTCCTATCCATGATTAGCAAAAAATGTGCATGCGGCAGACCCCTCTTCTGGAACTCCACAACATAAACATGTGCTCGCACCTTTCCAAGGATATCCTTTTTTAGTAGTCTATCCTTCAGCTCTTGTAGTTTTGCTCTAAAGACCCGAACAACGAGATCTGGATGATCCTGTGGTGTCTAGCCAGGGTAGAGTTCACGCTTGATCTCATCTGAGTTTGGGTTACATGTCATAGTCAGGAAGATGTCCGGTTTACCAAACCTCCGTACCAAATCCATGGCGTCCATGTACCGACGCCTCATGTCACGAGGGCCTCCAATAAATGATGAAGGCATCACTGTCCGTTTTCCAACAGCTTCTGCTCTACCTTCACCAGCATGTAGGCTATCAACCAATCCTTGGTAGAGGTCGGCCCTAATATCATCTTGATGGTTGCGTATATAATCTAATCGAGAACTCTCTATCTTGATGTACATGTCGACTGCAAACTGCTGGAATAGACGCTTGCCGTACAGTATGGAGTTAAATATTCCTGGACGCATATAAAACTTGTAGCAGTAGTAGTCACGCACAGACACACATAGTCTACCAGGGGAGTCTACAAAAAATAGCCATGAATTAGAGTTGTTTGTAGAATAGCCACTGAGGTACATGTATGCAAAGTATTTAAATAAGAAGAATAACAAACCTATTTCTTCTTCTAACCCACTATGAGCCTTCTGTAGGGCACGATACCCGATGACTTCTTCCATACTAACTCCTTTCTTTGGAATATCCATGTGCCACCCAAGCTCACCCTTAGGAAAGAATAGAGGGAATGAAAGAGCATCGTAACATCCATGAATATGAACGGATGCCGTGTCTGTTTCTATCTTTCCCATGTAGGACAACACTATTCTGGAACTGACCAAGGAGTTTGCTTCCCTCGATCCAAACAGCAGCCACCTCTGAAGCTGATGGCACATTGTATGTTCTCTGGTCCAGCCTCTGGTCAAGGTTTAGTGTGACACGATAGTCCTCGAGGTGGTCAGCCTAGCCCAAACTCCTAAGTTGTTGTGAGTATGGGTTGTCACGAAGGATGGCCACAAGCCTCTCAATGACTTCCTTGTCTTTTTGGCACTTCTCTTCACGACATCGTCAATAGCGGTGCTCAAGGCTTGGGTCATCATCGTAGAAGTAAAGCTCAAGATGTCTTGGCTCCTTACCATCTTCTTTGCCAAATGACCTTATGTTATGATAGATCTGGTCGTGTGCACGGAAGGTGTATATGCCATAGTTTTTCATGCTTACAGTAGCGCTATCGAGGCGACAATATAGAGAAGTGAAAGAGAAATGGCTATTGAAAAACCTAATGTTGTTATGAAAGTGCCTAGCATCTACGTCATTACTTGACCAAAGCCTCATAAGCTCATCAGGTACGTTCGGTTCATTGAGCTTGATCTTTCTATTGCGACAACAGAACCCAGGTGGTTCATGTTTAAACCTTTTCGCATCGCAGTGCTCGCAATTTGCGACAGGTTTTAGCATATGGGTATCTGTAGGAATGTTACTATATACCTTTTCGTATTGGTCAGGTACTTCAGGGATAGAAGCTGTGTCTTCCTCAAGGTCATTGTCTTGGACATCGTCATCATCTAAAATGACACTTAAGCCACAATAGTTTAGATAAAGCAATTGAAGATTTGATTTCTTTTCGGTCTTTCGCACAAATACCTTGCCCAACAAATAGGTATCCCTCATCCTCTTTCTCATCCTCTTCAAATATATCTCCCTCATCATCATCTATGGCTGTCAAACATACGTGAGTTAGTAGAACTACGGGTAAATATAAACAAAGGAGTTCAAATAGTTTATAGAATGTTAGAAAATAATATAAATTACCACTGTCATCAAATAGTGGTGCCGTCGGTGCGGTTGATGTAGGCTAAAGGCTAGGTCTTGTCCTTTCTGAAAATCATGTAATGACCATTGTTGAGTTAGGTATAATATGATATATAATATAGGTCACCTAAATGGGATCACGAGGCATCAATATTTACTGTCGTTGGTCAGTACTGATTGAGGCAAGGGTGTGTTATCATTTAGGTGTTCTTCAGCCATGCATTCATAATTATCAAACAGTGGCGCCATTGGTGTGCCTAATGTAGCCTGAACATACGGTGCTGCATTTTCTGTTAATCACGGAATGACCATGGATCGGTGAGATATAATATGGTATATAGGTCACCTAAATGGGATAATGAGGCACCGGTATTTACCGTTGTTGGTCACGGCTGATTGAGGCAAGGGTGTGTTAGCATCCACTCAGTCTTCAGCCATGCAGTCACCATCTTTATTAGGTGCCCTTGTGTTCAAACCAATGCAACGCTCAAACATCGTGTTAGGATGCGTCAACAACGCACGTCTTTGTCCTAATAGAACATGTGATCTCTGTGTCATATGGCCAGGCAGTAACTCATCGCATCCTTCATCATCGGCCTCCTCATGAGGTGGAGGAATATAAATAGGTGTTGCACTGGACTTTGGGATAACCCAATCACTGGATTTCGCCGTGGATCCATGAGCTCTAGATTGGCCCACAGCGGGCCACACAAGCTCGGGAATAAATAATGGGTTCTCCATTGCAACAGAGTCCGGGTGCAGGGTGTGCTTCCGTACCTCTTTGAATTTTTTTCTTAGACAATTTTAATGCCTCTTTACGCTTGGGTTCCCTATTGTGCAGCCTTTGGTGCTCACGCCTTGCTTCCCTCTATTCAGGTGTCATGTTTTTGTACCATTCACTCTTGTAGTTATCTTTTGATGTACTTTGCACACATGTTTCATTAGCATCGGGAATGGTGAAACCAATAGTGCTCTCCTTCTCTATAGTCTCCTTTTCTGGCTCATCTATCAATGTAATCATACAAATACATTCATTAGCTTTATTGGGTCATATTATTGCAATATCATTTTGAAAGACCTAAAATATTTCAGCATCTTCAATTACATGATAATCGTGTGGATATGTTCTCATCAACAATATTGCTGGTCTGATAGGAATTATTCCTATGGAGCCAATCATTTGTTTCAACAGGATCAACGTTTTCCTTATTTGATGCAGCGTCGTCATCTACAAAATTTTACACATTACATATATCTGTAATAAGAAAAAATAAATGTCAATTCATCATTACATGACAATGTTAATATGTTAGGATGCATTACAATTGGTAGTTCCAATAACATGTTGCTTTTTTCTTTGATGATAGGCTTCACGACGCCTCTTATTAATAGCATCCTTTTGTTGTTGCCATCGAGCTCTATCCCTTTCCCTCTTAAGTTCTTTAGCATCGACTGCAGTGCATTTTGAATTAATATAAGTTCACATACACATAGTACATGCCATGTAATATTTGATACAATGTTATATTACCTTCTTTGGAGGTGTTAGTCTTGGCTCCCAATGGTTTACGAGAATTATTATCCATTGTATGAATCTATAATATAATAATGCAATTAGCACTTAAAGGCTACAATGAAAATCAGTATTGAAATCAAGTGAACATGTTTTTTTTCTAGCATTGTAAACAATTTATCTACGCTAACTCATTTGTGGTTTACGTCAATTAAGTGCTAATATTTGGTTCGTTGGGCACTGCATTGAAAAGTGAAAACTGCAGCAATAATTGATTATAAAAAAAAGGACGTACCCAGTGCAGAGAGCTCCCGCTCTGTGCGGGGTCTGGGGATAAATATTGAACATTGCCTACGAATCGTCAAATGGATTGTACAATGGTAGTAATTGCCGAATATATGGATTTTCCAATGGCAAAAGAATTACTGATTCACTTAATCCCGTACTCTGCTACATGTTCATTGTATGAATCTATAATAGAATAATGCAATTAGCACTTAAAGGCTATAATGAAAATCAATATTGAAATCAAGTGAACATGTTTTTTTCTAGCATTGTAAACAATTTATCTACGCTAACTCATTTGCCGTTTACGTCAATTAAGTGCTAATATTTGGTTCGTTGGGCACTGCATTGAAAAGTGAAAACTGCAGCAATAATCGATTATAAAAAAAGAGCGTACCCAGTGCAGAGAGCTCCCGCTCTGTGCGGGGTCTGGGGATAAATATTGAACATTATCTACGAATCGTCAAATGGACTGTACAATGGTAGTAATTGCCGAATATATGGATTTTTCAATGGCAAAAGAATTACTGATTCACTTAAACCCGTACTTTGCTACATGAGTTTTCAAAAAGCATGAGCAAGTATAATACAACAAAAGTTTTGATGTAAAATCGAAACAACATAGTTTGTACTACAACAACCGTGTTTATTGTAACTATCTATTCTACCATGCCTTGTCTGTGATACACTTAATATAGTCTTTTGGTCCTACATGAAAGTTCCTCATACTGAAACCTAAGTCCGAGACAAACTTGAATTGTTAGACCATAAACCGGATGGCTCTCAGCAACAACTGAATGTCTAAAACCACCATTCAATAGTGAAGCTATTGCCGTTAGTAAATGCTCAGCAGTAAGTTCTAAACGCATCTTCAGTGGTAGAGGAACCTATGTGATGCTATTGTCAAATATTGTTCAGACAATCAAAGAGCTAGCTTGATAGGGGAGTGACATCTGAATGCAGGATCGTGACATCATGAAATCAGGGCCAAATGTGGTTAATTGGCCTGTAAGTTATGACAATTATAGCTTCGCTATAAAAACGGAGCAGTGTGAACCTAGTTTGCCGCTTCGTGCTCTGCCTATTTGTCTGGATGAATCCAAAAACCTGAAACAAAGAACGCACCACTGAAAATTAAGTGCTAACTCATTCGCCCTTCACGTAAATGAAGTGCTGATATTATTTCTGACTGGCTCGTAAATCTGAGAGTAATATGAGGGGCTCCAGTGGTGCAAGCCTGATCTATATGTCTAAAAATTAGTTAATGGGCAAATGTATCATGTTAACATCCTACTCACATGCAGCATAGCAATAGGACAAAAAGCAAGGGGAAAAAGGGATTTTCAGCATTGACTTCATTCACAATCTTGACTATGCTTAAAACACTACATGGTTTCATGTAAACAATTGCACCCAATGTTTAGTGGAGTATGTCAGCAAAATTCCTTAAAAAAGGCTACATATATATCCGTACTGCTTAGATCTATGACATTGTTTTAAAAGAAAGAAGAGCATACTGCATCAGTACAAATTATCAAGGCATAGACAATTTAGCATGTTGGCAAACAAAGCTAAATAACTGCTTTTGTAATAGGAGGTTCATCACACAAGCAGCAGACAATGTAGTAAATAGTTAGAGCCAGCAATTCAAGGAACAAGATGATACTGAAAAAGGAGTTAGTTACAGATAGGAATTATTATGAAACATGGCAAACAGTGTTTTGTGGCTGTTGAGGTTTTCAGATTAAGGCAAATTCCTGACACCTTTAAAGTGAAACTAATATGAGTTAGACACCTATTATCCATTTTCAAGTGCTCGTATCTGAATGCTAAATACGGTACAGAAGAAATCAGTTTCAGTAAGCAAAGCATGTGCTGAGGCAGCTGTTTCAACCCATAAATCAGTGAGTTATTTCAAGCCTGATGAATAGATTATGTTTTCAAGCCATAAATGTACATTGAGTTAGCATGATTCTGAAAACAATGTTTAGCATGGTTCACTTTTCTGGAAAAAAAACATCCTTACAGAGGAGTATCTTGGTTCAGCACTGAACTGATTGTGCTACCCACACACACATGCTATAGCACCAAATTTGAAACGGGGAACACTCCCTAGGACACATCACCACATCATCGAAGAAATCCAACCCAACCGCAATACACAATCCTCAGCACTGCACTGTACCCAGATTGCAACGACGACTCACGAGTAAACGGCCGCACTGAAGCGAACAGGCCGAACAGACAGAGAGGGCGGACTGGTGCTAGGACTGACGAGGAACCGGTAGATGCTGAGGCTGGCGTCGACGGCGATGACCTGACGCCCGTCGGGGGAGGCCGGGAGCGGGGGTGGAGGCGGCGTCGCGGCGGCGGCCAGGTAGCCTGTCAGATCGGCGGCCTGACCACAGTTTTAGGGTTTGGCGGAGGGCACAAGCGCCATCGGCGGGTGGAGGGCCGGGAGCGGGCGTGTCGAGGCGGTCTCCACGCCAGAGCCGGAGGACGTCTGCCGGGGGAGGCCGGGAGCGGGGGTGGAGGCGGTCTCCGCGCCACGTCGGAGCTGGAGGACGCCCGCCGGGAGCGGGGGTGGAGGCGGCGGCGGATCTGAGGGGATTGCAGGGAGCAGGGGTCAGAGGGAGCGTGGACGAGATTCGTGCGCGGGCGGCAATTCTGCGTGCGTGGGGCGGGTGTGTTTACAGGCCAGGGGGGTCGCACGCAGGGTGAAGGCGAAGGAGCGCACGGTTTTCGCACGACCGATCAACGATTCTCTTATGGATTTTTTAGTTGTAGAGATGTGTTATGAGAAGTCCTATGCAAGAAGCAATGAAGATGGCTGGTGCTAGTATTACTGAACCAGTATCTTTATAAAATATGATGGAATTTCAATAAGTTTCCTAACACTGGTGGATCCAATTTAATTTGATGCAATTGGCTGTTTTGGTCCATACTTAGAGGTCTGCTAGATGAATGTGAGATGTCAGATCTATCCATAAAACATTGTATATCATGTAGTACTGAAGTGTAGATAAGAACAAAATTTATTACTTGAGCTCAAGGAATCCGCTCATTTCAATTGCTCCACACAATGAAATTTCGCCATCGCCCTGGGAGAAGTGCATATCACCAGTGCTAAGGTTTGCTCCTTCAACAAATACTGGTAGATAAACTTTGGAACCTCTGCTTAGATTCTTTATGTCACAATTCCCGCCATTTTCCCTTCCAGCAATAGTTCTGGCTGCTTCATTTGCAATTTTGTGCCATTCAGCAGTCCCTTCTTGAACCTGCATCGCATTGTATTCATTACAAATATGGCACTGCAGTCTGCAGCCAAACACTTTAGGTCTATTGAAAACAGAACCTTTTACTGTGCTCTAGGCTGTCCTGAATAAATAGATTCCTAGCACAAAAATTTATCTACAAATAAATCAATCTCTATGAGTCTGAATGGTTCAGCAACCCATTTATTTTTTTCAAAGTTCTCTCATATTTACCGCTCCTAAATTCCTCAATCTAGGCTTGAGTTTTTGTAGTTGGATGGATGTAGTAAATGCTATAATTACCATGCGACTGGAATAATCACAGATAAGTGTGTAACTACTCAAATTAATAAAGGGTACTATGGTCTTTTCCTTGTGATACTAATCTGTCCTAAACTTGCTAGGAATCCATTTATTCAGGGACAGAGGAAGTATAAAAAGATTAATTGTAGAGATGTGCTTCTATGCCCTTCCCTAAGCGAAAAGCAATGTTGTTAAAAGCTGGTAATGAGCGGTTGCAAATTCATCCCTCAGTTTGTTGTAGGTAACACAAACAATTTCCCATATAACCCTAGGCACTAAAGTGAAGAAAAAAAATGACCATGCCTTCCCAAGTAAGCAATTCTCAGGGGTCGGTAACTGAGCAAGGGGCCTCTGGTGTAGAACTTCACACAGTTTAATAGTCTCTGGCCTTGTCTCAGACAATTTTTTTTCTCTTTCATTCCATATATTAAGAAGCTCAACTGATGGTGCAGTTCCCACTACACCAGGATGAGTTAATCCTGGAAAACGAACACCTGGTATATGCCAAAATCGAATTACTGAAGGATTCAAAACCGAATTATCACAGCAACAACAAGAATCTATACCTGGTATCTGAGGGGAGTATGCGTAAATTCCTTCGAAATACCAAATGGCTTTTCTTGCGCTAGGGAAGTGGTCAGTTAAGAATCCACCTCCATTCTCCCTTTCAAGTATTGCAGTATAACCCCACTCATTGCCTGGGAGTGGTCCAAGGTTGCAGATTTCTACCGCGAGAAGATCACCTGGTGAAGCTGGAACCCCTTCAGAATCAACTACTCTTAGTGGCCCACTAAGATAATGAGCCTGTGGAATATCTGTAGTCAGTTTGGCTCACACTGGAAGCACTGGAACAAAGGGAAAATTAAATGGCAACTCTGTTAGCTAATCTACTGCCACCTTGTGAGAACACAGCAGAGGAAGGCGGCGCCGACTTAGCTGCCTGCTGTGTGAACACAGCAAGGGAAGGCGACGCCGACTTTGCCCCCTGCTGTGATACAGTAGCCGCTGTAGGTGCAGGCGCCACACGGCTCACCTACAGCACTGTAGGAATAGGCAGTGGCCGGCGCAGAGTCAGCCCTGTCAGGTTATCTAGTTACCGTGCCAGCATGGGCGCTGCACATGGACTAGATAGTTAGAGTTGTATAAATAGACATGTATGACAACTCAGTAAAGAGAGCTCAGATTTACCATCACACAGACAGGGCTTCGGCCAACGCTGTTGCCTTGTATTGTGCGTGCTTGCTCTGTTCTCCCTTCCTCTTCTAGCTCGATTCCAGTGTGTGGGTACGGACAACGCCAGATGCGTGGTCTGCTGACGGCTAGTGGGTGCTCGGCAACACTAGCGCGTGCTCGGCGAGACCGACAAGTGCTCCACTACGCTTTGAGCCGGTGGTCGGCAAGATCGGGTGGAGTGGTTCATCGTCATGAGCCGGTGATCTGTGAGACCAACGGAGTGGTGCGGAGATCATCTCGGTGGTCGGGAGGCTAGCGTGGGCCAACAAGTGGTATCGAGAGCATAAGCGCCGTCGTCATTCTAACCGATGGCGGCGACAGCGGTTCGGAGTTGGGCGACGGCGGTAACGCACCGCGTGGCTGCCCAACCACTACCGGAGGTAGTTGTTCGACGCAGTCGTGCGGGAGGTCGGCGGCACCACTTGGCCGACGCTGACTCGCACTAACTATGGAGAGTGGTCGGTGACCATGAAGGTCAAGCTTAGAGCCCATCGGCTCTGGAATGCTGTTGACAAGGGCACCGACGTGGAAGAAGACGACATGTCAGCGATGGAGGCTATACTCGCTGTTGTACCGGCGGAGTATAGGGAACCGTTGGGGACGAAGAGCTCAGCTAAGGAGGCGTGGGAGGCCATTGCGGCGATCTTGGCGTCGGTTCGTTCCGATCGCAAAAAGAAGGCAACGGCCCGGCTTCAAGCGTGAGTACGCAAACCTCAAGTTCAAGGATGGTGAAACGGTGGAGAACTTCTCTCTCCGCTGCGCAGACGCTCATCGCGAAGTCAAGAGCCACGGCGTCACCATCGACGAAGAGGAGGCGGTCTCCAAGTTCCTCCACTCCGTGCCGGCAAAGTACATCCAGATCGCTCTATCCATAGAGACGATCTTTGGACTTGTCCACCCTCACCATCGAGGATGTGGCAGGCCATCTACGAAGTGGTGGACGGCGCCGGAGCAAAGCGACGAAAGAACGGCGACGCTGAAAAACTCTGGCCGACGGAAGAGGAGGGCTGCTCGGCGAAACTCCGGAAGGCAGCCTCCTCCGGTCAAGCGGTGGCAACGGCAAACATCGCGGCGAGGCTTCTTCGGTGAAGAAGCAAATCGACTCAACGCTCGTCGGTGTTGCGGGAAGATGGGCCATTGGGCACGGGAGTGCCCAAATCACAAGAAGGAAAAGAAGGCTCAGGCTCACCTGGCGAAAGCCGATGATGAGGATGAGGCTACTATCCTTATGGCGACGTTCTGTGCACTGCACGACGTCGAGGCCATGGAGAGGGAAGAGGCGACGACGGTGGAAGGATCTAGCAAGGACCTAAAGACCGTCAACCTTGACGAACCACGCGCCCAAGTCCATCTTGGGCATGTGGGCGTCGACCAGGAGCAGCGGTGGTATCTGGACTCTGGTGCCAGTAACCACATGACGGGCTCCAAGGACTCCTTCTCCGAGCTCGACGGCGATGTTACCGGTATGGTGAAGTTTGGTGACGGCTCAAGGGTGGCTATCCAAGGGCGCGGCACCATCTTCAGATGCCAGAATGGGGAGCACCGCGCGCTAACGGATGTATACTACATCCCGCAGCTGCGTTCCAGCATCATCAGCATTGGTCAGCCGGATGAGCGCGGTAGCGAGGTTCTGATCAAGGACGGCGTTCTGAGGATCAGAGACCGGGAGCAGCGACTACTCGCTAAGGTGAAGAGGTCCCTGAACCGGTTGTACCTGCTTGACCTGAAGGTAGAGCAGCCGGTTTGCCTGGCGGCAAGGCACTCCGAGGAACCGTGGATATGGCATGCCCGGTTCGGACATCTCAGCTTCGACGTGCTTGGTCGGCTGGGGAAGATGGTCCAAGGGCTACCCTACATCAAACACGGAGGCGAGCTGTGTGACAGCTGCCTGGCCGGGAAGCAAAGGAGGCTACCTTTCCCAAAGGCGGCCAAGTATCGCACGAAGGAAGCTCTCGAGCTAGTTCACGGCGACCTCTGCGGGCCGATCACGCCTGCTACATGCGGTGGTCGGCGGTACTTCCTCCTACTCGTGGACGATTGCAGTCGCTACATGTGGCTGCAACTCCTGACGAGCAAGGACGAAGCGGCGGTGGCGATCAAGAAGTTCAAGACGCGCGCGGAGGCCGAGAGCGGCAAGAAGCTCCTCGTACTGAGGACTGATCGGGGTGGCGAATTCACTTCGGTGGAGTTTGCTACGTACTGCGCGGATCAAGGTGTGGGGCAACATCACACCACGCCGTACTCGCCACAACAGAATGGCGTGGTGGAGCGACGGAACCAGACAGTGGTCGGCATGGCCCGATCCATGATGAAGGCCAAAGGGATGCTGGCAAAGTTCTGGGGAGAGGCGGTGACCACGGCGGTGTTCATCCTCAACCGCGCTCCAACCAAAGCCCTAACGGGCAAGACACCGTTCGAAGCTTGGTACGGGAGCAAGCCGAACGTGTCATTCCTCCGGACATTCGGTTGCATCGGCCACGTCAGGAAGACGAAGCCGAACCTCACCAAGCTGGAGGACAGGAGCACACCCATGGTGTTCTTGGGCTACGCGGAGGGTACCAAGGCGTACCGGCTCTATGACCCACGCGGAGACAAGGTGACTGTCTCGTGCGATGTTGTGTTCAACGAGGAGGCAGCTTGGGACTGGCACAGTCCGAGCACGGGGGAAGCGGGAGGCTTCACCAACACCTTCGTCGTCGAGCACTTGGTCATCCACGGCGGTGGAGACGCTGCGGAACAGGTGCCACGCACTCCGGGAGGAGCACCGAGCACTCTGGCGGTAGAGTCGAGCACTTCTGGGGCAGTGCCGAGCACTTCAGGAGGGATGCCGAGCACTCCGAGAGGAGTGTCGAGCACTTCTAGAGGAATTCCGAGCATGCCAGGAGTGGAGCCAGGCGGTTCTACAGTGGCGGCGACCACTTCAGGACGGGTACCGAGCACTCTCGTGGCGGAGCCAAGACGTCTTACTGTGGTTCCGACCACTCCAAGACTGAGGCTAGGCACTCCTACAGTGTGGCCGAACACTGCAGGAGTTATGACGAGCAGTCCAGAAGCAGTGCCGAGCACTTCAGGTGCTATGCAGGGCACTCCGGCGGAAGAAGGAACTCCATCACCCCTGATCGAGTTCGCCTCACCTCCAAGTGACATCACTGAGTTTGTGGACGCCTACCATGAAGGTGAGGAGTTGAGGTTCCGTAGGCTGGACGACATCGTCGGTGGCACAGGTCCCTCAGGTATGGCGGGTAGGCTGCTCAACGACGCAGAGCTGCTACTCGTCAGTGCAGAGGAACCACCCACGTTCGCGCTAGCTGAGCGCGATGGAAACTGGCGACGGGCAATGCTGGAGGAGATGAAGGTGATCGAGAAAACGAGACTTGGCAGCTCATCGATCCACCCCCAGGATGCCGTCCGATCAGCCTGAAGTGGGTGTACAAAGTCAAAAGGGACGAGCTCGGCGCCATTGTCAAGTACAAGGCGCGCCTCATCACCCGAGGCTTTGTCCAACGCGAGGGCATCGACTTCGAGGAGGTCTTTGCACCAGTAGCGCGCATGGAGTCGGTCCGTTTGCTACTTGCTTTGGCGGCAGCAAAGGACTGGCGCGTCCATCACATGGACGTTAAATCGGCCTTCCTCAACGGTGAGCTGGCGGAAGCGGTCTTCGTCGAGCAACCTCCGTGGTTATTTGTCAAGGGAGAGGAGCACAGGTGCTCCGATCGCGCAAAGCGCTCACTGGCCGAGGCAAGCCCCTCGAGCATGGAACGCCAAGCTTGACACCACGCTGGGTGAGCTTGGGTTTCAGAGGTGCGCAACCGAGCACGCGCTCTACACGCGACGACGGGGGAAGGAAGAACTCGTGGTCGGCGTGTATGTGGATGACTTAATCGTCACCGGCGCACGCACGGAGAATATCAACACTTCAAGCGAGAGATGGCAGCTCGTTTCGAATGAGCGATCTCGACGCTCTCTCCTACTACCTCGGCATCGAGGTGAGGCAGGGAAGGAGGAACTCACGCTCGGGCAAAGCGCGTATGCCTCAAGCTGTTGGAGAGGAGCGGCATGGTGGAGTGCAAGCCATGCGTAACTCGATGGAGGAGCGGTGAAGGCGACGAAGGATAGCACCGCGGCGACAGTAGATGCAACACTCTACCGAAGCATCGTCGGCGGTCTGCACTACCTAGTCCACACAAGGCCAGACATTGCGTTAGCCGTGGGCTACGTCAGTCGCTTCATGGAGGATCCCAGAGAGGATCACTGGGCTGCGGTAAAGCGGCTACTACGCTACGTCAAGGGGACGGTGAATCATGGAATTATCTTCCCAAAGACTGGGGGAAGTAGGCTGCAGCTCACGGTGTTCAGCGATGCAGACATGGCGGGGGACATCGACGGACGACGGAGCACCTCTGGCGTACTCGTCTTCCTCGGGTCAGCCCCAATTTCATGGCTGTCGCTGAAACAGAAGGTGGTAGCGCTATCTACGTGCGAGGCAGAGTACGTAGCGGCGGCCACAGCGGCGTGCCAAGTTGTGTGGAAGACGCCGGCCGCCGGGTGAGCTAACCGGTGTGGAAGCTCACCCACCAAAGACCGATGGTGGACAACCAGCCCCGCCATCGCCCTCGCGAAGAATCCGGTTCTGCACGACCGGAGTAAACACATCGACGTGAAGTTCCACTTCCTCAGGGACTGTGTTGATGGAGGGCAGATCGTCATCGAGTTTGTCGAAACTGGTCGGCAACTCGCGGACGTCCTCACCAAGCCGCTAGGAAGACTTCGACTCACGGAGCTGAAGGAGATGATCGGCATGGAGGGGTTACAAGGGTTAGCAGTAGGATTAGGGGAAGATTGTTAGCTAATCTACTGCCACCTTGTGAGAACACAGCAGAGGAAGGCGGCGCCGACTTAGCTGTCTGCTGTGTGTGAACACAGCAAGGGAAGGCGGCGCCGACTTTGCCCCCTCTTTGTGATCAAGATGGCAGCTGTAGGTGCAAAGCGCCGCGACGGCTCACCCTCACAAAGATCAGAGGAACAGAGCAGTGGTGGGCGCAGAGTCAGCCCTCGCCGGGTTATCTAGTTGTGTGTGCGGCATGGGCGGCGCACATGGACTAGATAGTTAGAGTTGTATAAATAGACATGTATGGCAACTCAAGAAAGAGAGCTCAGATTTGCCATCACACAGACGGGGCTTCGCCATTATTTGTTGCCTTGTATTGTGCGTGCTTGCTCTGTTTTCCCTTCCTCTTCTAGCTCGATCCGTAGTGTGTGGGTACGGACAACGCCGGTACATGGTCTGCACGGCTAGTGGGTGCTCGGCAACACTAGCGCGTGCTCGGCGAGACCGACAAGTGCTCCACTCGCCTGAGCCGGTGGTTGGCAAGATCGGCTGGAGTGGTTCACTGTCGTGAGCCGGTGATCCTGTGAGACCAACGAAGTGGTCTGGAGATCATCTCGGTGGTGGGAGGCTAACTGTGGGCCAACAAACTCCAGCCGAAGAAATATAAAAACTTACAATTGAGAAATCCATGAATTTCAGGTCATCTGCAAAGTTATCATCCCTTACCCGCCCTCCTGTAAAATCGACCATCTCAACACGGAACAATTCGCCTTCAGTTACATCAACAACAGAAGGGATATCTGGATGCCAGCGGTTGTGGAGAGGGACCTTTTGCTCCCATGGCAGCTTCTTCACATCTATGGGCACTACCAGTCTAGGAGTCAGTGGAGCCATGTTTCATTACAGTACCTCAAGAACTTGGTCCCTTTGTAAGCTTCATGCACCTTTATAATGGTAGGATATGCATGTTGATGAATCTGCTAATGGTAAAAACAAGAAGGAGAAAACGAATCACAGGAAGACATTTTTCAAACAAACATACACTTGGGAAGCTCAGTTGAAGCCGAGCAGTTTTTCACCTTGCCAAAGGACAGTTTCACCTTGCTATACTATTTGTGTTTGGAGTTGCTTTGGATAACCTAGTCACTATCTGGTAGGAATTTTTTTGTTGGTCTGGCCCATCCCTATAGACTATCCAGAGCTATGACGGAGAGATATTTTCTTGTCCTATAGCAGTACTTACCAACCAAATTGGCTTGTCTTATTCATTTGTGTTTTCCACAGACTGCGACATGCAACACTTAGGTACTGGTGCTGGTGCACAAAATTGTCCATCCCTTCGAGGCCTTTTTTTTTTTGGTTGGCAGTATGCCAACGGAATGTCCATCCCTTCGAGGCCTCGATTCTAGGGGGTGTCACACAAACGTCACACACAACGTTTGCCTTCCTGCTAAACTGGACAACACCATAGAAGAAGGGACAATCTAGAGCTGGCTTCTTTTGAAGAAAATCTGCAACTTGCTAGTATGTAGCTAAAAGTTCTATATTTGTTCCAAGAAGCAGAATTGACAAGTACTTCTGCAGAAAGCTACATTAGTATTTCCCTTTTAAGAGTTATTTGAAGTATTGTATAACTTACCTATTACAAGATATAATTGCTACTCTTGAGCCAGCAGTGGAAATACAAAGTTTTACCAGTATGTAAGAAATACATTTAATATAATATTATAAATCCAAATCTCTATTCAGCATACAGTTGGAACAACTTGAAAATAATAAAGCATTGCATAAAATAAGAGTTAAAGACTAAATTGATTTATACAACCAAAAATATATTTTAACACTTAGGGCGTGTCCAGGACTGCTCAACAAACTCCACCGTGGAGCAGTTCCACAAAAAACCTGAAGTTTGTGGAGCACCCCTTAGGTGCCCTCACAATTCCACCTTTTTTTCTCGAGCAGAGTGTGTGGAGCTGAACTTGTTTGGCTAAAAAAACGTGAAGCGGAACTGAAAAACGTGGAGTGGAGCAGTCCCAAACACCTCCTTATTTGTGCTATCACAAAGCTGCCTCATCTTATTAACCTTTTATAAAGTGTGTGTTCAGCTTCCAAACATTCGTGATCCAGCTGGTAGTGAAAGGAAGGGCAATGGTACAGATTGACTGAACCACAACTCCACAATGCTCATTCCATTAAATATCCACCACTCATATATAGTTCTCTGAGTTGTCACGTGTCCTCTAACATCCTCCTAAGGCTACAACCAGCATCGTTTGTCAAGCTCATTTCTTCACCCGCTTTGGCTTCAGCCTCCAGAGGCCATTTCAGGAGTTCAGCAGCATCTGTCTATAGTATGCTAGTACTGGATTAACAGTGTGTGTTGGTTTCTTGTGTGCAAGGTAGAGTGAATCTGCCAGCTGCCTGGTTCTTTCATATTATACCATCCTCACTTCACTGCTAGTTACATACTTGTGTGTGAAGTCATTTCTTTTTTTTAAACGAAAGTGTGAAGTCATTTCTCAAGTTGAGCCTATGACCATAGTACCACTATCTCAGCATGACTTCGACAAGATCACCACCCCAAATAAGAAAATTTCTAGAGAGTAATGCACAACTTTGTAGCAATACAGACACAGACAATATAGCACCACTCAGGTGTTTCTGTCCTCATACATGATGACTGCCTGACAAATCGAAGATCTACATTATGGATTCCAGGTCAAGTACATAGATGATCCTTGGAAGTTGGAAATATCAAGATGATTATTTGTGTGTATAAAGTAGAAGGATACGGCATCAATTTCCAGATCAGATATGCCCCTAGGGCGCCCTTGAGCCACTTTGGTCTTGGGTGACAGGAAGATGCCCATTGTTTGAGCAGCTCAGGAGATCTGGAAGTCTTATCAATTTTGGTCCCAGTCTTCCTCTCAAGTGTTTTGGCTTTATATCCTATGTTAGCAATTGAAATGTTATGCAGTGAAGTTAAAAAAAGGATTCATGTAAAAGAATACTTATGAAGCAAGGATATACTCTCTTGACTTGTCCAACATGACTAGTTTGATATAAACTAAGACCAAGTTTAATCGTGAAATACAAATTCAATCTGTCCTTAGAGAAAATAATTTATTCACCCTGGCTATTGTGTCTGCTTCATGTAAAATTCCAGTATTAACATTTACAAGTTGTTCATCTCGTTTGACCATATTAAACGTAACTTTCAGGGAAAAGTTTATTTTTGATTGTTGAGTCTCTTGTATCACAGACTGCTTTATAAGAAATAACTCAGCGATACATGCCACTGGCCAAGTGTGATCAAGCTTACTCACATAATCTACTTTCAACAAAATGGTAGCTAATATAAATCTACTTTTACTGAACCATTGATCAAGCCCAGCTCACACCGCATGAAGTAAATTGGCTCATATCAAATCCCCTGATGTATGCTGTTCTGGTATTACATAAGCTAATCCTATTAGCATCAACATTGACATGCTGTGATTCGTAGAGCCTACTCACAATTAACTGACAGCACAGGCACTACATTTTTTATTTTCCAGAATCAGATAACACATAGTATCAGCAGCTCACCTCAGATATTTAGATCAAACATCAGACCAAAGGACATAATTATTTAATAGTCTGATAATGAACAGTGGAGAAGGAACAACAACAAATATAATGCATCACATCACAGTAAAAAGGAATAAGGAAATTGTGTTGGTCTGTTAAGGGTGAACCTGATCAAATATTGCTGTAGGGATGGCAAGAGTTGCAACTGCATTAGGAGAGTCTACTATTCCAGAGATCCTACCCTCACAGGGACAGCAAGATAGTAAGAGATACACCTGTACATATCCCCCAATGTTAAGGCAAATGTTCAACATATATGGTACTTAGAGGATAATCAGTAGTTAAACAACTCGATGATACAGTTTTAAGTGTATGGATGGCCTCTCTCGCTCCCACCCCTCCCCTCCCCGGCGCCCTCCCATACAGCAGCCCCACGTCGGTGCCTGCTCATGGCCCGACGGCCACCCTCCCAGTCGAGCCCCTTCAGCCCTCCTCCTCCCTGACAACCCAGGTAGGTCGCTCCAAAGGTGAAAGGTGGCGCGACGCCAGTCCGTCCTCATCTGCGGGCGGCTCCTCTCCCGTTCCTTCGTTCAAGGAGGTGCTCCTTTCTGGTGGCGCTTCTTCGTCAGCCTTGCCGCAGCCGGTGGTGGCTGAAGTTCGCCGGCCTCCGAGAATCGTTCTCCGGTCGCGGGCCCCTCAGACGTCTGCCGGAGAGGGCCCTGACGGGGCCGGGTGGCATCGGTACGAGGGTCGTCATGCTCGCAAGCGGCGGCTACGGGGGCTGCGCGAACCTCGTCGCTCGGTGCCGGCGGACCTCAGGGGGAGGTGTTTCAATTGTCTATCCCCGTCTCACCATGCGGCCTCCTGCTTGAAGGGGCCTCGCTGCTTCAGGTGCCGGGCGATTGGCCACCGTGCGTCCGTCTGTGGTGGCCGTGGCCAGGCTCTACACGTGGCGGCTCCTCGGGCTCTCCTCGTGTGGCGTCCTAAGTCCACGCTGGGAGACTCGAAGTCTGTGAAGATGGTGTCCTCAACAGCTGCGCCTGACGATGGGGGCTCCGGGGCGGTGGGGGCGGCGGCTGTTCCAGGCACGCGGACGAGACGTCATCGCTGAGTCAGGAAGCGGCGCCGTTCGAAGGCTGCTGGCTCGGGCGGTCCGTCTGGCCAGGAAGATGAAGAGAATAACGTGTCTGCTGCTTGCGATCATGCTCCGACCGTCTCCGGTGATGCTCCTGCCCGGCCTCGTCGTGTCATTGATCGTTCAGCTAAGATGTCCAGGGCTGAAGATGAACTTCGCAATGCGCTCTCGGTCTCGATTGTTGGAGACACCGCGACTCTTTCGGTTGACGTTCTGGTTGATGAGTTAGCTCGCCGCCATGAACTCCCGATCGAGTCGCTGGAGTTTCACAGTCTGAGCCGTGAAGATGGTCTGCTGATCCTCCCCGATGAAGCTTCTGCTGTCCGAGTCTACAATGAAGGAAGGCCTCTTCACTTGCCTCTGTTCACCCTGTTCTTCCGGCGCTGGTCTCGGTTCAAGGGTGCGTCTGCAGTGGTGCTGCCCTCGCTTGTTGACATTGAGCTGAGGGGTATACCTGCACATGCATGGGAACTGGAGACGGCAGAACATCTTCTGGACGAGTGGGGCTGGGTGCGCGAGCTCCATCCTGCTACGATTGATCGCAAGGACTATTCGGTTTTCCGCTTGAAGGCTTGGTGTTCTCAGCCGGAACTCATCCCGACGACTTTGGACTTGGACATTGTTGAGCCCCCGATACAAGTTGAAGTTTTTCCGCCGGTGAAGCGTGCGTTAAGGTATGAAATCAAGATTGCAGTTTCTGCGTCGACTTCGTTTGGGATGGAAGACGATCTGCCTTCGCCTCCGCTGCACGACGACTCCGACCAAGGGAGGCGTCGACGCCGGCGTCAAGCCCCTGCCTCGCCGGAGTCCGTCGCCCTTGGGTCTGGTGCCTCCGGTGGTGCCCCGCGGGTCCCTGTGCATCGGCGATTGGGCGCTGGCCCGGTGGTTGTAGACCAAGGGGCGGAAGTCGAGGATTCGATTGATGGCGCTAACTCTGCTGCGCCCGAGGCAACGCAGGCGGCGGCTTCACAGCCCGTGGAGCCCGAGGTGACGCGGGCGCCTTCAAGTCTCTCGCCTGCCTCGTCTCTGCCGGTGGCCATTGATGATCCGGCCACTGGTCTTTTTGCCCGGATTGGCGAACGAAGATTTGATCCCTCAGACGTCGGGATTTCCGTTCTGGTTGTCGGAGGCTGGTCCTGCCTCGTCGGTTCGGCTGGATGAAAATCTCAGCAACGACACATGGTGGGCTAAGGATGGCACTACGCCCGATCTCCGGGGACCGGCCCGCCGCCCACCGCTTCGAGCCCACATTCCTCGAGGGGTCCTGACCAGCCGGGCCTGACGTCTCAGGTCATTAGTGGAGCGGGGCTCCTTGCTTCTCCATCTCTGGATGAAGCTCCAACCCAGGCTCCGGTGCTGGCGGCAATGAGCTCTTCGCCGGATCTTACCGCTGCTGACTCAGCGCCTATAGATGCCCAAGGCGTCTTGGCGGGCGGGGGTCACTTCTCTCTGTGAAGACCTATTCCGTAAGGCGGCGACGATATGCGGGGGACGGCGTGGCGCGGCTCCGCTTCTGAGAACCTCTCCGGCAAGCGTGGAAGCCTTTGGCGGGCGGCGGGCGTTGATGTCTTTGGCCGTGACTCCAGACCAACCTCTCGCCCTTGGTCCTGGGTGTGTTGAGGTCATGGCTGAAACTCCGCCTGCTGCCACACGCAGGTCTCCCAGCGGCAAGGCCATCCTTGAGTCTCCGTCGAGGCGCAGATCAAGGTTCATGAAGAAAATCTCTAAACGGATTGAAAAATCCTTCCTACTCGCGCGCGCCCGAAGCCAAGAGCCCGGTCTCACACGTCTGCTGCCCCACCACGAAGTAGGAGAATTGCGGGTGTTGGGCCAGAGTCACCATCCGGAGTTGTTCCCACCAGGTACAGGAAAAGAGTTATGACAGTCCTGAACGTCGTCAATGAAAATGATGGTATTCATCAAGATGTTCTGGATGCTTATGGCAAGTTGTTCGGTCAACCTCTCCCTGAATCTCATGTTCAGCCTTAGCGGCTCTTTTTGGTTGGGCAACCCGGATGTGTGGGGAAGTAGAGACCATTCACGATAGTGGGGAGGCGTGTGTTGCGGTCGTTATCGATTTTGTTCTCTCTCGTCTGGGTCGATTTCCTTCTTCATAACATAATGAATCCTTCAAACATCCTCTCTCTTTGGAATGTTCGCGGCCTCAATTTGAGGGCTCGCCAAGATGCAAAGGCGTCACGCTAGTGAATTCCTCTCGTGTTGACTTTGTTTGCTTACAAGAGACAAAAATGCCGGTAATTTCTCAGGGCGTCATTCTTTCAATGTTGGGCTCGGTTTTTTCTCATTGGGTCGTTTTTGGAAATTTGTTGGTGCAAGTGGAGGAATCCTTCGGCATGGAGGCGGGGATCTTGGCCCGACCCTTCGCCAATCGTGTTGATGAACACAGATTTACATGCAGTTCTCCCTATTTGGGCCTGCAACCTTGGTGGCTTACTTGTGTATATGGGCCTCAAGGTGATGAGAGGAAAATACTCTTTTTACAAGAATTAAGAAATGTGAGATCTGCTTGTCAAGGACCCTGGTCTGTTCTTGGGGATTTTAATCTCATCACAAATGTTGAAGATAAAAACAATGGGATTCTTAATAGAGCAATGATGGGCAGATTTCGCCGTCTAATCAATGAATTGGAGTTAAAAGAGCTGCCCTTGCAAGGTCGAAAATTTACATGGTCAAATCAGCAAGAATCCCCTACGCTTGTCAAGCTAGATAGAGTGTTTTGTTCCTCAGAGTGGGAAAACCTGTTTCCAAACTGTCTTCTGCAGAGCGGCGCCTCCGATGGCTCTGATCATTGCCCCCTCCTTCTGGGTTTGCATGATGTTCAACCTCGCAAGGCAAGATTTCATTTCGAATCCTTCTGGTGCAAACTTGAGGGGTTTCAGGATGCAGTGGAGACTGCTTGGACTTCAGTGGACGCCTCCTGCTGCCCATTCGACACCCTGGCAAGAAAATTCAGAGCTACTGTCAGAAGATTACAAAGTTGGAGCCAGAAAAAAGTGGGGCATGTCAACACTCAATTGGGGCTGGCCAGAGAGATTTTGCACCAGCTTGAAATTGCTCAAGACCATTGAGCCCTCTCTGGCCTGGAGCTCTGGTTGCGTAACAAACTCAAGCTGCACTCTCTGGCACTCTCGTCTCTACAGCGCACCATTGCGCGCTGCCGATCTCGCATCTCATGGCTCTGTGAGGGCGATGCCAACACAGCCATGTTTCACTCCCATGCTAGGCATCGGATGAGGAAAAATTTCATATACAAGCTCACAACTGATGACGGTTTGGTTCTCACAAAACATGAGGAGAAGGAGCAGAATATCTTCAATTTCTATAGTACTCTCTTGGGTGAAAATCTGGATCGGGGTGTTACAGTAAACTTGGAAGCACTAAATGCACCAAATCTTGACCTATCCGAGCTAGATGATCCTTTCTCTGAGGAGGAAGTTTGGAAAACTATCAGTTCCTTGCCTCCTGACAAGGCCCCAGGCCCCGACGGTTTCACCGGAAAGTTTTACAAAGTCTGCTGGCCTATAATTAAGCAAGATATTATGGCAGCAGCTTCAGCTGTTTGGAGCAGGAATTTCAACAATTTTGAGCTTCTCAACTCTGCCTTCATCACTCTCTTACCAAAAAATGATGATGTCACGAGCATCAGGGACTACAGACCAATAAGCTTGGTGCATTCCTTTGCCAAACTCATAACAAAGTTGCTCGCTAATAGGCTTGCTGGTCGTTTGGATCGCTTGATCACACCAAACCAAAGTGCTTTTATCAAGGGTAGATTCATCTTGGATAACTTCATGTTGGTTCAAAGCACACTACAAAGTATCTACATCAAGCAAAAAACAGGCTCGCATTCTCCTAAAGTTGGACATCACTAAAGCTTTCGATTCAGGTTTCGGCCTTTTATTTTGGAAGTGTTAAAAGACGTGGGTTTTGGGTGCATTTGGTGTGACATCATCGGTGGGTGTTAGCCTCTTCATCCACTCGAGATCTGTTGAATGGCTCTCTCCGGGAGAGAATTAAACAACGCCGGGGCTTAAGACAAGGAGACCCGCTCTCCCCAATGCTCTTTATATTGGCCATGGATGTTCTCTGTCTTTTGTTTTGAAAGCAACCAAGAAGAACTTCTCCAACCCCACAGCTAGAAGGAATATACAACACCGGATCTCCTTATATGTCGATGACGTGGTCATTTTCCTTCGACCCTCGGTGAGTGACATCAGAATCACCCTAGATTTGCTGCAGCTTTTTGGGGAGGCTTCGGACTCGAACCAATATCTGAGAAAAGTAATGTCCTTCCCATTCGGTGTTAGGAAGAGGACCGTGCAGATCTGCTTATGCATCTCCCCGCCAGATTTCTGAATTTCCTTGCAAATATCTGGGAGTGCCTCTCTCTCACACAAGGTGACAAGAGCCCAAGTCCACCCTATCATTGATAAAATTGTCGACAGATTGCCGGGATGGAAAGTGACCGCTCACTAAAAGCTGGTAGGAAAATTTTGGTACAATTTGTTCTCACCTCTATGTTAATATATATCGGCAATGGCCCCGGATCTTCCTTCACTGGGCTTTGAAAGCGATTGATAAGATCAGAAGGGGTTTCTTGTGGAAGGAAGAAAAGATGTGAGGGTGGTCACTTTGTTTGGTTGCTCGCCCAAGGTAACCCGGCCTCTCTGGAATTGGGGGCTTGGTATTTCACAATTACAACAGCTAGGGTGGGCACTCAGAATGAGGTGGCTCTGGTTGCTCAAAAGCGAGCCCGACAAACCATGGAATTTTTTTCCCATTCAAGTGCATCACTCTGTCGAGAACTTTTTCTCAAAGCAGCCATATCTTTTGAGGTCGGCAATGGTAAGAATACACTTTTTGGGGTGATAAATGGCTACATGGACAGAGTCTTGAAATGCTTGCTCCACTCTTGTTCAACTCTGTCTCTAGCCGTGCAAAGAAAAAAGAACAGTGTATGACGCTCTTATCGATGGTAGATGGGTTGCAGACATAAGAGGTGCCCGCGACTTTGTGGGTGTTCTCGATTGAATTTCTCGATCTCTACGGGACTTTTGGCTGAGGTGGTGCTACGGTAGGAAGTGGATGATTCTCACATTTGGAGGTTCTCTTCCACAGGGAGTACTCACTAAGCCTAAGTCGGCTTATGAAGCAATGTTCATAGGGGCCACTCATTTCAAACCCAGGGAAAGAATCTGGAGGAGTGGGCGCACGAAAGTGCCGGTTCTTTATGTGGCTGGTTGCCCATAACAAATCTTTGGACGGCTGATAGACTTGCTAGGAAGGGATTGCCGCATCCAGAGCAATGTCCATTATGTGATCAAGAGGAGGAGACGATTAATCACCTGCTTGTTTCCTGTGTGTTCTCGCGCCAAGTTTGGTTCATTGTCTTCCAGCAATTTGGACTGCAGTGTCTTGCCCCACAACCTGGGGACCTGCTATTAGATGTGTGGTGGGAACAGGTGAACACTAGGGTGACTGATCTTGTAAAGCAAGGCCTGGACTCCTTGGTTATCCTGGTGGCTTGGGCCATCTGGAATCACAGGAACCGCTGTGTGTTTGATGGACAGCAACCTGAGCTGTATGGTTTGCTCCGTTCTATCAGGGTTGATCTATACATGTGGGATATGGCTAGGGCTCGAGGCATTTCTCAACTCCTCGCCCTGCAGCCTCCTAGTTGATCTTTTTTTCCTGGTCATGGGTAGTTCCTGGATGTAATAGGTGATCTAGCGTGTGTGTTTTTGTTGGAGTTTTTTTGTCTGGTTTTCTCTCCTTTCAAAAAAAACAGTGTACTACCTGGGTGCTTTACCCTTTTTTCTTCTTAATATATTGATACGCAGCTCTCTTGCGTGTTCGAGAGAAAAAAAAAATCAGTAGTTACCCTACTGCCTACCTGCTCCTTGGAGTACCCAAATCTGGAAAGGTACTCAATGGCATTCAGGACTGCACGCTTGTAAGCAACTGATGCATCAAGGAAATGCTGCTTCCCAGATTCATCCACACTTATGCCCTCAAACACTAACCACTCTGAGAAACGTGGCTCAACAGGACCGATCTCAAAGATAGGGTTCACATGTAGTGGTGTCGGACCAACTGGGGACAAGTATTCCTTCATCCCCCCTCTTATGATCTCGCACCTATACACAATGCCACAGGGGACTGTTAATTCTGAGAAGCGCACAAGGGAAGTTGAATTTCCATAGGCAGATTTTATTTATCCAGCTGACAGTCATCATGTACAGCAACATTGATTTGAATCAGCTGCGTGGTTCAGAAATAATTGATCACTGATGGAGTGAGTGTATCTGAACCGTTACAAATATACAAGCTAGAAACCGTTAATGTAAGTTTATCTATTGTGATGACAGAATAGAACATCAACTAATGCAACGCCATGAAAACATGATATAGCAAATCCCATTCTTTATGAACTATTTGAGAAATCCCATGAACTTGCTTCCTATTCTTCATGAGTTATCTGAGAAATACCATGCAAGCTGCTATGAAGATGACTGGTGCTAGTGTACCGGACTAGTATCTTTATAAAAATCGATGTGACATAATAATGTGAGGTTTACTACAATGTTGGATCTGAAATTCTGATATGATGCAGGTGATTGTTTGGTCCATCCTTAGGTCCAGTAGCCGAATGCATGTTGTCTGCCAGACATATTTATAAATCACAATATAAAAAGTAATACTGAAGTGTAAATAAGTACAAAGTTTATTACTTTAGCTCAAGGAATCCACTCATTTCGATTGCTCCACAAAATGAAACTTCACCATCGCCCTGGGAGAAGTGCATATCACCAGTGCTAAGATTTGCTCCTTCAACAAATACTGGTAGATAAACTTTGGAACCTCTGCTTAGATTTTTTATGTCACAATTACCACCATTCTCCCTTCCTGGAATAGTTCTGGCTGCTTCATTTGCCATTTTGTGCCATTCAGCAGTCCCTTCCTGAATCTGCACAGTAGTGCACTAATTATGAACATGGCACTCAACCAAACAGGTAGCAAGTTATACTTAAGTCTGACAGATTAATGTTGTTTTTTTTTAATGTAAGATTAATGTTGCTTTGTAGGTCACAAAAAAGGATTAATCGTACAGGTGTGACTCTACCCTACACAGAGTGAAAAACACAAATCTAGAATCAACACAATAAGCAGGTGGGTGCTCATGCCTTTCCAAGTAAGCAGTTCTCAGGGGTCGGTAAATTAGCAAGGGGCCTCTGGTGTAGGACTTCACACAGTTTAAGAGCCTGTGGACTTGTCTCAGCCAATCTTTTCTCCCTTTCATTCCATATATTAAGAAGTTCAACTGATGGTGCAGTTCCCACTATACCAGGATGAGTCAATCCTGGAAAACGAACACCTGGTATAGGCCAAAACATAATTATGGAAGGATCCAAAACTGCAAAGCTTCATTCACAGCAATAACAAGAAACTTTACCTGGTATCTGAGGGGAGTATGCATAAATTCCTTCGAAATACCAAATGGCCTTTCTCGCAGTAGGAAAGTGGTCAGTTAAGAACCCACCTCCATTCTCTCTTTCAAATATTGCAGTATAACCCCACTCATCTCCAGGAAGTGGGCCAAGGTTGCAGATTTCTACCGCAAGAAGATCACCTGGTGAAGCTGGAACCCCTTCAGAATCAACTATTCTTAGGGGGCCACTCAGATAATGAGTCTGTAGAATATCTGTAGTCAGTCTAGCTCACAATGAAAGCTATAGAGTAAATAAAAAATTGAAGACATCTCCAACAACAGCAAAATATAAACTTACAATTGTGAGATCCAGGAATTTGATGTCATCTGCAGAGTTATCATCTCTAACCCGCCCTCCGGTCCAATCTACCATCTCAACGCGGAACAATTCCCCTTCGGTTACATCAGCGACAGGAGGGATATCTGGATGCCAGCGGTTATGGAGAGGAACCTTTTGCTCCCATGGCTGCTTCTTCACATCTATGGGCACTACCAGTCTAGGAGTCAGAGGAGCCATGTTTCATTACAGTATCTCCTCAAGAGCTTCTTCCCTTTGGAAGCTTTGTGCACCTTTATAATGGTAGGTATACATGGTGCTGAGTCATGCTAAAAGACAAAAACTAGAAGCGAAAGGATTCCAGGGAAAACATGATTTAAAACATTCATAATCCTGTGAAGCACAGAAATATGAACGGTGGATCTGGTTACTAACCCAAGTTTTCTTTGCAAAGAAATATTCCAAAAAAAAAGGGCACGGTTTCACCTACTGCCATATCATGTGTTTGGAGTTGCTTTCTATAACCAAGTCACCATTAGGTAAGAAGTTTCTTGCTGGGCCCGCACATCTCTATAGACCACTAAAAACTAAGAGGGTAAGATATTTTCTTGTTCCATAGCAGTACCAACCAACTTAGCTTGTCTCATTCGTTTGTGTTCTGCACAGGCCATGACATGCAGGACTTGTGCTACTGATGCACAAAATTAGTTTTTTTAGGCAATACTCCAACATAATATATTAATATCCGTGTCCATCCCCAGAACACTAGCCACTTGGGCTTGTGAGTGTCAACAAACCGAAGTTTGCATTCCTGCTAAATTGGACAAGATCATACAAGCAGGGATAATTTAATGCTGTTTGTGTTTACACAAGATTCACAGCTTGCTAGCAGGTAGCTAAAAAAAATTTATTCATTCAAAGAAGCAGAATTCAAAAATAATAATGGAAGCAAGTAAACTTTTCCCATTTAAGAATTATGAACTGTTATGGGCATGGGCCTTGAGGCCCACCAACAGTAGGGCAGCAGCAACAGTCAGTGGCGTTTATCATTAGTTATAATTGTCATTTGAATTATCTGGTTGTTAACAGGTTGTTAGAGATAAGATTAAGTTGTTGGGCTTAGAGATTTGCTTGTTAGACTGTTTTGTTAGGATCATGTGTTAGGAATGTGTATCATTTATATCAATCACACAGGAACCCTAAAAAGCAGTAAGAGCCTGCAGAGGTAGGGTGGCTAGCCGGTTCTTTGTTCTATCCCATCTATCCTAGTCCATCTATATCATGAACAGTACTGTAAAACCTCCCTGCTAGTGTTATAGAATAGAATTGTTGCTGCAGACCCAACAGTGGGAATACAAACTTTTGCCAGGGTGTAAGAAATACATAACAGAATATTATTAGTCCAAAACTACAAATTTCTATCTAGCATATTGCTGGTAAAACTTGGAAATAATGAAAAAAAAATGCATAGATGAGAGTTAGAGACTAATCTATTCCCCCAAAAATGTCCATATTTAAATGAGAAGACTCAATTACATTTGCTATCACTGAAGCTGATTCACCTTACTAACCTTTTACATGTCAAAAGGCTTGTGTTTCTAGCTTCCAAACATTTCTGAAGTAGCTGCCTAGAGTGACAAGAAGGGTGTGCTTCTACATGGACAGATTGAATGAGTCACAACCTCCATCTACTATCCATGACTTGTATGCTTCCCTGATCAGTGACCTGTCCTTTAACATCCTAAGGCCCAGTCTGCATCCTTTGTCAAACCCTTTTTTCTTCACCCACTACATGACCTCAGTCTACAATGGTCACTGTAGTGGTTCAGGCAGTGTCCATCTATAGATTTGCTTTTCAAGGCAGCATTAGTGATCTAGTTCGGAGTGAAAGGAAGGCATACTTAACTACCTGATACTGTACAGATTAATTGATCATCCAATGTTCCTCACATAGCAGATTCCATCAAATTTCCATCACTTATATATTTGCTTAACCTGTCTAACATCCTAAGGCTTGCCTGGTGCAGTGGTGAGAGTTGTCTCACTGAGTCACCAGGTCGCGGGTTCGAAGCAGCCTCTCCGCAGATTTTGCGGGGGGAAGGCTTGCCTCGGTTTTTCCCTTCCCCAGACCCCACTCATGTGGGAGCCTCCGGCAATGGGTCTGCCCTTTTTTTTTTGTAACATCCTAAGGCTCCAGCCTGCATCCTTTGCCAATCTTTTTTTCTTCATCCGCTTCAAGACCTTCTCAGCCTCCAGCCACCTCCCTGTCTCAGCATACAAGTTTGCAAGCGTCACATAATGTGATGCGTTTTCAGGCTCCAACTCCACCAGACGCATTGTCACATCCTCACTCAAGACTGTATCACCACGGGCCTTGCAACCTTGCAATAGCAGGCCCCAGATGACGGCATTTGGCTGTGATGGCATTGCCTCAACAACCCTAAAGGCATCATCCAGGTGTCCAGAGCGACTAAGAAGATCAACCATGCATCCAAAGTGCTTGATCCCAGGTTGAAACCCATACTCGCCTTGAACAATCAAGTTAAATATTTTCCTCCCAATATCAACTAATCCAGCATGTGTGCATGCATAAAGAACACAAATTAGTGTGACAGCATCTGGACGAACACCATCAGCCTTCATCCTGTAGAACCAACGCAGAGCCATTTCTCCATCCTGCTCCAAAGCAAACGCTCCAATGATAGAGTTCCAGGTACAAACATTCCTCTCAGTCATTTCGGAGAATACACGGACTCCTTCCACAACATGTCCACACTTCCCATACATGTCAACAAGCGCAGTGCCTAACACGACATCCAGTTCCCATCCCTGCTTCTGAACGTACTGATGGATCCAGATGCCAGTGTCCGCAGCACCATGTGCTGCACAAGCACCAAGTGTAGAAACCATGGTGACGCGGTTGGGAGCAACAGATGCAGCAAACATCCGCCGGAAGGTGGCCAGAGCATGGAAACTGCGGCCGTGGTTCCTGTATGCGGTGATCATCGTTGTCCACGCGACGACGTCCGGGCTGGGCATTTCATCAAACAACTGCTCAGCGTGCCCCAGACCCGGATCACAGGCCGCGTAGCGAGCAAGGAGGGCGTTGCGGACGTGGAGGTCGCGCGCGAAGCCGGACTTGGCCACCTGAGAATGCACGACGCTGAGTTCGCAGAGAGAGGAGAGCGAGGTGAGCATCAACGGGAAGGTGTAGCGGTTGGGGCGAACGCCGAGGCCGAAGAAGTGGCGGAAGAGCGGGAGCGGTGAGCAGGCGGGGGCTGGGGGGAGGGAGCGGAGGAGGGAGTTAAAGACGAAGACGTGGGGCCTCGGGAGGGAGGCGAAGAGAACGAGCGCGGGGTCGAGGCTACGGAGGCGGCCGCAGGAGAGGAAGAAAGCGGAGACGACGGCGGTGGAGCGGAGGAGCGCGGGTTCCTGGAGGATGTGGACGCGGAGGGGCGCCAGGGCCGCGGCGGAGGTGCAGGTGTTGATCGCGTGCAGCGCGCGCGTGACGGCGGGTGGAGGCGGCGCAGTGGACGGGCGGAGCCGCGGCGGGAGGCCAGCAGGGTCGGCCATCACGCGGCGAAAATGCGATTGTGCTAGTAGCTTTCGCCTCGCGCTTGGCGTCCGAAGTCCGAACCACAAAGCACAAATGCTTGTTTCGAACAAAAACCGTGACGACGCGTTGGTTTTTGTTGGTAAGGCAAGTTCTGATAGGAGTGTCACGAAGTTTGAGTGGATATTGAAAAGGATGACGTCTCATTGAAATAGGAATTGGGTATATAATTCTACATCCATCTCAAATTACAAGACGTTTGACTTTTTTTACTCCAAATTTGACTACTCGTCTTATTAAAAAATTTATGTAAACATGATCAAATTTAAGTCATTCTCGAAGAACTTTTATTAATAAAGCAAGCCACGACAAAAGAAGTGATATTTTACATATATAGTGATAAAAAGAGAGTTGGGGAGTTTCATGACGTGAAATGAGTCGGCATCGTTTTCCAAAATAATATAAAGCCATTTTTTTAGATTCATAGTTCTACAGTACATTTAGATATAGTGTACATATAAATGTAATAACAAAAGCTAAGTATAAAAAAAATACCAAAACGGCTTGTATAACTCAAAAAGCTTCTTGTGAATCAGAATGATAGCCGGCGGTCCACTCAGTCTAAATAAAAACCGTCGCTAGAAGATACATATAAAGATAAACATAGGTAGCTCCTTTGTTCAGCAGACAATAACTGGTGGCGGTTTTGTGGCGAGAAACAGAAATGGTGAAGTGCAATCAGCTGGGGCAGGGAGTATCAGATAGAAGGCTGTTTCTATTTTGCACGCTGAAGCTCTGGTAAGCCGAAGCAGCGAAGCCTACAACATGTGGCGTAGTTGAGTATCAGATGGACTGATGCCACAACCACAAACTCACATCAACAGATTTGGATCATAGCTCCATTGGTCATTTAGTGCGGCCGAGTAGAGATATCATGGCCCTGTTCGCTTATGCTGAAATTTAGCTTATGCTGATGCTTATACTGATTTGTTGTGAGAGAAAAATATTATTCATTCGCTGAGAGCGATCATACTTAACGAGTTTGTTTCTTGATCTCTATTTGTAATCGAAATTGCAACAGTGTCAGACAGTTTAGCTTTCCATGTGCCAAGTTCTCTTGCCTCTGGCTTGGATTTGTTGCTGAGCCATGCCCCGGAGTTTGTATCAAACCTGTTGTCTGGCGATAGCCTACTGATGTCTAATGGAGGTGAATATTCCCATAAAAAAATAGAATCAATGTGAGGGTCTAAATAACCATTGGGCACCACCACAGTTATACAACAGATGTTAGGAGTATCTGGTATCAGGCTATCAGCTAACCATAGAGCACCACCACAATTATACAACAGATGAAATGCCTTTACATTACCAATACGAATTATAGCTATAATTTTACAACAGCACCCTGGAGGGAGGGATCGGCTGCCGCATAGGCGCATACCAACTGAGAACGCTGCGACACTGCCATTGTCGCTTGTCACAGGTGCTAAGACCAACAGGTATCTTGCACTGTTTATTCGTTCACAAGAAAGTGTTTATTTAGAACTAGTACCAGCTTCATGGCTCCTGGAACTTGATCGGTATTTGTGCCATCTGGGGCTGATGCTTCCTGACCTGCAGACGTTGCACAAGGAAGTCTTTAGGCTTTCTAACAGTACACGCCAACAACTGTTACTCCCTCCGCTCCAAATTATAGTTCGCTTTAGAGTTTGTTCTAATAGTACACGCCAACAAACTGTTCTTCTCTCCACCCAAATCATAGTTCGCTTTAGACTTTTTTGAACGAATCAGCAGAAGCACTGCTATATTCCTTTTAGATTTGCCCTTTAAACTTCTCTAAATTTGACCAAGTTTTTAGAAAAAAAAAATATATACAGACATCTACAAATTCAAATAAATGCACTATCAAAACATATTTCATGGAAATTTTAATGAAACTAATTTGATAATTGATACTGTAGATGTTGATGAATTTTTCTATAAACTTCATCAAAGTTAGAGAGGTTTGATTTAGAACAAAGCTATGACCTATAATTTAGAATGGAGGGAGCAGATCAAAATGAAATTGATTTTCAGGACCTTGATACCAGCCATTGATAATAGCTTGTGAGAGGCAACATAAACATGAGCTGAGTTGTCAATCTTTTTTTCGACGAAATAAATGACCTCAGACACGCCTGACTGTAAGAAATATCAGCATGCTGTTAGAACTCAAGCAATAATTATTAGAACTGCATGAAGAAATTATTTTTGTGTTGGCTGTTCTTTTATTAGACTTTCAGTGAAAGGAAAATGGCTGCATGGGGAATCGCGCTGGACTACCATACAAATGCCAAAGCCAAACAAGTAGATCTTTGTTGCTGAACTGCAGTGTGTATGCAACCTCACTTAATAAATTGAGCACAGGCAAGCTTTAACAGGGGAAGCTTGCAGTGGTTCATTGCAGTTTAGCATGAAAAGGCAGAGCCCATATCAAGCTTAGGTGAATACTTACAAGTGCATAGTAAGAAACTTGGGGATACATGTCGTGTACAAAATGAATGACAACATTGGCCAGTGTGGGAGAAAATTTAAATGCACTACCCTAAACTGCAACCATAACTAACATCATGATCCTACAAAGAGACAAACCTGAATAATAATCTTGGCACATTCATTGCATGGGAACATGGTGACATATAACTTCTGTGAGAGAAGAAACACAGAAAACCAGTAAAGCTTTTATAAAAATTGAATGAAATGTATAATGGTTTAGGAGACTGAAATGACCAAACCTGTCCAGCCGCTGAAGCATGGTTGGTATTTAGAATTGCATTAACCTCAGCATGAACAACGTAGCTGCTAGGATGCAAAAATACATATAATCGGTTACAATTTATATCATATAAAGTGCTGCTACTGGACTCCTCTTTCAATATGAGAATTTATTGTCGCCCTTGTCATGAGAATCAATAAGCAACATAAAATCCACAATCTGTACCTCAGGATTGTGCAACAAAGCCAGATTACTATAAATATAATAATCACTCAACATAGAATAATTTCACAAAGTTTAAGGCCATGAAACTGAGGGTGGAACTCATAGAGTAGAAGCAAGAAAGCACATATTCTGAAGTCAGC
Organism: Miscanthus lutarioriparius; assembly: GCA_904845875.1. NCBI lineage: Eukaryota > Viridiplantae > Streptophyta > Magnoliopsida > Poales > Poaceae > Miscanthus > Miscanthus lutarioriparius. Next base: position 26,132,154 of record CAJGYO010000006.1, on the reverse strand, counting down.
CTCACAGTGCTATGGTTGTTTCATTGCTCGTTTTTGTAAGACATTTGTTGTGCATTGCTCAGTTGAAAGAAATTAGAAGTATATATACACATAAGAGTTCTGGTACATCATCAATCAAATATTTAAATTAGTTTTTTATGGCAAGTTGTTTTCATACATTTGGGACAAGATCAATGAACATAGTTTAGTTAAGATCATGTATTGATAAATAGTATGGTGTCTGTGTCCAGAAAACATAGGTGTGTATCAATGGGAAAACAAAATAATGGCAATGAGACCAGGAATAACGAGAGAAATTAATTACTTACGGAAATTTTGTCGCTAATGGATTTCCATTTGCAGATTTCTGAAATAGAAAACAATTAGCAAAATAGTATCGCTTTCCTCATCATATGTGAAAGATGCAAACTTTTTTTGAAAAGTGAGGAAGTGAATCTGTGGATGTATTTTGAAACTGGCATGTGGTATTTGACTAGATTATTAATTAACCTTCTATTTCTTGTTGTTGAGTGGACACCAACTACTAATAGATCCAAAATAGAACTTCAGATAAAGAAAATGTACCTTTGCCCATGGAAGCTTGTCATCGGAACAACCTCTAGGGAAGCCATTGTAGCCAATTCCTGGTTAGAAAACAGCTGAGTTACATTGTCAAATACAATGTGCATCTTTAAATGTTGGACATGACAGCTATATTCATCACAATAGACCCATCACAGAAAATACAGCCATCAGCAACCAGAACAAGTTTATGGTGAACCAAGTTGCATATTGTCATAAGCCAAGATAGGCTCTATAAACGCACCACAGAAAAGATACCACTAATGCCATGTTAAATTAGGAATCAACTATTATAGAAATTATTTACTGCTCCCTTATTCCTGCTCTTGGATATATGATTGGAATAGCAGAACTGGGACCAAACCATCAAGAGTATGAACTAGACAGGAAAAAGTTATAGACTTCGCAAAAAAAAAAGGATGGAAGTTATGGAGTATGGGTAGTGAATTTCCAACATGAAGCACGGGAATAAACATACACACTCCAGCATTTATCAGCACAGATCATAGACCCAATACACCAGGCACTCTCCTGATCAAATTAATACATACACGAATGCATAGCAGTGTATACAGAGCATTCTGCAGCAGTACAGCTTCATCCTCACCTAGGATTATTCCCTCTTGGCTAACCAAACATGCTCCAACCTGAGTGAAATGGATGGCATATCAATCAATTCATAATTTCATCACTCACATAGGTAAAGGAACAAAAATTACATTATCTGACATACTGTGACAAATGTATTTCATGAGTATGCAAAGGATGCCAAAACAAGCATCTTCTCCCTCTTCCATTTATAACAAATCAAGCAGAAAGTGACATGTTTTAATCAAGACTACAAAGAAGTAATAGACTTATTTTAGTATTGTCACACAAAGTAGAAATGAAGTCTGTCGATTTGGTCCTTTTCTTTTATAAAATTTGAAGTGCTGAAATGGACTTGGAAAGATTTATTGAAGTGTTCAATACACAGATGTAAAGTTTTTCGCAATAGAAACAAAAGATCCTGTTGTTGCTAATTGTGGTGAATTTTATTCATCGTCGGTTGCAAAAGATCAATAGAGCATTGTTCAATGAAGTATAAATACTACTCCCTCCAAGTTGCTTTGACTTTTTTGGTGCATAGATTTTGGTATGTATAATTTGATACATGGAACAGAGGGAGTATTTAACATGGCCTAGTAACTAGTGCTAAGAAGGCTCTAGTAATACAGTGTGACTGAAATGTCAAGTCGACGGAATTTGACCATTTGATTGCATATTTAGACCTGTGCATGTTCCAGCATCAGTGCGTCACTAAGGAATTTCCGCAAACAGCTTTGGCGCGAATACATATCCAGTACAGATGTCGTTTACCTGCCGATTAGGATCCTTGGACCGTTCAGCCGAAAGGAAGGCGATCGCCATGAAGTAGTCGTCCCAGGAAATATACCTGCACAGACAAGCGCTATGAATCCGCACAGGAGACTCAAGACGAGCGGAACTGGCACAAGGATCGCTAACGAGGGTGGGACAGCGTGGACGAACCCTTCCCTCTTGGCAGGATCAAAGGGCGACTGCGCCAGCAGGCGCTCGGAGACGGATCCGTTGGTGGCGAGGGAAAGGTTCTGGGGTCTGACGGAGGATGTTCTGCGGGAAGACAGGAGGCGCAGCGCAGCTGCGGCAGCAACGGCGCCGGCCGCAGCTGAGAGAGAAGCTATGGCTAGATCCCTGGTCGAGGCCATCGCGCTCGCTCGGCGGGAAATGGGCGCGCTGGCCACCGGAGGTGTGGGTACGGTGCGGCGGCGACGCTATCTGAACCAGGAGGCAAGGATGCTAGGTTGGGGTTGGGGTTGGGGTTGGCCGGTTGGGGAATGGAGAACTGGGAGACCACGAACGCGGGAAAATTTGGGGCTTCCTTGGCTGTTCCCGCGCGTGAGAAGAAGGCAGTGACGCGTAGCCTCGACGAAGGTCCATTCTTGGTTTGGGCCTATGGGCCTCGTCGACTGTAGGTCCATAGTCCATACGTATTCTTTTCTCGCTGGCCCAAACAAAATTGTCGCTATGGTTTTTCCTACACTTGAAATCCTGACTTCAGGGTAAGCTCATTTTGACAAATTCTTGCTTAAGTAGCCTGCCTATGTATGTGATGAGTTGTTACTTCCTTCCAAAAGGGGTACATACCAAAATGGACACAATTACATCTAGATTCTTTTGGAGAGGAGCTGAGGATGTTTTCAAATATCATATGGCAAAGTGGGTATTAATTTGTAAACCTAAAATACATGGGGCTTGGGGATTATCAAAACAGAGATCATGAACCAATGTCTTCTTACTAAGTGGATTTGGAAGATTGAGACAGGGCCATAGGATTTGTGGTACAAACTATTGAAGGACAAGTATATGCAGAATAATAATTTCTTTGGTTCTGATCAAATTAGTTCTGGAATGGTCTTCATAAGGTCAAGCATTTGTTTCAGTGGGGAGCTGAATATAGTGTTTGAAGGGGATAAGGTTAGATACTGGCATGACTCGTGGCTTAGAGGTATACCATTGAAGATTTAGTTTCACACCTTGTATAATATCTGTAATGATCCAGATGTGATAGTTCGGGAAGCTTGGGATGGAAATGAGTGGTGTGTTTCTTTCAGAATAAGTTTACATGGTGAGCTAGTTGAAGATTGGGGGAATTTGAAAAGGCTTCTGGGAGAGGTTCAACTTGATTTGACTCGAGATGATGAAGTGAAATGGGTTATTGATAAGTCCAATGTCTTTACATCAAAGTCTCCGTACTATGCTATGATTCATGAGGAGGTCAGGGATCAACTTAGCAAATTACTTTGGAGAAGCAAAGTTTATTTAAAAGTAAAAAAATTCCTGTGGTAGATTTTCCATGATAAATTGCAAATTGCAACGTCTTTGAAAAAGGAGAGGTTGGCATGGTTGACATCTCTGTTGTATCTACAATAGACCTAAGACCGTTAAACACATCTTCTTTGAGTGTGTGTTAGCACAGCAGATTTTGTGTTGTATTAGAGACGCTTTTGGTTGGAATCACTTTCCAGTATCTATCCAAGAAGTTCTGTTTCAAATGGTTGCCAAGGAGGCTAGGAGTCCCTCAAAGGATAGCCTTCTTCTTCTTTGCAGGTTTGGCGTGGGCGACATGGATGGACCTGGAAGAACAGGAACAAGACGGCCATTGAAAAAAATTATCCCTCTAACCTAGATGTGGTGATTTACGTAACTATCAATCTTATGCGGGTGCGGGGAGAACTTCTTAAGGAGGACGATAAGGGCAAGCTGAGGAAGATAGCGCACTGCTTGGAGGATTGGATCAACAAGAAGAAGTGTTCAGACACGAGCTCTGATATAGTGTTTTGTGTAATGTCTGTTGTGTTTCCGTTTAGAGGATGTTGCTCTTTTCTTTTTGGTTTGTTTCGGTATTGTCATCGTAAGTTGGTTTCCCAGTTTGTAAGACTCGTAACTGCTTTCTTAAAAACGGAGTAATTCTTCTTTCAAAAATATACTCTTGTGAGATTCACCTAGATTTCAACCTTAGCATGGAAAGAAACATTTTGCACAATGTTTCTATGTTGGGTTCTGGACATATAGAGGTATATATAGATATATGATAGTTTTGATTCATGTAGGTGTAATGTGACTTGATTACGGTAGGTAACGGGCCAATCAATGCTTGTTTCCGTCCTCTTGTAATCAAGCTCTACCGTTAACACGTACCACTATACAAAGTCGATACAACTCTAGCCTTAGTGTAATCTGATAGTTTTTATTAACATTTTAGTAAGCAAACACTTCCTATGCTTTTTTAATTCTAGGAGCATTTATTCAAGTGAGCGTTAGTCTAGATCTAGAAAGAAGAGATGGAAACTACTAATATTTCTAATCAAAGCGTGCATCAAGGATCGGACGGACTAAAATGCTATTAAAACCCTAATTATCGATCCTTGCCTTAATAAATAGCCCTCTCAAATCCTACGCCACCACTCTGGTGACCTCTTTTAGTTTTCCATTTCGTTTTCTCCGCTCTTTGTCTTTGCGGTGCTCGTAGGGAGCGGAGTTAGATTTTCCCCCTTTCTACTCATCTCTCCCCTTATCCTTCTCCATATCTGGTGAGGTTAGGGAAAGAAAAGGTAAGCGGCTTTGTGAGGTTAAGGATCAGGGTATGGGCTTTGGTGGTTTGTTAGAGTTTGGCTGATTTAGAAGGGATTTTTGGAAATCTAATAGCAAAAGACTAGATTGGCGACGGTGTGGGCGCAAGAGCAGTGTCGCAGCCGACCGAGTAGTGAGAGAAAGCCTGTTGGACGAGGCAAGGGCAAAGGTGTCGTGGGATATCCTCACGACTCTGATAAGCGTTGCGGTAGGAAGTAGCTCTATAGATCTAGGGGCATAAAAACGCCAAAGGTGAAAAAGACAGCTAGCGTAGACGAGTCATGTCATGCTTGAGCTTGCTACCCTAGAGGGATAGGGCTAGAATGTTGTGATAATAATGGAGAACGTAGATTGGAGAAAGCCATTGGTTAGAGGTAGACGAGGCATTTCAACCGCTGGATTTTGATCATTCCATGACAAATTCTGGTGCTTAGTTGGATGAACCACCAGAGCATCATATAGACAATTTCTTCTACTTTGTGTCTACCATACCATCATGTCAACACATATCGTTGCTGATGTATCGGTGACCGCCAACCTCAGCACCGATAGTCACTATCAGCGTATCCGGGAGCACAACTGTTGATCCATCGGTGGATGGACCGCCAGCATCGGCATCAACGCCATTAAGCGTCGTTACCTTTTCCGTTGCGTTCTATGGGCCTGCAGAGAACCTCACTCACACAGTCGATGTCTACACTACACGGTGCTAAGACTCCTAAAAGGTTCCACCAACCACTCCGATAAGTTCTATGATCCTACCCGTCAGCCACAAAAAGTTTGCGTACATGTTTTATTTACAAAGCACAAAAAGGCACGTAGTTCACGTTCTGATCGCTTAGCTTATAAGCCATGCTCTTTTTTTTTTTACGGAGAATATTTTTCTATCGCAACAAATCAGCCGACGGTGCTTTCCATCGTTGCGCCAAGCGAACAGGGCACACAAAACCGCCGCAGAATACTAACCCCATTTTATTTGAGGTTTGTCTCAGTCTCAGGGAAGCGCTGGCGAGAAACGCCAATCGGCTGTGGCCGAACCGTCGTCAAATTCTCCCCGTGGCAGCCCGATCATGGCGTCGCCGGCGGCGGATCCGCAGCCGAAGAAACGTAAGGTCGCCGACGCCCAGGACCCAAGCCCCTCCTCCTCCAATCCGGCGCCCGCGCGGCTTCCTTCCCCTGCCCCGCCGCCTCCCGAAACCCTAGGTGCTGTGGCGCCTTCAACCTCCTCCCCACCTCCGACGGAAACGGCATCCCAGCCGCCGGAGGAGGTGAGGCTTCAAAAGCTCCGCAACCAGGAGGAGCTGAGAAATGTCTTCCAGCGCTACAACCGTATCCGCAAGTACATACAGGAGCACAAAGACGGCGGCCTCACGCCCGAGCTGGGACAGGACTTTCTCTACCTCATCTCCGCCTCCCGAGGTGGCTAAACTCCTCCTTCTCTCTGTCGTGATGACATACAACAAAACTGGCATTACGTTCGTTTTTACTTGATGTCGTGATTTGCTATAGCCTGTGTAAGTATGTCGGCTTGAATCAGCTCCACATTCAAGAGTACATTTGTTTGTTGCTGCAATAGTTTATACTATACCAGGAGAGGGAAAACATATGCCGGGTTTGAGGAATGTTTAATAGATAGACTGTGAATTCAGATCTAAACAAATGGAATCATGTAACTTGACATAAGAGTTACCGCTTCACATGGATTTCATGCAGTAGCTTGTTCATTTTCACTAATTTCCTTTGGTTGATTTGCAACCGACAAGAGTTTATTGATCTTCAATTAACTTATCTGGCTATTCATTCCATTACCCCGTGTCTTATCTGTAGTGAATGTTGTTTTAAGTACACTGTAATGACATTGTATACCAATAATGATAAATTCTGCATGAAATTTCTGTGCTAGTAACTACAATTTGGAAGTTGTTTCAAGTACTACCACATCATTGATCGAAATCAAAACGAGCTTGTTGAAATTCGGATATGTTGTTTGTTATATATCTTTAAGGTAAGACAAAGTGTTATTCATGATTAAATTATCCATTATCCGTGGAACTATAAAACTTGATCCTAAAAGCTTACTTCACTACAGATGTCCTAATTTTCTCTTTAGCAATTATGCTTCTCCATGCTTTGTGACCAGTTTGTTTAGCAAATAGTGAGGAGAAAATTTTCCAAGAGATGGGAAGGTGAATAAATCCAAGAATTGCACATTCTTAAAAGAGTCAGGAGTTTATCTACCAATTTATTATCTGTTACAGCTTTTGCTCATAATGTGTCAGATTTAAAGGTGTTATATTTTCCTCTGGCTTAACTTTATTAACTAACAGAGCGCTATTAATGGCTAAAACTTCTGGAGTACAACGGGACTTTATTTGCACAGCTTAAGGCTGTTATTTTGGTAAAGAATCAGTCTCTTCCATGTTTACAAACCATCGTTATCTTTTCCTTGTTCATCCATACAGGTTGTGAAAGCGTACAATGTTTTCTATCTTTGCCAATCCCTCGATTTGCCTCACGCTGTCCTACTGCACTCGAGGCGGCAACTAAAGTTACCATCAACATGTACAAATGCAACATGGCCACTGTAAAGAGAGGGGAGGATTTGAAAGGTGTGCCATACAAGACAGCTAAAGCATGTATCATTGGCTTAACTCACATATGCTCTGCAGCATCTTCTGAAGAACTCAAGTCATCTGTTATGAAAGGAATCTGCTCTGTCGTTTATAGAACTGTTCTCTCCTTCTTCATTTCAACCTTGGATGGGAAGGATATCTATCGTATGATCTATACAAAACATGCAATGCTTCAGGACCCTGTGACGTTATTAGAAACTTTAAAATTGGAGTTGGACAATGCTAAGCAACCAACAATTGATAATTTATCTGAACTGGGAGCTATTTGCTTGCTTTGCACATTCCTTTTGTTCCCAGAGAATATACTAGAAGCCTGTTTTACGCTGCTTGCTTCTGCAGAATGTGATGATGTAAAAGGAGAAGGGTTATACCTTTTAAATCAGTTGACCTGTCATCTGACCTGTAATGCTGCAAATGTTGCTATGGGTGATAAGATTGATGAGCAGTGTCCTGTGATGGAAGGAAATCTGTCCGGCACCAATAAAATTGTTGATTCAAATCCTGTTGTTTCGGAAAATGCTATGGAGTCAAATGAGTGTTACATCACAATGGTATGGATCATTTTCTATTGATGCTGAACTTTCACCTTCTAACTATAGGAAGACAATGATGGTTATAGCATACCCTATTTAACTGCTAAGAACAATTTGTAAATGATTAGGGATCTGTTGTTTATATTCTAGTTATGCATCACAAGGTTCTACTTGCACTTAAAGTTAAAATTGACTCAGAAAGTTTTATATCTAGGAACTTCTTTGTAATTTTGCACTTAACTTTGTCTTAAAAAAATCTGCTGTACAACTTCCTCTTCATTTTTTCCATCCATTTTTCTTATTTGTTTCTTACAATCTTACTAAGTTAAATTTGCAGGCCATCTCTAGGCATCCATCTCTGAGACGTTGGATATTATCAAGGTACAAGAAATTATGTGATTCTTGTAAACCTGCTGTGGTTTCTGAGGTGTCATCTTGTTTGAAAGTTCTGGGCTCTTTGTCAGAACCTTCTGAGGATAAAAGTCACACAGGCAATGAATCATCAGTGTTGGAGAAACTTGACAACAACGTCAGAGAAAATATGCGACCATATGAACTAATTTCTTCGTCTGAGCAGGGAGCACTTGCAAAAACTGAGTGTGTCAATAATTATGGAAATAAGTCTTCACAGAACATGAATGTGGACATGGTTTGTTCTGATAATCAGAAATCTGATGTGCTCACAGATGCAAAATTGAATGACTTCAAAGGACGGACTGTTGTCTCTGATGCACGGCATCAAGGTACAAGACCGGATTTGCTTATGCCAAAATCCGTGTATGATCCTGCTGGAGGATCTACATCACTTACTTCTCCAGGACAACATTTTGGAAGGGCAAAGCATTTATTTTCTGAACCATTTGATATTTATGGCACTTATGTTGCAAGGGATGTGATTTCAGTTTCAAAGGAACTTTGGGTTGGTTCACTGGGAAATAGAGCTACGGAGTCACTGGTCAGATCCAAGTTTGAGGAGTTTGGCCCATTAGTAAATTTTTTGTTCTATCCATCCAAATTTTTTTCCTTAGTTGAGTATAGAAACATATCACATGCTGTGCATGCATGTGGATATATGCAGGGCTCATCTATTTGGGGCGGTTTTCTTCAAATAAGGTATTTAGACAGGCTTATAGGTAGTAAGGGATTTATTCGTGGTATAGCTATTGGTGAAAGCCGTCATATTTATGTTGCTAAAGTGAAGAATAAAAAAGACAAAGATGAGGTTTTTGATGAGTTAAAGATGGCAGGGCTGAAGTGGCCATCTGGGATTACTGATATCTCTGGTGAAAATGCTTTGCTTCTTGAATTTGAGACTGCAGTTGATGCAGCTACTGCGAAATTCTATATTAGGCACCAAGCTCCTCCAGATGTTTGTTCCAGGGATATGAATCCACCTGGTCATCAGCTTTTGGTGCAAAATATAGACCACTCAGTCCCTGACATCGACTTAATCAATGCCTTCTCTCAATTCGGTGAGGTCATCAGGAACCAATTCAATAGGTCTGATAGCAGCTGCTTTATAGCTTATAGATCACAAGATGCCGCTGCCCGTGCAAAATCACACTTACATGGAGCACGATTTGGGTTGAAGTCACTTAGTGTTGAATTAAGGACATGCAGTGCAGGATCTGTTCATGATAAAACAGTGCCACCTGTCGCTCCATTGTTAGGCCAGAGTGTTCCTGACAACAGCGTGCACCATGAGATCAGGTCAGCTTAACCTCTTTTCCCCTTAATTCTTTTAGTTGGTTTATGCCCGTGCGTTGCAATGGGAGCTGAATAATTTCCATGCAATAAAAGAAGAATGAAAAACATATTGTTTTGGGCCACAGTATAAGACATAGAAGCATTAATTTTACATAAGTATCATTGCAAACAATTGTGTTGAAAACTACACTCCAAAGTAGACGTAAACCTTGAGTATATATCAAGTATGTAATAAATAGTAGAAAGCTCTGTTGTATTTTCCCTTAGAATGTAGCCACAAGCAATTGTCATTTCCTTCATATATTTCTGAAACACCACACATACTAAGGCTCGGCTCCTATCATATGGTTCTCTAGGCATCTTTAGTCATATGGTTCTCTAGGCATCTTCAGTCATGTTCCGCAGAGTATTGTAATCTTCCTCTAGTTGCTATCATCATTGTCACCTCCCTCTATGCCTTGTTTTCATCTTTTAGGCTGCATCCACATCCTAAAACACAAATATGAATGTAATTTAGATACTTTTCCATGGAGAAATAAAATACCACACTCAGCAAATTTGCATGAAGACAATCTAAACAAAACTAAAATTTCCATGGAGAATATTTGATGCCTAAGTTTATCTGACAATTAATTCCATGTTGCCATAAAAAATTGTAGACTGCATTCCTTGCTTGCTTGAGACCGAAACCATAATGTCAGGCCTTTTTTTATTTTAGTTGCTTTCTGCAACAGCAGCTGGTCACCACATTATGGTAGCTGCTGACACCACATTATGTAATTTGCTACATCTTTTACATGCCACAAGGGTAAACTTTCTTGTTACTTAACATACTCATTCCACTTTGGAATGCATGCAGGAATCCAAGAGTTCCAGGATATCATGCAGGATATGCAGCACCAGGGGATCGACCTATTTATGGTAAATCTAGTCTTTGATTAGTGGAACAGAATGCGAGCTTGTACATGATTAGTTTCCAATATAACAATGTGTTCCTTGATGTGCAGGTCCGCCACCTCCAAATACAAGCAGAGCTCCACAAGGATTTTTTCCTTGCCCACCTGTTTCCACACACCATGGTTCTGTAATACCACCGCCACCTATCCAAACCTCTTTTGTTCGTCCTATATATCCTGGTCCAGGGAGTCCCTGGGAGAACACTACTCCAAATCCACCGCCCTTCAGCCACGTTTCTCCCCGCATGATGCCTGGAAGTAGCTTCCGTGTTAATCCAGCTTCTCTTCCTTTCATACCCTCTTGTGTTACCCCTCTTCCACAGCTTCCTGGAGGTTCAGCACAGCATTCTGAGAAAATGCCACCGTCACTACCTCTGCCAACTATAGCTCCCCCACCATTTACACCTCTAGATATGCCACCTCCACCCCCACCGCCACTACCTATTTCCCAGCCACCTTTAGTGCCGCCACCCCCAAATTCTCCTCCGCTGCAACCTATTGCTGATTCATCTGACTCGCAAAAGTCAAGTTCTCACCCTCAATGGCAGGGTCCTCTTTTAAAAAGTGGCATGCATTATTGCAGAATCTATGCAAGCAGAATAGAGTTGGATACCTGCAGATATGAAAATTCTGTTTCTGAACCAGCAGAGTAAGAGTTGCATATGTTAATGCTCAATACTAATATATAATCTGCAGTATGAATATAGAAGTTTTCTTAAAATCATTTCGCTTGGACATTTCAGATGGCCTTCAGAGCTAGATGTGACAAAGCGCTCAGCTTTCCAGCATGTGAAGACAACTTTCAACAATACACCACCTAATAAGGTAAGGTTATATAAGGTCATATCACATTTCAGAAATATTTGCAGCCTAGTATAGTTTTGACATTTGTGTTATCTTGATGAAATGGGAAAGGGTGTTCTGTTCATGAGAACTTAACGCACAAATTTCACATATCATGTAAAGTGTACCTGAACAACATTCTGCATTAAGAACCATGCTACTTGAAAAATATGATTTTGGTGCTCAGATACTCCTACTTAAAACTGGTGTTGGTAAATCTGTTATATGTTTTATTTGCATAATGGATATCAAGTTATTTTGTTTACTTCCAGATGATGGTGCTGAAATTGATCTAGTTAAATCTTTGTTTCTCTAGTCAGAATTGAACGCAAATTTTGAACTGAAACTATTATGAGATTGCTGATGCAAAGCTATAGTTGTTTTCATGCTCCATGTCTTGATAGCTAATTATGGACCATTCAGACACCTGTATGTTTTAATCTAGCTTTTGTTGGATTTCTTGATGGATGATTTGGTGAATAAAAGCTCATCACTGAACTTGTTGCCTTATAAATTGCATCTTTTGACACCTGGTTCAGCTCACTATTTTATACAAAAAAGGGTAGATGGAGCAATACATGTAAAGGGCCCTCTCTGAGCTTGTTGTTAATACTCAAATAGTGCTGTTGAGGGTGGGGGTTGTAATAGTTGGACAGGAAATTTCTAATGGACATTATTCCCTCAATTCTTTTTTGCTAGTATCTTTGCACACTGACAAGGTCTCCAATACCACCTTTAATTACTTTTTCTGTATGTAGACTAAGGTTTTAAACTAGAACAAACTAAAATACTTTTATTGAAAAATATAAGAATAACATGTCTTCGTGGCAAAGTTAAGTGCTTTTGTGTATATTAGTGATTAAAGCTTCTAAAGTTTACTTGCATGTATACTAATATGCTATATTGCTATGACAACATTGGTTTCAGAATACGATGATACCTGATGCTAATAAATTTGTTATTTGTAAGACATGGTACCTATTTCCTGATTTAAGCCAAACTACTTAGTGCTCACTTACTGTTCAGTCAATGTATTACAATGTTTACAAGTCGTCTAGTCGAATCTAGTCGCCATGGGACCGACCAGACGATTAATTGCGATTAGTTGTCGACCAGGCCGATTAGTCGAGCCTGGTCGACCCTAGTCGTCCATATAGTCATCCTATATATTTCAAGATATATACATACTATATATATCTATAGTATGTATTTCAACAGCAGTACAACATCCAAGGATGGCGAATTAGCAAGCAAGCAGACTAGCAAAGGAGTTGCAGAGCGAGGGATGGGGTAAGAGGGAAGAAGATGGAGGAGGGAAAGGGCAGTCACCATCGGAGGAGGAGCTTATGATGAAGAGGGGCAGAGCGCATGGCGCTGGGAGATGCGGAGCGCGCCACGAATCTGAGGCAGCGAGGGACGCCAGAGGCAGCGTTGATGGGAGATGAGGAACGACGCGCAGGAGAGAAGGAATAGCGCGCGCAGGGGAGTAATCGCTTGCGGGAGGAAAGGAATCGCGTGCGGGAGAAATTGCGGCGGCGGGGGGGAAGGATTCCAGTGCGCCTCCTGCATTTTGGTGGGGCGAGGCTCTTCTATTGTATCCCTAATGGGCTAATTTGGCAGCCCAATGCCCAAATCTAAGCCCCGTTAAACAGGCCCGCGAAAAACACTGCTCCCAGCCTGGTCGTCCCCCTCCTAGTCGACGACTAATCGCGATTAAGCGATGATTAGTCGGACGAGTAGGTTTCTGATCGAGCTAATCGCGTCGGTGTCCCTAGTCGACCTCCAGGGACCGATCAGAGTCGGACGACTTGTAAACATTTATGTACTAGCATAAAGACAATATTCTGTAGTTCATTATGCCAGTAGTTTTAGAGTTATATGTCACCTATAATTAGTGGGAGGATTTATCTTTTGTTTGATTTCTTGGATTAAGCAAGAATGAATTTTCTCTTGGGTTTCATCTCCATTGGAGTACTGGGTTTTACATTAGGGAAAAGGAGCCCCGCCCTACTGGTGGCTCATATTGGGTCTCAGCTTAAACATACTGTAACTTGGTTCGGAGTAATAGACATGGTTGTTTTAACTATTAATTAGGAATGATTTTATTAAGGGTAGATAGGAAAATCCACTTGTGCTTTCTGATGTTGGAAAAATGATTTTTCCCCACTTTGCAGAGAGAAGTCTGCCGGCTCGTGCCTTGTTCAAATGGTGATCAGAGAGGGGTATGATCTTATCAATAATGGCAACTAAATTACATTTTCTCTGTTTTTTGTATCTATTGCAATGAATGAGTCATCCGATACTTCTAAAACTATCTTTAGTTGTTGTGCCGATACTTCTAAAACTATCTTTAGTTGTTGTGCATATGTGATTACATTAATCTTGCACTAGACCTTAAGCAAACAGCAAATGAAATCATTATGGCAGGAACTCTGCCTTTCAATTTAGAGGGAAAGAGAGTTTAAAACAACAAAATCTAGGGCAAGCAAAAGAGGCCTTCTGTTGTGATTTCTTTAGTGGGGAAAACTGAATGAATTTGACATTTGTGGCAGAAAATTCTTTGCTGAAATTGTCAATTGTGACCATGTAATTTTGAGTTTGTAGGTGTTTTGTGTTTGTAAGTTAATACTCCCTCCGTTCCAAATTATAAGTCGCTTTGACTTTTTTGGTACATCCATTTTGCTATGCATCTAGATAAATAATATGTCTAGATACGTAACAAAATGGATGAACAAAAAAGTCAAAACGACTTATAATTTGGAACGGAGGGAGTAGTTCAATAGACTACAGTTGCATAGGCGGACCCATGGCCCGGCGACCCTAGGCACCTGCCCGGGCTCTCTACGGCGACCACCTGACACAGGGCAGCAGAGCCAGTGTAGCTCCGCAGCTCTGGAGAATGCAGCGTCTTGGTTAGCACGTCGATCACTACCTGCTCCATAATCAATCACTTCGTTGGTTCTCGAATCTCGACTCTCACAGAGCGACAAACAAGCAACTGATAGTACTCTCAGATACTACCATGTAGTAATTCATATTAATTTTTTATTTTTACTCAACAGTTAAATTACCATTCTTCGACGGCCTCATAAAAATGTTTAAAAATGTATGTAGCGTATACCTGTGAGCTTACATAGTCTATATTAGACTTTTGGTAGCAATTTGTTAATGTACAATTTATTTTTATTGTCATAATTACAGAGATAATTGGTGATATCTCCTTTTCCTTGCTCCCTGATTGGTGGCTTGACCGGCTCCGGCTCCAGCTCTAATCTCCTTCATGTATTGTAAAGTAACTATTTTTATATTTTTCTCAAAAAGAACAGGAGCTGGTAAAACCATAATTTTTAGTTTATATCAGCAGTCGATATGTTTATGCGAACTTGTTCTTCATTCTTATGTTCGCCCAGGCTCTAGAAAATTTCTGGGTCTGCCACTGTACAGTTGTATGGCATTTTATCTCTGCCTGTGTTCCATGACAGCAATACTATCGTCATTTAATCAAGCCTGGAAACCGGGTTGTCTGAGATCATGTGGAAACTAGATTTCAGTGTTATGTTCTTGATAACTAATGGCCAAGTAGTTAACTGGAGTGTTTTGTATCTTGCAGTTCCGGGATTTCATAAGCTATCTGGTACAGAAAGACTGCGCTGGCGTGATTAGGATTCCTGCTGTGAAGGCCATGTGGACGAGGATACTATTTATCCTTCCTCCCACATCTGATACATGTGGCATGGTAGGAATCCCCCCTGTTCCAGCGGACACTATGATTGTTGTAATTTTGCCCAAGGAAACAACCATCGAAGCATCATGACAATTGTGTGCTACATGTATGTTAGCTTTGTCGATGCTAAGGTTTTTGTAGAGCTTTGAACTCCATAGCAGTTATGTGAAAACTGTACATAACCGTTGGCTACTATGCGGTGTTAGCATTATTATACAGGGGTTCAGCTTAGTTCTCTGTGAAGTGTGAATTCTGTCGAAATCTAGCTCTGCGGTGGGAACTCGTGCACCAGTCAGTCAGTCACCATGCTCTGCAACTGTGCAGGCGGTGTAGGGCGTCCTGACCCAGACTAGTAACATCCTGGTCTGGTCTTGCCGCCGTGCCCGTCCGGGCTGCACTGCCACCCATGGTGTGTGTGGGACCCTGCTAAGCCTAAAAGATGGGGGCTCCACAGCCGGAGGGGTGGATTATTGTGAATGTTGACCCAGTGGTTTTCGCCAAATCACACGAGTGTAGAGTTGGGACAGGGATGACACAGTGGCTGCTTGCAGGCAGCACTACGGCCTGTTCGGCTGGTATTAAAGCCGGTTTTGTTTGGCTGGTATTAAAGCCGGCTTTGTTCGGCTGGTATTAAAGTTGGCTGATAAGTCGGCTGAAACTGTTTTGTTGTGAGAGAAAAATACTGTAGATTCTAATTGATAAGTAAATTTGATAAGTTCAAGCGAACAGAGATCTCTCTCGAGGCAATAGCTTTTAGGAATACAGTTCTCTTCGCCTCAGGGCTCTTAACTAATCACTTAATCAGGCGATAATTGCTTTAGATTATATCTACAGTACAAAAGTTCCAACAGATGCAAGGATCGCTTCGAAGCCTGTTGATCGGCACCGGCTGGACCAAGAAGACACAGTGCTTGGCTGCGGTGCGCGCGCCAATTCATGATGTGGTCATACAAACCACAGGCAGTTTGTATCGCACGAGTTTGTTTAGATGATGATGACATGCTGGCATCTTATATTGACTTGTCTCTTGCGTATAGTAAGCAAGGGTTTTCAGATTCAATCTATTATTCCCATCTACAACGCTGCGCCGTCGAAGCGGTTCAAAGCTAGTTTTATGTTTAGTTGGGTTCGTGCTCAGTCATCAAGCTAGTTTTACTTTGCAACAATCTGCTCAGTTGGCTGTCTAATCAACTGTGGGAATTGGGAGTGAACAGGCTGAACAAGACTAACCGATCGATTACTTGTCTTCGCGAAAATAGTAAAGAAAAATCAAGTACAATTTAAGTATCGTTAAGACAAGTCAAGAAGGTTAAACCAGTACTAACAAGGCAGTACAAACTCAGTTCCAAGAATCTCCAACGCAAAAAATCAACAGATACAGCAATTCGCTGTCTGAAGCTACAACAAGTTAAGGAGCTAAATCAATCTACAGCGTGTTTGATCATGCGTCCGGCACCATCGGCTCATTGCGAGAAGTCGATGCTAGGCAACAAATCAGGCAGAGAGTTCATGAAAATGAAACTGTCGTCGTCCACCAACGCGGGCAAGTCCAAGTCTTGATCGTAGCCTGCTCCTGCGCCCGCCCCATCAGCAGGATTGGGGTTGACAACATCCGCCACCATCACAGGAAAAGAAGTGTCGTACTCGAGCTGCGATGCCGGCGGGTACTCATTGATGAACAGGGCAGCAGGGTCTTCCTCCGCGGCAGCAGTAGCACTACAGGTAGCGGTGGCGATTGCTCCTGCTTCATCATCCACTTCCTCCTCGTTCTCGAACTCGTCGTCGTCGCCCCTATGCTGCGCATCCCTGCTGTTCTTCTTGGCGTTCCTGCCGTGGCCACTGAAGCGGATGCAGTACACCCTCACCGGCGACCGCGCGAACTCGGGCGGGGCGGTGATGGAGTACTCGTGCATGACCCAGCCCGTGCTGCCCTTGACACCGTGCTCCTGGAAGTTGAGCCCATACTTGTCCCACTCGATCTCGATCTTCTCGGCGCTGCCGTGCACGCGCACGCGCAGCTTCTTCTTGACCTCCTGCCCTTCTTCCTCCTGCTGGCGCTTCCTCTTGCCCTGCCCTTGCCAGGTTCCGTGTCCCACGCAGGTCCGCTTCTGGCGGTTGCCCTTGGCGTTCATGGCCTGACACGCCGCGAAGAAGAAGGCCTGGTGCTTCCGCCCGTGCTTCTCGAGGAGAGCCCACGGCGGCGCGCTCAGCGGATCGTCCTCGATGATGTCGTTCGGCAGGAGGGGCTGGTCCTGGATGCGAGGGAGCAGGCAAAGCTCGACCACCTCCTCGTCAGTGGGCACGAAACGGTAGCCAGGAGGAAGACCCTGCTCCGTGGCCATGGACGGTGGCTCTATTGCTCCGGCCGGCGGCGGCTCGCTAGGTATTTTCAGCGTGCGTGGCGTGGTGTGGCGGCAGAGAGGAGAAACGAGAAAGGATCGGAGTGGGCGCTAGGGAACAGGGAGCATTTATAAAACGGCGGGAAGGGGAGGCGAGAACCCAAAACGCGTTGTGATCCAGCTTTCTCAAGTCGGACTCGACCCTGCAGCGGCCACGGAAAATTAAAACCAATCCGACTAGCGATACCGTATCAAGTTAGGAGTAGGAAACATTACAATGATGCCCTCCCGTTTTTTTAAGGCAAATCACATATTCATTAGACACAATATTCAGACAAATCATCTACAACAAGTTCACTTGTGTTTGGTTTGAGGACAAGAATAGATAGGATATGACCATCTATGGATTTGTGAATATGGATATCCATATTGTCTTTTTGGTTGGATGAATAAAGCAAGCCAATTTTCTATTTGGTTGGATAGATATCTATTGATAGGACGAGCTATTTTTCTGTATGGTTGGATGAACGAGGACGAAGAAGGCAGCTGCAGTCACTGTCTATCCAAACCGGTGATGTTACCCTTTGAAACGTGCACAACAGCTTCAACATATATACATGGTTACTGAATTATTTATGTAAAAACAAGAAAAGAATTTCCAAAAGAAAACAAAAAAGAGAAAGAAAAACAGACCCACCCCACAAATCTCACGCACGCTACAGGAACCAACACACGCACGCACACAACACCACACACGGACACCCGAGGCACGGACGGCCTTATCCTCTCCCTCGCGCCGCCTCCGGTGTCGCTCGTCCTCTCCCTCGCGCCTCCTCCGGAAGCTCCAGGGCAGGACCTCGCTCCTTCCATGGCTGCCTCCGTCTTCCACCTCGCAGATACAGCCCCTGCTTCCTCTCTCTCTCTATCTCTCTCTCTCTCCGACGCAGCTCCTGCTCGCGCCCCTCACCTACGTGCTCTGCCGAGCGGGCACCAGCGGGGAAGAGATGACCGGCAGCGGCAGGGCAAGGCGAGCGGCGCCGCCGTGACTCGAGACGAGGAGTAGGGAGAGATTGGAGCCATCAGGAAAAAGATTGGTGACGACCAGGAGGTGAGGACATTCTCCGTGCGCGCTCCCACCTCTCTTCCCGCGTGCCCGTGACCAGCCGTGGACAAGCTTATTCGCCAGATTTTTAGGGGCAGCTGTATCCAGCATCTTGAGGGACAACACTCATCCAGGGATATCCAACACTCATCCGGGGATATCCAGGTGCCATCCATAGATATCCATGGAACCAAACACACCCTTACAAACTCATGTCTTTGGCTTGTTAACAGCTCAGTATCAGAGGACAACATACTCCATAAGCAGCCAAAGCATCAGCCACCTTATTACAACACCTGCTACAATTTGAGATAACGCATGATGAAAATTCAGATCGCATTATTTATTGGGCTTGTCCTATGAGGCCTCCGACACCACTTCGATCAATTCCATTCGCTTTAAGAGCAGAGACCAACACAGAAGCGTCCATCTCTAGGATGATGCGCGGCATGCCCATTTATGAAGCAAAAAGCAAACCTTTGTATGCCGGCATTGCCTCAGTGTGTAGAACTGAAGTTGTTAGAGATCCAGATGATTTATTCAACTGCCTCTACATGAATGGTTCGGAGCAGAGTTTTTTCATAGAAATTTCATTGGATTCTTGTTCCTCCATTTTGCCGACATCAATACTAGTTTGGAACAAGAAATGGGTGAGGAATTTTCCATAGGAATGTCATGAAAAAAGTACTTTTAGAGGAATAAAAAAGAGCTCTGGGCTCATGGGATCCTTTCATGCAACGCTGGCAAGGATGCTCTTTTATTTTTTGCAATTCAGAGGTTCATTATCAAGAAACATCAGGATTACACTTTTCAGTCAGCAGGTGATCAATACAGGTTGAGGCATAATGTTCATAAACCTTCATTCAAACAGAGGCCAATCCAAACTCTGAGTGGTGGGCAGAAACAGAGAGTTGCAATTGCTGGTGCGTTAGCTGAAGCATCCAAAGTATTACCGCTGGACGAACTGACCACATTCTTAGATGAACATGACCAGGTACGGATCTCCTTCAAATTCTAGTTTTTATGATTCTGTGAATTTGTTTCCCAATCGTTGGAGCTTATCATCGTGCCTTATATTAGTTTTGTCTAACTTGCACTGTAATGTTTTATGGCAAATGCTCTGGTAAAACTTTTGTGTTCCTAAGTCATTTTACTGGTTGTGATATACATTAGTGACAGTTCTGCACTCTAATCTCAGTTTGCTGCAAGCCTGCAACTGCAGATAGGCGTGATAAAAGCAGTGAGGAACTCTGTGGCTGCTGACGGGGAGGTCGCCGTGTTATGTGGGTGACTCGTCGGTTGGAAGAGCTGAAATACGCAGATGGTGCCATCTATATAGAAGATGGCCAGATAATCATTCAAGGCGACGTCTCTACCATATCAAGATTTATAAAGAGAAAACAGGCACGCTACTTTGGTCATTTTGAACTCTAAATCCCGGAAGCTTTTTGGCAAAGCTTCTCTTGTGTAAATGGACTGATTGCAAAGCAACTTATTTTGTTATTGTCAACTGTAGTTTTGCTGGAGCATCGATTTTAGGCCTTTTGCAAAGCAAATCATGTGTGGCATGCTTGGGTGCTTGCAACGTTGAATGTCTGCCTGTGATTCTATTCAATTGCAGGCATATATGAATACGGCTTGGCCTGGGAAAAGCCTGGTCCCTTTGGGCCAGGAGTCGCTGCTCGCACTAGGTAGATCGATAGATCATTTTTTTACTTTGGTTCAGGCCTGGTCTGGAAGAAGCCTGGCGTCTTTGGGTTAAGTTGGGTTCGTGCTCAGTCATCAAGCTAGTTTTACTTTGCAATGGTCTGCACTGCTGGATGTTTAGTCAACTGTGGGAATTGGGAGTGAACAAGGCTGAAGGCCATGTTCGCTTTGCTAAAAAGCCATGGCTAAAAGTACTGTTTGCTGATTTGTTGTGAGAGAAAAACGTTATTTGTTCGCTGAAATAGTATGGCTTATAAGACAAGCGAACAGAGCCTGAATCTCGATAATCCGTTATGCTTAAACATGGGAAGCCAACCGATTATTTATTTTGTTGGAGTTACTTAGTAATGCAACGGAGTGCACAACTTCATAGTAATTCTCACCTTCTGCAACATCTATCGTGGTTCTTTCAGTATCATTCATCGTATATAAGTAGAACTGAAAAATAGTAACAAAACAATAGCAGAGACATAAGTAGATTTTTGAATCGTCCACACTCACCAATGATCACAAAATAAGATATCATTTCGTCGTTAAGACAAGTCAAGAAGGTTAAACTAGTACTAACAGGGCAGCAGAAACTCTGTTTCATAAAAAAAGGCAGTTCCTACGCAGGAATGGAAGAATCCACCAACGCACAAAATCAAAAGATACAGCAATTCGCTATCTCGAGCTACAACAAGGTAAGGAGCTAAATCGATCTACGGCGTGTTTGATCATGCGTCGTCCGGCAGCATCGGCTCATTGGGAGAAGTCGAAACTAGGCAACAGGTCAGGCAAAGAGTTCATGTAGTCGAAACTGTCGTCATCCACCAACGTGGGCAAGTCCTGATCATAGCCTGCTCCTGCGTCCTCCACATCAGCGGGATTGGCGCTGACAACATCCACCGCCACCACAGGGAAAGCAGTGAGGTACTCTTCGACGAGCAGGGCAGCGTCTTCCTCCGCGGCACTCCAGGTAGCGGTGGCGATTGCTCCTGCTGCTTCATCATCCACTTCCT
Source organism: Miscanthus lutarioriparius (assembly GCA_904845875.1). Taxonomy (NCBI): domain Eukaryota; kingdom Viridiplantae; phylum Streptophyta; class Magnoliopsida; order Poales; family Poaceae; genus Miscanthus; species Miscanthus lutarioriparius. The sequence continues at coordinate 26,110,896 of CAJGYO010000006.1, read as the reverse complement.
CCTCGTCCTCGAACTCGTCGTCGTCGCCCCTATGCTGCGCATCCCTGCTGTTCTTCTTGGCGTTCTTGCCGTGGCCACTGAAGCGGATGCAGTACACCCTCACCGGCGACCGCGCGAGCTCGGGCGGGGCGGTGATGGAGTACTCGTGCATGACCCAGCCCGTGCTGCCCTTGACACCGTGCTCCTGGAAGTTGAGCCCGTACTTGTCCCACTCGATCTCGATCTTCTCGGCGCTGCCGTGCACGCGCACGCGCAGCTTCTTCTTGACCTCCTGCCCTTCTTCCTCCTGCTGGCGCTTCCTCTTGCCCTGCCCTTGCCAGGTCCCATGTCCCACGCAGGTCCGCTTCTGGCGGTTGCCCTTGGCGTTCATGGCCTGACACGCCGCGAAGAAGAAGGCCTGGTGCTTCCGCCCGTGCTTCTCGAGGAGAGCCCACGGCGGCGCGCTCAGCGGATCGTCCTCGATGATGTCGTTCGGCAGGAGGGGCTGGTCCTGGATGCGAGGGAGCAGGCAAAGCTCGACCACCTCCTCGTCAGTGGGCACGAAACGGTAGCCAGGAGGAAGACAATGCTTCGTGGCCATGGACGGTGGCTCTAATGCTCCTGCCGGCGGCGGCTCGCTAGGGATTATTGGCGTGGCGTGGCGTGGTGTGGCGGCAGAGAGGAGAAACGAGAAAGGATCGGTGTGGGCGCTAGAGGAGAGGGGATCGGAGGCATTTATAAAACAGCGGGAACTAAAAAACGCGTTGTGGATCCAGCCTTTTTAAGTCGGGCTCCGTCTTCGACCTTGCAGCGCGAAATTAAAACCAATCCGACTACCGGCGATACCTTATCAAGTTATCAGAAGTAGAAAATAATGATTCCCTCCCTCCTGGCGATGGCGGTTGGCATGACACAGGATGATTTATTCGACTGCCTCTTCTTGCGTTTGGAACAGAGTTTTTTTCATACAAATTTTATAGGACCCTTGTTCGTCTATTTTCCTGACGTCATTGCCATTTTGGAACCAAGAAATGTGCGAGAGATTTTCAATAGGTTCAACAACAAAAACTATACTCTCAGAGGAATCAACTAGGAATCAACTAAATGAGCTGGAGAGCTGTGTTCTAAGAACCAAGGAATCAGACTCTGTTGCTCTTCTTCCTCACCGGAGAGCTACAGTTCTAAGAAAGAACATGTATCCATACCACAACCCATACGAACACGAAGGAGAGAAAGACAACTAATTCAAGCAGGCACCCATTTCATCCGAATCATTTTAGGAAAGAGAAGACTAACAATCATGCCATATTTTAAAGCAAATCCAGCTGATTTTGGACTCGAAACATCATAAACAAAAATGCTAAATCCAATGCCCACAAGTAAAAACCAGGAGCTGATGAGAAGTCGGATACCGGCTTGGCGTCCTTCTCTCCTACCCTTCACCTTCGATTTGCTGCCGCCTACACCATTTACGAGTTGGGCGATGGTGGATTGGGTTTTTGATTTCCTGTTGTTGAGAGGCATGAATGATGGAACCTGATGAAAGGGACAGATAAGACTGTCTCCAACAGAGCATGCAAACCGTGTCACAAACGCAAAATAGGTCATTCACAGTGTTTTGCCTATAAAAACAACGATCCAACAGAAGACCCAAACACCTCACCCATTTTGCATACGAGGCTTGCCGAAACGCAAATCTGCATTGTCGAGAGAGACTGACGCAAATCTCTGGCGGCGAGGCAGACCGCGGTGGGGAGCAGGGCGCGGCCGTCGGGGAGCGGGGATCCGGGGTCCTCCTCGCCTGCGACCGCCGGATCCGGGAGGGAGGGGCGCCGTGCTCAACGAGGGAGGGGAGAGAGGGACGGGCGGCGCCGGGGTAGAGAGGGAGAGAGGGACGGGAACGGGCGGCGCGGGGGAGAGAGAGTGAGGAGAGAGGGACGGGCTTTTGGGTAGGTTGTTGGAGAATGCAAGTTTTGGGTGCGTGACCCTTTTGCTGTGTGTGACCCAAACTACGGAATGGGTCTCCGATTTAGGTCTGTGCTGTTTGAGATTGCCTAAGCACGATGGCATTTGGTTGGAATGGATATGGTCCATGGACCGTGGGTCCCACACTCTCACTTGCATGATGGTTCAATTTAGGCCCCGTTTGGATGACAGAAACGTTTCGGATTCTCAGTTGAGTCACCAGAATCGCTGCCAAACACCTAAATAGGTGATACAAACGTTTCTCGTTTTTATACTAGGAACGAGAATCACCCAAATAGGTGTTTCCCTCAAGGAGAATCGGGATCAATAGCCAAATGTTTCACCGATTCTTACCGAGTGATTCATATTTCAACAGAGAAACGTTTCTGTAGAGAATCTGGATCTGAAACATTTCTAAGAGAATCTGTATTTCTACCAAATGGGCCCTTAGCTCTCGCTAAGTCTACTGTATTTGGCAAATGTGCTGGCCTGAGCATCTCCGAGAGTTCTCTAAATCCCTTACTAATTCATGGTTTTTAGATGGGAAAAAACCTGTCTCTAACAACTTTTAATCTCTTCCCCTAAAATTTACGCACTTTGAAAATACCCTCCCGGTCACGCGTAACTTTGCGCAGAGTCGCAATCACGCGAATATGACGTTCCCGCACGATGTCCTTTTGCCGCGGCTCCCTCCTTCCCGCTCTCCTCCATCGCCAGGTGTTTCTCCATCGCTCTTCTCTGTGGCTCCCTCCTTCCCACGTACGAAGGCCGATCTACGTCACTCCTCCATCGCTCGCCGTCTAGGTACAACATCGACGCCGCCACGGATGTAGTGACGAGGTACGTACTCTGATCTACCCTGTTTGCCGTCGGGTTGCTGTGCCGCCGCCGTCGCCGCTAGGTTTGGTTTGCCCGCCGCCGCTACAGCTGCCTTGTCCGTTGATGGCCCTTATCGTTGCCATGCCCGTCCATATCTTCCCCTGCTCAGTTTCCTGTCGCTTTGTTGGGCTGCTGGCCGTCACTAGGGTTGCCGTGGCCGGCTGCTGCCTCTGTGTGGCAGGCCGTGGCACCCTCTGGCCGGCCGTGGCTGCCTACTGGGCGACTATGGCGTGGCTACAGTCGGCTTTGGCCTGGCCATGGGGTACCTACTGTTGTCGATCGATGTTAATCATGTGAAAATCATTATTTTCTTGTAATTTTGATATTGATTTATTTGGTTCTATTTGTAGATCCGTCCCAATAGAGGGGGTGGATATTGGACAAGTATGGTCACGAGAGTGGAACGGGATATGTCTTTGGAGGACCTCAATTTCTCCTTGACACGGGAGTACTAGGCAAATGATTATCATTATAAATACCAACCGCTTTCATATTATTATTATCACTATAGTATATTCACTCAAAGAACCTGAAAAGCATCACTCAGCGCCCTATTTGTTTGGGCTTGTTTGGCTGATAAGCCATGGCTGAAAGCAGGCCCGGCCCTGGGGGGTTCGAGCTGTGCCCACGCACAGGGCCTTGAAGCCTAGGGGCCCAATCTCAAGTATGTAAGCTAGTTGTCAATACTTTGGTCCAATAGGAAATATATATATGGCCCATAGGAAATACCAGGCGTGTAAGAAAGAGTCCGTCGATTTCCCTTCTGTCGTGGCCGCTCTCCTTCGTGGTTTTATCGCGGCGCTCCTTCGCGTCTGCCGTCCGGCGTCACCGTCGCCGATCGGCCGTGCGCACTGGCTACTCCGCTTGCTCGCTCCATAACTCCGTTCCCAGCCAAGCGAGTACGACACTACGACTATACGAGACGTCCTTGCGTCCAGACGTGTTCAGGTAAAGTGCCGTGCCCAATTGCCCCTGTACCCTAAGCCCCTTTGTTGATTGTTTAATCAATGTTTAATTTGCTTAATTGCCTTTGCCCCCTATCGTTATTCTTCAGAATATAAGACTCAGGTCTAATTTGGGATTGGGGAATTCCTAACGGTGCAGGGCAGTGAATAATTATTATTCCTGTTCTCCACTTGTCTCTCGCCAAAAAAATACTTGGTAATTTACTAACACTCATTTTTATTTTAACGTTAAACTGAATCTAGTATTTCTAAATTTCCAGTGTACTCGTGTTGACAAAAGGCACACATTTATATAGAAGTGAAAAAAGAAAAAAATAGGGATGGATAGAATTTTTATGCATATTATTATAATTATAATGAAGGGCCCATCTTCTAAGCTTCGCTCCAGGTCTATAAATTGACAGGACCGGGTCTGACTGAAAGTACTGTTGGCTGATTTGGTGCAAGAAAAAAATGTTGTTCGCTGCTAAAAAAAAAAGTACGACTTAGACAAACACGGCCAAACCAACAGGTTGGCAGTTGCCCCGGCATTGCGCAGTCTTGGACGGGGACGCCGTGCGCGTCATGCCAGCCTGCGGCCATGGCTTCCACGCGCGCTGCATAGAGCGCTGGCTCGAGGGGGCGCCGCTCCTCCTGCCCGACCTGCCGCCGTAGCCGCTGGATCAACCAGGGAAGTCGAGCTAAAGAAGCGGGTGCCTACCTTCATCGACAATAACTCAATAAGCATGCCCCGTGCACGATAGAAGTCTTGCCCGCTTGCAACCGCGCCGCTGCGTCATCGCAGGACGCGGAAGGGTCATAGGAGCGTGATTCAGATGTGTTGTAATTGCCGGACCCTCTAACCCGCCACTAGACAATCTCGACATAATAGCCAAGATCGACGCAAAAGCTTAAAGAAACTGTTCATGGCTCCACGGCATAAGAAGCAATCACACATCCACGCAGCAGCACCAAAATCAAGAGCCTAATCAAGCGGTCTGTGTTTGACCACGACAAGGAGGCGGCAACGCCGGCGCGCTCCGCCGGAGGGCTTGCTGCTCCAGCCAACGAACGCAGGAGGAAGCCTGCAAACAATGAGACACAGGACGACAGCTAGCAGGAGCACTCCAAGAGGGGAGGATCGTCTGCGCGCGCTATCTTGGGGCCTGCGGTGCTCGCTCCTGTGGCCATTGGCCAACAGCACTCGAAGAATTTTGATGGCTGGCATTGTATTCGTTGGGTCGATGTAGTTAGGATACATGTATCTTGATGAGAAAAATAAACCATGATCAATTCTCTTGATATGTATGTGAGGAGGAACTTTTTTTTCTCGAATACGAAAAATGTTTGTGCATATTTGTATTAAGATCGAGAAATAGTAAAAGTTACAACGATGCGTTACGAACATGGCACACTAGAGCGGGGGTGTTAGTGTTATACAATCGGCTCTGCCCTCTCTAGCATAAAAAGATCATGGCTATTACTCGCTAATCATACTACATAGCCATCATCGGTGATCACACGCGCCGACGTCCGCGGCGCCTCGGTCACTCTCCTTGTGAGTCTGGGAAGAGCTGTCGCATTGTCTCAGCATGCGAGGAGTTGAGCTGGTCGACGAAGATGCTGTCGTAGACGTCCTTGGACGCCGCGGAAGGCCTCGTCTGCCCGTCGAGGTAGCCCATCTGCTTCATCACCAGCACCTCTCCCCGCTTCGAAGCCGGGACACATGAAAGCGCCTGAGCGGCAATCCTCCTGCTACGAGTCGACAACTTTGGTTGTGTCTCTACATCTAGCTGAGGCAGCAGCAGCGACAAAGGATCTTTGCGGTGAATCGCTTTAATCTCTTAGTGGCGGAGCTCCCACGTTCCTTGAGAGGTGTGGTCGTGTCAGCGGCTGGGTGGATGGCACTGGGCCTTTACGGGCGCACCTTGTCCTCCACGGTGAGGAGGAACTTTGCTGGAGAAACAATAATAAAGCAGATTGATATGTATGTCCAAGGATATAATTAAATATTAAATAGTGTGAAATCCTTTTTTTCATTCTGCCAGCTCATGATCCATCTTTTGTTTACTCTTTTGTTCCTCATAGATATGTATCCGTGCGTTGTTTTGGGGCCATTATTTTGCAGTCTTCATATTGAAATCAGATAGATGTGAACGGGCCAACTCGAAGTCAAGGATGATTCCCGTTGTCATTTCCAATAATTTTTTTTCTATTGCAACGTAAGAACATGTTTGCTAGTAAATATAAATTTAATAAACTCATAAACTAACGTTGGAGAGTAAGTAACCTCTCAAACACACGTGTTCCCTTCCAATGCAGTTTTAGCTTTTTCATCAAAAAATATTTTTTTATTCTGCTTCTTCCAAATGTTGCCTTCATTATGCCTCTTAAATCTTGTATCGGGCATTCGGGCCCGTGATTGGAACAAGGAACTCAAAATCCAGAACCCCTTTCAGAACCTAAAATGATTCAACGCCATCTTTTCACACACAAATTTTTTTTTAAAAAAAAGAAATAAATATTGCACCTTGCGTGTTGGGAGTATATGTGAGGCAGGAGAATAGAGATAAGATTTTGATGTGGCCAACAAAGCGGTTTGCGTGATTCTGAAAAGTGACCAACAGCGTGGTTTGTGTGATTTTGAAAAGCGGAAACCATGCGAAGCAACATATATATAGTCTCACTCGTATTTTTCAAAAAAAATATATAGTCTCACTCGTGGAGATGCACGTTAAGGATTTGATCCTTTTATAATACGGTTATTAGGTAGGCAATGTATCAAGTGCAAACCAATCTCTCTGTGCAAACCGTGCAAACCAACTGTGGAGGAGAGGTGGGAGGGAGGATTTGCAAAAGTGTAATTACGCCCGCTTCTAATTACACTTTTGCAAATTCCTTCTTCCACCTCTCCCCCGCAGTTGGTTTGTACGGTTTGCACGAAGAGGTTGGTTTGCACTTGATACATTGCCCTTGTTTCCCATTTCAAAAGTTAGCACTGTGCGCTAGGCAGGGAGAAGGCATAGGAGTGCCTAGCCGGACCAACCGAAGCGGGGCCTGCGGAACCAGCAGCTGGGGGTTGTTTTTTTCGCTTAAATAAAAAAATAAATATTGTGAAGGGAGGAGTAAATGCTGTGGGGCCGTTCGCTTTTTGCTTTTGCAGGCAGGCAGGTCGTGGTTATCCGCTGCAGCCCCCTCCCTCTTCTATTTTTGCATTTAAACCCAGATCTCCTCTTCTTTCCCTGAACCCGTATGACGACGGGACGGAATGGGCATGCCCGCGTCACATGCCCCGGTATCAGCACGCAGTTTTGTTATCCCAGCTGCCCTGTAGGCAGTGTGTAAGAATACACGACTGCGCCTGCTGAGGTCGATGATCCTCGACCATCTGAGCCTGTGGCCGGCCGGTTTGCTACAACGGCATGCTGAGAACCCACGATCCACGAATTATATTGCCACTCGGGTACTAGTGAAAACTGCACGTATATGGAGCATTATTTTGGGACAGCAACATTCTGGAGGTGATCTACAACAAACGGATCGCAACTTCGTAGAGGTTACATGTGTGGCCATGCAATACAAGACACACAACAACACAGATAGCTGGATAAGATCTTTATAACGAGGGAAAAATAAATAAATGGCACAACTTTGGCTACATATTTAATTTCTGAGGCAATATTGCACGTTGGCTACTTAAGTTTTTTGCCGCATGTCATAGTAAAGCCGTATGTTCACGTTCGGGACGTCATGCATGTAGCTGCATGTATCTAGTTAGTATAATGTTGGCAGTTCTGCCAGCTCCTACGAGCTCGCACGCACCTTGCACTACTAGAGAATAGACTTTAGAACGATGTCTTAATTTGGCATTAGCCTCGATATTTTTTGCCGCCGGGACTAAAGGACCCTTTAGTCCCGGTTAAATATCTCAACGAGACTAAAGGTCCCCCCCTGATGGCGTCGTGGCGGGGATCGCGTGTCGAGGATCTTTAACCCGGACTAAAGGTAAACCTTTATAACCGAGGACTAAAGGTAAACCTTTAGTCCCGGTTTGGGTGATACCCCGAAATAAATATTAATTTTAGTCCCGGTTTGGCCATCTAACGGGACTAATTATCTTGGCCTATCTGATGCTCATTTCTTCTCCCCGAGCCCGAGCCATTCCATTCAAACTCACCGCCTTTGTTCTTCACTTTTTTGTTGTTCTTGCTCTCTCCCCTCCATTGGTGTTGCTCTTCGATTTTGGAGGTAACAAACTTAATCCTCTTATGTTTTATCGGTAGCTTATCTTATTTTGCGATGTAGATGCATGTGTAACTTTATATGTTGGATTTTATTATGATTTTATATGTCATTTTTAGCTCAAAATCACATGATGATTTGCATATATGTTTGGATAAACAAAAGTTAAGTTAGTTCATCAAAATCACGCCTCGCTCGTCCTCATTTGGAGCACGCACCATCCTCGCCCCCGGTGGCTTACGTGATCTTAGAATTATTTTTTCCATGAAATGAAAAACTTAGAAAATAGTTAGAAAATTATAGAAAATCCGTACTAGTTGAACTTTGCGGACCGTGATCATCTCGTGAGCATTTTCTCTGCCGAAGCGGTAACGGATGTCAAGGAGGAGAGTTTTGATTCTACGAGGGAGAGCGGCAGCGGTCGTGGAAGACCGTGTTCCCTCCTCGTAGAATCGTAGCTCTTCCTTGGCCAAGCATGCAGTGCCGTCCGGTGGAGAAATGCTCGCCGAGATGATCACGTAAGCAAGGTCAACTAGTACGGATGGTTATTTATTAAAACATGTTTTTGAGCTATGTGATTTCTATGCCATTTTTAGCTCAAAATCACATGATGATTTGCATATATGTTTGGATAAACAAAAGTTAAATTAGTTCATCAAAATCACGCCTCGCTCGTCCTCGCTGGAGCAAGCGCCATCCTCGTCCCCGGCGGCTTACGTGATCTTAGAATTAATTTTTCCATGAAATGCAAAACTTAGAAAATAGTTAGAAAATTATAGAAAATCCGTACTAGTTGAACTTGCGGACCATGATCATCTCGGCGAGCATTTTCTCTGCCGAGCGGTAACGGACGTCAAGGAGGAGCTTTGATTCTACGAGGGAGAGCGGCAACGGTCGTGGAAGACCGTGTTCCCTTCCTCGTAGAATCGGAGCTCTTCCTTGGCCAAGTACGGTGCCGTCCGGTGGAGAAATGCTCGCCGAGATGATCACGTAAGCAAGGTCAACTAGTACGGATGGTTATTTATTGAAACATGTTTTTGAGCTATGTGATTTCTATGTCATTTTTAGCTCAAAATCACATGATGATTTACAATAGTAAAATCACTTGATAGTTTGGTATTTTACTATTATACATAGTACATATTTCATGGTTTAGTTAGATAAATAAATAATTTTAGTTTTGTTTAAATATATTATTTTAGAAAATGTGAAATTTACAATAGTTTGCAAAAATAAGTATAGAAAGTAAATGACAACGGTATGCGGATCCTCGGCCTCTCATTCGGTTCTTGAACGATCGAGGCCGAACTCCCTCTCATTATCTGCGGCAAGTGTAAGCGGAAGATTGTGATGGAGTATCGAGTCAAGAGACGAGGGACCCAACAAGGGTCGTGTTTTCTACAAGTGCCCGGATCGCGATGTGAGTTTCTTACGTATTTGATTATTATGGCTAATTGACTGCTTTTCTTGAATATTTTTAACTAAATATTTTTAGCTTTAATTTCGATTGGGAGGGCAATAGATGCGATGGTTGGTACTTGGGAGGAAGATTATGCTACATACATGCGAGAATTAATTTATTGGCGATGAGGCAAAGTGAGCAAATAGGAGAAGCTTATTGATATTCAACGGAAAAATGATTTTGTCTGTTTTAGTTGCGTCGATCACGAAATAATTATGTTATTCTTGAAGTGCATTGTAGTTTTAGTTTGTTTAGTGATAGTTAGGATTGCTTACGTTGTAGCGAGAGCTTAGTTAATTAATCAACCGTGTGTGTGTCATCTATGTTGTGTAATAAAATACTTAATTATGTTCAAGGTTTTCATAATTTGTCGTAATATCTGATTATGTCACGCCATTGGATGTACAATGCCGATCGCCGCTCCCAAGACTTTATTGAGGGCTTGCACTATTTCTTAGGTATGGCCGAGGCAAATAAGCGGGATGGTTTCATGTGCTGTCCATGTGCCCTATGTAAGAATTTAAAGGAATATTCAAGCTCAATGAGTCTTCATTCACATTTGCTTAAGTCAGGTTTCATGTCAAACTATATATGTTGGACTAAGCATGGAGAAAGCGGGGTCATGATGGTAGAAAGTGAAGGAGAAGATTTAGACATTGATGACATTATTGCTCAGTATGGTGCCTTTGATGATACTACAATGGGGGGAGATGAAGAAGAGGTAGCGATAGAAGATGATCTCGGTGATGCTCTTGGCGATGCCATTCGTGATGCACAACAAGAATGGGAAAGTGAAAAAGAGAAAGTTAAATTCGAGCGCATGCTTGAGGATCATAGGAAGTTGCTATACCCGACTACCAAGAGGGCAAAAAAGTGGGTACAACACTTTGGAATTGCTACAAAGTGGAAGGCAAAGAATGGTGTATCCGACAAGACATTTGGGAATTTATTGAACCTCATAAAAAAGATGCTTCCAAAGCCAAATAAATTGCCCACCACTACGTACGAAGCAAAAAAGGTTGTCTGCCCTTTGGGATTAAAAATCCAGAAGATACATGCATGTCCTAATGACTGCATCCTCTACCATGGCAATGAATACGAGAATTTAGATGAATGCCCGGTATGTAAAGCATCGCAGTATAAGATCAGGCGCGATGATCCTGGTGACGTCGAGGGTGAACAACGTCCTAGAAAGAAAATCCCTGCCAAGGTTATGTGGTATGCTCCTATAATACCACGCTTAAAACGTTTGTTCAGAAATAAAGACCATGCAAAGTTGTTGCGGTGGTATAAAGAAGACCGTAAGGTAGACAATATGCTGAGACACCCAGTGAAAGGTCCTTGTTGGTTTTGGTAATTGAGTGACAACCTAGGTGGACTAATTGTGTTTATGTGAGATACACAGGTGATTAGTCCACAGGTACATGTGTATGAGCAACATATGCCATGGAGGTGAAAATGGCTTGGAGATGTTGCAAAGCTCACACATGTGATGATGAAGGAGCTTATTGCACATGAGACATGACATTGAGTCATGTGATCAAGGTGGAGAAGATCAAGACAAGACTTGGCTTGATGGACCGGTTGCAAGCGTGAAGGGCAAGTCGAAGGCTTTGGAGTGATGGACCGCGTGGCGGTGAAGCTTGAGCAAGACTTGGCGCCGATGGACGATAGCAACGGTGAAGAGCAAGTAGAGTCAAGATCGATGAACCAATATGATCATGTGATGATATGAAGTGGATCATATCATTGTTGATCGTGTTGGTGCATGTGTTGCATCGACATTGAAGGAGATGGAATGGAATGCGCAAGGCAAAGGTATAACCTAGGGCATTTCATTTCACCGGTCATAGGTGTGTAGAGAAGTTTATGACCGGGTTTAGGATAGATGGCCGTACTATCAAGAGGGGCAAACTTGTTTGCATATCGGTCATCTAGTGCCACTCGAGTGATCTAACTTTACATTGTCGCTAGGATCGAGTGGCATGGCAATTTGAGTGGCTAACATCCTTTGGGAAATGATTGTGAAAATGCTAACACACATACACATGGTGGTGTACACTTGGTGGTGTTGGCACATTTACAAAGGAGGTGGTGTTTGCAGGGGTGAGATGGGTTTGGGTCCCTCTCTCCCTCCCGCTGAGCTTGCGAGGCGGGATTCGGCGCTTTCGGGAAAATAGAATGCCTATTTTCTATTACGCCGGATGCAAATTCTTGTGGTTGGCACATTGGAGCAAGGGTGAAGAAGTTAGAAGTGAAAACGAGTTGATCGCGAAGATGCTGGCGTCGGTCCACTAACCGGACGCTGGGTCATGCAGCGACCGGACGCTGAAAGGCTGCGTCCGGTCAAACTGATGGGTCTGCTCTGTACCGAGGGTATTGCACCGGACGCTGGTCTGCGTCCGGTCAAGGTGGACCGGACGCGTCCGGTCGAGAAAATATGCCTCGGGGAGCTTACTGGAAACGACCGGACGCTGGGGCTTCAGCGTCCGGTCAGTTTTACCGCTGCGTCCGGTCAAGTCAAGTGACCGTTGGAATCAGGACACGTGGCCGTCTGCGGGCGACCGGACGCTGAGGTCCAGCGTCCGGTCAACACGACCGGAGCGTCCGGTCGGCCCGACCGTTGCCCAGTGAAGGGGTAACGGCTAGTTTAGCCCTTGGGGCTATAAATAGAAGTGGCCCTCGGCCATGGCTGGGGAAGAGCACCTCAAGGGACTTAGTGTCCGTGCTTGTGAGTGCTTGGGAGCCCTCCATCACACACATACTTGATAGCGATCATCCGATTGTGTGAGTGAGCGATTCTAGTGCGATTGCATCATGAGGTTGCATCGAGTGGCACTAGGTGAACGAGTTGCGAGCCGGTGGTGCCTGTTACTCTTGGAGGTTGCCACCTCCTAGACGGCTTGGTGGTGGTCTCCGTCGAAGCACGCAAGAAGCTTGTGCGGCGCTCCGGAGAAGTGCTTGTGAGGGGCATTGTGCTCGCCCCGCGGGAGCCGCGAAGAGCAACTCTAGTAAAGCGTGTCATTGAGCTACCCTCACTCAAGGGGTAGGTTCTTGCGGCGCCCGACGTGCGGGCTTAGCGGGTGATGCTAATTAGCCGCCGAACCACCAAGTGAGCGGTCGACACAACGGGGACTAGCGTGTTGGCAAACACGTGAACCTCGGGAGAAAAATCATCGTGTCAACCTTGTTCTTCCCGTTGGTTTGCATCCCCATTACACAAGCTTGCAATTACTTTTATACATATTAAGCTTGTGTAGTTGCTCTTGTAATTAGATAGCTTGTGTAGCTTGCTAATTATCTTCTTGCTTGTGTAGCATAGAAGTAGCTCCCTTGCGTGGCTAATTTGGTTTTAGTAACCTTGTTAGTCACATTGCTTAGTTTGTGTAGCTAAGTATTTGCGCTCTCTAATTAGGCATTGGTTGCCTTGTTATTGAGCTTTGCTAGTGAGCTTAGTTGGCTTTGTGCTTTTGCTTACTAGCATGTGTAGGAGCTTCCTTGTTGCTTAAAGTACTAGTGGCATAGGTTTGTGTGACCTTGCTCCTAGAATTGTTTAGGAGAGCTCTAGCTAGCCCAGCACCTTAGTTGCATAATTAGTATCTTTGCAAGGTGCTAGTGAACATATATAGAGGGGTGTAGTCTTGGCTAGACCGATTGTTTTTATTCCGCATTTATATCGGTTAGCCGACGCGATTAATTTTAGAAAGGACTATTCACCCCCCTCTAGTCCGCCATCTCGACCCTTCACCCAGCTGATGGGTCCCAGTGGAGAGCGATAGACAGGGAATTTCCAGAGTTTGCAAATGAGGCTAGAAACTTAAGGTTCGCCTTAAGTACAGATGGTATGAATCCTTTTGGAGAGCAGAGCACTAGTCATAGCACTTGGCCAGTTACTCTATGTATCTACAACCTTCCTCCATGGTTATGCATGAAGCGGAAGTTCATTATGATGCCGATCCTCATCCAAGGTCCGAGGCAACCTGGCAACGATATTGATGTCTATCTGAAGCCATTAGTTGAAGAACTTCTAGTTTTATGGAACAAACCAGGTGTATGTGTCTGGGATGAGTACAAACAAGAACACTTTGACCTACGAGCAATGTTGTTCGTAACAATCAATGATTGGCCTACTTTAAGTAATCTTTTAGGTCAGATAAACAAAGGATATAATGCATGCACACATTGTTTTGATGACCTTGACAGTATATATTTGAAAAGATGTCGAAAGGTCGTGTACCTTGGCCATCGTCGATTCCTTCCTTTGAATCACCAAGTAAGAAAGAAAGGGAAGCATTTTAAAGGTAAGCCAGACCACCGGAAGAAGCCTCATAACCGAACCGGGGAAGATGTACTCGCAATGGTCAAGGATGTGAAAGTAGTATTTGAAAAAGGACAAGGCAGTGAATCTGTTCCCAAAGATGCTAAGGGACACGCATCCATGTGGAAGAAGAAGTCCATCTTTTGGGAGCTACCCTATTGGCAAGTCCTAGAGGTCCGCAACGCAATCGACGTGATGCACCTGACAAAGAATCTTTGTGTGAACCTGTTAGGATTCATGGGTGTGTACGGGAAGCCAAAGGATTCACTTGAAGCATGCCAGGACTTGCAGGGCATAAAAGAATGAGACAACCTTCATCTAGAGAAGACAGATGATGGACGTCATTACTTAAGTCCTGCTAGCTACACGCTTAGCAAAGAAGAGACGGACAGCATGTTCGAATGTCTAAGCAGCATCAAGGTCCCATCGGGATTCTCCTCCAATATAAAGGGTATAATAAATGTGCCAGATAAGAAATTCCTAAACTTAAAGTCCCACGACTGCCACGTGCTTATGACGCAATTGCTTCCAGTTGCTTTAAGAGGAATTCTACCTCCACATGTACGTCTAGCCACCGTGAAGCTATGTGCATTCCTCAATGCAATTTCTCAGAAGGCAATCAATCCAGTGGAATTAGCTACTCTACAGAATGATATGGTTCAATGTCTTGTCAGCTTTGAGTTGGTGTTCCCTCCATCCTTCTTTAATATCATGACACACCTCCTAGTTCATTTGGTGAAGGAGATTAGTATTCTTGGACCTGTGTTCTTACATAACATGTTCCCCTTCGAGAGATTTATGGGAGTCTTGAAGAAATATGTGAAAGTCCGTTCTAAGCCTGAAGGAAGCATCGCCTAGGGCTATGGAACAGAGGAGGTCATTGAGTTCTGTGTTGACTTTATTCCTGACCTTGTCCCGATTGGCGTTCTCGAATCACGACACGAGGGGAGACTCAGTGGTAAAGGAACTTTAGGGAAGAAAACATATATCGGCATGGAAGACGATTATTTCAATAAAGCACACTACATAGTTCTTCAGAACTCGTCATTGGTGCATCCGTACATCGAGATACATAAGGAGTTCTTACGATCCAAGTTTCTAGGGAAGACTGAAGCTTGGATTATGCGTCAGCACATGGAAAGTTTTAGTGGTTGGTTGCGAAAAGAATGTCAAGGAGATGACAACATTGATGAGCAACTGTATTTGTTGGCTAGGAAGCCATCGTGGCATATCCTCACGTACTAAGGGTACGAGATAAATGGGAATACATTTTACACAGTTGCCCAAGATAAAAGGAGCACCAATCAAAATAGTGGTGTTCGCATAGATGTCACAGATCCAAATGGGAATATACAAACATATTATGGCCGCATAGAAAAGATATGGGAACTAGACTACGCATCTAATTTTAAAGTCCCTTTGTTCCGGTGCCAATGGGTGAAGCTGACCGGAGGAGGGGTAACAGCCGACAAGGAGTATGGAATGACAACAGTGGACCTCAACAATATTGGGTACAAAGAGGAACCATTCGTCCTTGCTACCGATGTGAGTCAGGTGTTCTATGTGAAAGACATGTCTACAAAATCAAAGAGAGGAAAAAACGAAGACATCAACTCAATGATCAATGAGCCAAAACGCCACATAATTCTTTATGGGAAAATAAATATAGTGGGAATTGAAAACAAGTCAGACATGTCAGAAGATTATGAAAGAAATGTCCGAATTCCACCCTTCATAGTGAAGAAAGATCCAAGCATCATGTTAAATGATGAAGACACTCTATGGTTACGACAAGATCATAACCAAGGGTCATACGTCAAGAAGAAATTCACTGTTGTGCCCGCATGATACAATGATGCATGTTTAATATATTATGTTTTAGAGACGGATATTATGTAATATGTTATGACTTCACAATTGTAGATCTTGCTGAGATTATCAAACTTGGTATTCAGAGTTTTTTCATCTGAGGTCATTTAGTGTCTCATTTGAGCAAGTTTGACCAAGTCAAATTTGGTCAAATAAAAAAACAACACTTTGACTCTAGTATTATGAACTCTAAATGACTTTAAATTGAAAAGTTTTGAATACCAAGTTTGTTAAACTCAAAAAAATCTACAATTGTTGTTTTGGTCAACTTTCCATTTGAGAAAGTTGGGACGGTTCAAATTTGTGATTTTTAAATTTCGACGCCTACAAACTAGTTTTCAGAACCCTAGATTGTCTCAAATTGAAAAGTTTTGAATACCAAGTTTGTTCATCTCATCAATATCTACAATCCTTATATAGGCCATTTTTTCATTTGAGAAAGCTTGAACAAAATGTAGTTCAAATTTCACAAGTGTGTGACATAGTTTTATTAAGTCTATGAGATTCAAGAAGTTGTGACTAGTGTTTGATAAAAATTTATCAAATGGGAAAATGAGCTATGTAACAATTGTAGATCTTGCTGAGATTATCAAACTTGGTATTCAGAGTTTTTTCATCTGAGGCCATTTAGTGTCTCATTTGAGCAAGTTTGACCAAGTCAAATTTGGTCAAATGAAAAAACAACACTTTGACTCTAGTATTATAGACTCTAAATGACTTCAAATTGAAAAGTTTTGAATACCAAGTTTGTTAAACTCAAAAAGATCTACAATTGTTGTTTTGGTCAACTTTCCATTTGAGAAAGTTGGGACGGTTCAAATTTGTGATTTTTAAATTTCGACGTCTACAAACTAGTTTTCGGAACCCTAGATTGTCTCAAATTGAAAAGTATTGAATACCAAGTTTGTTCATCTCATCAATATCTACAATCCTTAAATAGGCCATTTTTTTCATTTGAGAAAGCTTGAACAAAATGTAGTTCAAATTTCACATGTGTGTGACATAGTTTTAGAAAGTCTATATGAGATTTAAGAAATTGTGACTAGTGTTTGATAAAAATTTCTCAAATAGAAAAATGAGCTATGTAAAAATTGTAGATATTGCTGAGATTATCAAACTTGGTATTCAGAGTTTTTTCATCTGAGGCCATTTAGTGTCTCATTTGAGCAAGTTTGACCAAGTCAAATTTGGTCAAATGAAAAAACAACACTTTGACTCTAGTATTATGAACTCTAAATGACTTCAAATTGAAAAGTTTTGAATACCAAGTTTGTTAAACTCAAAAAGATCTACAATTGTTGTTTTGGTCAACTTTCGATTTGAGAAAGTTTGGATGGTTCAAATTTGTGATTTTTAAATTTCGACGCCTAGAAACTAGTTTTCGGAACCCTAGATTGTCTCAAATTGAAAAGTTTTGAATACCAAGTTTGTTCATGTCATCAATATCTACAATCCTTATATAGGTCATTTTTTCATTTGAGAAAGCTTGAATAAAATGTAGTTTAAATTTCACAAGTGTGTGACATAGTTTTAGAAAGTCTATGAGATTCAAGAAGTTGTGACTAGTGTTTGATAAAAATTTATCAAATGGGAAAATGAGCTATGTAACAATTGTAGATCTTGCTGAGATTATCAAACTTGGTATTCAGAGTTTTTTCATCTGAGGCCATTTAGTGTCTCATTTGAGCAAGTTTGACCAAGTCAAATTTGGTCAAATGAAAAAACAACACTTTGACTCTAGTATTATAGACTCTAAATGACTTCAAATTGAAAAGTTTTGAATACCAAGTTTGTTAAACTCAAAAAGATCTACAATTGTTGTTTTGGTCAACTTTCCATTTGAGAAAGTTGGGACGGTTCAAATTTGTGATTTTTAAATTTCGACGTCTACAAACTAGTTTTCGGAACCCTAGACTGTCTCAAATTGAAAAGTTTTGAATACCAAGTTTGTTCATCACATCAATATCTACAATCCTTAAATAGGCCATTTTTTTCATTTGAGAAAGCTTGAACAAAATGTAGTTCAAATTTCACATGTGTGTGACATAGTTTTAGAAAGTCTATATGAGATTTAAGAAATTGTGACTAGTGTTTGATAAAAATTTCTCAAATAGAAAAATGAGCTATGTAAAAATTGTAGATATTGCTGAGATTATCAAACTTGGTATTCAGAGTTTTTTCATCTGAGGCCATTTAGTGTCTCATTTGAGCAAGTTTGACCAAGTCAAATTTGGTCAAATGAAAAAACAACACTTTGACTCTAGTATTATGAACTCTAAATGACTTCAAATTGAAAAGTTTTGAATACCAAGTTTGTTAAACTCAAAAAGATCTACAATTGTTGTTTTGGTCAACTTTCCATTTGAGAAAGTTTGGATGGTTCAAATTTGTGATTTTTAAATTTCGACGCCTAGAAACTAGTTTTCGGAACCCTAGATTGTCTCAAATTGAAAAGTTTTGAATACCAAGTTTGTTCATGTCATCAATATCTACAATCCTTATATAGGTCATTTTTTCATTTGAGAAAGCTTGAATAAAATGTAGTTCAAATTTCACAAGTGTGTGACATAGTTTTAGAAAGTCTATGAGATTCAAGAAGTTGTGACTAGTGTTTGATAAAAATTTCTCAAATGGAACAATGAGCTATGTAACAATTGTAGATCTTGCTGATATTATCAAACTTGGTATTCAGAGTTTTTTCATCTGAGATCATTTAGTGTCTCATTTGGGCAAGTTTGACCAAGTCAAATTTGGTCAAATGAAAAAACAACACTTTGACTCTAGTATTATGAACTCTAAATGACTTCAAATTGAAAAGTTTTGAATACCAAGTTTGTTAAACTCAAAAAGATCTACAATTGTTGTTTTGGTCAACTTTCCATTTGAGAAAGTTTGGATGGTCATCAATATCTACAATCCTTATATAGGTCATTTTTTTATTTGAGAAAGTTGTAGAACAAAAAATACTACATTTTCTTTATTTTTATTGGTTCAACAAAAATTTCCTATCAATTTTGGTCAAAAACCGAGAAAAAATTGAAACATTGATGTTACAATAATGTGATAATAAATTTTCTATCGAATAATATTAGTTTTATTAATTTTAAGTTACAAATATATTTTTGCATTAACAAAATACTTAGTATTAGTAACATTTATATTCTATATTCATAAAAGAAATTAAAAACTTTAGGTTACAAAATTTTCCTATTTATAATAAATAATTAGTTAATCAATAGTATTTTTTAAAATAAATATTGCAAAGTATTGAAGTTGCTATGGAATTAATTGATTAACCTAGTATTAAACAAAATCAAAATCCCAGGCCTTTCCAATTACGCTGGCGGGTTGCCAAAATTTTCAGGCCTTCAGTCCCGGCCCAGGCCAAGAACCGGGACTAAAGAGTGGGCAGCAATTTCGATGCCCGCCCAAAAATACTTTTAGTCCCGGCTGGTAACACCAACCGGGACTAAAAAACCTTTAGTCCCGGCTTGTAAGGCGAGCCGGGACTAAAGGGTTGGACCTTAGTCCGAGTTAACCTTACCGGTAGGGACTAAATGTCCTTTAGTCCCCATTGATGTTACGGTAGGGACTAAAGGGTCCAACCTATATATATCGAATGGTTTCATCTTCTACTTTTTCGATCTACACGTCGATCATCGCCGCCCGCCGCCGCGCCATCTTCGATCTCGCCTCGTCGTTGCCCCGCCCGTACCATCGAGCTCGTCTCTGTCGCGCCGCCGTCGTCTTCTACCCCCGCCCGGCAGCGCCATCCGCTCGGCCTCGCGCATCGCGTCGTCTCACGCCACATCCCTTCTCCACCGCCGCACCGAGAGCCCACCTCCGTCGCCGACCTGACTGGCCGCTCCCGCCTGGCCTCGTCCGAAAGCCCCATTGTCTCCGCCAGACGTCGTCCTCATGTGAGGTGCTCAGCTCGACCCTGGTGGCCGGCCAAGACGCTACTGCCGGCCACACCATCCATCATCCATCCCTGACACTGCTAGCTAATGCATGCTCTCGGCCATATATATGTTAGATTAAAATGTTAGATTTAATTAGTAGTTTAAAGTTAGCTGTCCTCGACAGTATTAAAATGTTAGATAGTTTTTGATATATATGTTAGATTAAAATGTATTAAAATTTAATTAGTAGTTTATTGTTAGTTTTTTAGTTAGTTTTTTAGGTAGTTTTTGATATATGTTAGATTTAAATGTATTAAAATTTAATTAGTACTTTATGTAGATAGTTTTTTAGATAGTTTTTTATTATAGTTTTTGATATATGTTAGATTAAAATGTATTATTTATTACTAGTTTAATTATCTAATTTCATGTTAGATTTATTTAATTGGATTTAGTAATTATATATTCTATCTCTCTATATATATCTAGAGAGAGATTGACATATACATATATACTTAATTATTTCTATATGTATATATACATGTACTTATTTTCATGTGTTGAGAGAGAGAGAAAATTGTATCTAGAGAGACATTCTATGTGTTATCACATGCATATCTAGAGATATAGACATATGCACTTATTTCTATGTGTTGAGACAGAGATACAAATGACTGCTCCGGATGATGATATAATGACGGATATTATCAACGCCGGCACCAATGTAGATGTAGATGACACGAGTCAGTACTTTGCTGATTATGAGGATATCCTGAATATGCCGGTGGTTGAAGATCAATAAATTATCGCGCAAGAAAATATTGGCGAGGTATATTCGATTATCTATCATCTCTTATAGATGCATGCGTACATATATTTATTATTAATCGTTGTGTTTCTACTCATGTAGCCGGTCTCTAGATCTACATCAACCACCGACAAAAGTAGGAAAGTCCGAGGGCCAAAAAAGCCATTAGAGGGCCGTTTCATAATATCAGAATTCGACACCGACACCGGCAAACTATTGGGACCACATGCTCAGACATATGTCAATCAATGTGGATTCATTGTAAGGGATAGAATCCCAGTTAGTGCTCGTGAATGGAAGCAGAAGATATCCGATCCTAATGTTAGTTTTGTATCTGATCGTGACAAGAACCTAGCTTGGAGAGATATCACTCAACATTTCACATTACAAGCGAGATGATGCTTTGAAGGAGCTAGTGAGGATTGAACAATGAAGAAGATGGCAACATTGTTCCAGAGTTGGAAGAAGACATTGTATAAAAAGTTTATCTTGAAGAATGCTACGCGGATTTCAATGCTAAGGCGTTTGTCAAGTTGAGTCCCATTGGGATGCCTTCAGTAGAATACAAGACATCTCAAGACGGTGAGGAACGTGTGATGAGGAATCGGCAGAATGCCCGATGAAGCAATACCATCATCGCATGGGATCGGTGGTTATAAGAGTGCTATTCCCAAGTGGCGAGAACCTAGAAGCGTAGATTACTACTAAGGAATCATACACTGAAACAATAGAGAAGAAGCTGGCCTCAACGCAGCGAAGAATTGATTCTACGCTCATGGGGAAGCCTAGACCCAGACAATCGGCAAGCTAATTTTTGGCCAAAAATTGAGAGAGCAACACAGAGACTTGCTCGTGCTAGGGAAGAAGGCGATAGTGGTGTTTTCAAGCCCAGAGAGAAGGATGAATTGACATATGCCCTAGAGAATCCCGAACACGGTGGTCGAACAAGAGGCTATGGGGCGGTTCCGTGGCTACACGCATTCCCAGCAGACAAGGATACCTACAAAAGCCGCCAGAGAAAGAAGGATGAGGAGGCAGAACGAATCCGTGCATTGGAGCAATTTGTTGATGAGTCACGACAAGCATTGCTTGAATCACGTGAATGAGAAAAATCTCTTGAGGCAAGAATGCAGGAGGAGATCAAGAGGCAAGTGCAGCTAGCAATGAGTCAAATACAATCGCAATCAACGCCGAGAGTCACCATTAGCCCCGTTGGTCAGATGAAAAGCAGTTGTGCTTTTACGGAGCTGCCGATTATTCAAGACGACAATATTTGGGTTGCGCTTCCTGTTGATGACATTACCGAGCCTCTAACATGTGAGCTGCACATTCCAGATGGTAATAATGCATCAATCATGGTGGCTGTCGGGGTTGTATCTCCAATAGACCGAACGAAGACACCAAGAATCCATGGGTTAGTTATTCAACCTGGATATGCTACCGTCTCGGTCGATAGAGTGCTCAAAGGTTACAGCAATGTTCCTCTTGACATTGAAGGCGGTGATGGGGAGAAGACACTAGGAGAAGCGGAGAAGACATTTATTCAATGGGCATAAACGCTTCATCATCATTCTGGGCGCCACCGCTTCCCCTACCTCACCCTAGGTACGAATGAAAGTGAATGAAATATTATTTTCCATTAATTTTCTATTGGCTTCAAAAATAATTGACACACAACTTGTTTTTGTAGTGAGGTCTCCCCCAGCCTAGCCTAATCATTCATTCCCCATCTCATCACAAACAGTCGTCGGGGGACGAGACGACTTCATCCCCATGGCGATCGCCAACTCCTACGCCCCATCGCTCTCCACAACGATCTCCAACTCCTACACCGCCCCACCGCCTCCTAACGATCTCCAACGCCTCCACGCCGGGTCTCCACCAACACCGGCCTCATCGCCCCACGCCGGTCTCCAACACCGCCCCCACCCCTCCACAATGATGCACTACAAAGGCGTCTAAGGTCCCGGCGACAAAGAAGGCCCCGAGAAAAAGAGTTATTTCTCAAGAAATACTTCTGAAAAGACCGATGAGCAAATAGCAATTTGAAGAAGAAAAAAAGTGAAAGATTTTTTTATAGATATAAAAAAAAGAGTCAAGCGAAGCTTAAGGAGAAGCCATACTTTTACATACCACGAGATGTCTTTGAGGCGTAAGGTCGATGCTCACAAGAAAAAGATGATTGAACTTCGTAAGCCTTCACCACTATCAAACTATGACCGCTCCCTCGTGAAGTCACATGATGTAGATAAGAAAAAGAAAAGAGCATCAGGGAAGGATGTCCCACAGCTCGGACAACAGAAGCAACCAATGCAAAATCTTGTTGTTGCTAATGAATATGGTTCCAACATAGAAGTCTATCGACCAGACAACTCTGGAGAAGTGTCGGTTCAAGCCATTAATGCTTTTTTTGAAGATACTGGTTTAACCTTGGATCAATTGACAGGCAAAGCTCCAATCCAGAACCTGGAAGTTGATACCTGGAAGACTTATAAATATGGCAAAAGTCTGTACAACCCTGCGGCTCTGAATGAATTGGGTACGCAAATATACTTGCTCAACAAGTGGTACATGCAGGCGTGTGGCAGGGGTGAGCAGTGGATCTTTGTTAGATTTAGAGACCATCATTACTTCTGTGGTGATGACATCTTACATATTAGTTTCGAAGAATTGCATCAACTATACTACTTGGACGCTCTGGACAAATCAATCAATAGCTCCTTTTGTTTGTAAGTGATTCTTACTTTTATTTAATAAACTCACTTCCATGCGTACGTGTATATAATTATCCTCACATGTAACTTATATTTATATACAGATTTCAGATGTCAGAGCTCCAAAGAATACAAGACACCAGTGTTGGCTTCATTGATCCTTATATCGTATTCAAAACCGGTATTATTATCAAGGAGCGGTGGGTATCTGAAGCACAGGAGAATATCATGATGTTCTTCGTGAAGCAGTACGACAAGACAACAATATTTTCCCCGTACAAATTTGAGTAAGTGTTAATAATAATGTAGTCTACACATTTTATGTAATATCAATACAACTTATATGCATGTACGTGTGTGTATAAACCAATGCAGTTTTCACTAGATACTCATAGTCATTGAGTTAAACTCAAGTCGGTTAGTAATCTTTGACTCGTTGAGAAAAGAGCGGGCACTATACCAAGATATGGTAGACATTATCCAGGGGTAATTTCGATCTCTCGCGCACAACTATTATTGAATAGATTTTGCCATAATTTATTAACGATCGTACATTATTGGTCGCACAGGGTTTGGAAAGAGTTTATTCGGCAACATCGTAAGGATTGCAAGGCACCACTTAATGTAGTTGAAATACCAATAAGTTGTACTATATACACTTCCCCACATGTTTAATTACTATATCGTACTTCAATTTATGTGTGAGATGATGAGAATAATCTTCTTCTCGTACAGTGGTGTTTGCGGCAGCAACCAGGTAATAACTTGTGTAGATACTACGTTTGTGAATTTATCACTGCGCACATAAGAAGAACTCCTAAAGATGTCCTCAGAGTACGTATATATCAATTTTTTATTTATTTTTAAATGAATATATATATATATATATATATATGTATTAATACTTTTCCTTTTATTTCAAATGCAAGACTGAATGGTTGAAACGAAGGGTCATGCAAAAAGACTATCTGAAAGCAGTTCAAGAGTCAATAGCAGGATTTCTTCTAGAAAAAGTGCTAAATCCCAACGACGAGTTCTACTTTGATCCTAAGGAATAAATGGTGTAAATTAAATGTTTATTGATATCGTTATTTTCGAGAACAAGATTATGAAAGTGTTGTATATATACATATATATATATCTATAATATATATAGATTCATACTTTATTCGAATATAATAATGCTCAAGATAAGAATTAGATGTAATTATATGCGTGCGTGTATTTATATTAGCAGCGTAGAATACGTACATAAAAACATATTATATATTAAACAAATACGTGTAACTGAACTGAAAACAAATTAAATAAAAAAAAAGAAAAAGAAAAGGAACCTTTAGTCCCGGTTGGGGTTACCAACCGGGACTAAAGGGTGCGGCCACGTTTGCTCGGCTGGAGGGCCTTTAGCCCCGGTTAGTAACACCAACCGGGACTAAAAGTCCCTCTTTAGTCCCAGCTCGATGACCCGGGACTAAAGGTGGCATATTTAGTCCTAGGATCATTGTCCCGGCGCGGTAACCGGGACTAAAGACCGTTACCGTCCGGGACAACAAGTCCATTCTGTAGTAGTGTTGTGTTGCATGCTGCCGCCCTTAATTTGCTTGCTACTGGCGAGCGTTGGGCAAGGCGAGACAATCTAATAATAGCTTAAACCCATTGTTTTGGATTGGCTAATCAATCATTCTGCAGATGAAGAGAATTTGTATAAATTTCCAACATCATTTCGGGATCTCATTTAATTTGCAATTCAGTATAAAAGGCATGTTGATAACTAATTGAGAGTTCTCCGCTTCACCTTTTATTCAAATGGACGTGGAAAAATCTTGCGTCAGAGGAGAGAAGCTCAACACAAGAAATTTGCTTAAAATAGAAACATGTCCCCAAAGTTTTGTTTGAGTCCTTTGCAACAACAGCATTGAAGAAAGGCAATTCGATCTTTTTTCCTTGTGCCCTTTCTCCAACAATCGTATGAACCTGTCGTAGGTTAGAGATTTTGTGAGCAAGAAATATGATGGATAGCACATAGGACATAAATTTATACAAGTTCAGGTACATGGTACACTACACGCCCAATGGAGAATCGATTTCTTATCTTGTATGCTCGAGAATTACAGGGGCACTGATGAGCTTGTCCAGGGTTCTAGCTATGTAGAATTGCAAGGTATTCTTCAGCACTGATTGGGGGCTCCCTACCCCGGCCGCCTTATATAGTCTGCAGGTAAGGTTACATATAGGGCCATGATCGGTTTACATATGAGTTTACTTGTTTGTTACTAGGAAATCTATTCGGATCCTATCAGATCAGTACATGTATCTTAGTTTCCAAGGCTCCGAAGTTGGTGGCTTGCTTTCCAAAGTCTGATGATATACCTCGTCCGGGTTAGGCTTCTCCTTTGACAGGTTCAGCCCACCCTGTTCCTGCTGGGCTTCTCTTCTTCGACAAGCTCAGCCACTCTGTTCCTATTGGACCCTATGGGCCATTAAGTTTGTATTTTAGTGTTTGATGAACAACGTAACCATTTGGACTAATGCTGTTTGCTAGTATCCAAAAGGTATAGTTCAAATGGATGCAAGATGGACTTGGACTTAGGCAAAGTGGTGGTCCAAATGATCAACGCTTCAACAAAGACATTAGAAGCCATGTTGAAGACCTGCAAGACATGCTATAAATCTAAGACACCAAGAAGTAGAAGTTCGGACGCAAAGACACAAACGAAATTGAAGCCACTAAAGCCGAGGCAAAGAGATGGATGAATTGGAATTGTCCCATGATTTGGCAAAATTGTAGAGCTTTTCATTAGCTTTCCAAAAAGTCCAAGATCATCAAAATCGAAGTTCGAAGCGAAAAGTTATGCGCAAAATACAAAAGTGTCACATACTGAAAACAAGGTAGCATATAGTCCGATGCTAATTGGTCCGACGCTCAACGAACTGAACTGAATAGAGGCACTTATAGCCTGATCCGATGTTACACACCTTCTAGTCCGGTGCTCACGAAATCGGTCCGACGCTCCAAGAAAATGTTGTAACGACTAGTTTTTGGATTTGGGGCTATTTATACCCAGTGTGGAGAGTTGGGGCTCATCAATTTGTGCTCTAGTCACCAAAAGTGCTTAGGGAAATATTAAGTGATTTGTGTAGGTGCTTTGCCAAATTCTTATGCTAGTTATTAGACCGACGCTTATGCGCTTAGATTTAGGCCTAGCGTTTAGTATCGTTTACATACCTTTACCACT
Organism: Miscanthus lutarioriparius; assembly: GCA_904845875.1. NCBI lineage: Eukaryota > Viridiplantae > Streptophyta > Magnoliopsida > Poales > Poaceae > Miscanthus > Miscanthus lutarioriparius. The sequence continues at coordinate 26,084,578 of CAJGYO010000006.1, read as the reverse complement.
CGGTGCATGCGCGCACCATTATTGTACATCAAAGGTAAAAGGATGTAAACAATGCCTAGAGCGCGTGGGGGGGGGGGTGAATAGGCGTATCTAAAAATTTCTACGTAATCTCAAAATCAAATGTCAGTGACAATCGGAAATCCCGATAGTTTGGGCCAGAACTTCCGGCAGCCGGAAGTTCCATCACAAAACAGCCGAGAGTTCTGACACCTATGAGAATTGCACTACAAGTGCTAAAACAAACTTTGAGTGAAAGATATCTTACAACCCCACTCCCTAGTGGTAAGGTGAAATGTTGGGGTTGCTCCTTTGACGCCGGAAGATCACCACTTCGTAGATCGAGTCCAAACCCTAAGATGAGAGTTGAAGAGGAAGACAAACCAACAAGAACAAATATGATAGCACAAATCACAACAACAACAAGCACGCGGGACATAAGAATTTATCCCGAGGTTCGACAACCCCACAAAGGAGATCCTACGTCCTCGTTGTTGAGGTGACCACAAAGGTCGGAGTCTCTTCCACCTCCTTGCCTGTCTCAAAGCAACCACAAAGGTTACTTGAGCTTTCCACTAAGAAATTGAGGGTAATACAAACTTTCCAAGGCTTGTCCACAAGATGGAAGCTCTTGAGCGACGTCTAGCCGGCTAGGGTTCCAAGAACCCAAGAGTAATAGATGCAAATCCAACCAGCTTGATGAAGAAATCAAGTGCTCAAGCATGCCAAAGTGATTCTCTCACTCAATCCACTCTCCTTTCACTCAAAACCCTAGGGAAATCGAAAATCGGAGCAAATGGGAGAGGAGAGGGGTGCCTTGAATGCTTGGGAGCTGTTTTGGATGAAGGTTGGTGAGCAATGAATGAGTCATTCCTCAGTTAGAAGAGGGGAGAGAGCTATTTATACTCATAGTAGAATCCAACCATTTAGATATGAGTCGAAAGTTCCGACAGATCGTCGAAACTTTCGGCCCTTCTACAAAACACTATTCATGGCACAGTCAAAGGTGGACAACACAGCCAGAGACGGAACTCTTGGTAGTTGGGACTTCCAACTTTTGTCGGGACTCCCCATGCACAGCCGAGCCAGGGGGCTAAGTCCCAAGGCATAGGGACTTTCGGCGGGAGCCGGGACTTCCGGCACCCGGACCTCCTGACTCCCGTCGGGACTTCCGATGGGCGAAGGTGCGCAGGTGACTAAGTCCCAAAGCGTCGGGACTTCCGGCACCAAACGTCGGGACTTTCGACAGTTGGAACTTCCAGCTCATGCCGGGACTTCCAACTATCAAAAGTCCACAAACTATGTCTAAGTGTTCGTGAGGTGATTTTGTGTCTCTATTTTATTTTATTTTTATGCTTGAGCACTCTATCTTCCTCAGACCACCTGAACTTGCATCCCTCTTTATAGTACGACATATCTAAACCCAAAACAAAATATAAAAGCTTTGGAGAGCGCTTTGGGTTCGTCTGCTTTTTGCACTTGAAGAATTGAAGGATACCATTCCATCTTAGAATCAACTCTTTAAAACTTTCAAGCGACTAAAGCTGTAATATCATTAAGATCTTATTAGTCCCTAATTTGGATGTCATCAATACACCAAAACCCACATAGGGGGCAAATGCACTTTCAGAAGGGGCTTGTAGTCTTGTAAGAGTGCAAGACCACACCAACCGTGTTTGTGGTGACACCGTGTACCGGAGGGAACGAGGCCCATGATGGTTTGGCCAGAAGGTCGATAGTGAAGACGGCAGAGAGCGGGGCTTGTAGTCTTGCAAGAGTGCAAGACCACATCAACCGCGTTTGTGGTGACACCGTGTACTGGAGGGAACGAGGCCCACGATGGTTTGGCCAGAAGGTCGATAGTGAAGACGATGGAGAGCGGTCCAGGAGAGGTCATCTTGAAGACCCACTTGCTCGTGGGGAAGGCACGGGGGCTATCGATGGAGTTACTCGACCGGGAGCTTGGCCCTTGCGAGGCCATCCTTGTGAAGGGCTCCAACGAGGACTAGGGGAAGCGTGAGCTTCTCGATACTTCGATAAAAATACGAGGAGTCGTCGATGTGAGTTTGCATCTCATCGCCCTTTTACCTTCTGCATTTATACTATGTATCTTGGTTGTGTGCTTATTTTCCTAGCTTATTAGTTTGATAGGCTATTTGATAGGATTGGAACCTGGTGTGCATAACTCTTTTACGGTAGAGATAGCAACACACCTAGCAAAACCTTAGTTGCAGATCTATATAGATTATTTATTAGGTTTTGACTAGGTTGAAATTAGAGGCCGAAGTAGTTTTTAAGTTGCCTACCTCCCCCCCCTTAGGTCCCTTCAGCACCTATGGTCTATAACACCGACAGAACTCTCTACAGAGTATCCAAAACTTTAATGTCCCCCTTTAAACATGATCATTAAAGCAATGACCTCTTTTGGCAGCAATATCTAATTTGCTATTGTGGCTGCATGGGCATTTGGCGCCATATGAAGAGGACTATCTTTTTTATAGTGGCATCTTGTCTCTAGGAACTTGGAGAACCCATTTCAAAGAGGAGCTTGCTTTAGTTGCACTGAGGGCGAAACCAAAGAACAAATTAACTTCCATTAGATAATTGGCTAGGGACTCTTTGACGTTGTAACTATTTCTTTCCTTCTTGGGCCTACATGTGGTCTTTGTACTATACTTTCTTTCCTTTCATGTTAATACAAAAAAGGTAGGAGCCTCCTGACTCCTCTGTTGTTTTGGTTAAAAAAAGCCATTATGCATTGGAAATAATTGTTTTATTCATCAATCCAAACACTCTAGATGATGTGGCACTCTTGAAAATAACATATTAAAATGAAAACATGCTATCAGAATAGGCGTTATGAGTTATGGCAATGGATCTTGCCACTGTGAGATGAGGGTGATATCACAAATAGACGTTAATGAAAGCTCCAGCGAGAGCACGAGGAAGGGGCCGGGTTGAGACAAACGGAAGTACAACCTATTTCATATTTCTTAGAGCAACTCCAAAAGACTCTCTATATCCTTCATAATTGTTAGGAATTGAGATTTTTTTACGATAGCCTGCCAACAAACTCTTTACTTGGGTATCTAAACATAGCTATCATCTATTACGGATTTCTCGCTAGCCAAAGATAGTAAGCGAAATGACTCTCTAGAGTATGCATAAGATATAGAAAAGTTATTGGAGAGTGAAAAATATAGAAAGCAATTTTTACTCAAAAGACTTTCCACATGATGAATTTAGAGAGTGAGTTTTAGAAATACTTGGAGATGCTCTTACACCAGGCGATGGTGCCCTCTTAGAAATGAAAAGTGGGTTCACACGCCACTTTAGTTTGTAGCTATTCGTGGGCAGATGTGAGAATATAATGGTTTTTGCTTGTTCAAGAATAAAAGGATATTCTTATGTTAGATTTAGTGCATCCATGGATGTCTTTGGTTTTTTGGATATGAATTGGATTACTTTTAACCATGCTAATCTTTAGCTAGTTATTGGACTCTATGTTGGATTATCATGGATAATAGTCTAAGTGTAAGGTCCTTGTTTAATTTGTCTATAGCCAATAGGCTAATTGCCATCGTTAAGATGAAAGGTTGAACATCAAGAACAGTTGTCGGATCTTGGAAACAATCATTATGGAGGTCTAATGAAGTTTGGATGGAAGTTCTGAAATAGAATTGAAGCTTAGTCTTGGTTCTTTTCCTTTTGTTTGAACCTTGTTTTTTGTCTTTTATTTTTTTTCTCTCCTTTGAGAGAGCTGAGCTTGAGTGCTCCCGGATGTAATGAATTAGCTGTGTACACCTCTTTGGGGTGTACAAACAGGAACTTTGTTCCATTATCTAAAAATTACCTCCAACAAGTAGTCGATGTATCATGCGTAGTAGATTAGAAGTGAATAGCCCTACTGGGGCTCCCTACTCGTTCTTGTATAGTTTGAGGGGTAGAGTTATAGGTAGAGTCTTGATCGGTTCATAGGTAAGTTTCCTAGTTAGTTATAACAAATTGAGTTAGTTTTCATGTGTGTATTGTCAATGCTTTTTGTATGCTAAGTCGGCGAGGTACCCCATTTCCTCCTACAGGTAGTCAGCCCAGACTACACCCCTGTAGGGGTGTCACTTTTGGCCTCAATGAGGGTACCCAGAGCCCATGTCGTTGACACTAATTACGTGGACTCATATATAGGCATACTAATTTGCTATGATTGTATCATTTCAATCAGACAGATTGGACATTCGTCATATCGCATTGTGTATGGACTAGATGTAAGATTTTTGCTTGGATTTAGTTTGACTTCACTATTTGGATTTGGATCTCAATGAATTCTTACCTCTATTACATTCATAGTTTAGCTCCTGCATTCCTCTATGGTTAGTAGCAAGCGGAGGAAAAATTTAGGCCCTGTTTAGATCCACCGGCTAAACTTTAGCCGGCTAAATTTAGCTATGGTGGATCCAAACAGCCCAAACTAAAATAAAACCAGCCAAAAGTGCTCCTAGCTAATAGCAACTCCATTATTAAATTAGTTGTTTTAACCTAGATAATGGCAGCTAAAACTGGACAATGACCAAATTACCCTCTTCTCTTTTTCCGCATCTGCTCTCAGTATCCGTTCCCACGCGCGGGTCTAGCTTTTCCGCATCCGCTGTTCCCCATCTTTCCGGCGCTGCAGAGACCTTTGGCAGCGCGGCTCCCTCTCGTCCCCGCGCGGCACCGACCTCCGGCGCCACCCTGCTTGCCTCCGACGCCGCTCCTGGCCCCGCCATCGGCGTAGGACATGGCCTCAACCTCCAAGTCGGCCGCGCTCGCGAGCTTCGCCTCGCCGTGCGCCTCATCCGCCGACCGAGATCCGTCGAGATCCTCCTCCGCGACGGCCACGCCTGGGGAAGGAGATGGGGGCCACCAGCTGCGCCTAGGGAAGGAGATTGGGAGGTCCGCCACCAGTGATTGGGCGGAAGGGGCGTCGCTGGTGGGGAAGGAGATGGGGGCGCCGCCGGTGGAGAAGGAGATGGATGCGCCGCCGGTGGGAAATTAAGGAGAGGGGGGTGCCGCCGGTGGGGAAGCCACCTGGGGGCAGAGGATGGAGGCGCCACCGGCACAGGACACAGCCTCCACCTCCAAACAGTAAACAAAGCAATAAACAACATGTTCATTGGTTGGTTTCTGAGCTGATAAGCTCGGCTGGTGCTGGTTTATTGTGAGAGAAAATACTGTACCATGGCTGATAAGCCCTGGCTAAAACCAACAAACGAACAAGCTAAAAAATAATGGAATTAATGAGGGGTAGCATGGTCAAGGGTTTCAATTAGCTAGATGTTTGAAACACCCTCATCTAAAGTTTAGCTAGCTAATCTTTAGAAGGCTAAATTTTAACTTTAACAATTAGCTAGCTAAATTTTAGTTGGGGGTGAATCCAAACAGACCCTTAGAGAGGGAGGGGGTGTTCGACGGGGGGAACAAGATTTTCCACCAATTTTTCATTATTTATATGTGTCCATTAAGTAACCATATTTTCCTTTCTTTTTACAAGGTTTTCATCTAATCAAGGGATTTGATCGACCCAATCATTTTCTCTTGTACATTAATGCCTTCAATCTTCTTGTAATAAAAGGAATAAAGTGTGAAGCGTCTATGTCTTCCCTTTTTGGATTAATCTTGACATCAGTGCACGATTTTTAGCTATACATACACGATTGTACAAGATCCGTTCCTTGCATCATTATTAAGAAAATAGAAAACGTAATTTGTTGATAATTATATGCAAGGGCTGGATTTTTGCGTATGGACTGTCTGCTGAAGTTCACGTGAAGCACCAGCCAGCGGATTGGCATCGACGAGTTGCTCTCGTTCGACGTGACTTGCACTGGTCCAGATCGATGGATCATCCAAACTCGGCACCACTGTCACGATCAGGAAGATGGTAATCGGTAGTGATGGGCACACCTGTTACTATTGGTTCCTAGACCTGATAGTGATATAGTGATATAGGATAAGAGTCAATGCAGGGTCAAGCCGACATTCCACTTTTTTGTTGATATATTTTATTATCCTCTATACCTAAATAGGATAACCCCATACAAAAATTTCCTAACTTCTCATGCTGCCACATCATCATGGGTCTAACAACCACAATCACCATTCGAATGGCACATGCAACATGCAAGTACTCCACCAACCTGCCTGTGCGATCCCGTCGTCTCTTCGTCGGGACGCCGGCTTCGATCTTCTGGCTTCCCAGTCCACCAACAAGCCTATCCCCTGGACTCCCACCGTTTCTCTGTTATAAATAACATGCTCCAGTATGACCAGCGCATCAGTCTGCTCTCCAGGACTCCAAGAGGCAATCAAGCAAATGACACTAGTTCCTCATGTAGTCATGCGCCTTTCCCTGTTCCTCTGTTGGATCGTCACTTCGATGTTTCTGCACACCTGCCAAGATTGCCGTTCAATTCTATGTGGCAACAATCACAATAACTTTGTTATCCTTTTCTCTACCTTTCCTGTTTGTTTGCAGGATTTCAAGAACTTTCTCTCGGGGTCACAAATTTCATACTGAATTAGCACTCCTATTTATTCTGTAACAGGATTAGGGGTTTCTTTATCTTATCACAAGTTTCCCTTTTCCGATTGTGTATTTCACAGGTTGAAGCATTGGTTTATGGGTAACTGCAAAATTCCTCAACGCGTTACTATAATTTATTTGCAGGTTAATAACCTTAAAAAAACTCGATCCGCAGTGCCTAGACAGCCTCCGGATATTCCGCTTAAGAAAAAGATCTTCTCACGTAGATCGAGAAAATCCTCAACATCTGCCCTACCTTACACAGCGGCACCTCAAGCTCCATGAGATGAGCTAGGCACAGACCTGTGCTTTGGATGTGGGACAGACGAAGGAGTTTTTTTTTTCCCTCTGATCGCTGTGGCTGAAGCCACGAGAGTGAATCCCTCTGGACTCGAACTCTGACCACCCCGGAGGAGAGCTACCGAGCCTGCACTACAGGTTAACAACCTTTGCTATATGTTGTTTGAATTATAATTTGGTGCTTTTTTACCTTTCAGATTTCATCCAATCTATTTGATATAGAGAGAATTTCTTATTTGACACCAGACAAATGACCCGTTCCTTTCTTGGCCCTCAGAAAATTTTCGTTCCCTATTTGACACCAAGTTCATCTTTCATTCCTTATACGACACTCCGTTGGATTTTCCATCCGTGAACCGTTAACTGCCATGTGAAAAGACGATTTTGCCCCTGTGGGCCCCACCACCCTTCTCCCTCCTCTCCTCCCCTTCTCCCTCTTGTCCGCGCCCGTATAAGCAGCACGCCGGAGGTGGAGAAGGCCGGAAATCCATCTGCAGGAACGACGTTGTGGCCAGGCAGCGCCGCTCCCAACCCTCGCGCACCTGCCGAAGGCCACGACCGGGTGGTCCTCTATGGCGCGGCCGGCGAGGGCCCGTGCAAGGTGCCCCGAGCGTCGCAGCTCATGGCCAGGCGAGGTCCTCGAGTGGTGGTGGCTCGTGGCCGGGCGAGCTCTCTCGAGCGGCATGGCGGACCTCGAAGCAGCACGGGCGGTGGCGCAAGTTGCGGCTAGGCGTGATCCCCTAGCGGCGTGAGTCGCGGTCAGATCCCCGAGCGGCGGCGGCTCCCCGCCGGGCGAGCTCCTCCCGAGAGGCGCGGCCGACCTCGAAACAGCACGGACGGTGGCGCAAGTCGCGGCCAGGCGAGGCCGAGGGTCCGCGCTGCGTTGCCATGGCAAAGGTCGCTGTCGGGGAGGGCCCAGCGGCACGTCCTTGAGCACTACGTGGAAGTCGCCGATTCTGTTTTTTATTCGGATGAGCACTGCGCCTGCCTTCTCCACCGCCGGCGTGCTGCTTATACGGGCGCGGACAGGAGGGAGAAGGGGAGGAGAGGAGGGAGAAGGGTGGTGGGGCACATAGGGGCAAAATCATCTTTTCACATGGCAGTTAACGGTTCATGGATGGAAAATCCAACGGAGTATCGTATAAGTAATGAAAGATGAACTCGGTGTCCAATAGAGAATGAAATTTTTTTGAGGACCAAGAAAAGAACGGGTCATTTGTCTGGTGTCAAATAAGAAATTCTCTCTTTGATATATGTTACCCCAACCACGTCGCAAAACCACATGCTGCAATTCCTCTGCACAACGCAAAGATGCAAATTTTTGTAACACTCTAAAATTTGCTTCTCTTGAAATAGAGCTAAAATGATTTAATTTTGTATTTTTGTGCTTATGAAAACATAGGAAAATAATAATTTTTATTAAATTAAAATTTATCTTAAGGTAGAAACATGTTTGCTGCATTTATGCCGGTCGCACCTTGTGTTTCTATGTGCAATATATATATATTTTTTAAATAAGTCTAGGAGATGAATATCTATCTCTAGGAATTTTTCGGCTTTTTTCTAAAATTTAATTCCTATCTCCTTGACCTTAATCTTTATGTTCCATGTTTTCAACCATCTTTTTTGAGCTCTAAATATTTTATCTAAGTTCCTCGTCTTTCAGTTTATCTCCAGGATTTTTCTAGGAATTTTCTAAGCTTCAGAGCATTTTTGATGATATAAATGGTAATTCTAGACTTTCTAGAATTATTTTTTATTTCATAATATTAATTAATTTTAAAATTAGAAAAATCTGAGCCCAATTTTTCACATACTCTCAAAGGCCCATGCCTTTATTTATTAATGGACTTAAATGATTATTTATGCCAATTAGTGAAGATGGATGTTGCAACATCAATTAATACCATATTGCTAGTTAATATCAAGATGAAGAATTTTTCTCCCTATATATACACACACGCTATTCTACATCCTAGTTGTAGAATACTATTCTACACCAAACTGTTATACTAAACAGAGTTTAGTATCATTCAGTAGTCGTGTTTCAGTATTATTTAGTATTTTCATGGTGCTGGGTGTAATACTAAGTGATACTGAACACGATTTAGTACTACTCAATATTTTTTCTAATCAGATTTGGTTTGTGGTATAGAATAATATTCTAGCGTGTGTGTGTATATATATATATCTAGATTTGACTTGTGGTATAGAATAATATTCTAGCATGTTTGCTTGATCGTTTCTGTAGCTTATAAACCGACTGATGTTGTTTTATTCACTCTGTGTTTTGTTGTTGTGAGCCCAAAAACGTTGTTTTCCTCTCACAACAAACCATAGACTGATAACCCAAATGGCTGAAACCAATCAAATAACATGACGATCGAACGAATGAGGCGCCGGTTCTTTTGACATCAAAACATCCATGCTTATCCGGAGCCCTTTACTATGTTTCTTAATTACGGCTTCAAATATCCGTCGTATTGTCAGCTTCAGTTTAATCCATTCTTCTGCGGTAGATCCAACGTAATCTAAGTGTTAGTAACCATGTTTACGACATAACATGTTTATAAATTCTAAAAAATAAAATGTCAATATGATTAATGTTTATGTAACTAGTTTCTAATTAAAAACAATATAGGTTCTGTGCATCGTTCTTTTACAAATAAATGTTAATTTGATTAATAATAATTTAACTATGTTTTCTATAAATATAATTTGCTTATTTTAAACTCGATTATATAACTCACATGTTTATTTATTTTGCAAAGTAGTTAAATGACAAATAATATGAGACATGTTTGCAAATAAAACATGACTAGTAATTCGGCTTTTCAATTAAAATGTAAATTGACTAAATCAATATCATTCACATGATTTTGTAATTACAATAAAACAAAGCATATAGTCGCTACTCTTATGATATAAATCTCTCGATAGTTGTTCCTTTTTAATCATAGCTTCGTTTCGGCGTTCTAGCAACCGTAGCATCGAGCCCTCTTGTCGGTGTTTCGAGTAAGCACTGGCTAATAAATTTGTATATTGTGCGTCTGACCCGGTGAAAGCTCTAGTTTGGTTTTGGTTAATTGATGAAACCCTAAGTGCTAACCTAGTTTATCAAGATGATTATGAGATAGGTAGCACTACTCCAAGTGATGAAGCAATGACGAAGATCATGACAATGGTGATAGCATGGTGATGATCAAATGCTTGAACTTGGAAAAGAAGAAAGAGAAAAACAAAAGGCTCAAGGCAAAGGTATAAAATGTAGGAGCCATTTTGTTTTAGTGATCAAGACACTTAGTGAGTGTGATCACATTTAGGATAGACGCCGTACTATTAAGATGAGTGTAACTCAGATCGAAATGCGGTTATCAAAGTGCCACTAGATGCTCTAACTCATTGCATATGCATTTAGGATCTAGTGGAGTGCTAACACCCTTAAAAATATTTATGAAAATATGCTAACACATGTGCACAAGGTGTTTGCGGGGTTGAGATGGGTTTGAGTCCTCTCTCCCTTCCGCGAGAGCTTATGAGGCGGGATCAACGCTTTCGGAAAATGAAATTTCTATTTTCTCTGGTGTGATGCAAAATTCTTGGTGGTTGGCACACTTGAGCAAGGGTGAAGAAGTAAGAGTTGAAATGGAGTTGATCGAAATGATCTTTGGCGTCGGTCTCTTGGCCGACCGGACGCCGCTGAGTCACTTCAATGGGTTGACGTTGAAAGGCTCGTCCGGTCGGTGTCGAGCAACGCGAGCGTGAGTAGGGTTGATACGGACGTTGGTCTGCGTCCGGTCAAGGTGGACGGACGCGTCCGTCGAAAAAACATGCCTCGGGAGCTTATCTGAAACGAAGTCGCTTTTTGACCGGAAGCGTCCGGTCGGTTTCAAGCCGTTGAAATCGATTTAACGTGTTTGAAGTTTGGTGCGCGTGGCGTCCATCAGGCGACCGGACGCCGAGGCAATGGCGTCCGGTCGGTATGACCTCGTCCGTCGAGAGCGTGTTTTGCCAGTGAAGGGTACAACGGCTCTATTTGATGGGGGCTCTATTTATAGCTCCATGGCCGGCTCAAGGGTATTTTTTCTTGCACATTTTCATCTACATAGCAACCTTGTGAGCTTAGCCAAAGCCGTCCCACTCATCTCCATCATTGATCCATCATCATTGTGAGATTGGGAGAGAATCCAAGTGCATTGCTTGAGTGATTGCATCTAGAGGCACTTGGTATTCGTGTTGCGCTGCGGATTTCACTTGTTTCTCTTGGTGGTTGCCACCACCTAGACGGTTGGAGCAGCGGTGAAGGATCGGCACGAGTTGGTGATTGTTCGTGGCCGCCTTCGGTGATTGTGAGGGGAGTTGTACCTTCCCCGGTGGAGTGCCGAAAGGTAACTCTAGTAAATTGCTCATGTCATTGAGTTACCTCACTTGTGGGTCGGTTCTTGCGGTGTCCTATCGTGTGGACGAGGTTTGTGAAACACCTCTTAGCCGCCGAACCATCAAGTGTTGGTCGACACAACGGGGACTAGCGTGTTGGCAAGCACGTGAACCTCGGGAGAAAAATCGGTTGTCTCTTGTCATTTGCATTCTCCCGGTGATTGGCTATATATTCATCGTGTAATTGGTTCACTCCACGACCCGGTGGTATAATCGTCTCACTTACTCATTTACCTTTCCGCAAACTAGATATAGCAAGCTCTTTAGTGTAATTAGAATTGAGAGCTTGCCTTGTGCTTTAAACATATTTAGTGGAGCTCTTTCGTGTAGCATTTGTGAGAGCTCTTAGTGAGTAGTGGTCAAGTAGATTGTGTGCCAATAGATCATTGCAACTAGAATTGTTGGATAGGTGGCTTGCAACCCTTGTAGAGCTAGAGCAAGTTTGCATTTAGCTATTTGTCTTACTAATCAAATTGCTCTAGTTGATTTGTAGTTTTTAAATAGGCTATTCACCCCCCCTCTAGCCATATTAGGACCTTTCACCCGGATGATGTGCTAAGAGGACACAAGGATTATACTGGTTCGGGCCGAACGTCCCTACGTCCAGTTTCGAGCTGCTCATGTTACTAGCACTGAGTTTGTAGTAGGGGGTTACAAACTAACGAGAGAGGAATGATTTCCCAAGTCTCTGGTGTGATGCGGTTTGTTTGTTCGATGAATCGATGCTCTTAGTGGGACGCCCTGCTTTCCCTTATATAGGCCAAGGGAAAGCAGGGGTTACAGCGGAAGGGAAGAGGAAAAAAAGGAAATAAGGCTCCTAGGGGTGTGCTGTCTTCCTCTTCGCGTGGGTCCTGTCAACCCTGTAGATCGTGGCGGCGGCAGCGTCGTACCGGGGTCCTGTTGGCTGCTACATCATATGTACGGGCGTCGTGCGTTGTTCTTGTCTTCCATCCCATCTGAGCGGACGGAATGGTCGAAGAGTCCCTTGACATGGTTCATACGGGGGGCTAGCGGTACAGTGCCAGTCAACTGACACCAGTCGACTGACGTTGGACGGTGGTCAGGTAGGGAGTTGGCAGCACAGTGGTCACACGTCCGTCACTGTGGGCGATGTGAGTTCCCCGGAATGACATGTCATGGGGAGATGTGACCGCTCCCTGCACGATGCCAGAAGTTTGACCTTGAGTAGTACTTTCTGGCATGTAGTGGTTGGTGGCGACGTGAGCTTCCGTTAGGAACCATGTCCGAGAGATCGGGCGAGGCGGAGCTAGCCCCCAGACGTCGACCAAGGCGGAGCCGATCCTCAGGGGTCGGCCGAGGCGGAGCCTACCCTCGGGAATCAGCCGAGGAGAAGCCAACCCTCCGGGGTCGGACAAAACGAAGCCAGCCCTCGGACGTCGGGTGGCAGAGCTAGCCCTCAGACATCGAGCGAGGCGGAGCCAACCCTCTCGTGTCGGGCGAGGTAGAGCCTGTGGCCTCAGTGTCCAGCGAGGTGGAGCCAACCCAAGGTGTCAGACGAGGCGGAGCCCATGGCCTCAGTGGTCGACGAGGCAGAGCCTAGCAAGAGGTGTAGTCACGCTCTTGACCGCTTGGATAAATAAATGTTTGATGGTTATTAGCTCCTCTTCGGGTACCCTAGTATTGGTCCCCGATAGTAGCCTTCAAGTCCTCGAACGATTCGGGTAGAATCACCTGGGAGCTTTTTTGACTTGCCAGTGGGTGCGCATGAGCGCACCCGGTGGGTGTAGCCCCCGAGCCTGTGGAGGAGTAGAATACTCCTTCGGAGGTTTTTTCAAAAGGGAGGACTCTGAGGGCCTTGGCCTTCTTTTGTCACCCACGGTGTGTCCTGGGAACGGTGATTCCTTCTTGCTGAGATTGGACCCTTCGTGGGTATGGCCGTGAGGTTTGGTGGTTCGTTAGCTGGATAGCTCGATTGGGGTCGTGGCATCCCGATCGAGGGGATCCAGCTTGGGTCAGCCTAGCTGAGACCCGATCGTGGGCCGAGATGCTCGTGGCGCTCATGCGCCTGGGCACTGGCTGCTTGTGGGGCCCATCCCTTTCTATCCCTCATCGTAAGGGTGCCTAGTGTGGCTGTTGAACCCGTTGATGGGCCAACCGTCGAACTCCTAGGCCCAGACGGGCCATAGAGGCGTTTTTGATCCGTATTCCTCTTACTCGTAACAAGTCATGGCTCGCCGGGGAGGCAAAACATTTGACACATCTTCCAAGGTAAAGGATAGGTATTACATGCGCATATCCCATTGGCGTGACATTATTAGCAGATCGTGGTGGGTGCGGAGATCTAGGCGGACGGTTGGTTTCCTCGCATCCGTCGCCCCTATAAAACCAAAGGGTTCACTCCCAAGGTTTCATACCTTGCCTTCTTACCTTTGCATCTGCAACCCCCACCACCAATCGCCTAGGCTTCCTACATCCGCGTCCCAGCGGTCGTTGAGCTCGCGTCCACCCGCCCCCATCTTTCAATGGATCCGTGGTGCCGCTCTAACATCACCTTCTAGCTTATGGAAGGCCTCGTCCATTCGTGGTCTTCTCTACGCATAGACCATGGTCGAGGAGTGGCTATTGCCCGGCGCGGAGGATGTGCCGTCGCCGCCGCACATCGGCTACGTGGTGTCGTTCGTGCACTTCCACGAGCGTGGGTTCGCTACCCCTGCTCATGGATTTCTTTTGGGGCCTGCTGCATTACTATAAGATTGAGCTACAACACCTCAATCCCAATGGAATCCAGCACATGGTGGCATTCGTCACCCTATGTGAGGGATTCCTAGGGATTAGTCCCCACCTTGATCTGTGGTGGCATTTCTTCGCTATTACCCTCTATAAGAAGAGGGAGAAGAAGCAGGAGCTGAATACGCTGATGGGATGCTCTGGCATCCACCTCCGGAACAACCGGGTCGGCGAGTACCCGTCGATGCGGCTGTCGACCTCCAACAAGGGGTGGCATTCGCATTGGTTCTACCTCAAGAACGACGCTGCTGCCCCCCGCCATAGTTCACCGGGCGCCTAATCGAGGAGGCCCTAGATTCATGGAAGTGGGGTGTCCCGGAGAAGGACAAGAAGAAGATCCGGGACCACCTCGCCACTATCCACATCCTGAAGGAGAGGGGCATGAAGGGATCGGGCATCATCGGGGCCTACCACGTGAGGAGGGAGGCGCCGTTGATGAGGCGTGCTTCCAGTGTATGCAATGGTGCCCGAGGCATCATTCGACGGGACGGCCCTCCCATTCTGAAGTCTAGCAATGCATCAAGGAGGCAATGGAGCCTTCGTAGGATAACATGGGCACCCCCCTTGATTTCATTTACCCGGTGCCAGGGCATCCTTCGATGCGGCTGGAACCATGCTACATCACCTTTGTAAGTTTTCCTTCCTCATGCTTCCTTTTAATTAAACTCCCGACCCCTTGATACTAACATTGAGATGGGGGACCAGCCGAGGGACCTCGTCCTCATGGATCACTCGGCTCTGTTGCCGAGGGATTCATCCGGGAGGGCGGCGAATCGCGCTAAGGGCTAGTGGCTTAGGAAGGCGAAGGAGGACAAGAGGAAGAAGATGCAGTGGAAGCTGCGGGCGCAGGAGCGAGGGGAGGATAGCGACAGAGATGACGGCGATGATGAGGAACACGACGATGAGGTAGTCGAGGACATCAAGTGGGATGACCTAGAGAGCAAGGATGTTCTAACAGGTATCCGCTCATCCTTGTAGGAGTCAGGGCCCTTCCCGTTCTATGGAGGGGAGGATGCGTCCGTGGGACCGACGAGACGGGCCAGACCATCGGCCTACCCTAGGAGCCAACAAGGGTGGGCGGATTTGCCACCGCACCCGAGGTGCCAGCGGAGGCGGGTGGCTCTGCTGTCGTGCCCCAAGATACAAGGGGGAGAGCCCCTCTGCCCGGGAGTAGGGGGCAATCTTGAAATGGTTCCGCCCCAATGATGTGGAGCAGGGGTCTAGGGGTTCGCCCCCCAAACGTATCCGCCACCCAACATCACCGATGTAAGTCACCATCTCCTCTGTTGTTCTCTGTTTTTCTCTATTTTTGTCATGACTTTTGCTTTTCTTTCTTTGTAGCGTCGTGAAGCGGCGTGATCCTTTGGCACTGGCGTAAAAGAAGAGCGTCACCCTTCAAGCGGGGCGACAACCGTTTGTTCACCGACCGGTCAGGTGCCGCCCATAGTGGCACCCATGCCTTCGGTGGGACAAGCAGGCGTAGGGGCTCGAGGGGTGCCTTCAGAGGTCACCGAGCAGCAGGCGATGGAGGCGGTACTGCTGCCAACAACGGGGTGACGGAGTCGCCATTCGCGCTCATGGCGCCGACCACGACGGGCGTGACGCAGCCAGTCCAGGCCCCGCTAATGTAGGTGGAGGTGGCGGCTACTATGACAGGTGGGCCACAGCCGAGACGCAACCATGGTGGCGCCGAGGCAGTGTCACAACCCACGCCACCGACGGCCCAAGCGACGGTGCCCGACGTGGGCCGGACGGAGGGTTACGTGGCTGAGGGATCTCGAACATCATCGTGGTGGCAGAGAGGTCCGGCATGGAATCGTCCCTAGTGCTAACGTCGGGAGGCAGCCACTCGCCCACGGGACGAACCCCTGCTCCGGTGGACAACCGGTGGCGTCGATGCTCTTTACCCTTGACGACACCACCAAGATCATGGAGCGGGAGAGCCTCGACGTGGGAGTCATGTCCGTGCTCGAAGCTTTAGACCATGCCCGGGGTGCCTTGGCCTATGTTGTCATTCCTGCTAGCTGGGTACTTGCTTGATTCTACTTCTCACTTTTTCCTTTCTCCACATATTCTTGTATTATGACCATCATCTTCTTTTAGTCCCTTATTGCTTATAGCCGGGGGAAGTCGTGGTCCCTTCATGAGCAGAAGGGAACCTAGGACCACCTTGTCGAGGAGGCATGGCTAAGCGGGGAGGTGACGACCTAGCTTGCTGCCACCCAGCAGAAGGTGGCTGAGCTGACTCCCATTGCCGAGGAGGCAAATAGTCTCTGATTATGGGTGGTCGACGAGGCCAGTCGGCATGCGAACGAGGTTGAGAGGGCATTCGAGGCTCTTTGGTGATGTCACGGGAGGACGACAAGGAGGCCACCAAGGTCTGGAGGGAGAGGGATGAGCTACTTTAGAAGAATGCCGAGACCCGTCGGTGGATCATCGACCTTCTGGCCGAGGTTGAGAAGGAGCAGGAGCTGAGCCTAGGGGCCGAGGAGAAGCTAGCGGCCGTGGAGGAGAAGGCGAGTCTGGATGATGCTATGGTGGTCGCCCGGCTGCGCAAGGAGCGGGACGAGCTGCTCCAAACCATGGAGAGGCTCCACTCAGAGTGTGGCGTGGCTCGTGAAGAGCGTGACTAGGCCCTCCACGAGCACGACCATGCACATCAGAAGATCGGCTCCCTCTAGGCCGAGCTTGGAATTGTGATGACCCAAAGGCTGGAGGCCGAGGGCATCTCTGCTAGGCTATTCGCGGACCTTGCTGAGGTGAGGAGGAACCTTTAGGTGGAGAGCGACGAGCTCGGTATCCTAAGCTTCACCCTTAGAGTGGTCTATGATGACCTAGAGGTGGTGCGGTCAGAGGGGATTAGTTCGCTCGTGGCCCATGCCATCGAGATCACGGCGCAGGTGCGCTAGCTCGAGAGGGATGCCCTTCGCACCATGGTCCATCAATCATTCATGATTGCTTGTTCTCATTATGGGGACAACATCGACCTAGAGACGATGAGCCTCGGCTTCGCGTCTGGCTACACTGACGCCGAGCTGGATGAGATAGAGGCGGCGGTGGCTCCTCTTTCACTGGACCTGGTGGACGAAATAGAAGACACAATTCTACCCCAGAGGGATTAGTTAGTCAGATAGGTCGAGTAATCATTCATGTAATAAGCAGACAAACTCTGACCCTTCTACACTATCGCACAAACTTATCATTTTGTTTTGTTTGACTAAGTTTGCTTTTCTTCCCTTTTTATGTGTGGAAAGGGGTTCGTGTGTTCTGACCCTTCTATTTGTTTAAGACCATGGGCCTAAGGTGTAGGAGGGAACTCTGATCACTCTGGTGAGTAAGAGTGTCGTAGCCACAGGGTGTAGGTTTCTCATAGTCCAACTAGCCATGCTCAATCATTTGTTTCCGTAGACCTTGCCATTGGGTTTAACGTGAGGAAGAGGTCGGGGCACGGCGACTATTTTAGAAAGGGTGTATTTATACCCTTATCAACCCTCAAGTGAGATTCAACCCCTTGCCATTGCTAGGTTAGGTGTCACTAAAGATCATGGAGAGGATAGTGACATTAGTAGGAGAAAACGTCTCTTGTTTTCGTACGTACCCCTCCCTAGGATCCAAGCTATCATTCTGTGATCACGCGTTTGGTCTCCTTACGAGTCCATCTTTCATCGAGCCCCCGCATGTAGTGGGGGTTCGACCAAGGTTCGGCTTGACTTTGTGATTGTTACCCTATCCATGGTTTCCGCAACCATGGGGGTTGAGCTAACGTCACTTGCCTCGATGGCTTGAGTGACGCACTCGGTGAGCTCGCTAACGGGCATGATCGAGTGGAATCCGGGTTCATCATTCACGATAGGCTCGACAAAGCCTTCATGTGGTGTTCCACTGCTCCTTAACTCGCCTTCTAACAGATGCCCCCTCAATGGGGATTCTATGGGCTCATCTAGGAGTTAGGATCGAACAAGAAGGTTGAGATGACCCTATCTGCTTCTAGGCAGGTAGGGCGAAGGCCGCTGGGGCTCATCTGCGTTTCTCTCCCCGGCTCTTGTTTGACGTGAGGCGACCTTAGACCCTCCGCGGGTCGGCCTTCGAACCCTGGTCTCCCGATTTAGGGTCTGGCGGCTCGAGCCCCGTGAGGCTCGGTAGGGGTTGGCCATGTTTCATGCATCACCCCGCCCTCGATTTCCATAACCGGAGGTGACTCGTTGTTTGTTTGCGACCGTGTGTTTGGTCTCTTTGCGATGCCAAGCCCCTAAGCCCCCGCGCATAGCAGGGGTCTCGGTCAGGGGGTCGGTTCATCTTGTGCTCGTCGTCCCTCATGCGTCCATTCGCTAGAACAGAGGGGCTAAGCCATGCCATGCTTTCCTCGCTGGACGGAGCATGGTGCTTGGTGAGTTGTTAACGGGCTTGTTCGAGTGGAGCCCCGACATCCCCTTCATGGGGGCCCAGTTTGAGGTTAGCTAGTGACCTATTCCAGATTCTTGGTGGCCGGTCCATATAGTTCTCGGATCTGTTCGACCAGTCTAAGGGCTCGATGCCTTTCTTCCGGGAAGAAAACCATGCACCTCGCATCATCCTAGACTCGAAATGAGGGCCGAGACACCCGTGGCGCTCCATGCTCCTTGGGTATCGGCCGCTAGCGGGGTCGTCCTTAACCTCCCCTCACTCTAGGGTGCCCCAGAGTGGTCGTGAACCCACTGGTGGGCCAGCCTTCAAACTCCTAGGCATTAATGGGCCATAGGAGCATTTTCAGCTCCGTATCCCACTTACCTATGGCGGCCCATAGCCTTTGAAGGAGAACCATCACTCGGTGGATCCTTCATGGGGAAGATTTGGATAGGCATGTGCTCACCTTCTGGCAGCTTCCTGGAGCCGTTCGATTGTCCTGGGCACAGGTTTTATCTTAATGATAAGAGTGATGGGTTCGGGAAGCTCTTACCGGATAGGATTGAGCGAGATCCGGGTCCGTTGTTCGTTGCAGGGTTGGCACGACCTACATGGGGCATCCTACTGCTCCCTACCCGTTTCCTTACAGTGGCCAAGCCATCTGATCGACTTGTGTTACCTGCTGAGACAAGACTTTCCTACGTAGATAGAGGATGAGGACATCCGGCGCAAGAATTTAGTTAGGCAGAAAAGCCAGGCGGAGAACTTATAATAAATGGACAAGCTCTTAAATTTTGTTATAGCAAACAACTTTTTAGCTCTTCTCCCCTTTCTGTATAAAAAGGTTAGTGCATTCCGACCCTTTTTGTCGTTAAGGCCATAAAAGCTCGGGATACGGGTGAGCCAATTCTGATCACGCTGGTGAGCAAAGATGTCGTAGCCACTAGGGCGTAGGCTTCTCGAAGCTCAACCAATTATACTCAGAGCTTGTTCCCGCAAACCTAGCTCCTAGGTCTTAACGTGAAAGGGGTCGGGCACTAAGAATGTTTGCTAGGCGAATAGATTTTTAAAGCATACCGGTCCTTTCCATGGCTAAGGCCAAAAAGCCCTGGGTGTGGGAAAGAAACTCTTATTATGCTAGTGAGCAAAGGCGCCATAGCTGCTGGAGCGTAGGTTTCTCACGGTCTGACTAGTTTTACTCAGGGTTTATTTCCATGAACATCGCTTTTGGGCCTTAATCGTGAAAAAGGGTCGGACGTAGAGATTATCTACCGGATAGATATGTCCTTATTAACCCCCAAGTGAGGCCGACCCCCCTCCATTTGCTGGGGTCGGGGGTCTCAAAAGATCGGGGAGTCCATTAGCGAAACTGATAATAAGAAAAAGTGTGCGTTTATTAAGGATAAGAGCGACGTAGCTGGTTGATGTTACAAGTGTTGATGAAGACCTCACCGTTGAGTTTGTAGGCGCCTGGCCAGAGCATCTCCGTGACGACGCGCAGTCCCTCCTACGACGGGTAGAGCTTGTGGCATTCCTTGCATACTTGGTTGAGGCAGAGCACCAGGTCCCTGATGTTGAAGGCCTGACCCCGCACTCAATGGCAGTGGTACCGGCGCAGCGCCTGTTGGTACTTGATCGAGCGAAGGGGGCGACATCGCGCGCTTCGTCTAGCTAGGCTCCGTCCCATGCTCCCCTTGTTAGATCTTCGAACAAGAACCATTTCAAAAGAACACAATGTTTGTACATGTGCTTGATGGGGAAAGCATGGTTCTGGCATGGCCCTTCAAGCAGCTTCTCGAAGTGGCTCGGGGTGCCCTCTCGATTTTTAGCCCCCCCTGCAATCAGCATTGGCCACTAGCGAGCTCCCACACCGCCGCTTGTTCTTCCTTTTGTTGGGAGGCTTGGAGGCGCCTTTGTCGATGTCCTCATCCCGCTTTGCCTTGCCCTTGAGGGTGTGTTGGCCAAAGTCCTGAGGTCCCATCAAGTCAGGGCTCGAGCTTCGGTCCTCACCGCTGTCATAGCGTCCGCCATGGCGTGGATGGTAGCCAGCGGCTAGCCCCCTCCTTCACGTCGCCGCAAGCACGCTTGCAGGCGTCGAGGGTGTCGTGGATGTCGCGGTGGAGGCCGAGACGCTCATGCACCAGAACCGTCGTGCGTGGCCCACCACCCTGTTGGGCCTGATGGACCGGTACGTCCTTGTTGGGTTGTTCTGAGGGTGCTTCATGTCTGCGAGCATCGAGGGTGTTATGCGTGTCACGGTGGAGCTCAAGACACGCATCTACGAGCATCGAGGGCCTTTTGTAGTTGAAGTTGAGGAGCTGGTTGCTTCTAGGGGCGCGGTACTCTAGTGTAGATAGCTGCAACTCCTCGGGTGCCTCGGCGATGGCATTGAGGCCGGTGAAGAGGAGGGGTTGTGTGGCAGCGGAAAACCGCACCAACTCCCCCTCCATCGTGATAACGAAGTCCAAGTTCCCGAAATGCACATACGCGCCTAGGACCCAGCTAACGTTGCGATTAGCCATCCGAGGCCTGGTGTTGATGTTGAACGTGCAAAATTCCCCTACCTGGCGCGCCAACTGTCGATGTTTCGAGTAAGCACCGGCAAGTAAATTGTATATTGCGTGTTTAACCCAGATGGTGTGTTAAGAGAACACAAGGATTATACTGGTTCAGGCCGAACGCCCCTACGTCTAGTTTCGGGCTGCTCATGTTACTAGCACTGAGTTTGTAGTAGGGGGCTACAAACTGGTGAGAGAGGGAGGAGTTCCCAAGTCTCTGGTGTGATGCGGTGTGTTTGTTCGATGAATCGATGCCCTTAGTGGGATGCCCTATTTTTTCCTTTTATAGGCCAAGGGAAAGCAGGGGTTACAACGGAAGGGAAGAGAGAAAAAGAAAAGGAAATAAGGCTCCCTGGGGTGTGTTGTCTTCCTCTTCGCGTGGGTCTCACCAACCCTATAGATCGTGGCGGCAGCAGCGTCATACCAGGGTCTTGTTGGCTGCTACAACATATGTACGGGCGTCGTGCATTGTTCTTATCTTCCATCCCGTCCGAGCCGACGGAATGGTCAAAGAGTCCCTTGATAGGGGTCATACGGGGGGCTAGCGGTACAGTGTCAGTCAACTGACACCGGTCGACTGACGTTGGACGGTGGTCAGGCAGGGAGTTGGCAGCACTGTGGCCACGCGTCCGTCATTGTGGGCGATGTGAGTTCCCCAGAATGACATGTCATGGGGACGAGTCATGC
This sequence comes from Miscanthus lutarioriparius, assembly GCA_904845875.1. Taxonomy (NCBI): domain Eukaryota; kingdom Viridiplantae; phylum Streptophyta; class Magnoliopsida; order Poales; family Poaceae; genus Miscanthus; species Miscanthus lutarioriparius. The sequence continues at coordinate 26,062,906 of CAJGYO010000006.1, read as the reverse complement.
TGAGATGTGACTGCTCCCTACACGATGCCAGAAGTTTGACCTTGAGTAGTACTTTTTGGCCCATAGTGGTTGGCGGCGACATGAGCTTCCGTTAGGAACCGTGTTCGAGAGATCGGGCGAGGCGAAGCCAGCCCTCAGACATCGGCCGAGGCGGAGCCGATCCTCAGGGGTTGGCCGAGGCGGAGCCTACCCTCAAGAATCAGCCGAGGTGGAGCCAACCCTGGGGGTCGGACGAAATGGAGCTAGCCCTCGGACGTCGGGTGAGGCGGTGCCGGCCCTCAGACGTCGGGCGAGGCAGAGCCAACCCTCGGGGGTCGAGGCGAGGCGGAGTCTATGGCCTCAATGTCAACCGAGGTGGAGCCAACCCTCGGGGGTCGGACGAGGCGGAGCCCATGGCCTCGGTGGTTAGACAAGGCGGAGCCTAGCAAGAGGTGTAGTCACGCTCTTGACCGCTCGGATGAATCAACGTTTGATGGTTATTAGCTCCTCCTCTTCGGGTACCCTAGTATTGGTCCCCGACACCTCTCTCCTAGTATGTTGTTTAAAGCTTTTGCTATGATTGGTGTATTGTTCTTAGTTTACTTTGCTTGCTTGCTTTATGTTTCTTTGTGCTTGGTGTTTGCCACGAGTAGAAGAGAACCGTACGTAAGCACTGGACATCAGAAGTTGAGTGCACAAAATTGTAGAAGCTTTAGAATGGAAGATAAAGTTGAGGCTTCTCTGAGCAAATTGCTTTGGGTGTAAAGCAAGTTTAAGGCAAGTATAGCATATGATCATCCTTGTTGTCCTATACACCTTTAATGATTTAATTTATACTACATGTGTCCACCTTGACTACCACTAAGAATTTCCTAGTACTTTGTTACCTTGTACCTTGATTCCTATGGGTTATGCATTTGGGTAGTATGATGCTCAATTGAAGACCTTGATCTTCTAACTTGATTAATAGAATATGCAATAAACACTAAAAGATACTTTTTAGCAACAAGGAACAAGGACGCTAGAGCATAGTTTTTGTGATACTCTAGATTCTTCTCCCTAAGAACTTATTTGTAAGTGGTCGACCGGGACTTACAGTACAACCATGAGTGCTACATGGCTCTAGTTTTAGTTAAGTATGAGGACATGTTCTAGCTCATAGTAGCTTACCGAAAGGCGCAAGAGGGTCTCCGATTGGTTTGATCTTGTGGCCTGCCAAGGGAGTGCACTTTGGTTTCTATGTCTTTTTGGTAGTCACACCTTGGGAGAGGGATCTTACTGGTTGATAGGGAATCCTTAGCGGGCTACACTTGTTAGACGAACCTTTGAAAGGTTTCATAGTGAACCCTACCGACCTTCCTTGGTAGTGGGTCAAGAGGCTGGCCGCCTCGGGCGAAAGGGTAAATCATGGCTCATGGTGAAAGTGTACAACCTTCACAGAGTGTAAAACTGTTATAACAGTTGTGCTCACGGTCACGAGCGGCCTTGGAACTCTTACGGAATAGATGATCATTAATGGTTAATTGTTTATGCTATTCATTATTCATGTTTACTTGATCATGTGTTTATATGGGGCTTATGATAAATTTGATGCTACTTAATTGCTTAAAATTGTGACTCACTAAAAGCCAATGTAGTAAACCAGTGTCAACCTTTTAAGCCTCACGAACCCCATGTTATGTTGCTGAGTACGATATGTACTTACGATTTCTTTACTTTTCAATACTTTGGAAAAATTCGGATGGGTACCAGATTGCTAGTCTAGAGGAGTTAGGCTTGTGATCAACCAGTCAGTTGTCCCTGTGGAGTGGAGTCTTCACCCGAAGATCAGAGTTGTCTATCCGCTGTTTGTGCCTAAGGTTATCTTCCTTGTACTGAATATGTTATATATATTAAGTATTGTCTTTTGATATTACCCTTATTTGTAGCCATATGTGTGATTTGACTTTCTGGGCTCATATATGGTGTGTATCTGGTTTTGTCATTAAAACCGGATGCTACAATTTTATTCTTTACTTTCATTGATGCCTCATGCAGAGTTTTAATTCCAAAATGTTATTGGATGATCAATTCTGACTGTTCATGACTACACAAAAAAAGAGAAGCACACATCCAGGCTATTTTGTGCAAAGAATACCAATAATAAAACTTAAATTTGGTATAGGTTATTACTATTATGTTTGTTTTACGTACTAAAATTCTTTTTTTTATCTGATTTCCCTCCCCTCAACTACCGAGCATTGCACTATAGAGTTTTAGGTGGTACATATCAATTCTTCATCCATGAATTCTCACCTACAACATTACAAATTTTCTGCAGCAATGCGTGGATTATCATCTAGTTACATTAAAATAAAGGTTACTATCTAATATTTTACATTTGATATTATTTATGCATCACATATCTCACTACAATTTTGAGTTCAAATCTCATTCACATGATTCTATAATGAATACATCATAATTAGAAAAGCATACATTGTAAGAAAAATGAACCCTATGGGCCATTAAGTTTGATTTTAGTGTTTTGATGAACAACATGATCATTTAGACTAATAATGTTTAGTAGTACACAAGGTATAGTTCAAATGGATGCAATGTGGACTTGGACTTAGGCAAAGTAGTGATCCGGATGATCAACACTCAAGCAAGACATTAGAAGACATATTAAAGACCTACAAAGCATGCTAAAAGTCCAAGACACAAGGCAAATATAACCCAGATGCGAAGACAATGAAGAAACAAGTCAAATGGGACTGCTATAGTGGCACCGGATTAGTCTGGTGCCCGCTGGGGGACACCACCAGCTAAGCGCTCTGTGTAGCGCAGACTAGAGTTTTGCAGCATAGCCAGATTAGTCCCGTGCTCAAAAGAAATAGGCACCAGACCATGTGCTACCACTGTTCACCTGAGTAGATAACATTCATGGATTAGTCCGGTGTTTTACAGTGATGACCAGTGGAGTATAAGGTCGCCACCAGTAAGTTTCCAGATAGGAAATAGGGCACCAAATTGATAGTGAAGACAACAACGATCGGTCTAGGAGAGTCCGTCTCGGAGAACTACTTGTGTGTGGAGAAGGCCCAGAGGCTATCCACAGAGTTACCGACCAGGAGCTTGGCACTTGCACGGTCATCCTTGCAAGGGGCTCCAACAAGGACTAAGGAGAAGCGAGGCACTTCCGGATACCTCTGTAAAAATACTAGCATCGTTGAATAGGACTTTGCTTTCTCTACCCATAAGCTTCTATGTATTTAGGTTGTGTGCTTACCTTTCTTGTTTAGCTTGCTAGGCTAGTTATTAGGATCCAAACCTAGGTTTCATAGCTCTTTTGCGGTAGAGATAGTAACACACCTAGTAAAATCTTAGTTAGACATCTATGTAGATTTATTATTGCATAGGTTTTGACAAGGTAGAAATTAGAGGCCATAGTTTTGGAAGTAGATTTTAAGCTTCCTAATTCACTCTCCTCTTCGGTGTCATGGTCCCTTCATACATAATAGTTAGAGAACAATTCAATACAAAGTGTCATAAAGTATCAACCAAAGTGGAGCCACACCCACTACTATTGGTTATTATGTTGCATGATAGTCCATGCAATGAGCATCTCCAATTGTGTAACCGAGCACATCATTTAATTAGATATAAATCAATTGCCTTTTTAGCGACCTAATGAAAAGCCTTACTCACTTAGCTTTTGTAGACATTTTCTTATTCATTTCTTGCAAAGCTTTTAGACAACTAATGAATGACTTTTGTTACTCATTTCTTTCCAATGAAGGCAAGGAGGATGAAGAGCTGAAGGGGTGTCCAACCGTGGGGTGAAGGAGAAGAGGCGGGCAGTGGCAAAGTGCAAGCTTTCATGATGGGGAGCGTAGGTGTAGCGGCAATCCTCGGTGTCGGTCCTCGGGGCAGTGGCGATGGTGGCGAGGACAGGGGTGGTGGTCCTTCAGGGATGGAGGATGGGGAGCACGGCAATCCTCGGGGAGGGGGGGAGGGGGTGCACGATAGCAAGCACAAGGGCATCCTCGGGAGTGGAACGATGGCGAGGATGGGGGTGGTCCTTAGGGGGCGGAGGAGAGGGAGTGCAAGGGCGGTGATATCGGTCCTAAGGAGCGACACAACAGCAAGGGTTGTGGCAATTGTGGTCCTCATGGGGAGGAGGAGGGGGAGTGCATGTGGTGGTGGACGAAGAATGAAAATTTGGTAGTGGCAAATTAGGGAGATGAAATTTTAGAAGAGGTGTGTTGATTATTCAGGGACAAGGATTCACTAATGAGTGAAAATAATACCCGAAGTGAAGCCCATGTATCTCTGTCGGGTGCACAAGACCCGACAATGATCAATGGCCATCACTACCAGGTCAATGACACCCGACAATTATCCATAGCCATCAGGGTAGAGTCATTAACACCTGGCAGTGATTATGGCCATCACTGTTGGGTGTGGTTTACCTGAGTGTGAGCTTTCCTTTTAGTAAATGTGTTTTAATCCTTGTTTCTTGTTAATTTTTTAAACCTCATATTTCTGTAATTTGGGTAAATGTAAGGTTGTGTCAAAATTGAGGTGCATATGAGAGTTCAATATTTTATCCGAGGCGTGCAAATTTTGAAGTTTAACTTTAGTTACAGTAGTTATGTTTGAGGTGTATCTATTTTATGAATTATAGGCCCCTTTATTAATATCATTTAAAATTTTATGCAAGCATATACAAACAAAATATACTTCCATATCATTTTTTTATTTTTCTGGCCACTTTAGATATTATATGTTCTGTGGTAACATGAAGATAGAAGGTCACATTATCTCTGAAAAAATAGATTTTTCATCTATCTCCATGACAATGGCTTGAATTGACCATAGGAGCCTAAATTGATTGAACTGAGTGGTGTCGGGCGGTGAAGCGAGCGGTGAGGGAAAAACATGGAATTTATTTATCTTGGAGAAGTTTAATGGTAAGACAAATGTAAAAAATACTGAGATCAGCTCTTGGATTAAATTTTTTTTGTAGAATTACACAATACAACGCAGACGCCCACAACATCAACGTACACTCACCCCTATGAACACGCGTACAGAAACCTTACCCCTATGAGCACCTCCGAAGGACTGGGCCGGCAGATCTCGAGATTCACGAAGTCACCACTGGCGCCTCGCTGTCGACGGGGACGTCACCTACTACTAAAAACATAGCTTCGTTAAATTCTAGAATAAATCTAGGAAAATACGAGCACCCGTTCCAAGTTGAGGACTTGAACCCGGGTGGGTAGGTTCCACCATATGAAACCTAACCAAATGATCTATGACAATGGCTCTTGGATTAAACTTAGAGCAAGGTCAACTACTAAGATCAACGGACAAGGTTTGTTTACTCATGTCAGGGGATGTTGGACCTTCTGGTACGTGTTGTACGCCTATTGCCACTGCTAGCAGCCTCATGAATTACAAGTATGTTTAATGATGTACACATCTTCAAAATGTTCACTCTATATTGGTACATATATTTGGCCCCGCCCAAATAAATGGGATGTGCGCACTTATCAGTCATCTGGCGATTGAATAACCAATGCATGTAAAGCTTGTGTTCAATGAAAAGGATTTTTTTAAATGACGAAGCAGAAGCAGTTCATCACACCTATATCGAGAATATATCCACAGAAATGCAATTTGGTATATGTTGAAGGTCTATATTCAAAATGACCAAGCAGTTCATGTTCATCACCCCTGTCTCTATTCAGCGTGCTTTGCTTTCCTCTTCACTTCCACCAAACCCTCGAAGACGAGAGAGATGCCCAGCCACCGCTTCCGCCGGCCACCGTCTTGGCCCTCTGTGCTGGTTTCCAACCGATCGGACGTGGAGAAGGATCCCGGCCGTCCTCTTCCTCACCACCACCACCACCTTCGCCGCCGCCTCCCCAAGGCGTCAGCTTTTCTTGGCTTGGAGTTGGGAATGCTGCAAAGGAAGGTTGAGCTAGCGGCTTCATAGTCCCAGCCGCCGCCGTCCGGAGGTATCATTCCGTCTAGGCGCTTGTCGATGTTTTACCACCGGCAACCCGTCACGGGGTACCCGGGACGGTGATTTGTTCGAAGGGGTATCGGCGTTTGCAGGAACTCGATGGTAAATGCAGGGAGACAACGATTTATACTGGTTCGGTACACCAGAAAATCATGGCGCCCTACGTCCAGTGTGGGGTGGATAGTATATTGCGCCCTGCGCTATTTGTTGTGGTTGGTTGTGAGTTCTGTCGGTTATGTCTGTCGCCCATGTGTGTGTGTTAGCTGCCGATCTAGGGACCCCTGCCCTCCTTTATATAGTTCAGGAGAGGCGGGAGTCCTAGTCGGTTACAAAGTAGAGATCCTAGTAGGATTATGTGTAACTAGTCCTAATAGGATTACATGTAGGGAATCCTAGTTGGGCTAGGTCTTCTTCTCTCTTCTCTGTGGGGAACCTTATGGGTCCCGCATCGATAAGCCCCCGAGCATTTCATGATTGAGCTTCAAGGGCCGGGTTGTTTGTAGACTTGTTCCGGGTTCTTTCTTGAAGTGAAATCTTGAGATGGTCTTCTTTGTCTTTTCTCCGACTGATGTGCACTTTTGAACAAAAGTGCACTCGGTGAGTGTAGCCCCCGAGCCTCTTGCTTGTTGGGACAAGAAGCCAGAGGGTCCCTTTAGTCTTCTTGGTTGCTCTGAGTTCTTTTTGGGTGGGTGTAATTTTTCGTAAAAATTGCACTCACTGAGTGTAGCCCCCGAGCCTCTTGCTTTTGCTTGCAAAAGTTGGAGGGTCCAGATTCTTGTCTTCAAAAAATTTTTGGGGTTATGTATCCCGCAGCCCCCGAGCCTTCTCCGAGTACTTTTCTTTAGAATAGAAATCGGATGAAGGGTCTTGATGTGTTGTCTTTGTTGTAGTCTTGAGTACTTGTATTCTTGGTCTTTCATCCTTGAATTCGAGCCCCCGAGCGTAATTGAAGCGAATGCCGAGCCCCCGAGCTTAGTGTTTGACTAAGCCATGATGCTCTTCCGAGTTGTTTTTATTCATCCAGGTCATTTCTAGACTTCTCTGGTTCTTGATGTACCTCTTCCAGGTTGTTTGCACTTTGTCTAGGTTCTTTCTGAACTTGTATGTACCTCATCCGGGTTGTTTTCTGATCAATCCAAGTTCTTTTTTGTCTTGATTTCTGTTCCCAACTTATCTGGGTTGTTTTTCTTCAATCCGGGTTCTTTCTGATCTTGTCTTGGTCCTTGCCGCACCTTGTCGGGGTTCTTTTTTGATCAATCCGGGTTCTTTCTGATCTTGTGTTGGTCCTTGCCGCACCTTGTCGGGGTTCTTTTTTTTATCAATCCGGGTTCTTTCTGATCTTGTCTTGGTCCTTGCCGCACCTTCTCGGGGTTCTTTTTTGATCAATCCGGGTTCTTTCTGATCTTGTCTTGGTCCTTGCCGCACCTTCTCGGGGTTCTTTTTTGATCAATCCGGGTTCTTTCTGATCTTGTCTTGGTCCTTGCCGCACCTTCTCGGGGTTCTTTTTTGATCAATCCGGGTTCTTTCTGATCTTGTCTTGGTCCTTGCCGCACCTTCTCGGGGTTCTTTTTTTATCAATCCGGGTTCTTTCTGGATTTGTCTTGGTACTTGCCGTACCCTGTCGGGGTTCTTTTTTTATCAATCCGGGTTCTTTCTGGATTAGCTCTCAGGAGCGTGTTTTTCCTGATCTCATGGTACGGATGTAGCTCCCCTGCATGTTAAACATAAAAATATGTTTTAAATGACATTCCGGATATGAAGTCGGGAGCATGTCTCATATTTGGATAATCAATCAGGGGTGGGCCCCGGCATCATAAAATGCATATAAACTCTTTTTTTCGTCTTGCTCTTGTTAGGCCATGCAAATTCCTCAGGTAGTGTCCTGTTACGTTTAAGCACTTGAATCTCTGGCGTATGGTTCAGAGGTTCATGACGTGATCATGTGAGCCTGGCACTCGGTTCGTGACCGTCCATGTGAGTAGACAAGCTTCACGGATTAAGGCGTGTTCTACCTGAGGAATTCAGCGACCGTTAAGAGAAGACCTAGAGCGCTATGTTTGCTCGCATGATGATTTTTTGTATCTTGAGCACTATGTTTGCTCGCATGATGATTTTTTATGTCTTCCCTTGCTAGGTCGGTTAATTTCCTGGGTAGTAACCTGTTACGTTTAAGCACTTGAATCTCACGTTTGGTTCAGAGGTCCATTGACGTGACCACCCGTATGGTTCAGAGGTTCTTTGACGTGACCATCCGTATGGTTCAGAGGTTCGTTGATGTGACCATCCATTCGAGAAAACAAGCTTCACGAATTAAGGCTTACTATCCGAGGAAACTAACAGCCGTTAGGGGAAGATGATATGGCCACAGAGGCATACGAATAGTATCCGGAATGTAAAAAATTAAAGCGTTACGTAGCTTGGTTCATGGTAGAGTTGTCGATCACATTGATGGCGGGTAGTAGTTGATCGCGGCGTATGCACCGAGTAGTTGGCGTAGATGGAGGTAGACTTGATAGCTCTCTTGTCGCCGACATGTCGAGTACTCGAGATCAACTCCGGAACCCGCCGTGTACTCAAGTTTTGCCGAGTATCGGGAAGCCGTTGTCGAGCAACCGGTTGAGTCCGAGTAGTGGGAGTAGTCCATCAAGCGTCACACGGTAGAGTCGTCGAGTTGTTGTTGTGATCGGCGCCGACGGCGTGGGGCGGTGCACCTTCCAAATTTGAGCGTTAGCCTTCTTGTTGACCCCTCCCCCTTTTTTTGAGGTAGTCGAGACATCTGTTCGATGCACGAATATATACACGATATCGTTGCCATTGGCCTTGCTTTTGCTTCGTCATCTTGGCTTGCATGGTGAGGTAAGTTGCTCCCTGGTAGATTCTTGATGGAGCCGAGTTGTCGTCGTGTGCATGTAGCCGAACAACCCGGTGGATCTTGATCTTGATGCAATTTGCTTGTGGTCTTGGACATCTTGTTAGCTTTTGGCTTGGTTCCGATTTGGCGGATGGATGGCTTGTTATGTATGTACGTGTATGTACACCTTCTTTATTTGCATCTTGAAGTGGTTGGACATCGTGGTGAGTTCTCGTCATCTAGTTCTTGACCGGATCCGTTCCAGTTGAGTTATCAATGTGCCTTCTCCATGTATATTTGCATATATACGCGTATATGAAAAAACCAAATATTAATACGCTGATTGCTTTTGGCTAGCTTTGTCGCTTGTGTCATCCTTGTAGCATCCTTTGCATGTACTTTGAGCAGATGGATATCGTCTTGTGCATCATAGTAGAATTTGTATCCGATGCCGGGACTTTTTGCTTGATATAGTACTCGGCTTGGATAGAATTGGCCCTAGGACTTGTACGTGCTTGCTTCTAAACATTGTATTAGCTTGTGTACGGAATCTTTGTCGCTTTCTTTGATGTATACGTCATCCCATATTTTCTCTCATGAATCTACGATGTCGTCTTGCTCGTGTCCCATTCTCGGATAGGTTGTCCGTGATGGAGTTGAATCATCCCGGAGTTGAGTAAATTAATTCTATTTGGACTTGGCACCGTGATCAGACCGGTGATTCTAGTTCGGCTTGCACTTGTCCTCCGGTGGCTCCGTGTTCCGCCCCTTTTGCTTGTACTATGCCTCGAGACGTCGGGTTGTTTGTTAGTGTACGCGCACCTTCCCAATGGCAGCCTGAGCGATCGATTGGATGTACGAGGACATCGCCGAGAACATGCGCTTCAGCGAGTTGTCGAATGATGCCAAATGGGCCACGGCGAATCTTGATCTCGGCGTCTTCCGAGCCGCAGCCGAGTTATCGACGAGGTTGACGAGCCGCGGCGAGTTGTCGACAAGGCCGACGAGGGTCGTGGCGAATCTTTATTTTGAGGTCCACCGAGCTCTCGAACGCATAAGCGCCGAGGTCCCCTACTGGCGCCGCTTAGTCGTCGATGTTTCACCACCGCAACCCGTCTTGGTACCGGGACGGTGATTTGTTCGGAGGGTATCGGCGTTTGCGAGAACTCGATGGTAAACGCAGGGAGACAACGATTTATACTGGTTCGGTACACCGAAAAATCACGACGCCCTACGTCCAGTGTGGGGTGGATAGTATATTGCGCCCTGCGCTATTTGTTGTGGTTGGTTGTGAGTTCTGTCGGTTATGTCTGTCGCCCATGTGTGTGTTAGGCTGCCGATCTTGCCTCCTTTATATAGTTCAGAGAGGCGGAGTCCTCGGTTACAAAGTAGAGATCCTAGTAGGATTATGTGTAACTAGTCCTAATAGGATTACATGTAGGGAATCCTAGTTGGACTAGGTCTTCTTCTCTCTTCTCCGTGGGGAACCTTATGGGTCCCGCATCGACAGCGCTCCATGCTGGTTTCTAGCCAATCGACTGTGGCGAAGGATCTAGGCCGTCTTCTTCCTCACCACCAAAGCACTGCCACCTCCCCAAGGCATGGCCTTTTCTTGGTTTGGGGCTAGGAATGCTGCAGAGGAAGGTGGAGCTAGCCGCTTCGTACCCCCAGTCCCAACCGTTGTCGGGAGGCATCATTCCAGCAGGGTGCTCGCCGGGCCTCCCCAATGTGGGCGTCCAGGACATGGCCCACGAGGGTACATGCTCTCCAACCGCCGGCCATCTGCACCGCCGTTGGCCCAAGGTCTCTACTTTCCTTGGATTGGGGCTGAGGATGCTACAGAGGAAGGTGGAGCTGTCCTCCTCATACTCACGGCCGCCGTTGGGAGGCATCATTCCGGCAGGGTGCTCGCCGAACCTCTCCAATGTGGGCGTCTAGGACGTGGACCATGAGGGTACAAGCTCTCCAACCGCCGGCCATCTGCATCGCCACCGCCGTCCCAAGGTCTCTACTTTCCTTGGCTTGGGGCTCTAGGACATGGGCCACGAGGGTCCCTCTCCAATCGCCAACCAGCTGCGCCGCCGCTCCCCCCAAGCTCTCTCTCCTTTCCTTGGTTTGGGGCTGAGGATGTTGCAGCGGAAGGTGGAACTGGCCTCCTCATAGTCTCAGCCGCCATTGAGTGGCATCATTCCGGCAGGGTGCTAGCCTGGCCTCCCCAATGCGGGCGTCCAGGACGTGGCCCACGAGGGTGGAAGCTCTCCAACCGCCGGCATTGTCGACAACGTCCATCACGCCCTCCTAGCTTGCTCGCCTTGCGTCCCCAATGCAGGTGTTTGGGATGTGGTCCCGTGTAGTGGGCACCGACCTGCTACTCTGGTGAAAGGGCTCCGGCGAGCCTTACCCCTTGACCTGAGGATTTCTAGCCCGAGGATGGCCATCAACTTTGGCTACTCCCCTCTGGTATGTTCCCCTGCTGATTTCGCACAAACTTTTTTGTTGTAGAAATGAGATTTCTTTTTTATCTATTCCCAAGGTGAATATCTCCATAATAACTTCATATATGATCCTGAATCAACATGAACCTGCTTATACTAAATAGGAATATGCATGTGAAACATAAAAATGATATAGAAATTCAATCATCTTATTGCTTGCTACTGGGAAAATAGTATATACACAGAAAGAGGCTCATGCCATGTAGAAACGTGTCTTTTAGGCCTTTATTTATGGGGGTTACAACCTAGGACTTATTCCTTGTTCACTATAGCAGCAATATATATGCAAAACAATGCTCCTGCATCATGTTGTTTCATTAAATATAACTCTTTGATTGATTTCAATGGCAGGCCATGGAGTTAGTTACTGGAAAATTACAATGAGGCACTAGGGGTAGATAGACAAATTAGAGTTTTGGTATAGCAGTTGGAAGCTATAGGACATTTATTGCTTGGTTTTAGAACAATGCAGGGCTACAAGTACTTTCTTATCATAATCTGACTCAAAAATATAAATTGTAATGCACTCAGTAGTAAGTAATATTACATTGCTAAAAACTCTTTTACTTAATCTAATCTATTTTATTTTTTTTCATAGGGCACGACACGCCTGTTTAGCACACTCCCACCACTTGAGCTAGAAGAAGTTGATTTGATGGTTGCTAAGAAGATATGTAGTGCTGCTAAACCATGTCTCTTCAAAATTGGAAGGCCATCCGCAACTAAGGTAAAAGCTGACCTAAAATTGGACATGGAAGCTTGCAATAATTATCTTGGTGATTTATTCTCATACGACGAACTTTCTCTTTTTATCATTCTATTTTTTTGGATCAATTTCCTTTTGGCTTTCTCCAACTGCGATTCTGGTACTATATATCCAATGCCTATTGCTTCTCTTCCTTTTTACCTCCTACTAGTGTCTATTGCTTCTCTTTCTTTTTTAGCTCTTATATATCCAATGTTCATCCAGTCGCGAGTTGTTTGTTGGTGTTGGATTAAGGTGTCTTAAGTGCATGTATTGCTCTTGCTTCGTCATCTAGATTCAAAAGAGACAGTATTATGCTGCTGGTGACTTTTCTGTGCAATGCTTACACTCAAAACAAGAACATTTGTGCATTCACATTAGTTTCGCTCTTCTTCTTGTTGTTTATAAGCAAAGGCATGCTCCTAGGATCGCATCTGACGTTTCTTTATGCTGTTGTTGCAACTTCAATCGTTGCTTATCTTCATGCTCCTGTTGCAACTTCAATTGTTGCTCTCTTAATATTGATTGTAACAGTCTTCTGGGGCTACAACTATACATATCCTATGGTTACTTTTCTTTCTTGCTTGTAATTGTAACTACATTTGTTAATGTTTGAGCACTGTTGATTTAAAACTGAACATGAGAGAGGAGAGAAGATGAAGAGAGCAACTAAGAGTGAGCAACGAGTGAGTAAAAAGAGCTAAGCAAGCACCCCTCCACCTTCTCCCAGCTCTCCTTTATAGGGGAAGTGGGATGTGAGCTTTTCATTCTTCCCCTTGGTGGGGTTTCTATTAACAAAAGAGTTCCAATGGCTATAAATTGGTAGTAGACATTATCAAACAGCCTCCAGGCCTTGTAATTGGGGCCCAAATACTCTAGTGGGGGTTCCTAACATGTGATACACCCCCAACAAGCACTAATAATTTTGCACACATGCTAGTTTCTCAACAACATGATGAGTTGCCATAACAATTGTGTTCCGCTGCCACACCAGGAACAACTCAAGTAGGACGAGGAGCTAGAGGTGCCTGAGGGCATGGAGGGTGACTAACAAGACAATAGCGCAAAGGGCGAGCAAGGCGCTGCAAATGGCAAGCAAGATGGTGGCACAGAGGGCGAGCAAGATGGCACAGAGGGTGAGCAAAGCAGTGCCCACGAGGAGAACCCTAGCCAGCAGTAGTCTTGTCTAGCCAGCAGTAGTCTTGTCCAACCTGTGCAGCCCATCAACTAGTCCTGTCCAGTGGTAGTCATGACAATATTTTTTATTCACATGCAGCATTACAATAGGGCAAACAAATTTGAAATAACAACATAGCTTGCATAGATTTAATTAACATCAAGGTTCACAATCACATCTCCATTAACATCTAGGTTCACATAAACAGAAAAGATAATTTGCATACAAGTTTACATCCATTCTCTTACATAACACATGAGGTTTCAGCATATTAGAATCAAAAACTCGGTCTTCTTTTACTCCTTGTGCTCATTGCAGGACTAGCTAGCATGATCAAGCCTTTTGCTCCTTGTGCCCATTGCAGGGCTATCAAATGGTAGCTTCCTCATTTTTGTACCCCTTTTAGGAAGCTCCTTCTTCTTCCTTTTTCCCTTCAACTTATTGACACCTTCAGGTTTGTCTATGGGTGTAGGAAATTCAATTGAAAGTGCCTCAGGCTGATTAGAGCCACTTCTTGACCTATACATGTTCAACAATTATTGGAAGAATATAACAAAAAACTGACCATGCAATAAAAATCCAGAATGAGTAGAGGCTACCTATTTGATGCTTTAGAATTAGACTTACCATGTTTCCCCCTTTTCTTACTAGAAATCTCCAAGCTTTGGCTATAAAATTTCAAAATTAGTAGATGGTACTTAGAATTCAGCATGAGGTTTTACAAAGAGATTCAACAACTTTTCTTATTGTACTAATTGAAGCCTCTAAATTTTAACTACAAGTGAGAAGGAAAGCACTACGATGAGACACCATGTGGTGCATTATAAATTTAGAAAAATGTGAGATGAGCAAACCTTGGTGGTGGAAAGGACATAGAAGCTACTAGAGCTTCGCGCTCCAGTGGCACAATGGAACTTTGAACGGTTATGGTTGTATTTTCTTTCTCTTCTTTGGTGTTCCTCTACATAAGCAATTAGAAAGTAAACATTTGTTGATTATAGAAAAATGACATGCATTCAAGGTGAAACATAGGCACGTACCTCACAACTTTTATTGCTTCTATGTCCTCTTCGCTACCCTTCTTGCATTTGCGCCAATGGTGGCCAAAGTCCTTACAGATAGGGCATTGGTGCTGCCCTTTCTTCCCTTTTTCAGTTCAGCCTTTTTTTGTGGCTCTCAATTTTAGGCCTACCAACTACATCCTTTAGTAGTGGTGAGTGCACAAAAAATACATGTTCAGATTTCAGACTTGGGCCATTGGGTTTTGTTAGGCATAATAGTACACTATAAAAGTTGCTCTAAATTTCTCAATGTATAAGGAGTCAACATGCTTCTCAATAGGTTCATTAGTAAGTGAGGTAATGAATGCTCACGTATCTTTTGCAAGGAATGTTAGATACCTGCCATTGTCTGCAAGAACATTTCCTTTCAACCAAACCAACCACAAAACTAAAGCCACTGCCACCTAATGTTGTCACTTTAGCCACTTGTTCTTAGCACTCGGTCAATTCCAAGCTCAACTCTCTGCTCTTTTCATTCAACATCTTAATTATGTGGGGCAGAATCAAGCCATCTAATTTCTTTCCAATTTTTCTCTATGTTAAATTTGAAATCATGTTTGATTGCTTGTTGACAAAGAGCCAACTTGAACTCAGCCATATTAGGGTATAAGTAGAGCGTACTTGCATAGGAGGATCTTCTTCGTTGTAATCAACAAATGGGTGATGATTTACTTCTTCACATCCCTGCTCCTCAGCAGCCTCTACTTCATCCTCTGAGTCATCCTCCAAGGCACTATCACCCTCTGAGTCAGACTCTGAGCCATCCTCCAAATCATCTTCATCCTGAACCACTGTTTTTTCCTTCCTTTATCAGAACACCCAACCACAACTAGAGAATTCATAGAATCACAGGTTCACTCTGCAAGTACATAGTCTCCTCATCAACACCAACACTTCATTAAGTGGCTTAGGATTTCTAAGATGATCGTTCTCATCCTGGTTTATCTTGGCCAGAACCCGTCTCATTTCTCTTAGCTTCTAGACCTTTTTCGAGGTCGACGAAAGCTGCTGCGGCAGCATTGGCCTCCTCCTCCTCCTCTCTTTGATCTGTATGTGGATGGTGAGTTGGAGACCACGTTGGTTTTCTTGGATGGTTTTGTTTGAACTGCTGACTTGGCGGCCTCCTTGCCTTTGTTGTGAACGTGCTCCAACCGTGCTTACACGTTTTTCAGGTTACTTTTGGCGCTGTTCTAATCGATGATGAGTCGATGGGTGGAGAGCGCCAGATTTATACGCTGGGCGCGGCCGGCTGGTGAGTCTGACGGCCAGTTGGCCTAGCTCTCGGACTCGATCGGTTTCCGAAACGTACGGAACCAAACGTTTCCGAACAGAACAAACAAATACGGAGTACATGGCATCACTGTCTCTAGAATACAGATACAATACAATCAGACCCCGAAGCACACACCACACAGGCACCATATTCCAAAGTCGCGCGCACGTATGCGTGTGCACACGCTCACCCACCAACAAACACAAGTACACAACAAAACGTTGCAGGTACACGAACCGAAGGCAACGCGCACGTCCTAGCTAAATGAAAATATGACGGGAATCACAGGATGGGCAGGTCGCCTAGCCTAGGCTAGCTAGTCCTGGCTCATCATGCGGTGGAAGTCGTGGAAGTCGAGCTCGCCGTCGCCGTCGTCGTCGTAGGCGCGGATCATGGCCTCGCACTCGGCGACGGACGGCTCGTCGCCGAGCTGGCTGAGCACGCGCTGCAGGCCGCGCGGCGTGATCCGGCCGGACCCCTTGACGGCCTCGAACGCCTCGAAGGCGCGGCGGAGGTCCTCGCGCTCCTCCTCCTCCCCGCCCTTGCTCTCCACGATGCGCACGAAGTCGTCGAACCCCAGCGTCAGGTGGTCCCCTTCCCCTCCGTCCTTCAGCCCCAGCGCCAGGCTGCCGCCGTCGTCGCTCATGGACGCGAAGAACTCGCGCAGCTCCGCGCCAGAGATGCGCCCGTCCATGTCGCGGTCGAAGTGGCGGAAGATCTCGCGGAGCTCCGCCATGCGGTCGCGCCCGCCGCGGGACGTGCCAGCAGAGGACGACGAGGCCGACGCGGACGCGGACGCGGACGCGGACGACGATGACAGCGACCGCGCGCCGGTGGCGGCCGTTGGGGAGTCCGGCGGCGACGAGACCGCGGTGGCCTTGCAATGGCCGCAGAACAGACCGGGCAGACTCAGCTTGAAGCTGCTGCTGCTGCTGCTGCGCTTCGGGGACAGGCGCTTCGACGGCGGCTCGGACACCTCGATGCTCCCCATTTCTGAACTTAGCCTGTGACTGTGAGTGCGCAAGCTGAAGTCAGCGGCGAGCTGCGAGCTGGTGGGCACTGTGCCTGTGCAACGTGACAGTGCGGGCGCGTATTTATAGGCGAGGAGGGACGAGAGGGTCCAGTGCGCGGGGCTGTATGTATTTACGACGGGCACCGGGAAGTGAGGGAAGTTTCACGGGGCTTTTTTGTTTTTTCGTTCTTTCTGTCGGAGCTCGGAAGGATCTCTCCGTCGCCCAGCGGTCCACAGTCCACTGTGAATTGGCGATCGCGATGTGATCGTCCACTGCAAAAACATACTCCTACAGATGAATGCATGGTATGCCAGTTGCTACGTACTGCCAGTTCAATCAGTAGCACTACTGTGCCAAAATCATCTGATCTGGGTATATATCACGCTAAATGCTAGAAACTGAGTTGTCCGGAGTTGATACGGCCAACGCTGGACGTACACCGTCTGCGCTCTCTACGAGAAGCAGGCGGATAGCGGCGCAAAGCATATCGCATATCTCGGCGTCCAAACGAGATGAACACCTTGTCTTGAAACGACAGGAACTAACTAGCGGGATGTCATCGCCGTCGACGTCAACTAAGGCGTATGATGAGATCTACAGCGATGACTCGGTAATATGCAGATGCTACGTGAGTTGCTCCCACCGGATAGCGACGTGGGTGTGCGTAAGCGGCGCCGCCGTTGCTCGGCAGCCCGATCATAGGCCCTTAATCGGCGCCGCTAAGTCACGTTGATCAGTGTCTAATGTAACATCATTGCTTTCAGTACAATAGGATGGTCCATTGCTTTCAGTACAATAGGATGGTCCAAGCATCCATGTAATACTAAGACGCGCAAACTTTTTACAAGATCGAGAAAAGAAGCTGAGCTTATTTAGACAAGGCAGATTTATATATGACATGTACTAACAACATATTTGTCCGATCGATGGGTTACCCCTTTGGAAACATGGAGAACATCATCAGAAGGTTGCCGCCAGGTGTTCCATCCCTAGGTATCAGAGACCCTTGTTGGTAAAACTTGGGATATCCCTGCTGCGGTGCTGCTTAAACTAAACTCTAATTCTACTTCGGCCCAGGTTGTTAGGTTGGGGAAGGTTCTTTTCTCCTCACGGCTTACGCAAGCTTGCCAGAATGGCTTTCCGTAGTTGCATTATTTTTTCGTCTCATCAGCTTTGTAGACGCCAGTCGTAGCTGCCAAACGCCAAATGCATGCGACCGTCGTCGATCAATTCGCCGGAATGACTTCGCCACGAGCACTGCTCGCTGTCGCCGGCTTTGAGTGCTTTTATTTTACTTGAGCCATCTCAATCGCCGCCAGAAGGTTATCAACTAGTATCATATCAGTTTCATCACTGCTTGCGTACTTAATTAATTGGTTAATTACTCGCATATAAGTTCCTCCGTCCTCGCCACATGTTTTTCGCGTTGCCGGAATTTGGTCCTACAAGAATGCCAGCAGTGCGTACCTAGATGCTTACGCACAGAGCGAGCTGCGAGCGCTTGCAAGTTGCAGCAGGCCGCAACGGGGGGAAGCAGCCAGGCGTTGCCTCACCTGAACCACTCCCCTGGACGTGGTCGGACGACGACGTCGAGGACGGCGGCGCATGCAAGGGCCGGCGAGTGGAGGCGGGACATCACGTCAGGGGTTCGGTGCGCGACGAAGCTTCCTGCCGGCTTCGCCCCGGGATAAAAGATTGCGCACCCACGGTTAATTCTACTTGTCTTTTGTGGAGCGGGTGCGGTGCGGCTGGCAGATAAGAGCTTTCACGCAGGATCTGTCACTAGCCATTGGTCACTTTGAGTTGCATGACTGCCCAATCTAAATGCACCAATAGCGTATAGCTAGATCGGTCTTGGCCAAGGACGAAAGCGGGTGGATGCAAACAGACCAAGGGCAGCTTCCATTTTCAGGAAAGAGGAAACTAGCAAACGGCCGGTGTCAAGTCTGGACTCTGGAGCAGCGCTGGAAAAGAGGAGCACGTCACGTCTAGTCGTCTAGGATACCAAAGCGGGCTGCGGCGGGGGGTTTTCCGGTGAGGTTTACCCGCACCGCACCGCAGTTCAGGCTGGAGCAGCTCGGCTCGGCTTTACCCAGCAGCAGGCACGAGCGAAAAGCGTCGTCGCGCTTTGGGCCTCCTCCGCTTTGAGCTTGAGAGGCGACAGGCGAGGCCGCCGCGCGTGTGGCTTTGGAGTTTGGACTTTCGTTGGAAGGCTGCGCACGCGCATGGCGAACTGAAACTGCGTGCACGAGCTGGTGGTGAGTCGGAGTCGTTGGTTGGTCGACGAGGATGGAATAATCCAGTTGGATTCGCCTGCCGAGCCAGGCAGGCGTGCGCCAGCCGCCGGGGCGGCTTTGGTAAGTTTGGCGCCTGCCTCTCTTTCCGGCGCAGGCCGTTGCTTGGCTCGGGTTGGTTGCTGCCGTGCCGCCGCGGGGCTTGGCGCCCATTTTGATGGTTCACCAGGGCTGGGCGTGCTTAAAGGAGACCTGCCGTGCTTTGCTGCTGCTGGTCGGCTTGCGTGACGATCAGCGCCTGCGTTGAGGTCAGCTAAATGATCCCGAAGAGGCCGCAGAGCGAAACTGATCGAGGCCAAGAAAACAAAGCTCAGATGGTGAGCACGTTTTGGTGGCACCCCATGCTTCAAGGTACCAGAGATGACCAGGTTCATCGTGAGATTGCAAAGGTGTGTGATCAGCGTGGTTACCGTAATAACACACTGAAAGCAAGTACTGTATTATCCCCAGTAGAATACAGTTACTAATTAAGCTGTAAATGATTATTCTTGTAAGTAGTACACCGGTTCATTTGATGATCCCAGGACCCAGGCTCAGCTTTCAAAGCATCTGTGTGCGTTTTCTGCTGGCATTGGTCTTGGTCGGGTCTAGAGGCTCACTCCTTGCAAAGGGGTCTATTTATCAACTCAAGGCAACGGTGGTCCCGTAACAAGAACGTGGTACTGGAACATGGTACGTGGTACGACACTTTTAAAAACTATGAAACGAAATGGGTATACATCTACAACTTGTTTCTTCAACAAATGGAACGCGTACCAAATCTAAATGGAACGATGGTAGAATGAGTTAACACAAGTTTTCACAAATTTTAAAACAGATAATTCTGAAACAATAAAATAGTAGATAACTCTCCAGCTAGCCTACATCAGTGCACCCTGCAGCCTATCTAGTTTTCTGAGATTATTCAGCTAAGGGCGCGTTTGGAACACGGTTTTTTCATAGGAAAAGTGGAGGAAATCAAAACGGAGGAAAGGAAGATGGTCATGGCGTTTGGAACAAAGGAAAGAAGCCAATCCTTTCCTTTGGAATACTGTAGCAACAATATGATTTCACGGGAAAGAAAACATCTGCTCCTGGCTCTGTTTTTTCGTTCCTTCGCGGAAGCCTGATGCAGCCAGAGCTCGGGACGATAAAATGGAATGCGATCACACTGTCACACAGCCAGAGCTCGGGACGATAAAAAATTAGGAACATATAGGAGAGAGAAGAGTCAAGTAATAAATAGACTACTTCTTCTTAAAAAAGTATAGAGACTATACTATGCTTATACATGAATTAAAAAATAATATCCTAAATGACTTGAAAAGCACCTAAACCAGGTTAGGATGGATCAATGGCTATAATCGCTACTTAGAGACATGTGATGATCTAAACCTATTCCTGCAATCCAAACGGCTCAAAGTATCTATTCCTGCATTTTGAAATACCGTAGTTTTCCATCTTTCATTCTACCATATTCCTGTATTTTTTCTCATTCCTCTGTTTTATATTCCTTTGTTTCAAACATGCCCTAAGTATTTGACACTTGGTGAGACTCTTCAGCTGCTCAAGCCTCAAGGCCCTTATTAATAGACGACCCACGCGACGCAAGGCGTCATTTCGAATTTCAGTTTTCCTTTTTTTATCTTAAAAAATAGAGCTGACGGTTCAGTTTTTGGTACCGTTAACGAGCGTAGGTGTGTTGGCCGGCGGCGAGCCACGACTCCGCTTCGCGGACGTCCCGACTCTGACGCGGTTGCTGAGTCGTGTACCATCATTATTTGGGACGGCGTTCCACCATGTTCCGTTCTGTGAATCAGAACGAAGTTTTTCCGATACGTGGAACGTACCCACGTTCCGCGTTCCTGGCTGTTAAGGGGTGGGTCTACCTAATCTGGGAACATGTTGAAAAGAATTATGTCAAACAAGCATCGATCAAACAACATTTCTCCGTAGACTTTTATACTATAGTAGAGATTATATGTTACTTCTTGAAATATAAATACTTACTTGAATCGAAAATCTAGATATATCATGAGTCAAACTATTTTAACTTTCAACATTAATATTAAAAACTTTGTATAGATTGACAGCACAAAGATTTGCACTACTAAGTTTGCTGGGAAAAGTTTTTTTTCGTAATATATGTAACTCTTTTCATTTAGATAGTCCATCTTGTGTAGATATTGCTAGTCAATACTTATATATTGTTTAACTTAGAACAAATCTTGATCGACAGACTTATATTTCCGACTGGATGGAGATCGTACGAACTAGTTGCGCGTACGAGCCACCAAATATCTTGAACCCATGGCGTAGCCACAGCACGTGTGGTTGAAAAGAATAGAACATTTCTTGGATTGGGCCACAGAAAAAAAAATGTTCTTGTTGCGCTTGTCACGCCTGCAATTTTGGCTGGGCCGTGCTGCCTATTAATTTTGAACTGCAAAAATGAAAATTATTCTGCCCAGGTCCAGGTACCCAGCAAGCCAAAATAAGGAAAAGAAATGCATGTTCCTTGGACAGTTGGACAGATAGTACTGTTCTGCCCACAAGTTCAATCGTTGAGCCGACCCCTTTCATGGACAGGCTTTGGACTCGGGTTGGTGGTGGGCGCGGCGTGTTCAGCTGATCCGTTGTGTAGTAGATTTTGAATTATTTCGGATGATTTAATAGTGTTGTGTTATAGAGAATAAGCTGAAACAAGCTGGAAACTTGAGTAGCCGAACACGCTTGATCAGTACTTTGGTCTAGTTCTGCTGTCCTGATTTTTGAATAAAGGAAAATTATCCAAAACGAAGTAGAGTTTCAAAGAGCTGGCTCTCTTGTTTTTTTTTCAAAACTCAGAAAACACGCAACAAGCATGCACACCACACTTTATAAAGAAAGCATGCATGATCAGATATGGCAATGAGATTATACTCAATAACTCAATGGATATCACCTGTGATAGCCATAAAAAATGTGAACACATCATATCACCAACACGGTTACATAGCAAACGGGAAACCAGTAGCGCCAGTCTATATGAGCACATTACATACAGGGGAAACCGTCACATAAAAAGTCACTGTACATGAGGCAGCATCTGATGGTTGGATAGTCAGTTGATATCTAGCCGCATCATGTTGTAACGTGGCACGCGAGGTAACAGCAGCGAGGCCTCTGAAGGGTGAAGAGGCATGGCAACATTTCTTTTTGTTTCCCACCTTTTTTCAATTATTTTCATCCACTTATTTTTTAAAACCTTTTGCTTTAGAAAAAAATTGTTTTGCATATTTCCTTTTGTAAATATAGTAATATTTTCCTAAGACAAAACAAAAGTTGATAAATAAACTTGTTTTATATAAATTTTGTATGTATATGTTTGCCCTATAATTGAATATGTGCACAAACTTTTGTCATTTAAATATACTCCTTCCATCCCACAATAGAAGTTGTTATGTGATGTGTGTATGTCAAACTTTCTCAACTTTGACTAGGTTTATAAAAAATACGTGCAACATTTATATCTTCAAATAAGTTTATTATAAAAATATATTCAACGATTTATCTAATGATACTAATTATGTATTATAAATATTAATATTCTGTTATATATAATTGGTCAAAGTAAAAAAAACTAACTTCTCGGGAAGCGAGAACTACTTCTATTTTGGGACAGATGGAGTATAAACTTTTGTACATGAATTTGTTTATGCAATTTTGCGTGTAAAATTTGGTTTTTTTTTCAATTCATGTTCATATTTTTTTTAAATTTGTATTGAAATGATCATGTCAAGCATTCCAGATCAACTTTGGATACAGCTCCACCCCATGTCTCATCACGAATCGTGTTTGTTGTTTCACAATTCACACTCTAGACTAGAAACATCACTTTCTCAGTTTTATCATACAAATTATAGTTTCGTTGATTACTAAAGACAGTCCGAATCAAGTCAAGAAACGAAAAGAGAGAATTCATATCCGGAGAATAATTTGAATCTGTCTAGCCAATAATAGGTTGTTTTAGCCTCCCCATCAATTAGATTTTTTTTCATACATTTACATTGTCTTATAATTATATTTACACCGTCTTATTACTATATTTACAGTTATTTCTTTAGTGTAATTTATTGGACAGAGTGGTGTAATTTCAGAATAACACAAATATATGTCAAATTTTTTTTTAAAAAATTATAAATTATTTTTATGGATTCCATATATGAGATAAATACATTTCAAATTGTTCACAAATTTTAAAACAAATTACAAATTATTCACAAAATGCGGTGGACCCACCATCCCAAACCTTATCCCTTCTTCCACCGAGTAGAGGCTTCTGCTCTCCACCTAGCACTACTGCAGAGAAAATCGATCGGACCGCTGAGCTCCACGGGCGAGCACCTGCCTGGTGCTAGGAGCGCACGGCGCAGGGCAAGCAGCGATACTGCTGAGCAGGGGCGAGCGGCCTGCTCTGCCTGGGCGCTGGATTGAAGGGCCCTGAGATCGAAGAAGAGAAACAGAGGAAGAGAGACCGAGCGGGCCGGTCGATTCTGCCGAGGGGAGCGTTGCGGTGTAGGAGGATTGGGCGGTGGCCTCTGCCAAGGAGCCGCCCTCGCTGCCGTCGTGCGGGGTGGCGGTGGATCCGAGCGCCAGCGACCCCACCCGCCACGCACCCAAGCTGAGCGCGCCGCAGATCGCCAGCCACAGAGAGCGAGATGGACGGCCACAGATCTAGTTGTGAGAGAGCCAAAGCAACCGGTTGAGAGATAGCAATCCTGAATAATTTTGGGTCCATCCACCCCGAGTTCGGAGTCTGAATCGTAGCCGTCCGCACCCTCACCCTGTACCGAGGTCGGCCTGGATTCGATCTGTGACGCACCACGCTTCGCACCAATCTACTCAAGGGACGATCCATCAGAGACACCAAAGCGTAGGGCGTTCTACAACCGCTGCACCACCACCTGCGTGAACGCGATCGTGATCCGCACACCGCGCGCAGGATGTCGCAGCAGCAGATAGGTAGCAGTGGCGCCCCGCCGATGTGCGCCGTGGGCTGCGGTTTCTTCGGGAGCCCAGCGACCCTCGGCATGTGCTCCGTCTGCTACAAGAAGCACTGCTGCACCACGACGGACGGTCCAGGCGCCTCCTCCGCCGCCACGGCGTTCGATCCCGTGGTCGCGCGATCCACCCCTACCGCGGTGACCCCCGAGCCCGTCGCCGCCGGTTCCGCCGCGGCGGCTAAGCCAACGGTGGCGGCCGCGCCCGCGCCCGCCGCCAGCGTCTGTTTGTTGCTCCTCCTGCTAAAGGCGCCGCATCGGAAGCCGCCGCTGTGTCGCCGCCCCCCGCGCCCGAGGCGGCGGCGAAGATGAAGGCGCCGCCGGGCCTGTGCGCGGCGTGCTGCAAGAAGGTGGGGCTCACGGGGTTCGTGTGCCGATGCGGGAAGACGTTCTGCGGGAGCCACCGGTACGCGGAGGATCACGGCTGCAGCTTCGACTTCAAGGGCGCCAGCCGTGACGCCATCGCCCGCGCCAACCCGGTCATCAAGGCGGAGAAGTTGACTGGCAAGATCTGATCGGCGGCTCAGAGCCCACGTACGCATCTTCCTTCACGGAGTTCGTCGTCGTAGGTTTTGTAGCCAGGTCGTGGCTTCTGCATCTCTGTCTCTGTAATGGATCAGATGGATGTCCATGTGTAGGCGCCTCATGCATGCTGTTCAGATCATCAGATGTCATCCGTGTAACCTATTTGATCGTCGTCATCAAGAACACGAGTATATGCATATATATGAATTTGTTTTCTCCTTTCCGTCCAATCAAAGATGGCATGGGCTTTCTCACTCTGTATTTTGTTTATTTTCATTGCCAAATTTTAGTCGTGAACGATTAGTTTTTTTTTCCTTTGCGAATATGAATGATTGGTTCTTGATTCCCTGTGAGCATGCCTTCTTGCAAGTGCTCAATACGGACCTAAAAAAGTGCTTAATACGTGAGGAACCATGGCCCCTCTGAGGTGTGCAGCAGGGCCCGGCTGTGAGCAAGAGCAAGCCGCCCGAGCTGCCCGGCCGGTCGAGTAGGCCGAGCAAAGTCATCATCAATCAGGTGAGTTCGAGTAACCAAGTGTCTACTCAATGGTTCAAACGTCAAACGCACGCACACAGCTGTAGGCGTCTCACATTTTTCCACCTGTTACAAGTCCTACTACTCCACACTTCATCACACACTAGATGATTCTGAATTTCTGACGGCTGAAAATGGTAACAATTCCTGTTTTTATTCTCTATTGGTTTCCTATGAAACAGGTGCGGCGGTGTTTTCACTTGGTCTCGTTTCTTGAGTCTGTGGCAGCTCGACGTTTCCTCCCCACACCCGTATTCTCTCCTCTGCTAGCATAGCCTGCACAAAATGGTCCAGAACATGGGAACAAGAGCAGAAAAAGAATAGCAGAAAAATAATGTTGCAGAATATGGGAACAAAAGCAGAAAAGAAGATGATGAAGAGGTAGTTACTAGATACTCCAGCTGGAGTAGTACTGTACCTCTTTCTGCCATTTGGTTCTGCTGAGGATTACAAACAGAATCACAGTCTGTAACACCGTTCCGATCAACACGCCCACCCAAATCCCCTGCAGCACATACAAGATCAGCAAATTGCCTTTGAGGAAGGAAGGCCATCAAATACGGAGCAACATCGCATCTTCCAGGCCTGTCTTACTGTTGCATTGAGCTTCAGCTTGAAGCCAAACACAGCTGCGAGGGGCAGGCCGACGAGGTAGTAGCTGCCGATGTTAACGAACGCGACTAAGGACTGCCACCCGGCACCGATCGCCACGCCTACAACAAACACCAACGGCTTTGAGCATGAGCATGAAAACAACCAGCTGCGTGCATACTGCATCGTCAGTGTTTTCTCTGAAAAATCAGGAATTGCGCAATGCAGATTCTAGCACCTGACAACACCGGCTGGATGCTGTTGAGGAATATGGTGGCGGCCAGGAGGTACCCCAGCTTGGCAGTCGCCCTGACGACCACGTCGTCGCCCGTGAAAAGCCGAGGCATCTGCTTCCTCGCCGCAAGAGCAACGGCCGTGAAGATCACCCCGATGGCGGCCGATGTGGCGGTGGCAACGACGACGGAGAATTTGGCCGCCTTTGGATGGTTGGCGCCAAGCTCGTTCGACACGCGAACACTGACTTACGGGGAACGAAACGGAAAGGAAGAGCTAAGTATGTCAGTGGCCAGTACTGCCAACAATTGAGAGCTCAAAGATCTCTTTTTATTTCAGAAAATATATATATATATACATGAAAGGTGCCGAAAAGCAAAACAGTATTGGACGTTACCTTACTGCAGCATTGAATCCAACAGCAACCATCAGTGTCCAAAGCTGATAGTTCATGCTGTTACAGCAATAAAAAAAGAATTATTATTGAATCATCACGATTTCAGGGGCCACACAGGCCTGCCAACGTGTTCTCTGTGAAATGCAGAGGCAGATGCTGTTAGAAAGATGATCGAACTGAAACAAATGGCACTTACCATATGGAGATCGCATCAACTTGAATCTCTGGGTTCTTAAGGCATCCAACCAGAATGAGCACTGCCGTATAATACCACATCTCTAGGCTGCGCCAACCAGACATATTATATATGTCAATCAGTAATATATATTCCCCGACGCAGCGATTAGTGAACTCAATCAATCAAGAAGGAAAAAGAAGACGGCGTGTATACGAACCACAGCATGACAGCCGAGGCGATGGAGAGCCTGACGAAGCCGCCGAGGCTGGCAAACGCCTTGCGCGAGAACCCTGTCCATGCCCCGGGGAAGGAGCCGCCGACGAGGTACACGAACTGCGCCACGTTGACGAGCCACCAGGAGACGTCGCCCACGACGGCGGCGCCGACCAGGCCGCGGCCGAGCCTGGCCACGACGAGCCAGTTGAGCAGTGCGTGCACGGCCAGCACGGCGCCCGAGATGGCCGTCATGACCCACACCCTGCTCTGCGCCTGGTAGAACTTCTGCATGGGGAAGTTGACGGCGTACGCGAACAGCTGCGGCACGCACCAGCGCGCGTACCGCCCCGACACCGCCGAGATGTCCGCGGACTGCCGGAGCAGGCGGAGGATCGGGGACGTGAAGATGTAGAGCGGGAGCAGGACGATGGAGGTGGCGAGGCAGATGATCCAGGACCGCTGCATGTAGACGCCCAGCATCTGGAGCTGCCCGGCGCCCACGGCCTGCCCGCACAGCGTCTCCAGGGCGCTCCCCATACCAAGCTGCATGCGATCGATGGGCGCGCAGAGAGAAAGTAAAATCAGTGATCAGTCACATAGGCAGCGATATGCTACGCCGTAAGACTTAAGACGACGACGAGATTGGTGGCTGTTGATTACCAGGAGGCCGAAGGCGAGGCCCTCGACGACGCCGTTGACGATGGAGACAGCGGCGAGCTCGACCTTGCCGATGTGGCCGACGAAGGCCGTGGTGACGAAGCCGAGCAGGAACTGGAAGATCCCGGTGAGGATCACCGGCCCCGCGACGCGCCACAGGTTCTTGCACTCGTCCGACCAGTTCTTGCGCCTGCTGCTGGCCACCGCCCCCGCAGCCGGCGCCATCTGCTCGGACGCTTACGGTGCACGCGCGTTGCGTACGTACGAGGTGCTCGTACACGCCGTGAGTCGCTGCACAAGACGAGCTACCCATAGCGCCACCTTTTGTAGATACAGGTCAAGGTTGGAGTCCAAGTTCGCAGCTGAGTTGACCAAAGGGGTTGCGGACGCCATCAAGCAGAGATAGAGCTAGAGCCAGAGCTGCTAGCTTGCTGCGACAAACTAGACCGAAGGGGTTGGTGGCCGCAGCCATTGTGGATACAGGCCGCGAGGCTCCAAACTCGAGCCAGAGCCAGCTCTTATCCGATGAGGTGTCAGGTGATGACATGCACATCCGGTGAAGAGGGAAGCGGCTGCGGCAGGCCGCTTTGAAGTCTGAGGAGTATAGCGGCCCGGCGGTTGTTGCTGTGGCACGGGTGCGATTCAGGTGTACGGTCTGTGAGTGTGACGGTGCGAGTCAAAATGCGTCGGCGGAAGCAGAAAGTCTGCTCAGAACTCCCCTCTGCTTGAAGAGGTTTGGTTTCACTTTGGTTGCAGACTTTGAGATTTTGGAGTCCATTCAGCCAAACACATGCATAGATTAAACCCACAGATTAGCGTCATAGCAGCCCAGACTGATTCTCCTAATCAGTGAGGAGCTCGAAAACTATACCTATCGAGTACGCTCGCATGGCCCCCGGGCCCATTAGCGAATGGCTTAGTGGGCCCCAAAAGGCCCACTTCAAGAAAAGGGCTATCGAGTACGCTCGCATGACCCCCGGGCCCATTAGCGAATGGTTTAGTGGGCCCCAAAAGGCCCACTTCAGGAAAAGGGCTTAGTGCCAGGAGAAAGAGCTGAGAAGCTAAGCTCTGTTCGGGTGGCCTACACCTGGGGGCTCAGTCAGGCTACTTCAGGGGATGGCTACCAAGCAAGCGCCACCATGCTCGCCCAGCCTTGGCTCAAGCCATACTCCAACCCCAACCGATGCTAGAAATATACCCCGAATCTGCCAGGCATCCAGTGACAAGAAGACAGAGCTTAGCCAACCCGTCCCGAAATGCGAAAGACAATGGTGAGGATGAAGAGGCAAAGGAGACCTCAATGCCCCCTCAACGTTAAGAGGGGGAGAGAAGGGTGGAGCCTAGAGGAGAAAGATGATCTTATGGATAATATGGTCTATTCACTGTTCTTTATATCTCTCTTGTACCATGGAAGTATATAATTTAATGCATGCAGTGTCCAATGGCAAAGAAGTACAATTTCCTGATGGTGCTAGGTAAATTTCTAGGTTGCCAGTGTGCATCAACAAATACCACGTATCAACGCCGGGAGCCGAGGAGACAGTCGTTCAATACGGCAAAAGCAGCGGGGTTAATTAGGCACGTCCATGTTATGTTCCCAGACACATCTTCGGGGAAGATGGTTTTAGACGGTCGATCGTGTCGACACGCACGGGTCTGAGGTACGACATAGACCATAGCTTCGCTAACCCAAAGGGAATAGTCCGGTCTTTGATCCAATCGTCATGGGCAAGACGGAATCAAACAGAGCGGCTATCGGGGCAATAAGAGCAAGAATATCCAAGAGCAAGGTCCACTTCTTCCAACACTCGCGCCACGACGAAAGACGGGGCATCGGAAGGAGCGACACTTAAGAACACCAAGTGCGTAAGCCACTCGTAGGGTACCCGACCTGGGTGCACTGGCACTGAGATATCTCTCGGATTCGAAGCGGTGCGGTTGTCACCGCGAGAATCAGAGAAACGTGATGGTCAAACGGTGTACAAGCATACAAGGGCTTGAGCACGAAGAAGCAACTAAAAGCGAAAGAGAGGCGTGGCTCCATGGTCATGGCGAGGTGAACTCGCGGCCACAAGCTATGCCAACGAGTTGGCATTCATCGTTCCACGATTGTTTACTCCCAGGTTTTCTCCCACAGAACTTGGTCACGAAGGGCTCAAAATGTGCGGGTAATATCCGCATCGATATCGCCATCGATATTGAATCCATCACGTCCATGTTCTAGGGCCGAAGATAGGAGCTAACGCTCGTGGTACTATGAAGTCAACTAAAAAGCGAGGGGTCGAGTTACACTCGGCTTCACGGTCATGGCAAGACGGATCCCGCGATCGTAACGTCTGAACGAGGTACGATCCCTCAGCCGGCTCGAAGGCTCGGCACACAGGCAACAACACCAACAACCAGCGATAAGAACCAAAGACGACCGAAGGACGCAACAACTCGACACGACTACGGAGTAGCACATTCCATAGCTGGGTGATGGGTGGATCCTATAAGACAGTCATGGACAGATATGTTGTAAGAATAGGGCCCAACATGATAGATATGCGCATATGGAAAAATGCGAGATGGGGCTTTCCATGGTCTCGGTAAGTCATACGACTAGGGTTCATGGTCCAGAGGGTATGACTTGCGGTAGACGGGGTCATGGTGGTCTCGGCAAGCGAGGCCATGGTGGTCTCGGCCAACGAGGCCATGTGGTCTCGGCAACGGTGGTCTCGGCAACGGTGGTCTCGGTAGATCTCGACGGCATGTTCTCGTAACTCGAGGTAGCCGGAATAGTGGTGAAACACAGACACAGGGTTCCACGGAACCGTCAGGGCAACCAAAGAAAGGAAACCTGCAGTCCATGATGCGGCGATCAATGCCACGTGGCCCAATTACGGCTTCGGGGCTCACGATGAGGTCATGGTAACTCTTTGCCGCGGCATGGCTTGGCCACGACGGGTTTTTCAGGCGACAAGTCCTTTCCGGCGTCTCCTACGCCGTGGATCCGTTTGGCTAAGTCCGGTCTTGTGCTAGTGAGTGCGGGCGTGTCTAGTAGCGGTAGAGCTCCGTCGCAATCGTCAAAGGCGGTGATCAAGGCTTGACTCCTTCGGGCGTGGTTCACGGTGGACGAGACATGGCTTTAGAGAATGCTTCAATGGTAGTCGGCAACCACACCGGTGTTCTTGGAACTCCGGTGGTTCGATTTGGCTTGGGTTAGACACATGTGTGTGTGCTTGTGTGTCCAAAGGCCGGAGGTGTCCTCGGTCTACGCGTTCCATGGTTGGAACGCCATGGCCGGTAAGCAAAATCGGGGTTGGAAAGAGGGGCACGGTGGTGGCTCACCAAGGTTTGTCGAAGTGAAAGAACGTGACCCGCGTTGCTCGGCATCATGATCTTGGCGGAGCTTGTAGTGGTCGCACCTATGGTCATCCAACGGCTTCGGCTCATCCGGGTGATCGGGCGACGAAGATGTAGCACCTAGTCGAAGCACTAGGGAAAAGAATTCGAGGTACAAGAGATGGACACGCATAATAGATAGATTGTCATGAAGGGAAATGGAAACAAAGGAGTAGACATGCATTTACTAATCACGGATAGATAGATGATACATAGATGATGGTCATGTGCGAAAGAAAGATAAACACATGTTCACAAAAGTGGGGAGGATATAGATTGCCGAAGAGGTGGTAGTTGCTGGACGGAGCTCGGCCATGGTTTGTGAAAGACGCCGCAAGGGGGCCGGCTTCTTCCCTGCACATAGAGTCACACGGCTCGAAGGCCGGACACAATGATGGACATGGCCAGGTGGTGCTGTCGTCCACTGGCATGGTGGCGTTGCGGGGTCGCTCCTTCCCTGCGATAGTGGGAACAGCGGCACAAAGGCTGGGCTTAGCATGAGTAACGGTAGGGAGGGAAAGGATGGGGTCCTAGGCTTTCGGGTGCTCACCGTTTGTTCGGGTAGGTCATTGCGGTCTTGGAACGGGGGCGCGTCGAGGTGCTACCACCGTGCCTATGGCATGGACGAACATGCTGCGGCAGTGCTTCAAGGCGACGGCTTGCTATTCTAGCTGCAGCTTCAGCAGGCGATGCAGCTCCTGCTCTCGGCCGTGGTTACGTCAGTGCGGATCGAAGTGGAGGGCACCAGTGCGGCCTTGGTGAAGCACGACGTCATCAGCGTGGAGGGGCTCGCCATGGCCGGGACAGGGTCGGGGCTTGGCGTGGCCGCGGCTGAGGACGAGGCACAGAGGGCGACGAAGTATGGATGTGGCTTCGGCGGTTCGTCGTGGACGCGGTGCTTGGGGACAGGGCGAAGCTTGACGCGGTCGTGGCTCCACCGGTGGTCCCTGCGGACACGTCGTGGCGAGGACGGTGCCTCGGGCTCAGCCTCAGGTTCGGGTCGGTGCTCGTCGAGCGGCCGGGGAGCACGGCGTCGCGGGCGGCAAGGGAGCAGGGGCATCGGTCGACGGAGGCAGTCCGTGGTGTGGCTGGTGGCGCGAGCAGGCGCTGGTGGCGTGACCACAGCTCGGCGAGGGGGCTCGATACGGCGTGACGGGGATGACACGATGAGGCTTAGCATGATGTCCATGAAGCAGGACCAGGGGGTGGTTGGCGGTTGGCATCGCGATGGTGGCTGGAGGCATAGCGCGGTCGGCGTCGCCATGGCCAGGGCTCCAGCGAGGCAGGGACGGGCTCCTACCGGTGGCTTGGTCGTGACGCGGAGCAGGGAGGCGGCGCTGCCATGGTGTGCCTCCAGCGTGGCGAGGCTTGGGGCGAGGCCGTGGTGGTGCAACGAAGGCGACGACGGCTGGGAGGAGCTCCAGAGCGGCCGACATCGGGGGGTTTTTATAGCGCGTGCGGCTAGGGTTCCCAGGGGGCTCCAGTCATCCTCGGCGTCCGTGCCTGGGGAGGGACACGCGGCGCGAATCAAGGAGCGGAGCAGGTGAGGCGCGGGTGAGGGGCGCTGGCGTGCGCGTCGCGCGATTTGCCTTCGCGGGGCGGCGGCGCCTGGGAGCAACTCGCTCCTAGGGTTGGAGTGGGGGCTTCGGCTGCTTCCGTGGCGATATGGGCGCGGCCGTGCACGAGCTGGGCCTCGGCCTGCTGGGCTATGCAACGGCAGCGGTCTGGTTGGGCCAAGGTGCTGGCGAGGCAGGCCGAAGGGAGGAGTGGTGAGCTGGGCCGCGTTGCTAGCTGGGCCAGGCTGGGCTGCTGCGCCGATTGGGCCAGGGGAAGGAAACGGTGGGCTTAGAGGAATAAAAGGAAAATGATTTTTCCTTTTATTGATTCAAGGAATTTGAAATGAATTTTAAAGAGAGATTACGTGGAATATAAAGAGAAGTTGAAGTACATCACAATGAATTTCAAGGGGAGTTAAAAATAATCAGAGAGGTGTGATGTTTATGATTTCTGATCAAATGAGTTCAAAGAAATGTGACGGGGATTTATGAGACGTTCCAAAAGGAAATTAAGAGGGGTTGCTACGGATTTGTGCACTCCAACACAAAAACCCTAAACCAAGTAAGGAACTCCGGCAAGCTCCTTCAAGCAACACTATATGCATGCAACAATTTATTTATAAATTGTTCTTTGTTTGACCTAGCATCTACATGCTTCACACATTGCAGGAAAATTTTTAAAAAGTTCATATTTTTGGTTTCTCCAAAAACCCGGGTTGTTACAATAGGGAAGCCGGCATATCCCCTGACAGATTCCCATGTTTCTTGAACAGACTCCTTTCTGTCTGGCTTTCCTATAAGTTCAAGTCGTCCAACCATTCCAAGTACGACGAAAAGACAGAGCCCAATCAGTGGTTGCGTATCTATTCTCAATCCATTGAGTTGGCTGGTGGCGATGATGACATCAAAGTTCTATATTTTTTGATGGCACTCGAGCCAGTGCCACTCGCCTGGTTTGACAAGCTATGACCCAACTCCATTCATACTTGGGAACAGCTTCAGCGCAAGTTCTACGAAAATTTCTATGGCGTCCTCACTCATCCAAGCACTCGGATAGAGCTCAGAACATGCAAACAGAAGCCAGACGAAACCTTCTAGGAATATTATCGCCACTTTGCAAAGTTAAGAGCCCAAGTCTATGACATTATAGACAGAGAGGTGATTGAGCACTTCTCCAATGGGATCAAGTACAAGTGGCAGTTTAAAAAGTTCTACGATGATAACCCAGAGAGTATAACACCCCTGATGTTACGAGCTTATTCAGCACCAAGATTAAGGCATAAGAGAAATTAGCAAAACAAGTTCTCGGGTTTTGAAATTTAAAGCGCACATGAAATGATAAGCGAATCTTACATGACTCACTTTTGTAGTTGAGAGAAATCAAATAAATATATTAGTTAATTGACTTAGTGCGTGAAAATGCTAATGAAAATTCTAACAAGAAAAATAGAATAAGTAGTTTTAATTGTTTGGCACGAAAATCAAATTTGAAATTAAAATAAGCCCTTTTCGTTTAGGCGGCAAGCACTTGAACTTATGTTTAAAGTATCATTTTTGGTGAATTATATTGAGCAAAGTAATTAAATAGTGCTTAAATATTTTGTTCCTATGGTTTAGTATAAAGTATGGACTATTACATGAAGTACTTGTTGGTTGAAGTTAATAAAGTTTAGACCTTTTAAAAAATGGTGGCAAAAGTGCTAATGGTTGTTTAGTTCAAACTGAATCCTTGCGTCTTCTAAGTCTAAAAAGGAAGGAGACAATGCCATTTTGGCATTCAAATTCTAACTAAATTGTTTAAACACTAGCTTCATATTCTTGTACTGTTGGTTGCCTCTAAGTGAGTACTTGAGCATGGTATAGGTGGTAGTGGTGTTGGGTGTCACGTTGCCCTCTTAAAAATTGCCCAAACTTTGTTAAAACGTGTTGAAACTATGTTGTTGGTGCTTTGTTCGTAAACTGACGTTCAGCGTGGCGAGCTCATGTAAGCATTCTTTTATCACCTTCTCGAGTTGCTTCCTGCTCATGGCGATTGCTCCGCTTGATAGCTAGTATTGCTGGCTTTAGGTTAGGGGAATTAGTTGAACCTCAATCATGATCATTAGCAGCTTTTGCTTCGCTTTAAAATGCGTGCACGTCACCAGTTGCTACCTCTTGGTCCGAGTTCATGGTCACCGCGCGCGTGGGAGCTGCTGGCGCCGGGCTCAGGCCATGGCCGGGCTGCTGCCGCTGGCCAGCTCGTGCGCCTCGATGATGCCGCGCAGTGCCTATGGCCTGGCGTTGGTGGGTCCTGGCTGGCTGCGGTCTGGCTCCTGCTTGTGGTAGAACCGCCCAAAATAACACGCTTTCGGAGGTGCTCGTCTTCTACTAGACACTAGCACTCCGAAAGTTAGCTACATCGGACAGTTCCGTCGAGCACACCCTAAGGGAGAACTCAAAATAATCCACGTTTTACAACCAGAATCCAGTAATGAGTACGAGTTTACAATACTTAGTCCATTTTATACAACAAGAGTTCTTGGAAATTATTTACTACAATACCAGAGTCCAGAGTGCCATAATTAAACAACGGAATGAAAATAAACATCAAACAGAAATGATACAAGGATCCGTCTGTGCCCAATGGAAGAATCCTCCACACAAGAGCTACTCCTCAAGCTGCACCTGCAACAGGGGTAAAATAAACCCTGAGTACACAATGTACTCGCAAGACTTACCCGACTAGTGGAAATAGTTTCCCGACTCTCAAGGATATGTTAGGCAATATGGGTTTGTTGTTTTCTTTTTGTTTGTGAAAAGCATTACTAATAGTTCATCCTTACAGTCAAGTTTTATTAGCTGTCATGATTACTTCATTAGCTAACCATTCTAGGTAAGCACATATTCTACTTTCAAGCAAGGGTTGAGCAATCAGAACTATTTCACCATCTTTCATCTTCAAGTTCTTTCTACGGTGCTAGACCATAGCTAAGTCGTACCATCTCACAAAAATGGTGATTCGTGAACCAATGTATCCCAGCTGGGTATCCCAAAATACATGCCCTGTTTGTACCCCAGGCACAAACAAGACCAACCTATTCCACTCCTGTCATGGGGTCCAGGTCCCCGTCCAAACTTAGACTCCAAGCTCCCACACTTGAGACCCGGTCTTAATATGGTGCTTAGACCTCCACCTTTCCCTGCCTCCAATCAGTCGGTCCAGAAAGAGCCAAAACCCATGACAAGAGCGTAATGAGCCTTCCCGCTCCCATAAGCAAGTATGTACTCAGCATAATAAGTCTGTGACCTAACTACCATCCACAGCAATGGACGGTCCTCAATCGACACGAATAGGGAAAACAGTATAACCAAGCTTAGCCCCATTGGCCATGGGACACAACCTGTTACACCCACCAATACCCAAACAATATCCCTACCCGGTCTCCATTTTTTCTTTCATCATTTTATTATGAGAGTAATAATA
Source organism: Miscanthus lutarioriparius (assembly GCA_904845875.1). Classification (NCBI taxonomy): domain Eukaryota; kingdom Viridiplantae; phylum Streptophyta; class Magnoliopsida; order Poales; family Poaceae; genus Miscanthus; species Miscanthus lutarioriparius. The sequence goes on along the minus strand of CAJGYO010000006.1, from coordinate 26,027,246 downwards.
ATCCCCTATTGTGAGCAACGACAGGTTACTCACGCTACCGATGACTTAAGCATAGCATCTACTCAAACCTGCACTAGTAAGACTCTTAGGATAGGTATATCTATGCATGTGGTTTCTATAAAATTCCTGTAACGTAAATGCACAACACATATATATACGGTGAATTATAAAATAAAGGTTATGCACCGAGGCTTGCCTTGGGCAGGCGCGGTGTCAGCTGAGTCAGTTAGTGGTGGCTCCAGGACCTCCTCCTACATGAGAATCTCCTCCTCGTACTCCTTGATGATCTCCTCAAACTCGTGATCGCCGATGGTCATGATCTCCGCCAACTCATTCTCTATATGCATGCGATGATGATGCAACACATATCATTTAGGCAACATCAACTCTTAAACTAAGAATATGCATACTAAGCTACTAAGCTAGCTCTAATGACTAGGGTACTAAGCTAACTACCATCTTCATCAAGCAAAGTGTTGGGTTCAAATAACAAACATGGCTTTGCAAATTAAAGGTACATCTTTATTCCTACTAAGGATTTAATGCATATTGAAACATAGAGAATTTAACCACCCTACTGTTGAGTCTATTCTAAGGATACAAAAATTACAATGAGCACATAATAATACAATGAAGCTACTATAAAAATTTTAGGACTAAAGCTATCACTAATTTACCACAAAATTTCTACAATAATTAACTTAATATTATTAAGCATTCTCAAATGATTTAATAGCTCCTAATGTCAACACATATAAACATGAACTAAATACACCAACAGATAGAGCACAATTTTAGAAACCTAACAAAATTTGTTTCACAATTTTTGGACACCTACATAATTTTATATTAATTGCCAAAGATCAGCTTAGAAATTAAATTAGAAAACTATTTCTAATTCCTTAGGAAAACAAAAGGCGAATCTCCCGCGCGACCCAACGCGCGCGCAGCGGCCCGCTTCCGCGGCCCACGCGAGGCCGGTCCACGGCGGGGAATCCCGGGCGCGCTGGTGTTTATGCAAAAGAAGCCTCGAACTTCTTCCAAATCACAACTAAGTACTAACATTATTTCCCCCTCTCTCAAACCATCTCACTTAACCCCCCCCCATCTTTCCCTAATTCACCCACGCACACCCTCAGCAACTCAGTGTACGACGGCGCGGTGAGCAGCGGCACTGGGCACCTACGCCGGCCACCTGGGACCTACGCAGGACCTCCTAACGGGTCAATCACCATCTCTGATCTTATTGGCTATGCTAAGCAGCGGTGAGGGGTGGCGGGACTCACTAGGGAAAGCTGCAGCGGCGTGTGGCCACCCGCGACGACAACACAACTGTTCCGGTGAGCTTGAGTGGCTAGAAGCCTAACCAGCTAACGTGCGAGAAACAGGGGCTCACCGTGGACCTGGCCGAGGTGACAGTTAGAGTGGAGGATGATGGAGGAGGGTTGGCCATGTACGACCGAGCCTTGCGGCGGCACACCACGATGGCACGGTCACGTCAGCGATGCTGGGGAAGCGATAGAGGTTCGGCCAAGGCACGCCGGGCGAAGAGGGGATGGAAGCGAAGCTAGCAGTGCACTCGAATTGGTTCAGGGTGGACTGATGGAGGGCTGCCCTCAGCAATGGCTGAGCGTGGCCTTATCGACACGGCGGCGGGAAAACCCCAAATTGGAGCTTGGTCGTGCCCGCTTCAAGGCTGGGTGGGGTCGGGTAGCTAGAGGACTTAATGACGAGGCGGTGGACGCGTTGAATCGGATTGAGGTGAACTCTACCGGGCTGATTGCCAGGGCGCGGCTCTAACGGCAGAGGCGGCGGGGAGATGGGATGGGTCCGAGCTCTAGCTATCATCACCTTGGTGGCAAGAGGTCAGCTGGACCAGAGGCAGCATCTACACACTCACTATGTGACAACGTGGCTAGACCACGTGCGCGCGCGGAGGCAGGTTAGGGTGTGGCATGCGCGACCGCAGCGCCATTAAGGCGAGGCGACGGCGTGAGGCAGCTAGAACAGCCCACGTGCGCACGGTGATAAGGCGAGTAGCAGCAGTGTAGTGTGGTGTCACGGCAACAGTAGCACCGCACGACAGCGGGCAAGGGCGGCAGTGGCTGCGCCCTGTAGCTCAGCAAGGCGACAGCGGCGCGGTGGCGAGGGAAGCAGCAATGCAGCGGCCTGCAGCGCCAGGCCACAGCCTAGGCATGGCCAAGCCGAAAGCAACCTCGGCTGGCCACACATGGCAGCGTGCATGCGCGCGGGGTGACCAGCATGGCGACGCCACGTGCCTGAGCATGGTGACAGCGCCCACACAGTAAGCCAGCCTGAGACCGTGTTGTGCATGAATTTTAAAGCATCGATAGCAACTACACTGTTGAGGTTGACACTAAACCGCCTTCACTATGCTAAAGAGGGTCTATTAGGCTACCAATCTGAGCTAAAACATGACACCACCTCTTAACTCAATTTTGTAAAATAAATCCCCAACCATGGCATTGTCTTGCTGTTAATAAACTTAAAGAATCTTCTAAGTCTTGAGCTGAATTCAATTTCAAGTTCCATTTTTAGGCCATAAGAAGCATTAGCTAGCGAAGTTATTTTTCAACAGCAAGGATTTCATTGCCATCTACAAAGTTTGTACTTCAAACTTTATTTAGGTGTCGCACACATGTTCTATAATATTTTTGCTCAATAAAAATTGGTTTTTAACCCTACTTGACATAACATGAGCTATTGAACCAATTTTTATTTAACATTTTTATTGGTCATTTTAGGTTCCAAGAAATTTATCTACACATTCTATCATATGCATTATCACATAAACATGATGCTCATGATAGGGTTTAGTAGTTTGTTTAGGGCGTAACATCGAGGGTGTTACAGCTCTACCCCTTAAACAAAATCTCATACCGAGATTTCATGTGTCTGCCAAGTGTGGAAAAGAGATAAGAAATAAATTTCAATTTACAAAATTACCTTGGTCAACTAGAAATGAGATGGGGATAATGCTCCAGAATATAACTCTCCTGTTCCCAAGTTGCTTCGTCCACCAAATGATTTTGCCATTGGACTTTATAGAATTTTGCCACTTTGTTCCTAGTGACTCTCTTTTTCATCCAATATTTTGACTGGGTGCTCAATATAAGAAACATCAGGTTGGAGAGGGAGTCCTTCAATTTCCACCACTTCATCGGGAACCCCTAGACACTTTAACTTGGAAACCTGGAATACATTATGGACTGCTGACAAAATATCCGGGAGTTGGAGACGGTAACCAATAGTACCACACCGTTCCAAAACTTTATAAGGTCCAACATAACGAGGAGCTAACTTTCCACGGACTCCAAACCGATGCACACCTCTCATCGGGGATACCTTTAGGTACACATGGTCACCAACTTCAAACTACAAGGGCCTTCTCCTCTTGTCCGCATAAGCTTTCTGACGGGTCTGAGCCGCTTTCAAATGACTCTGAATAACACTGACTTGCTCTCTTGCTTCCTTTATGAAATCAGGTCCAAAGTAACCACGGTCACCCACTTCAACCCAGTTAAGACGTGTTCTACACTTCTTGCCATATAGGGCCTCGAAAGGTGCCATTCAAATGCTTTCTTGATAGCTATTGTTATAAGAAAACTCAGCTAAAGACAAGCATTCATCCCATTTTTCTAGATAAGAAATGGCACAAGCTCTCAACATGTCTTCAAGTACTTGATTGACCCTTTCTGTTCGACCGTCAGCTTACGAGTGATAAGCTAAACTTATGAGGAGGCGAGTACCAAGGCACTTCTGGAGTTGCTCCTAGAAGCGAGAGACAATAATTGACCCTCTATCAGAGGCAATGGTGTGAGGAACTCCATGTAGGGTCACAACCCGATCAAAATACAACTTAGCATACTTCTAGGTTGAATACCTTGTATCCACCGAGAGGAAATGAGCGGACTTGGTAAGGTGATTCGCAATGACCCAAATAGTCATACCCCTTTGCCGTGCGAGGCAAATCCACAACAAAGTCCATGGAAATATCCCCCCATTTCCAAACAGGGATAGGCAAGGGCTATAGAAATCCAGGCGTACGCATGTGCTCCACCTTAACCCTTCCGCAAATGTCACATTCTGAGATGTATTTGGCAATATCCTATTTCATATTTGGCCACCAATACAAATGACACAAATCATGATACATCTTGTTACTTCCCGAATGAATGGATAATTTGGAGTTGTGAGCTTCATCCAATTTTTTTCTCCTAAGCTCATCACTTGAGGGAACCACCAATCGGTTCTTCAACTTCACCACACCTTGATCATCAATACTGAAATGAGGACCACACCCTTCAGCGATTAGCTTCTTGATATGTGGAATTCCCGAAACATCTTGCCTTTGCTCTATAATAATTTGCTCAAGTAGATCCGAAACTAGACCAATATGTGCTAACACCTCAGAATGGTTGAGAGACAAAGATTCTTCTTTAACTTGATGCGACTTCCAACTTAAGGCATCAACTACCACATTAGCTTTTCCAGGGTGATAATGAACTTCTAAGTTATAATCTTTGATTAACTCAAGCCACCTCTGTTGTCTCATGTTCAGCTTGGATTGAGTGAAAATATATTTGAGACTCTTGTGATCCATGTATATATGCACTTTATTTCCCAACAGGTAATGTCTCTAGATTTTTAGAGCGTGCACAACTGCAACCAACTCTAAATCATGGGTGGGATAATTCAACTTGTGCTTTTTTGGCTGACGTGAAGCATAAGCGATCACACGTCCGTCTTGCATAAGCACACATCCTAGTCCAGTCCCAGAGGCATCACAATACACATCAAACGGCCTATCAATATCTGGTTGGGCAAGAATAGGAGCAGAGGTAAGAAACTTCTTCAGGGCTTGGAAAGCTTCTTCACAAGCCGGACTCCATACAAACTTGACATCCTTCTGGGGCAACTTGGTCATCGGTTGAGCTACTTTAGAAAACTCAAGCATGAAGCGCCGGTAATAACCAGCAAGACTAAGGAACTGACGAATCTGATACACTAACTTTGGAGATTTTCAATTTAACACATCCTGCACCTTGCCAGGATCCAAGAGATGCCTTTAGGTGTTAGGACATGTCCCAAAAACTGCACTCGATCCAACCAAAACTCACACTTGCTGAATTTAGCATACAGCTTGTGTTCCCACAATCGGGTCAGGACTATCTGAAGATGTTGTGCATACTCTTCATTGTTCTTAAAATATATCAATATATCATCAATGAATACCACCATAAACTTAACTCTGGCATGAAGACTGAATTCATGAGATACATAAAGAATGCAGGAGCATTGGTGAGACCAAAAGACAAGACTAGGTATTCATAAAGGCCATACCTAGTAGAATGTCGTCTTTGGTATATCTTGTGGTCCGATCTTAATTTGGTGATATCCAGAACAAAGATCAATCTTTGAAAACACTTTTGCACCAGCCAACTGATCGAACAAAGTATCAATACGAGGTAAAGGATACTTGTTCTTAATGGTTATCGCATTAAGAGGGTGATAATCCACACATATCCGAAGAGTACCGTCCTTCTTCTTCACAAAAATAGCTGGACAACCCCATGATAAAGAACTAGGACGGATGAATCCCTTTTACAACAATTCTTCTAATTATTTCTTCATCTCAGCCAGTTCCTTTGGAGCCATGCGGTCGGGACGCCGCAAAATAGGAGCAATACTAGGTTCTAACTCAATGGCAAACTCCACATCCCGGTCTGGTGGTAACCCGGGTAGATCCTCGGGAAAGACATCCAGAAACTCACAGACCACAGGAATGGAAGCAAGGTCAGGAGAAGCTTCAGCGTGAGCCACAATGAGCAAGGTGGGGACTGAAGGCATAAGAAGAGACATTCTATCCTCAAAAGAAGGGAGCTTCAACTCAACAATTCTCTGTCTAAGGTTCAGGACTACCCTATAATTTCTCAACCAGTTCATTCCCAGAATTGCATCTATGCCTTGACCAGGCAGTACCATGAACTGGAGACGATAAGAATGAGTTGCTAGCACTAGTCTCACTGTGTCCGTCTGAGTTTTAACGCACAACTATGCACCCGGGGTTTTGATTCTATAGGCAATAGGAATAGCCATAGTAGATATATTGTGCCTTTGTGCAAACCCCATACTCATGAATGAATATGATGCACCAGAATCAAATAATACATATGTTGGGTGGGAATCAATGGTGAACATACCAGCCATCATAGGCTCTCCCTGTGGGATCTCCTCGGCCTCAGTGAAGTTAACCTGTCCCAAGCGGCTCACGGGCACCTTCTTCCTGATGATAGTCCTCTTGACCAAACGAGAGTTGGCTGAAGGCTGAGAAGACTGAGTAAGCTGGTCCTAGGGCCACTCACGAGCATAGTGGCCTTTCTTGCCACACTTAACACAAGCACCTAGCTTGTTCCCCTATCCCTGACGAGGCGGAACCTGCTGTCCCTAAGACTGCTGCACCTGCTGAGTAGGTGCACGGTACTAAGTGGGAGGTGCCTGGTGAGTCTGCTGAGTCTGGCGATACGACTGTCCACCCAGAGAGTGATAGGAAACCATCCTCACAACATGTACCTTCTGAGACTGTGGATGACTATAAGACCCAGTGATCACCCTCTCGCGCTTCCACTCAGCCTAAGAGTCACGCTGAAGTCCCTCCATAGCAATGGCAGCATTCATTAAAGCACCAAAGGTCTGATAGCCCCCTATATACAGCTTCTCTTGCAAGATGCAAGAGAGACCGCGATTGAAACGGTCCATCTACTTCTCATCAGTATCCACATGAGTCCCAGCATACTGTGCAAGGTGGTTGGACTTGTTCACATATTCCATTACAGTCATGTTTCCTTACTTTAGCTCCAGAAACTTAGAAAGTTTCCTGTTCAGCAAACCAGTAGGAATATAGTACTGATGGAAAGCAGTGGTAAACTCCCGTCAAGTCACATGGTGGTCCACAGGCTGCATGGTGTTGAAAGTGTCCCACCAAGCACTGGCAGATCCCAGAAGCTGTTGTGCGACAAAGTGCACCTTTTGCTCGTCAGTCACATTGAGCAGCTAAAACTTCTGCTCCAGAATACGAAGCCAATGCTCCACGTCTAGAGGCTCAGCAGTCGTTGTGAACATGGGTGGGTGTGTCCCCAAGAAGTCCTAATAGGAACAGGGCCTCTCGGGACTACGGGCGCCACCCCCATTCCCACAATTGCCACTGAGGCCTCCATGGGCGAAGCCAAAAATAGCCTGTGCTAGCATCTCCAGGGCATGAGCTGACTCACAACGAGTAGCCAACATCTCCGCCATCATCTCAGCATAGGCCATCAGAGGCGGTGGAGGTGGCGGAGGAGGAGGACCAAGGAGTGGTACCTCGTGGCTCTCCCCATTGGCATTGCCATGATCATCGCCACGACCATTTTTGCCCTAGTCTTCACCAAGACCATGGCCCGTCCTAGCACTGGTGCTCCCGCGACCAGACCTCGAGTTCATCTATAAACAGATAGGAACCACCGTTAGGGACCATGCCTTTATACTTAGAAACAAACGGCTAGAGAGATGATAAGGCCCAATAAATGGTTACAAGCGAGAACTTTTCCTTAAGAGTTAAATCATTTCTCTTTATTTATTATCCTATCAATTTACTACCCAAAATTATACATGTGGGGCAGTTTAGTTTAAGCAAGATTTTCTTTTCATGATGCATGGATCGACCTATTCGTTCGCTCAAGCCGGAATATAGCGGCATTCATATATAATTTTTGGCACAGCGCACACTCGCTTCCCGTACGCTAAACGATTCTTACGCAGCGTAAGCTAGTGTACCTACAGAAGATTGATTAGATAAAATCAGTGCCACTATCCTAGATAGACCATATTACTAGGGCATATACTTATTTATGTAATTTATCGCAACCTACTTTTCGCAAAGCTTTGGTTGGTCAAATTTTTTGTTTTAAAAAGAGATTTTAAACTCGTTGACTCATTATTGGCTCTAATACCACCTATGGCAGAATCGCCTAAAATAACACGCTTTCGGAGGTACTAGTCTTCCACTAGACACCAAGCACTCCGAAAGTAAGCTACATCGGACAATTCTGTCGAGCACACCCCAAGGAAGAACTCAAAACAATCCACGTTTTACATCCAGAATCCAATAATGAGTACGAGTTTACAATACTTAGTCCATTTTATACAACAAGAGTTCTTGGAAATTATTTACTTCAATACTAGAGTTCATAGTGCCATAATTAAATAACGGAATGAAAATAAACATCTAACGAAAACGATACAAGGATCCGTCTGTGCCCACCAGAAGAATCCTCTACACAAGAGCTACTCCTCAAGCTGCACCTACAACAGGGGTAAAATTAACATTGAGTACACAATGTACTCGTAAGACTTACCCGACTAGTGATAGTTTCTCGACTCTCAAGGATATGTTAGGCAATATGGGTTTGCTGTTTTTTTTTGTTTACGAAAAGCATTACTAATAGTTCATCCTTACAGTCAAGTTTTATTAGAAGTCATGATTACTTCATTATCTAACCATTCTAGGTAAGCACATGTTCTACTTTCAAGCAAGGTTTGAGCAATCAGAACCATTTCACCATCTTTTGTCTTTCAGTTCTTACTACGGTGATAGACCATAGCCAAGTCGTACCGTCTCACAGAAACGGTGATTCGTGAACCAATGTATCCTAGCTGGGTACCCCTAAACACATACCCCATTTGTACCCCAGTCACAAACAAGACCAACCCATTCCACTCCTGTCACGGGGTCTAGGTCCCCGTCCAAACTTGGACTCCAAGCCCCCACACTTGAGACCCGGTCTTAATATGGTGCTTAGACCTCCACCTTTCCCCGCCTCCAATTAGTCGGTCCAAAAAGAGCCAGAACCCATGACAAGAGCATAACAAGCCTTTCCTCTCCCATAAGCAAGTATGTGCTCAGGATAATAAGTCTGTAACTTAACTACCATCCAGAGTAACGGACGGTCCTCAATCGACATGAACAGGGAAAACAGTGTAACCAAGCTTAGCCCCATTGGTCGTGGGACACAACCTGTTACACCCACCAATACCCAAACCATATCCCTACCCAGTCTCCATTTTTCCTTTCATCATTTTATTATGAGAGTAATAATAATCCCCTATTGTGAGCAACGGCAGGTTACTTACGCTACCGATGACTTAAGCATAGCATCTACTCGAACCTGCACTAGTAAGACTCTTAGGATAGGTATATCTATGCATGTGGTTTCTTTAAAATTTATGTAACGTAAATGCACACACATATATATATATACGGTGAATTATAAAATAGAGGTTATGCACCGGGGCTTGCCTTGGGCAGGCGCGATGTCAGCTGAGTCAGTCAGTGGGGGCTCTAGGGCCTCCTCCTACATGAGAATCTCCTCCTTATACACTTCGATGATCTCCTTAAACTCATGATCACCGGTGGTCATGATCTCCGCCAACTCGTTCTCTACATGCATGCGATGATGATGCAACACATAGCATTTAGGCAACAGCAACTCTTAAACTAAGAATACGCATACTAAGCTACTAAGCTAGCTCTAATGACTAAGGTACTAAGCTAACTATCATCTTCATCAAGCAAAGTGTTGGGTTCAACTAACAAACACGGCTTTGCAAATTAAAGGTACATCTTTATTCCTACTAAGGATTTAATGCATATTGAAACCAAGAGCATTTAACTACCCTATTGCTAATTCTATTCTAAGGCTACAAAAATTACAGTGAGCACATAATAATACAATGAAACTACTATAAAAATTTTAGGACTAAAGCTATCACCAATTTACCACAAAAATTCCTACAATAATTAACTTAATATTATTAAGCATTCTCAAATGATTTAATAGCTCATAATGTCAACACATACAAACATGAACTAAATACACCAACAGATAGAGCACAATTTTAGGAACCTAACAAAATTTGTTTCATAAATTTTTGACACCTACATGATTTTATATTAATTACCAAAGATCAGGTCAGAAATTAAATTAGAAAACTATTTCTAATTCCTTAGGAAAATGAAAAGCGAATCTCCCGTGTGGCCCAGTGCGCGCAGCGGCCCGCTTCTGTGGCCCACGTGAGGCTAGCCCATGCACGAGACGGCCCGCGGTGGGGGAATCCCGCGCGCGCTGGCGTTTATGCAAAAGAGGCCTCGAACTTCTTCCAAATCACAACTAAGTACTAACACTATTTCCCTCTCTCTCAGACCATCTCACTTAACCCCCCGATCTTTCCCTAATTCACCCGTGCACACCCTCGGCAACTCAGTGCATGGCGGCGCGGCGAGCGGCGGCACTGGGCGCCTACGCCGGCCACCTAGGACCTAGCGGACCCTCCTAACGGGTCGATCACCATCTCCGATCTTGGTGGCTACGCTAGGTGGCGGTGAGGGGTGGCGGGACTCGCTGGGATAAGCTGCAGCGGCATGTGGCCACCCGCAATGGTGATGCAACTGTTTCGGTGAGCTTGGGTGGCTAGAAGCCTAACTAGCTAACATGCGAGCAACAGGGGCACACCGTGGACCTAGCCGAGGTGACAATTGGAGTGGAGGATGACGGAGGAGGGTTGGCCACGTACGGCCGAGCCATGCGGCAGCGCACCATAGCGGCATGTTCATGTCAGCGACGCCAGGGAAGCGATAGAGGTTCGGCCAAGGCGCGTAGGGCGAAGAGGGGATGGAAGCGAAGCTAACGGTGCACTTGAATTGGTTCGGGGTGGACCGATGGAGGGCTGCCCTCAACAATGGCCGAGCACGGCCTTATCGACACGACGGTGGGAAAACCCCAAATTGGAGCTTGGTTGTGCCCGCTTCAAGGCTGGGTAGGGTCGGGCAGCTAGAGGACTTAATGACGAGGCTGTGGATGCGTTGAATCGGATTGAGGTGAACTCTACCTGGCTGATTGTGAGGTCGCGGCTCTGACGGCAAAGGCTGAAGGGAGATGGGATGGGTTCGAGCTCTGGCTGTCCTCACCTTGGTAGCTAGCGGTCGGCCAGACCCGAGGCAGCGTCTGCGCACTCGCTATGTGACAACGCGGCCAGACCATGTGTGCGCGCGGAGGCAGGTGGGGGCGCTGCATGCACGGCCGCAGCGCCATTAAGGCGAGGCGACGGCACGAGGCAGCCGGGACTGCCCATGTGTGCGCGGTGACAAGGCGAGCAACAGTAGTGTAGCACGGTGTCATAGCGATAGCAGCATGCACGTGGGGCAGGCAGCATGGCTACGCCGCACGCCCGAGCATGGTGATCGCGCCTACGCGGCCAACCAGCCCAAGACCGTGTCGTGCAAGAATTTTAAAGTGTCGATAGCAACTAAACTATTGAGGTTGACACTAAACCACCTTCACTATGCTAAAGAGGGTCTATTAGGCTACCAATCCGAGCTAAAACACGACACCACCTCTAAACTCAATTTCACAAAATAAATCCCCAAACATGGCATTGTCTTGTTGTCAATAAACTTAAAGAATCTTCTAAGTCTTGAGCTGAATTCAATTTCAAGTTCCATTTTTAGGCCATAAGAAGCATTAGCTAGCGAAGTTATTTTTCAACAGCAAGGATTTCATTGACATCTACAAAGTTTGTACTTCAAACTTTATTTAGGTGCCGCACACATGTTCTATAATATTTTTGCTCAATAAAAATTGGTTTTTAACCCTACTTGACATAACATGAGCTATTGAATCAATTTTTATTTAACATTTTTATTGGTCATTTTAGGTTATAAGAAATTTATCTACACATTCTATGATATGTATTATCACATAAACATGATGCTCATGACAGGGTTTAGTAGTTTGTTTAGGGCGTAACAACGAGGGTGTTACACCACTGCTACGTTTGTGTCATGCTCGGGTGGCTGGCCACGATGCCGCGCGCAGGGTAAGCCTTGGCTATAGAGGTTGTTGCTTGGCCAACGTGGCGCCTACCTCACCCTTTGATCCACCTACGGCGTCGAACCCCCGAGCGTGTTCCACTACTCGTCGCGCCTAGGTCAATGACCCCGGTCACAATGGCGATGAGACGCCTCCCTACCTCGCCTTACCCCGCTAGTCGACGTCGGTGAGCCCTGCTCGGGTCTGGCCGCTCCAATTCAAGCGCGTCATGCGAAGCCCTCCCCTGTCTCATCACCTATGTGCATGTGCTCGTATTATAGCTATCGATCGGAGTCGCCTGTCTTAATCCGCTCGTGCTCACTCATGTTCCTCTCCATGACATGACCACGATAAGAGCACCGCGCTCTCCGCCCATCAATTCGCTTAGCTCAAGGATTTACAGTCTGATTCCTCACATCAGTACATAGCATAGGGAGTCAGCTAGCCAGACAACACCTATCAAGGCCCTGCTGTGCCCCGGTAAGGACAAGCTTGGATTTTCGTGACCGTCGATCATCTCGCCACCGTAGTATAGCACATTGGGGGTAAGTCTATACGCTTGGTCTCTATTCAATTCAAGTCGGCTTTAGACTCGTCTTAACCCCCTGGTGTCGGTACTCGCCCTAGCTCCACTGAAGATCCTGCCAGAAGTGAGCTGACGCGACCATGTCCACGTCGGTATGCTGTCACCTCCACCGCTCGCTCATGGCCAGCGCCACATAGGGCCTCTCCATCCTCATCGACGCATTGGCTACTCTAGTGGTATGACATCGGTGCTCGTGGACCTCTTCTACTCTTTCTCCATCCTCCTCACCCACCGGAACGACCGCGCCATCATCGCTAACCGCCGCCTATCGCTGCAGCGTATCCTAGGGCACCTCCCAGTATCCCACCACTACCATCGGCGCCATCCGAACCGTAGATGGTGGTCGGTCCTATAGCTTGGTTAGAACGGGTCCCTTTTGCTCGATGCGACCACGGTTTGCCGGCGGTCACCGCGCCATCACGCGCGGGGATGCTGGGGACCGCCCCATTGCAAAGATGACACAACTCAGGGTGCCTTGTGCAAAGCTTGAGTCTGTGGGAATAGTGTTGCATTGTACCATTTAATTGTATAAAAACACGGGGGCCCTTTTGCTAATGCGCTGATGCGCTCGCGCAGCGGGCCAATTGGGCCGGCTGCTGGCGCGCAGCCACGTTTCGCGCTGGGCCGAGGAGCTGCTGGGCTGAATTAGTTGTCGCCGGCCTTTTCCTTTTAAGCATTTTCTAATTTAGTTTCTAAGGCAAACTTGTAAATTCAATATAAATTTGTGTAGTTGACCAATAATTGTGAAACTAATTTTGTTAGGATCCAAAAATCATGATCTATCTGCTAGTATATCTTATTCACCTAGTTTCATAATATTTTTAGGAGTTCGCTAATTGATTTGATATGCTTAATATTGTTAGGATATAAACTTGTAGGAATTTTGTAATAAATTGGTGATAGTGTTGGCTCTAAAACTCTCACAATAAATTCCTAATATTATTAGGTGCTCACTGTAATTTTTGTAGCTCCATAATAATTAGTTTGCTAGAATAGCTATTGAGCCCTAGTTCGAATATACATTAAATCAATAAAATGAAATAAAGAAACACCTAGGAATTTTATAACTAAAACACTTGTGGGAAAATAGTGCCTTGTTCGACAGTGTGGATACATGACCTAGTACGTTAGTCATTAGAGCTAGCTCGTTAGCTTGAGAGGCGTAATCGTGTGATAAGAGTTGCAGTTGCCGTTGATTATTTACGTCTCTACATTGCATCCACGTATGTCATAATAGGAAACATGATGAGCATGGAGTCGACCGAAGTAGTAGAAAAGATGGTGCCTGATGATTGTATCGCCATGATGGAATGCTAACTTTTGGTTATATCTTACCCAGGCAAGCCCGGTGCATAACCCCTATTATTCTGCACTTTATCTTATGCTTATGCATTAAGTTTTAAGGAGTTGAATGAAAACCACTTGCATATATATATATATATATATATCCTTATCCTATGAGTCCTACTAGTATGTCAGGATCATGTAGATTGCTATGCTATAGGATTCGATAGAAGTCGAGTGATTACCTGTCACTCGTGAGAGATAAGAAAGATATTATTGTTGTTATTATATTACTATCACATGGAATATATATGGAGGATAATTGGAGATCGGGCGGAATGGTACTTTGGATCTGGACTTGGTTAGGCATTCGAGCGAGGCTCGGATTGCACTTGTTCCGCCTATGTCGATTAAGGACCGCCCGTTGCTGTGGATGGTAGTCAGGTTATAGACTTATTATCCTGAGCACATACTTACTTATGGGAGCAGGAAGGCTCGTTGTGCTCTTGTCATGGGTTCCAGCTCGTTTCGGACTGACTGATTGGAGGCGGGGAAAGGTGGAGGTCTAAGCACCATGCTGAGACCGGGTCTCAAGTGTGGGGGCTTGGACTCCAAGTTTGGACGGGGACCTGGACCCCTCGATAAGAGTGAAATGGGTTGGTCTCGTTTGTGCTTGGGGTACAAACAGGGCATGTGTTTCGGGGTACCCAGCTGGGATACATTGATTCGCGAATCGCCGTTTCGGTGAGACGGTACCAACTTGGCTATGGTCTAGCACCGTAGTACGAACTGGAACATGGAAGGTGATAAAATTGTTCTGATTGCTTACCACATGCTTGAAAGTATCATAGGTGCTTACCTAGAATGGTTAACTAATTAACTAAAAATATCTGCTAAAACTTTGAACATAAGGATGCACTAATAGTAATGCTTCCTGTAAATGCAATAAACTAGCAAGCCAAATAAGCCTTGCTTATCCTTGTAGTCTTTTACTTTCCTCCTATCGGGTAAGTCTTGCTGAGTACAATCGAGTACTCATCGGGGTTTTATTTCCCCTGTTGCAGGTGACCGATGGATGGTAGATGACTTTTGTGTGTGGAAACCACCTGGTGGGATCCGAGATGATTCCTTTCACGCTATGACTATAGTGTTTATTTATAACCCTCGCTAAAAGTTTTTAGAAGAAAAGTTTTATGATTCACCATTAACCTTTATTTCCGCTGTAATTCTGATCATATGTTGTTCTCCGCTGCAAGATAAAAATGAAACCTAAAATGTATAAACTCTTTTACATGTAAAACTATCTTAATTTTGCTATTGCATTCAACTTGTTTAACTACTCTAATGTTGTAATAAAGTGATGTAAGAAATGGTTAAGAATGTTGTAAGCTTTATTCTCTCATTTATGATCCTGATGAAAAAAATATGGATTTTTGAGTTCTCCCTTGGGGTGTGCTCGACGGAACAGCACGATTTAGTGCACTCTCTTGGGTATTTAGTGTCTAATGGAAGACAAGTACTCTATGGAGGGCGTTAGATTAGGGAGTTCTACCACAGAGACTGCTGAGGATTTCAAGCGTACTGTATAGAAGATGATTGCATCCTAAGAACGTACTCGTGAGCGATTCCCACATGGTCAGCAGGACAATAGGAAGTACAACCCCAGGGGCAATCAGGGTGGTTAGTCCAATAGAAAACGAGGATCTAACAACACCCTTGCCTCCATGGATAGGTCCAAGAACTCCAATAAAAATAACAAGAAGTTTGAAGACCTCGAGAATCTACCCTGCCCCTTCCACAAGAACGCCAAGCACAAAGCGGCCGAGTGTAGACAACTCCAGGAGCTAGGGTTCTACGCCAAAACCAACAAGGGCAAGGGTAAGGCCGATAACAACAAGGATGGCGATGACAACCGTGATCTAGGCTTTTAGCAGCCTAAGGGTGCCATTGCAGTAGTCTTTGCAGGAGTCCCATCTTCGTCAAACAAACGCACTGGGATGTTGGCACTTCGAGACATCTTGGCAGGAGAACCTTCAACACCCAAGTACCTCAACTAGTCCAAGTACCTGATCCAATTCTCTAGAAAAGATCAATGGACTAGTGTGTCTAATGCTGGCCACTACCCACTCGTCCTGGGTCTAACAATAGCTGGCATGACAGTCCCCAAGGTCCTGATCGATGGTGGCGCAGAGTTGAACATCATATTTGCAGATACGTTGAAGAAGATAGGCTTGGACGTCACTAGCCTACTTACTCCAACAAGCATCCCTTTCTAGGGGATAGTACCCAGCAAAACTGCTATGCCACTCGAATAGATCACGCTCCCGGTTATGCTTGTCACCCCAAACAATTTCCGAATGGAGTTCATTAAGTTTGAGGTGGCTGACTTTGAATCATCTTACCATGCTATCTTTAGATGACCTGCTTTGGCCAAATTCATGGCCATCCCCCACCACTCGTACCCTTGCTCAAGATGTGGAGTCCCAATGGTGTACTCTCCTTCTAGGGCGAATTAAAGCGCTCTTATGACTGTGATACGAAAGCCGTCCAGATCGTAGCCAAGGCACAACAAGCCTATGAAGCACAAGAGATTGCCAACCTAGCATAGCAGACTAGGCCCGAAGACATGGAGATTCTGACTAAGAAGGCGAGTATCATTACACCACCTTTCGACTCGGACATCATCAAGATTGACCTGGGTACCGGTGATCCCACCAAGATGGCACTTATCAGTGTCCACCTTCCAAAAGAATAGGAACTCGCGCTCACCAACTTTCTCAAGAACAACAAAAATATATTTGCTTGGAAGCCGGCTGACATGCCAGGTCTCCCGAGGGAGTTGGCTGAGCACAAATTGGAATTGAATCCCAACCCAAAGCCAGTCACTCAACGCCTACGATGGTTCTCACCAGACAAGAAGGCAACAATCAAGAAGGAAATCACCAAGCTGTTAACAGTCGAGTTCATCAGGGAAATCCTGCACCCTAACTGGCTGGCTAACCCGGTACTTGTCTAAAAGAAGAACTCGACCGAGTGGCTGAAAGCCCTAGTTTGGTTTTGGATAATTGATAGAACCTATGCACTAATCTTTGTCATGAGTTGTGATATGAGCTAGGTTGGTGCAATCCAAGTGAGGAGCATGGTGGCACTCAATGGTGATGTTAATCACATGAAATGATGAAAATGGCCACATGTGATGATGATCAAGTGTTCAACTTGGAAAGAAGAAAGAGAAAAACAAAACCCTATGGAGATCAAGGCAAAGGTATAAATAGGGGTTTTGTTTTGGTGATCAAGACACTAAGAGAGTATGATCACATTTAGGATAGATGGCCGTACTATTAAGAGGGGTTCTTAACTAGACAATTCGGTCATCTAGTGCCACTTGGTGTTAGACTTCATGCATTGCATATTAGGCCTAGTGCACATCGGAGAGCAAGCAAAAATATTTATGGAAAAATGTTTTGAGAAATGCTAACTTAGCCCTAACATGTTTTGGGAAAACACTTTGAGAGTTGGCATCGCTTGCGGGGAATAGCTCTAAGTTGTCGTGGAATGAAACGTGAAAAAGTTTGCAACTTGGGGAAGGGGTTTGGTGCCTGGGTGGCACTGCCACCCCCTGTCCAGTGGCACCACCACCCCTAGGGCGGTGCCCACCTAGACTTGGCAGAGAAGGGCTGAGAGCGGTCGGTTTGGGGTGGTCACCGGATATGCCGGTGTACGCCGCCATGGGCGCAGCGGTGCACCGTCTGGTCACTGCCATGGGCTGTTCAGTGCCACCACCATGTTTCACCTGAGAGCACCGAAAGCGTAGGGGCCACCGCCCTGGTCACCGCTAGGGTGCAGCGGTGCACTGCCCTAATTATCCAGAGAGGGGTGTTTTGGGGGGCTCGGCCAGGGTGGCATCGCCACCCCCTGTCCGATGCCACCGTCACCCTGTTCGGTGACCAACTAGCCTTTGGTCGATTGTTGGAATTCGACCGTTAGGGGCACCGTCACCCCTTGTCCGATGACCGCACCACCCTATTTGGTGCCCTGGTAGAAAGCAGCTCCAAGGGGTAACGGCTCTATTTGCTTGTGTGGCTATAAATAGAGGGTGTGGCCGGCCTTGGCCACTCTCTTGGTACCTCTTACACTTGTGCACACCCTTTGGAAGCTGAGTAACACACTCCACTCACTTGTTCACTTGATTTCATCATCTTGAGTGAGATTGGATAGCCTCTAGTGCATTGCATTGAGTTGTATCATCTTGTGGCACTAGTTGGGTGATTTGGGCTAGTTGTGAGCTTGTTACTCTTGGTGCTTGCTGACACCTAGATGGCCCGATGATTGGAGGATCGTTGAGCAGAGTTAGTGATTGTCTCCGGCCTCGATCGGTTGCTGGTCAGGGGTCTTGTGCCTTCCTCAGCAGAGCGCCAAAGGCAACTCTAGTAAATTGCCCGTGTCATTGAGCTACCTCACTTGTGGGTAGGTTCTTGCGGTGTCCAATTGTGTGGACGAGGTTCGTTCAACACCTCTTAGCCGCTGAACCACCAAGTGCTGGTCGACACAATAGGGACTAGTGTGCTGGCAAGCACGTGAACCTCGGGAGAAAAATCGCTTGTCTCTTGCCATTGACATTCTCCCGGTGATTGTATTGGTGATCATATTGTGATTGGTTCATACCTCTACATGGCGGTATAAACATCCCACTTATTCCTTTACTTACTTGCAAAGTAGTTATAACAAGCTCTTTAGTGTAACTAGTTTTGAGAGCTTGTTTGCTTGCTAGTTTAGTATCACCTAGTGGAGCTCTTTAGTGTAGACTTGTTGAAAGCTCTTAGTGAGTAGTGATATAGCCTTTGTTTGTGTCTAGTGATCATAGCAACTAGAATTGTTGGATAGGTGGCTTGCAACCCTTGTAGAGCTAGAGCAAAAATGCATTTCACCATTTAGTGTACTAACCTCTTGCTCTAGTGTATTTGTAGAAATTTTTATAGGCTATTCACCCCCCCTAGCCATTTAGGACTTTTCAGTGGCGCATGTGCGTCGATTACACATATCTCAACAAGCATTGCCCGAAGGATCCCTTCGGCTTACCTCATATTGATCAGATTGTAGACTCTATGGCTAGGTCGGCTCTTTTATCCTTTCTTGATTGTTACTCAGGCTACCATCAGATTGCCCTCGGGAAAAAAAATCAAAACAAGACATCCTTCATCACCCCGTTTGGTGCCTACTATTACACAACTATGTCTTTTGGGTTAAAGAATGTTGGCGCTACCTGTCAATGGGATATCTAGGCATGTCTAAGTGAACAGATCAGCCGTAATGTATAAGCCTATGTGGATGATGTAGTCGTCAAGACCAAGGATCCCTCTACTCCAATCGCCGATTTAAAGGAAACCTTTGACAACCTTCGGGAGTACAAGTGGAAGCTTAACCCAACCAAGTGTGTCTTCGGAGTCCCATCCGGACAGCTATTGGGTTTTCTTATGAGCCATCGAGGTATTGAAGCCAGCATGAAGCAAATTCAAGCAATCACCTAGATGACTCGTTCCCACTACGTCAAAGATGTCCAAAAGCTTCCAAGATGCATGGCCGCCCTCAATCAATTTATCTCAAGACTTGGGGAGAAGGTGTTGCCTTTCTTCAAGCTTTTGAAGAAGACAAGCAAGTTTGAGTGGACAGCAGAGGCAGATTGTAATGACCCAAGTTACCATACACCATAAACTCCTATTTTGGTCGCCCAAGCTCCTGTTAAATGGAATTCCCTAGCAATCTCAAGTAGGTTACCCTAAGCCTTAAATTGGATTCAAGAGCTATGAGATCAGGTTTCTAAGGTTGGTTAAGCAAATCTAGAGACTACCGGACAATCCATCACATGTGTCAGATCATCCAATAAGGATGCAGAGACAACAGATGGAATGGAAAGTTAGTTGTTATTTATTATAGGGCATGGCCCACAAGTTAGCATGAGTGGGAGATATTTCCCAACCCTAGATCCTCAGCATCACTCATCCCCTCCTCATTTCTCTCACACACTCTCTCTCTAAAAGGAAGAACAAGGATAGGGAAAGGATGAACTAGAGAGAGAAAGAGAAGGAGAAAGAGAAGAAGAAAGAGAAGAAGAAGAAGAAGAAGAAGAAGGAGAAGAGAATCAAGATGCTAGAAGGCAACAAGATCAGCCCTAGGTCAAGCACTTGAGCTTCAACAACCTCTCATCTCATGGTTAGCTCAAGAGCTCTCTCCTCTCCTTATCTTGAGATCAATCCTCCAACCCTAATCTAAGTGTTCTCTCTTGCATGGATGGATCATGAGGATGGCTTGATGGAAAAGCACCCCAAGAGTAAGGATCATGTATGTTATCCCTCAATCTCTCTTTATCTCTAGGATCTCTCTTGGTCAAGGAATCACTAGTTACACTAGTTAACCTAAGCCAAGCCTAGCTACCTTGAGCCTAGCTAAGTCACCTAAGTTACCATAGAAATAACTAGCACATGCATGGTTGCCTTTACCCGAGATCTAGATATGAATCACCAAGCCCTCACCCAAGAACATAAGAGCATAGGTTTTGTCACCTAATTGACGGAGTGTCTGTTGATAGGATGGAGCGTCGGCCAAACCTGAAGTATAGTCACCAACAGTCTAAGTCTCTCACTGAGTGAGAATATCAGAGCGTCCATCACCTCGGTGGAGTGTCCAAAGAAATATACCGAACCAATAACCTGAAAACCCGAGAGCACCCAGTTCCCATCGGAGTCTCTGTGATTCCCACTGAGCGTCCGCCAATCAGTATAGAGCCCAACCAGAGACTACCCACCTCGGCACCCGGTACAGCGGAGCGTCCGTCTATAGGACGGAGTGTCCAACTATCATAGAAAGGGTGAGGTAAGATAGTAAGTTCACTCAAAGGGTCGCCACCATTAGTTCACACTCGTAGCTAGCAAAGCAACATTAGGGTCACATCATAGTAGATACCTCTCTCTAAATCCTAAGTAGAATTCCTAGTTTCCTTATCTATCGCACGATCGTCTCCAACCCTTGGAATCTCTCCTTTCAGGCTCGGTTGTCTCATTTCGTGAGGATCGTGTGCGAGTCGTCAGGATCAGTAGCACTATCAGGCGGGCACCCCACTATTATAAGCCCTACCTTGGATACTTATCAAGTTGCATTATGAGTCATGCATCCCATGTAGACTTGGATAATGATCACTCCTATACTACACCTAGAGTAGCTTAATAATTCGTAGAAGCCTCTCATCTAAAGAACGGGAATGGGAACGCTTAATGCTTAGTTGCTTGGGCAACGGTAGAAGTCGAGCATGAGAAGGGAACTCAGACTCGCGCGTGTAGGATGTTACACCTAGATAATTAACTACTAAAACCAATGAGGGTACAACTTAACTTACCTAACTAATCTGGTTAAGGACTAATATCTCTAATATGACAATCTTGATGATAACCTGGATATCTTGCTCATGCAAGGGGTAGATCGTAGTGAGTGTGGGATCTCAGACGATGTAGCTCGTGGACCAGAAAGGACCATGTATTGGGATATGTAAGTTCGAGTAACCATCCGCACAGACCACATGTCGTGGATGGGATCAACAAGCCAAGTAACTAGTTGCGACCGATTTATCCGCGAAACTGGCAAGAGGGTTGGCATCGGTTGGGAATGTCCCGGACATTGACTGGGCAACCGCTCGAACCTTTTGTGTGACACTCGGGCCGGATTAGGGAAAGGTTGGAAGGCATGAGGCAACCCTTACCCGGGCATGGGTATGGTGGTTAGTCCCGAATTCCATGTGGGTATAGTTGTACACCTCTGCAGAGTCTTGAAAGCCTGGAGTCCTTCGGGATGGAACTAATTGGTTGTTCTTTTCTTTCTATACACGTGGTAGCATGAATGATAGTGTATGAACACCTTGCTATAATGATAAATGCCTTTACTTCTATGTTGAGCATAGCATGTCATAATCTTAATAAACATCATTGCTTTCCGTACTCATATAAATACCTAATAACTCCCTTATGCATCCACCAAATACTATACATTGGAATTAGGTCCCGTGAGTACGTAATGTACTCACGGTGTAGCCGTTAAGTTGTTTCGCAGGTACGTCGTAGACTGTGTTGAGCAATAGCTCGACCACCGCTACATAGTAGCACTTGGAATGGACGTGACTCCAAGCGTGCTACAAGTTAACTCCGGATTCCTTGATGGAGCAACTATGAGAGTGAACCCTAGTGGAGTAGAGACCACGCCCACTGGATGGAGCGGGATGTAAAACTTGTAATAGGAAGTTTGGTTTACTTGTATATAATTGTATTAATTGAGTTCCATCTACTAGTTCGATGTTGGAATAATAATTAGAATACTATGTGCCACTCAACCTAATCCTGAAGAGGAGTTGCTTAGTGCGCTCCTAGGGACCTCAAAGTTGTTAATTCGACAACCCCCATCGGTGTCGATATCGGTTCCTAACAGGATAGATATCGGGGCGTGACAGAGCCGGGGTATCGGAGCAAAGGTTGACTTGCGCGTATAATCCAGTTATTAAGCCTCCATTGACTAGTGCATGGTACTCGAAAAAATGGAAATAAAATCTAGAATTCTATTTCTTAGGACCCAACCCTAAAGGTTAAAGGTGACCCTTCTCTAATTAGATACTCTAGCCCTTCTATGCCCAAGGGAATGCTAAGCACCTAGGAAGTTTTTAGAAGAAAAACAATAAAATGAGATGACGTAGAGAATGTTGACATGGGACGGATTTATAGGATCACCTAAGCGAGGAGTTGTCTTTTCTAATCACCCTACGCGTAGTACATTGCAACGTAAAATAACCGAGAGCTAGTAGCGATCCCAATCTTTCCTCTCTGAAGGTAGCCTTTATCCCTTATCTAGTCTGGAAATTTTTGTAGAATCTCCCCAGTATCTTATCCTTATCTCCCAATCACAGAACAAGTAGATGGGTATGCACATAGGCAAAGTTATCGACCAACATCACCGCTAGCATAAGAGATCTACAGACATGGTTCACCAACACGACATAATGGTTCATCAAGTTTTCAACTGTTCGACCATGACCTCTATAGCAACATGGTCACCTCAATGAATGACCACACAACCGTTCAAGTAGCAAAAGTATCAACACAAGTATCACGCCCGATGTGGTTGGGCCATGAGCAAACGACCGACGTAAGGTTTTTGAACCATCACAATGGGATGACCAGAAGACCACGACGAGCTTCACGGTTGTGGTGGTGGAGGCAGCTGCTGCGAGGAATACGACGGCGGAGGCACTTGCTGGTGTGCCTGAGGAAAGGTGGCAGTGGTAGGCATGGTCGGAGGTACGCCTACAATGACAAGAAACAAGTGTTAGGATTAAGCTCTCTAAGTTAGGACTAAGTAAATCAAAGGATCCAGAGTGAAGCAGGACGTGAACTAATACCTGTTGGAGCTGAGCCTGACATAGCGTATCCTTGAGAGTATGATGCTGGATGGGACGCCGAGCCACACCTGCAAGAAAGTCGAGATTGGATTAGAAGCATGTAATATGGAACTTAGAGTATGAAACACATAAGAGACATAACTTGAGCAACGAGCAACGAAGGAATACCTGGAGCCCTCGGCTGGAAGATCTGGTGGAGGTAGGTGGCAAGGCTGACCTATGACTGTCTGATCTGCTTGATGTTTTGAGCATTGGCAGCCACGTCACTACGGACTACCTACAACTATTCTTTGGTGGCAAGCGAATCCATCTTCGTAGCCAAGGTGTTCACAGAGTTCTACAGCGGATTGATGAGGTTCTCCTGCAAGAATCTCCACTCATGCTCAAACCTTTGGTCAAAGTTTCCCGCCACTAACGCTATTGTCACTTGTACCTAAGCACGGATGCCCTCAAAAAATGGCTCGAAGTAACCAGCTAGAGGCACCCAACCTGAAACAGCGGCATCTGCATTCCTCCTGTGACCGCGAGCACCACCTTGAGGAGAAGGCTCACCAACATCGGCTGAAGGAGCCTAAGGCTGAGGCGTGTCCTCAGTGGAAGAATCTGGGTCATCGAAGTGAGGACTATAGGATTTGTGCCTAACTCCCTCGATGCCCTCCAGGACTGCCAATCAACCTAATCCTAAAGAGGAGTTGCTCAGTGCGCTCCTAGGGGCCTCGAAGTTGTTAATTCGATAACCCCCGTTAGCGTCGATATCGGTTCCTAACAGGATGGATATCGGGGCGCGACACAGATGAAGCCTTCCAATAGCTTGAGCAGTACCTATCCACATCTCCGATACTCACCCTACCCGAGAAAAGAGAACCACTCTTACTTTACATTGCAGCCACTACTACGGTAGCCAGCACGGTAATAGTTGTGGAACGGGCTAAAGGACACGCATATAAGGTACAAAGACCTGTCTACTACATTAGCGAAGTGTTGTCAGACTCAAAGGCCAAGTACCCACATGTGCAAAAACTCCTTTATGCCCTCCTAATCACTTCACGCAAGCTCCGCCACTATTTTGGTGAGCATAAAGTCACAGTGGTATCCGACTTCCCGCTCGACGATATCCTACGCAATCGTGATGCAACAGGGCGCATATCTAAGTGGACAGTCGAACTCAGAGCACTTAACATTGAATTTGTCCCTCACAAGGCTATCAAATCTCAAGTCTTGGCTAATTTTATAGCCGAGTGAACTGAAATCTAGCAGCCCACCCTAGCAGTCATCCTAGATCATTGGAAGATGTACTTTGATGGCTCCCTCAAGCTTGGAGGCATAGGCGCTGGTGTTCTCTTCATCTCTCCTGATGGAAAGCAGCTTAAGTATGTCCTACAGATACTCTGGCCTGCTACCAACAATGAAGCCAAGTACGAGGCTCTTCTCCACGGCCTCCGAGTAGCAGTCTCACTTGGCATCAAGCGTTTACTCATCTATGGTGACTCTTCGGTGGTAATCAATCAAGTGAACAAAGATTGGGATTGCACCAAGGAAACCATGGACACCTACTGTGCAGAAGTCCGCAAACTTGAGAAACACTTTCAAGGCTAGGAAATCCATCATGTCGTAAGAGATCTCAACGTTGCAGCTGATGTTTTGGCCAAATTAGGATCAGACAGAGCACCAGCTGAGTAGGCTCGGCATGAGGTTTGAACTGACGTGGCAGGCAGAAAATGAGCAAAAAGTGAAACGTTGGTGATTCCTTCGGGCTAAGCCGGAGTTGGTTAAAGCAAACACGGGATTGGTGCTTGCTGCTTTTTTGTTGTGGCTGCCAATCACAACATCCGATAGAGGGAGTAATTTAATATTAACTGACATTGACAGATGAATGTAGGTCTGGTTCGGTCCTGTGTGAAAGCCCTAGTTTGGTTTTGATAATTGATGAAACATATTTGCACTAATCCTTGCATCTAAGTGTGTGACTAGATAGGATGGTCCAATCCAAGTGAAGGAGCGAGGTGGCACTCATGGTTGGAGATGGCCACATGAAATGAAGTCCATGGTGGTGGTGTGGACATGTGATGATGGTGATCAAGCTCTGGACCTTGGAAAAGAAGAAAGAGAAAAACAAAATAGGCTCGAGGCAAAGGTGATATCCATAGGGCCATTTTGTTTTCAGTGATCAAGACACTATAGAGAGTGTGATCACATTTAGGATAGATGGTCGTAAAATTAGGAGGGGAGCTCTTATCGGACAACTAGATCATCTAGTGCCACTAGGTGTTGGAATACTCGCATTGCATTTTAGGCCTAGTGCTCAATCGGTGAGAAAGTGATTAACCTTTGAAAAATGATTGTGAAAATGCTAACACACTTGCACGCGATGGTGAAACACTTGGAGTGTTAGCACATTTACAAAGGTGGTGAAAAAGGCGAAGAAAAGGAGACAAAACTTGGCTCAGGGTGCTGCCCTGGGGCACCGCCACCCCCTGTTTGATGCACCATCACCCCTGTGGCGATGATCGGCTGGAAGAGGCCAAAAAGGAGTTTGGGGGCACCGTCGTGCCCTGTCCGGTGGCACCGCCACCCCTAGCGCGGTGCCCACCTAGACTCGGCTGAGAAGCGTAGAGTGGGCACGGTCACCACAGTGTCCGATGTTCACCGCCATGGTGAGGGCGATGCACCACCTGGTCACCGCCATAGGTAGGGCGGTGCCACTACCTCTTTTATCCAGAGAGCAGGGCAACTGGAATCGGGCACCACCGCGGGCACCACCACCCCTAGGGCGGTGCACCGCCGTTATTTTCTAGAGGACTGGTGTTTTGGTGGTGTGGCCGGAGTGGCACCACCGTGCCATGTCCGGTGCCACCGCCACCCTGTTCGGTGCCTAGCCGTTGGATGACCGTTGGAGGGGCACCGCCACCCCATGTCCGGTGCCACACCGACATGTCTGGTGCCCTCACAGAAACTGCTCCAAAGGGGTAACGGCTCTATTTGCTTGTGTGCTTATAAATAGAGGTGGTGGCAAGCCTTGGCCACTCTCTTGGCACTTCCCACACCTGTGTACACCCTTTGGGAGCTGAGCACACCACTCCACTCACTTGCACACTTGATTTCACCATCTTGAGTGAGATTGGAGAGCCTCCAGTGCATTGCTTAGTAGTCTAGCATCTTGTGGCACTAGTTGGGCGATTTGGGCTGGTGGAGAACTTGTTACTCTTGGTGTTTGCCGACACCTAGATGACCCGGTGATTGGTGGATCGTCGAGCAGAGGAAGGTGATTGTCTCCGGCTATGATCGTTGTGATTGTAAGGGATCCTTGTGCCTTTCCCGGTGGAGCGCCAAAGACAACTCTAGTGGATTGCACGTGGCTTGTGGATCCTCATCTTGTGTTGGTTGTGCGGCACCTGATTGCGGGTTAAGCGCATGATGTCTATTATCGTGTGAACCTCCAAGTGAGTGAATCGCCACAACAGGGACTAGCTTGCCGGCTAAAAGGATCAAGATGCCCAAGGGGGATGAATTAGGCTAATTCTAAATTTCTTGTAATAATTAAGCCCTACACTTAGCGCATTTCACCCCCTTGTGCCTAGAAGTGTTTCTATTGTTCTACTGCACAAGAGTTTTGCACCCTAGGTTCCAATCCTACTCTAGCATGGCAATTCTAAGAATGTAAAGACATGAATTGAATTGCTCAAAAGTAAATGCTCAGAGTAAAAAGAGGGAGAGGGACGTGGCGATGTTTTTTCGAGATATCGGAGAGTCGTCACTCCCCACTAGTCCTCGTTGGAGCACCCGCACAAGGGTGTAGCTCCCCCTCGATCCGCGCAAGGATCAAGTGCTCTCTATGGGCTAATTCTTCGACACTCCGTCGCGGTGAACCGCTCACGCCGAATGATCACCAAGCTTCCAATCACCACCGAGCCATCTAGGTGATGGCGATCACCAAGAGTAACAAGCACAAACTCTTACTTGACCAAGACAAGTCTAATGAGAAAGGTGGATGCACACTTGCTATTCCCTATGCACTAATGAGATCCTTCATCTTGGAATATCAAATCTCAATCACCCCACTAGGCTCTTGCTCTCCCTTGCACTCCAAAGGTGTTTCTCAGCTGAACATATGGGCAAGAGTACTAAGTTGGACGAGTAGGAGAGGTATTTATACTCCCCACTTCAAAACATAACCGTTACTGTCCAACTCAGCACATTTATGTAGTGACCGAACGCGCAGGTCAAGGTGACCGGACGCGCCGGTCAGTGGCCAACGGCCACAAACACGTCAGCTATCACACTTGACCGTTAGACTGACCTGACGCTGGTCAGCGTCCGGTCAGCGTCCACCTGACGCGTCTAGTCAAGAATTATCCTCTCTGAACCTTCTCTGTTGTTGATCGGACTCGGCAAGCCTTGTGTCCGGTCACTTACCTGCCAATGTCTGGTCCAGTCAACAGCAAGTCCACGCTGCTACAATTGCGATCGTCGGTCGTAGTCTGCCTTCTGCTGTCGAGCAAATGAACTGACCTGACTCTCACTGCTGCATCCAGTCACTACCAAACCAGCGTCCGGTCAGTAAATGAGCACTCCATTCACTTCCAATTCAACATCTTCATGAATGAGTTTGTCTCTAATCGATCTTAGGGTAAACCCTGAGCTACCTAGTGCTAAGTTTGATAAGTGTGCACCACACATAAACCATTAGACTTACCTAAGTCAAGCTACTCGTTCATACTCCCCTTAATAGTACGGCCAAAGGAAAAAAACAAAGTCCTAAACTACTCTAAGTGTCTCTCCAACGCCAAACGATACTTAGAACTAATCCGTCTTTAACCTTGTTGTCCATCCTTTGAAAACCGAAACGATTTTCATCGATAGGGGCATGAAAACCATAATTGCCCAAACAATCATTATTACCATGACCTAACTCAAATTGCCTCTACAAAACATACGTTAGTCATAGTAATCTTGTATCGTCATTAATCACCGAAACCCAGCTAGGGGCCTAGATGCTTTCACCGGCAAGCAAGTGAACCTCGGAGGAAAAATCATTGTGTCATTATTTGTCTCCTTGATATTCTTTGGTATTCATTGATTGATCACTTGCCACGACGGTATATCTCATCTACCACTCTCTTGCATTACATTGTGTATTTACTTTGTGTAGAGCTTGTGGTAGTTGTAGCTAGTTGTGTAGCTTAGCTTCTAAGTTGTAATTAGTCCCTAGCTAGCTCAACTAGTGTAAAGAGTAACGAAATAGCTCTTGAGTGCTTAGTGATCATAATTGACTAGAATTGTTGTTAAGTTGCTTGCGTTTTTAGTAGACTAGCGCAATATTTGCTTCGTCTCATAATTATCTAACCTCTTGGCTTAATGTTGTTGTAGATTTTTTATAGGCTATTCACCCCCTCTAGCTACTAGGACCTTTCACTATGACAGCTATCGAAATCAATAGCACCGTTGCGGACGCCCTAAGTATCTCTCTCGTATAGCCAACAATAATATACAAATATTATCTATACACAATCATATTAGCTTAATTAATATGTGTCTAAATTATGATTATTAAAATAAATTCAATTCCAAATATCCAAAAGGGCCTGAGCGCTTTCAGGATTGGTGATAGCAATTTACGACCCTAAACAATGTAATATGTAGGTCAATCAAAGCTACACATTCCGGCCCTGTTCACTTCGCTGAAAAGCCAGGCTGAAAAGTATTGTTCGCTGATTTATTGTGAGAGAAAAACATTGTACCATGACTGATAAGCCAGGTTGATAAGTTCAAACAAACAGGGCCATATGCCTCGGCACATTTTGGTGTTGGGTTTTCACCTCACCAGAACACAAAAATGCCCCATATTGAACAGATGCTAAACCAAAAAAAAATCTTGAGGGCAATTCAAAGAAGCAGCAAGCCTACTGCAGTGCCAGCCTCATGCCGTGGCTGCAGAAAATATTTTCTTGTTTCATAAACCCAATCCCCGTGTTGATTTGAATGGATTAGGAGTGATTGAAAGAAATTTAGTTCATTTATCTATCCAAATCCACATGTATTGAAAGGGAAAGGGTTTTATCTAGACAAGCCTTTAAGCTCAGGATTGTGAAGCTCCATGCCTCAATGCTACAGACATGATTGCTCTGTTACTCATGATTCTACTCCAGTGTGACTAACATGCAACATGCGGACAGTGCAGACAGAAATCACCATATCTCATACCATCCGAAGTTCCCTAGAGAATTTTGTTTCACAATTACCCGTTCCTTCCCGATGTCCACTACCAGTGCCGAGATCTGGAGGTGGAGGGGAGACCGTGAGAGGGACCGATGGAGGAAGGGAGAGGGCGGCGTGGAGTAGGGATAAACAGATCCGACTCACTATCCAAGTTGATTGCAAATGGAGTTTATAGTTTGAAGCACCTGCAATCCTGCATCAACAAATGCGGTACTAGGTGAGATGTTATTGCAAAATGGCATTGAATAAAAAAAGTAATAGAATACCGTGGGCACAATGACATTGAATGAATAAAAATAAGTAATAAAATACCTTGGAAATGCATGATGCTACAAATCATCCATCAGCATGTGGTGAAAAGATTCGAAGATTCTGTGTGCATGGCAAACACTCTACTAGTATCTTTATGTCGCTCATTGCAATCACGGAAATGTGGAAATGTTCGGTTATACTTTGCAGATGATGTACACAAAGGTCAACTAGTTACATATTCTGAAACACACAGAGCAATACAGTATGGTTCTTCATCCTGTAATCACTAGCATTAACATCATGGCAAGTTCACAACATAGACCAAACATCAAATACCATACATGTCCATCATACACACTACTAGAAAATTTAACCTAGAATGAAGGAATCATTAGGAATCCACTCATTATTTATTTTTTAGCATTGGAAGCTCACAAAGTAAACTCTGTATGCCAGTCACTCCATTAGATAATGTTAAAGCTATTAGAGCAAATGTTAGGGAACCATTCTTTGATTATTTGAAGTTCATGCAATAGAAATTTATGCTTATTCATCAGTTGAACCAGTAATAGTATTACACATCCAGGACACATTGCAGCAGGCCTAAGTCGAGTATGTGATTATATAAATCTAAATTCCTATAACAGATCTCTGAAATATGAAATCAGTCAAAGCAAAGAAAACGTTAGGACCTATTAGGTTCCCCAGATTCAATATTACTCTGAACCAGGCAGGAGGTTCATGTTTTCATATTGGACTTCATATGCACTATTTACAGGAAAAACGAAGCTGATATAGATAAAGTAAAAATAGTATGATTCAGAATTATGGACAAATTCAAAGGCATAGAGAATAAGCTCAGCAGTAAAGTTTTTTGTCGGTGCCATCTTTTAATTCAGTAACAGGTTGAACTGCAAGCTGAACACTTAAAGATGTACTTCTCCATGTATAAGGATTTATAAATTACCTAGACGATAGCAGAAAAAAATTACGTCTCACAATGGCCAGACGGCATAGTCTGGCAATGCATTATCCAAGCAGTAAATAGCAATGAAAAACAGAACATTGCAGGCAAATTTTATTGAAGAAATATGAACATGGCCAAAAGTTCAAGGCAAGAACACAACAAATGCACCTATAATTTTCGATAGCAACTTTACACAAGCTCCAATGAACACCAGCTGCCACCAATTATCACAAGTACTATTACCAGCCGAGGCATCACTCTACTTCTCTCCACACTGACATCAAACTTTGGGAGCTATCTAAGATGCAACGATGCTAGAACTATGGTACACACCAACAAGGATCAGCAAATATCTCCTCCAGCCATACATAATCTAAAATGCGATCAGGCTGGCAATTACAAGCACACCAACTACCAGCAGCAACACCTTCAAGTACACATCAACCTGCTGGCCTTGTGGCGCCCGGCGCGGAGCCGGGAAGCCATGCCCATAACCATGGAAAGAATGGCCATATCCATAAGGAAACCCTGCAGCCGGCCCATAGGCAGTCGCCTGGGGGAATCCATGCACCTGGAAGCTCAGCAACGGGAACAGCCCTCCAATGGCGGCCGAGAAAGTGTAGTTCCCCCACCGACCACCAGCCACAGGGGGAGCACCAG
The DNA here is from genome assembly GCA_904845875.1 of Miscanthus lutarioriparius. Taxonomy (NCBI): domain Eukaryota; kingdom Viridiplantae; phylum Streptophyta; class Magnoliopsida; order Poales; family Poaceae; genus Miscanthus; species Miscanthus lutarioriparius. Next base: position 25,995,924 of record CAJGYO010000006.1, on the reverse strand, counting down.
CACCCATGAACCAGGGGTTCTGGTGCGGGTAATGGTTGTTGTGGTCAGGCTGCGGGGCGGTGGAGGGCCGCTGCCCGGTCGGCCTGCTCGGGATTTCCACACCGGCCACCGACCTTGCACGGGGTGCGGTGGAGTTGCCGCCACGGCCGTAGAGGGGGACGAGCTTCCCCTCCTCAACGACGGCCTTGCAGACGGGGCACTCCTGAGAGTGCGCGTGAACGTGGAGCCACTCGTAGAGGCAGGGCCAGCAGAAGAGGTGGCCGCAGAGGGTGACCACGGGATCCTGCGCCAGGTCCAGACAGATGTTGCACTCGAAGCTGCCCGAGTCCTTGCTGCCGCCGCCGCTGTTGGTCCTCGCGACAGGCTCGCCTTCGCGGTTCGCCATGCCGCTGGACTCGGATCTGCGGGATGCGGAGACCAATCAAGCCACGATCCGACGACACGAGCAAAATAAAAAAGGACAAGCAGGAGTCGTCGCTGCCACAATCAGGAATCCTATTATTTCGGGGAACATGGGAAACCGACCCCGATCCGGCATTTCAATTGTGCAGCTTGTGCCTTTGGAAAAACTTACCCCCAAACAACACTGAATAAATCCGCCAAGGTTATCTAATCTAGGATATTTGTAGATGCAATTCGTTCAATGCCCGATGCGTAGATCAAGGAGGGCAAATAGGCGCAACGGACCCCGAACAGACAATGGAACAACCATCGCACAAACAATTGCTTGAGAAAACGTACCCAAATCCGTGCGAAGGGAGCGGCGACCACGCGTTACCGCCAGACATCACTGGGGGGGCGACGAGGAGCGAGTAGCCGAGGGGAATGAGACCGCGCCCGGCGGCGAAGTTGGGGCGAGCAAGGAACAGGACGGAGGGGATGCGACTGCCAGCAAGGGATTGGCCCCGACCCCCGAGCCGCCAACTTGGTGCGAGTGGAGGGAGGGGGCGCGAGGAAACGCCGTGCGCCGTCGTTTTAGCCTAGGCTTGGGGGCTGCGGGCAACGGGTACGAAGAGCAAGGGTTGCAGGTATGTCCGATCGATCGAGAACGGACGGACGGATGAGCGTGACTGCGTGAGGGGTTGCCGTTTCGGGCGGTGGATCGTATGTAGCGTGTCTGTGTTTGCTTCACCATTCTCCAACGCGTGGAATTCAATTTTGTGACAGCGGACAGCACCGCGGGGCTTGTTCCAGGCCAATGCGCGGTTAGTTCATCGAAACGTCGCGTTCTTTTATCTACATTTTCTCCGCGATGACACTGACACATGTGCTTCCCTTGAGAGAGAAAGGAAGTTGGGTGAGATTTCATAGGTACTGCAACAAGTTGATAATGGCATGTTCGTTTCAATGAAATTTGGCTTATGCTAATCTGTTGTGAGAGAAAAACATTATTCGTTTGCTGAAAAGTATTGTTGACTTAGTGTTGCAGAACAGGGTCAATAGTAATGGCTAAAAGACCCTTAGATTCCGTTTGGCACAGCTTAACTTCACTAGTAAAGCTATATTTTTTAAACAGTTTTATGAGCAACTTTCTAGATGAAGCTGAGCTATTTTAGAAAAATTGTTTAGCAAAACAACTTCAACAAAAACTTCATGCATGGATGAGACGGAAATGAGGAAGAGAGCTAGGATAAACTATGTTTTTAGTTTCATCCCAACTCATGTCTTTACGAGAGAAGAAGAAAACCAACCTTACCATGAAGCTGTTTTTTATCAAAAAAAATAGCATGAAGCTATTTTCAAAATGAGTGTTTGACAAAAAAAAACAGCTCATAATAGTTCATGAAGTTATTCTGAGATGTGCCAAACAAGCCCAGTCCCCCACGGGTCGTGATAGTTATATATGGCCATGTAGCCCGAGCCCGTCGGCCTGGCCCAAGACCCGTTTTTTGGCCCGGTCCAAGCACGGCCCGACCCGGCGGCGAGCGGACCTAGGCTGGCACGACCCGGAGGAGCAGGCGTGGCTCTGGCCTTACCGTGCACATCGCACAAGAAGCACGGCATGGCCCGCTCTCTCGACGGCAGTTCACCGGGCCGGCCGGCCGCCACCGACCGATCCCCTCCTCAGAGTCGCAACCCGTGCCCCCGCTCGAGTATATAAGCGGGGAGCGTCGACTGAGCCGCTCACCCGCTCTCAACCCTAACCCTAATCCCCACTCTCTCTCGCTCGCCACGACGCATCTCTGCTCTCTCGCCCGCATCGGTCGCATGCACGATCCACCAATGGCGAATCTGAGCTCTCTCTCGTCCGTCGTCCCTGACCCCGGTGACCTTGATCCGCCTGTCTGACCCTGTCTCCACTCTCCTCCTTTCTCCCTATCTCCTCTCGGCCTCTTGCTCTCGGTGAACTATGTGAGTTCGTGACCGTGTTCCCGTCCGTCCCTCCTCCGTCGTTCGCCGTCATTTCTAATCGGTGTCTCTCCTCTGGGTGGCCCTCGTCATCTCCGACCGCCTCCGGTTGCGCAGGTAGTCCACGAACCCTAACCCTAGATCTGTCTTCTTGTGTCTCTGAGACTAAGTGACTGACCCTGGATCTAGATCTCTATCTCTCTGTTTTTCTCCTCCGCGTAGGTCGATTGTCGATGTTTCGTCCTCTTCCTGTGGCATAGACCGGGCACGGTGGCCGCGCGCACCATTGATGAACGGTGCTGGAGATCAGTCGTCCGTGGTCAAGGTCGCCATGGCGGATGACGACGATGTCGTCTATCCACTCACCGGCAACGATGACCTGATCGCGGCAGGGCTGATCCCCGAGGACGACGACGACATCCGTGACGACGCTGCTGCGTTGTTGGGTATCAATGTCGGTAGCGGCTCTGCTCCGATCGATCTGGACAACGGCGACGGTGGTGGAGGGGTGGCGCTGGCGCCGTCAGTGGCAGCACAGATGGTATCTCATCTGTTGGTAAGCGTAAATCTGGTGTCTGGGTTGATTTTGATGAGACCTATGAGACTGTGAATGGTTAACAAATTCGAACTGTTGCTATCTATAAAATGTGTAAGAGTAAATTGTCTGCTAGATCTTCTGCTGGCACTGGCCATTTGATTAGGCACCAGAAATCTTGTAGAAAAAAGGCTGATCACACTGCTAGGGTTCAGTCTAGGCTTTCTTTCAATCCTGATGGATCTGTGCATAACTGAGACTATAATCCTGCTGTTGCTCGATTTGAGTTATATCGATTGATTGTTATGCTTAACCTTCTATTAGGTATAGGTGAGACACAGGCCTGAGAGGATTACATTGTTCTTGCTCATAAACATACGTTTGTCAAGGTTTCTAGACAGACCACCACTAGAGATTTTGGTAAGCTGTTTACTTAACGTTGTGATATGCTTAAGAATTTTGTGTTGCCTGCTGCTTCTTCTGTTGCTTTGACTTCAGACATTTAGTCTGCTAATGCTAAGGAGGACTATATTAGTGTTGTTGCTCACTATGTGAATGCTGATTGGGAGTTATAGAAAAGGGTTATTGGTCTTAGGCTGATTGAGGTTAAACATTCTGGTAAAAATATTGCTGAAAGAATTGCTGCTGTGGTTGAGGAGTATTGTCTGATTGACAAGATTTTCTCTGTCACTCGAGACAATGCTTCTTCTAATGCTAAGGCTATAAACACTTTGACACCTCTATTTACTGGTTACTTGGGTCCTGATCCTTCACCTGATCCTTTGGATCCTAGTAACCGTAAGTACAGTCTTGTACATCAATATTGTGTTTGTCATATCATTAATCTCATTATAAAATCTATATTAAAGAGGTTGAAACCTTACATAGAAGATTTTAGAACTGCAATTAACTTCTTAAATTCCTCTAATCAAAGACTTGCATTGTTCAAAGAATATTATAATGTTAAGGGTGTTAGACCTAGAAAGTTTAGCTTGGATATGGATGTTAGATGGAATTCTACTTACCTGATGCTTAAACACTTGTTTCCATAGAAGAATAACTTTTCTGTGTTCATTAATTCCCATTATGGTTCACAATTGTTGACTAGAAATTATTAGTATGTTGCTGAGAAGTTATTGGAGTTTCTTGAACTCTTCTATGACTCCACTATTGTTCTGTCTGGTGTTTATTATCCTACAAGTCCACTTGTTCTGCACCATATCCTAGAGATTACTTCACATTTGCATGCATGTGAAAAAGATTAAAATCTGAGAGCTATTGTATATCCTATGAAGCTTAAATTCCTTAAATATTGGCAGGACATACCTCTGTTATATTCATCTACATTTATTTTTGATCCTAGAGCTAAGATGAGAGGTTTCTTTAATGTGTTGTAATTACTTGGTGAATGCACTGGTTCTGAGTACAGTTCATACTATGCTGATGTCAAAACTGAATTGTATAAATTGTTTAACAAATATGAGAGCAAATTTAGTGCAGCTAGGTCTCAAAGGGTTGCACAACCATCAAATCATACATGTAAGAAAAAGCAGGCATAGAAAAGAATCTTTGGTCATGGATCAGGTGTTGTTGGTCCTTCCCCTCTCCCTGCCACTTTATCTTCATCTACTTCTACTGTTTGTGAGCTCTCAGCTTACTTAGACAGTGACAATGTCACTTCTTATGAGGATGATTTTGACCTACTTCTGTGGTGACATGACCACAAGCTAACCTTTCCAATCCTGTCTATAATGGCTAGAAATATCATATCAGTTCTTGTATCTATTGTCTCTTCGGAGTCTTGTTTTAGTTTGATAGGCAGGATAATTGAGGAATGGCGACGACGCTTGTCACTAGAGATTGTGGAGATGCTGACTGCATAAAGGACTAGGAGTTAGGAGAAAGAAGAAAACAGCATGCTGTTGACAACCAAGAGCTGGAAGACTCATTCAAGAACTTGTACCTTGATGAAGATGAAGCTGCTGGTGGTGCTCCTGGTACTTAGTGAGGTTGAGACTTGACTCTTGAGAGTGTGAGTGTGATATGTGACTATGAAAGAGTGAGTGTATGTGAATGTGGGACTGAGACGGTGAGTGTGAGAGTGTGATCTATGAGAGAGTGAGAGTGTCTGTTTTTGTGTATGTGAGTGTGGGACTGAGACAGTGAGTGAGTGTGAGTATGATCTGTGCTGTGAGAGAGTGAGAGTGTATGTGACTGTGAGTATGGGACTGAGACAGTGAGTGTGAGAGTGGTCTGTGAGAGAGTGAGAGACTGAGAGTGTATGTGACTTTAAGTGTGGGACTGAGACAATGAGTGAGAGTGTGAGAGTGTCTCTGAGACTTATCTATTATTTGAACAATGGTTTGTAAGACTTAATTAAGAGCTGGCTGCACACTTTTTTCCTTTCTAAGATTTCTCACAAGGGTGAGTTTTACCTAGAAAGGTTTTTAACGAGGCAACATTGCACTAAACAGCTCATTTTGGTTATTTCTGTTATCTGTTGGCTTTGGAGTTTGATATCTCTATTAGACTGTGAATGTATTGGACTTTGATTCTATATCTGTATGATTTTGTGAATGAAATGAAAGTATGAAACTGTGAATGTATTGGACTTGACTTTGATTTTGTGAATGCAAGGGTAACGGGCTGTAGGCTGGCACGGCCCGTAATTCTGGTCGTGCTTAGCAGGCTGACACGACACAAAAAGCGGCCCATAGTGCCGTTCCTGGGCCGAAGGCTAGGCCCGTGACCCTAAGAGGTATGGCCCGGTTGGCCCGACGTGCCGTGCCGGCCCGACCCCCATCGGGCCGTGCTTTCATGGGCCCATGCCGGACCGGCCCGTTGGCCATCTATAGTGATAGTTGATCATCAGCACGTTGCATCTTGTCACAATAAATGCCAAGAAATATTGCTACTATAGGCTTGGTTTGCATGTTGTTGGGTCACCATGTCTTTTCTCAGACCCGAGTCCTATCGACTAGACATGAGAAGGAAACAAAATCGTTTTTACTTACTCTAATTTTGCACGACTCTCCTTCCTCTAATCCGAAAACTAAATTGTTTTACATCTTCGACTTTTGAAACCGTCAAAAAACTTTTTTAAATGGTTTCGACGGAGATTTTATTTAGGCCCCCTTTTATAAGGCTTCGCTTCACCAGTGAAGTCGTATTTAACATCAACTCCACAAATAGCTTTATCAGTAGAGCTGAAGCTGTTTTGTAAGACCATTTGACAAAATAGTTTCAAATAATAAGAAAAAAATAAAAGGAATATATTACCATTCTCATTCAATTATTTTTCTCCATCCCGCGTAGTCTTCTTCTTCCCCGTTCATCACGCTCTCCCTTGGCTTGCGCACCCTCCATTGGCAGCCCACACCCTCTATCGGCGGTTCGCGCCCTCCCTCGGCCGTCACGCTCCCTTCCCCACGGCCTACGTGGCCCTCCCTGGTGGTCGCACACCCTCCCCGGTAGCTAGCGACCCTTGTCCAGTGGACGGCGCGCCCTTGCTAGCGGCCACGCACCCTCTCCCAACGGCTGCAAGCGCTGGTGCCCGCACGCCCCGGCAGCTGCGCCCCCTCCTTCGCTTGGGGTAAATCCTGCATAGTCAACTAGTGGGACCCACGAGTGCGGGATGGAGCTTGGTGAGGCCATTATTTTTGGTTCTATCCCACCCAAACCTCTGTGAGAGTTAGGGGCACCCTAGATGAAGCCATTTCACTTCAGCCCATTTGGCAGAAAATGGCTCCGGAAGCCGATGGAGAAGCCTTGCCAAATGGAGCCTTAATGTGACATCACTTCAAACGCTGATGTTAATAGTAAACGAGGTCACTTGAACTATGTTGGTGGTTACACGTCAAAATAGAGCATAAAAAAGCTATAGAAATATTTTTTTAAACTGTTGTAAATATATATATGATTCCAAAAATCCAATTAAACCTTAGAAATTTTATTTTAGCTTAGAAAAATGTGAAGTGATTCAAAATTTCCTGAAACCGTGCTTTATCATGATGCATAATTTGTGATTACTTTAATTTTGTATGGTCTCCTTTTGACGTTATTTACTACTCCTTTGTTCCAATTTATAGGTCGGTTTGGCTTTTCTAGATACATAACTTTTATTATGTACCCAGACATACCGTATAAGTTATGCACCTAAAAACGAAAACGGCCTATAATTTAGGACAGAGGTGGTAGTAATACTCTCTTCATCTATTATGATTAGAAATACAACTTAGATGAACACTAGCGTCATGTATACTAGAAATATTTAACTTTTTGAATCTAGTATGGTCATATTTTCCTTTAGATTTGGTCTACTAAAGTAGCGCGAAGTGTGGTCCAGCACTCCAGCTAGAACACACATGATGAGTTATAAAAACTAAGAGCCTGTTCGCTGGTTGATTTTTGGGCTGATAAGCCCGGCTAGTGTTGGTTCGTTGTAAGAGAAAAACACTGTTGGCTAGCTGATAAGTCCTGGCTGAAATCTAACGAGCGAACAGGCTGTAAATTTGATGCTTTGGGCTGAGAAACTGATCCCATGCCTGCCTACAACTAGCGGGCCTTCATGGACAAGCTCGTGTCTAGGTTTAGTTTGGGCCTTTCCGGACTGGGCTTTATTTACTCCGGTCAAAAGCTCAGAATCATAACTGCACACTCACACGATCTTTGCCGAGAGATAGGAGCATTCGGGGGAACCGGTGAACTACACTTGCTTCTTGATAGATGTGTGGGACAGAGGGCTCGTGGTACCTGCTGCCCACCCTTCCTCCGCTTTGATAACCGTGTGAACGGAGAGTGGGCAGAGCAAAGGCCCCTTTGGAACATAGGATAGGAAAATTATAGGAATATAGGAAAATTGTAGGAATTGAGGTTACTTGTTTCTCTAATCCCATAGGAACTGTAACCATAGGAAAATACATTAGGAGGCCTTTGGATGGGCAAATAAAAAACACAGGAATGTTAAAAGAATCTTATGAGTAGAAATAATATTTCTTTATTTAGTCAACCTAATATTCCATTCTACTCCCTTGATTAGGCACCACCAGCAACCATTGGTCCATTATATGCTTCGTTTCTTGAGCACATGATTTTTCCCATGAGCTCCAAGCGGATTCTTTTTTCCTCTAGTTTTCCTATGGAATTGAAGGGAAGAAAAGTTTCCTTTAGATTTCCTACATCCAAAGGCCGCTAAAGGAATCATTTCTATGGAATCTCAATCCTATGTATTTTCTTTCACCTCCATTCCAAAGAGGTCCTTAATATTGAGTTCATAGGAACGCTCGAAAGTGAGCAAGAAGCTGCTAATACTAGTTGAAAAAAGAATAACTTATCCCTCCGGTCAAGAGAAGGAATCTAAAATTGCAAAAGTACAAAAAAATTAATATTTTGCCTTAGCAGAGTCATAATCTTACGTGTTTCCCCTTTATAGGCGAGCGTCGAGCGCAGGCTCACGGAGCAGCCGATATTAAAGCATCTTCAAAAATCTTTCTTAGACCCACTTTATAAACTTTCATTTAAAGAATCATTTGAATAAAAAATATTTTCTATATATTTTCATCTTTCAACAACTTCTCTATATCTAGAGAGCTAGTCTAGCTCTCCGTCTTTAGTTAATGAGAAATCGCGAATAAAGAATGATAATATTTAGAGATCTAATTAAAAAGATTTGTTGAAGATTTTTTTTACTAAAATCTCTATTTCTATTAATATGAAAGGATATAGAAAGTCTCTTGAAGTTATCTCTTCGAGATGGTTGCTTTAGATAAAATGCTTCCAACCTAAGGAAGTGTTCTGTCGGTTATAAAAAATATTACAACTTTGATCCAATTTGTAGATTTTTTTTATAGAAATGCATCAACATATATGCAACAAGCAGCATCAAATAGTTTCATTAATTGCACATGCAATATGCATCGATTGTGTATCTATTGGATATTATAGATACTGTATCCAAAACACATGAGAATTGAGTCGATGGTCACGGGCGACTCTAGGTCATCAATCTTATCATAGGTGGTCGTGGAGAGGAAATTAAGGTACCGAGGTGATGATTCTCCATCATATGTCGTACCCGATGATGTAACTGTCGATATTCTTTCAGCGATTTAGATGCGTTTTGGACTAGTTCGAAAACGTTACATCTTGCGGTATGTCCAATGTTTTGCGGTTGGTCGTTGGATCCAGTATAAGGCTGGCTCCGGCGTTCGAGGGAAGCCGTTGAGAAAAAAGACGATAGAAGAATCTGGATAGAATATTTTTATTTTTTTATTTCACATTTTTTCATGTATAATTTGGGATGTATTGTGACAAGATTTAATATAAGTCACCTTTCCTTTCACAAAAAAAGAATTGAGTTTGCTGTTAGCACCTGTTAGCAACTCTAAACCAGCTAATAGAACTATAGTCAGGTCTGTTTGGATACAGTAGTATTAATTTTAGCTACTAATGGATTCAAACGTACCTTTAAATTTGAACTAAAATAACAAACATTTTCTAAATGGACAAACCTAATCTACTCGCCTTCCTCCAAAATCTCAAAAAGCAATCTAGCGGTCTGTCCCCATGATCTTGTCTGTCATCTTCTTCTTCGGTTCTCCTCTCCATCTATCCGTGTCTGAAGAATAAAGACCTACTCTACAATCGAATTGGTCAAGGGCAGAGCGAAGAGTTCGCAGGTTGCGAATGGGCCAGTGGTCCAGTGGAAAGCTCACCTGGCCTCCAGGAAGGCCGCCCCGCCTAAGGTGGCGCTTTAAAAAAAAAGTTCGCAGGTCGAGCAGATAGCGCTCTACGAGTGTCAATAGTCGACACTTTTTTTTTTTATCTGTGCAGCACTTCTCCGGTTCTCCCCCGTCTCTCTCTTCCGGGAGCTGGTGCATGCACTCGATTATTCTATTCTAGATCATTTCTTCTTTCTTCTCCGTAGAACAAAAAAAAAATCCTGGATGAAATATCTAAACGAAAATGTTCAAACATGTGCGATCAAATGATTTGTAGTCGCATAACGCGTAGCCATTCATCTGGGGACATAGTACAACGGGCCGGGCTCACAAACCAGGAACCAAGGGAAAAGGAGGAAGAAGGTTATCAAATTGTTTCGATATTATGGAAAAGACGGTGTCACATTGTCAAACGAGGCCTTTTAGATTAGAATAATGGGACCTCGGTCTTACTCCTATGTAATTTCTTTCCAAAGGTTGGGAGATATAGTCGTGCATCTTTACAAAAAAAAAAAGATTTTGCATCTTTTTGTTCTTATCAATAAAAAAAAACACCTACTTTTTTGCCTTTCGGGTCTCGTTTTCCTTTACACATCCTTTAGCTAGACATTCTGTTTCTCTTCAAGAGACTCATCACAAACTTTTAGCCACGTCGTTTAACTCGGCCTTAGCTACGCACAAGTGTTCGCGTGCGAACGGACGATTTCGATTGCACCAATTGAAATATTTGCCAATCTCACGTTGTTTCAAAAGAAAAATGATACTCTACACACTTTCCAGATCGACGGGTTCTTGTGTCACACACGCCTGATCATCGACAAATGGAAGCCTAGCTTAGGGTGTTTGGATCGAGGAACTAAAGTTTAGCAGGTGTCATATGAGGATGTCGTATGGGATGTTCGAATACTAATAAAAAAATAAATTATAAAATCCATCAGTAATCAACGAGACGAATTTATTAATCCTAATTAATCCGTTATTATTATATATTTACTGTAGCACCACATTGTCAAATCATAAATTAATTAGGCTTAAAAAATTCATCTCTCAGAACGGTCTGAACCTATGCATTTAATTTCGTAAACCGTTTATTTAATACTTCAATGCAAAACACCCCCTTAGCCGGCACTCTTCACGGACGACCTGACACGCCACACGGCACGGCGCCAATTCCTTCGTCCGGGAAGCCATCTCGTGAAGCGGGCAGGTAGACTGACTGACAGGTACTGTACCTCAGTGTAGAAAACTCCCAAGTCACTGCACTTCCAAATCAATCACTGAGAAACGCATAGAAAGCCGCCGTTGCTGGCAGTGACGAGCGCTCGCAAACAAAGGTAGCGGGGTTTTCTACCGAGGGTACGATAAAATTTTGCGCGGCCGCGATCAGCACCGAGAAATGTCGTGCAAGGGCGGAGAAAAAGCCCCTACGGGTCGAAAAGACGGGAGCCAGCAGCTAGTTTGTTTGGCTATGACTTGACGTAAACGATCGTAAATTTTTAATTGAAATAATATTTTTCTCTCATATAAATCAACCAGCAGTATTTTTTCACGTACCAACAACAATATGAACCAGCCAACACAGCACGCTGCAGGTTACCGCGTGCTGCTCCCAACCTCTGCAAGCAAAGAAACCTCGCTTCTTTCGTGGATTTCAGCGTCAGATGGACCATGTCACCGTCTCAGACTGTGCAGCTTCGAGAACTATGCGTGGAGATCGATGCACATGCACATAGGAGTGCACGGAGGAGTGCAAACCTGCGTTGAGACTGACTTTACGCAATCGCTTTAACGCATAAGAGAGGTCATCTGCTTTTCATTCAGATGAAACTCTCTCGATCTCTTTTTTTCATGAAGTCATTAAATTTGTTAATATGTCATAATATTAAATACAAATAAAACTCCCACTAAGACTACTCTAAAATCAAAATCAAACCCAGAGTTCCCATGTAGCATTCCGTGTTTAAGCTGAAGTTATACTACCATTTAGTGGAAATTTTCTGGCAATCACGTACGTCACGCATGCATAGTTTATACTTAATTTCTTAAGGATACACTGCTCTCGTAGTTATCGTAGAGTAATTTACACGTCAAGCTAGAGACGAGAACGAGGAGAAAGTGGTGCCATGACACATGAGATGACTAACCGCGCGTTCGGCTGGGGTGGCTACTGCTCTCAGAAAACACTGTTCATATGAACAGTGTTTTCAGCTATTTTTCATTCGCATCCCGGTCGGAACAATATTTTAACTTATTTTTTAAATCCTGGCAGGGCACGATCTTCCTAGCTGAGTACCCCCATGCATGGGTCAGCGTGCAAAGACGTCGTCGCTCCCAGCTTGACGGCGCCGAACCCCCCGCGGCGCGGCGGCTTCATCGAGGAGACAGCGCAGGCGCCGTCTGGGCCGAACTCGCACGGCGCGTCCTCGGCGATGGTGCCCATGGTGGCCACAACGGCCCTCTTCCGCGAAGGGGGCGCCGCCGGGCCGACCAGACCTCCGGCGCTGCCCAGCATCTTACCGGCCCCGTAGCCGACGACCTCCGCCGTCGCCGGCTCCGGCTCCGCCGGCTCGGCCGCGACGCGGCACTGGCGCCTGCTGGACGCGGCCGCGGCGCGGAGAAGGTCGTCGGCCTTGTCGGAGCTGACTCGGAGGCGCTGGGACGCGGCGCCGGAGCCGCGCCCCACGATGCCCGCGGACGACCCGGACGGCAGACCGCGCGCGCACCCGGACATGCCGCGCACGTAGAGGTCGCACGCCGAGTCGCACGCCCGCGACAGCGAGCGCATCGGCGCGCCAAGGCACCCGCAGCCGACGCTCTTCTTCTTCATCCGCCCGCGCGCTGCGTGGACTTGGCTTCGGATCCCGAGAGAGACAAGGACGGACACTACAAGCTACTGCGAAGCTAGGCTCGCGGCACTTTATAGAGCAGTAGTAAGGCCTCGTTTACATTGTCCGTCGAAACTTTACACCATGTCCCATCGAATGTTCGACATATATATATAGTATTAAATATAGATTAAAAAATAAATAGTTGTATAGATTATAACTATTTTGCGAGACGAATATTTTAAGTTTAATTAGTTCATGATTTGATAATAAATTACTACGGTACACACATATGTGTTAATAATGAATTAATTAGGTTTAATAAATTTGTCTAACGGTTTACCGATAGATTATATAATTTATTTTTTATTAGTATCCAAACATTCATACAATATTTTCATATAACATAAGATGTGACACCCAAAATTTTAAACACTGAATAACTAACAGAGACAAGGAGGTCCACGCGCGCCATGCCTCGGCATGTTTGGGGCAGTGATGAGCACAATGATGGCAACCCTGGGTGTTTCCTCCGGGCTGCCTGTAACTTTGTACGTACTCGTCTAGTCGTCTGAACGCGGCAAAATCCCTCCATTTCTTTTTTTCGTCTTTGTTTAGTTCTCTAAAAGTGCACTAAGTAAAAAAAAATTTTTTATCACATCAAATTTGTAGTATATATGGAGTACTAAATATAGATAAAATTAAAAACTAATTGCATAATTTATTTTAACTTTGCGAGACGAATCTTTTGAGCCTAATTAATCAATGTTTGGACAATAATTTATAAATACAAACAAAATGCTACAGTGGAGAATCGTAGACTATGCAAAGGTTGCAGCCGAACTAAACGCGCCCTTCATCTGAATGCGGCGAAGTCCAGGGGCTGCTCTTGGAGTTGGGAAAGTAACAGTGATTTGCTTCGTTTGATGGGTCCGTGTACACTTTGGTTAACGCTGGTTCGCTTCGGCGAATGGCGTGGCCGCGTGGGGCCGGCGGTTTTCGGTACGGGCCGTGAAGGGAAATGGTCAGAATTCGCGCATATTGCGCTGGAAATCGAGAGGGATTTGTCCACGGTTTTGGGACAGGGTCTATATCAATTGTAAGCTGTTTGGGTTGAGCCGGCCGAAGAGAACGGGGCTGCGGGCGGCGGCTGATGGGCCATCGCCCATTGGTGGCCGGATACGCTCGTGTGTCAGTCGAAGTTGATGGTTTAGCGGTGCGTCACGACCGTAGACCTTTTTTTTATCCGTATCCAATACGCATCCGTGCCGATAATCACTGACTGAAATCTTTTTACGTAGTGTTAAAGTTGGGAGTTGGTGTTAAACTAAACATAGCCTTAGCGGTGCGTCACGACCGTAGACCTTTTTTTTATCCGTATCCAATATGCATCCGTGCCGAACACGCACTGATCCTCGCCTCCCCTCACCTCCGCCGGCCGCCACACTTTCCGTTCTCCGCTACTCCACTCTACCTACCCCCCACGCTTCAGTGCCGCCCTCCAGTCCGCACGCACGCACGGCACGAGCTCGCCGCGATGTCATGGCTCGCTCGCTCCATCGCCGCCACACTCTCCTCCGCCCACTCTGACGACGATGAATCCGAGCCCCCCTCCGGCGACAAGAGCCCGCCGCGCGCCGCCGACCCCACCAGCGCTGACACCGGGGAGTCCGACAAGCAGCCGGACACCCCGAGCCGCGGCGTTAAGGGCGATATCTCGGAGCTGACCGAGTCCCTCACCCGCCGGTTCTGGGGCGTTGCCTCCTTCCTCGCGCCACCGCCAGTTGAGCGAGAGACCGAGGGAGGAGGAGGAGGAGGAGGAGGAGGAGGAGGAGGAGGCCACAGCCGCGGAGGTGCCTCAGTCCCCACAGATCGACGGGATCCGGAGTGACCTGGCGGAGATCGGGGGCAGGGTGAAGACCGGTATCTCCAGGATCGCGTCGTCGTTCCTGCCATTCGGGCCCGGGGATCAGGGGGATGAGGAAGAGGGCGAGGCGGTCGGTGTGACCGAGGAGGTAGTGGTGTTCGTCAGTAACATCTCAAAGCATCCAAAGACATGGCTCGATTTCCCCTTGTTTGTTGATGACCGACACACGGATGGTAAGAGCCAGTGGCATCAGATCGAAATGCTTGAACTGTTTATTTTGTTGCTTTGATTCATAGATGGTGGAACCGATTGTTTTGGCGCAATTGTGTGCTCATTTTGTTGCAGTAGTAGTGGATAAGGGAAGAATCTGAGGGTTGACTTTAGTTGTTTAAGCTTGTTTGTCTACAATACAGTGTTCTCTTGCTACTGAAATTACGGTTTCTAGAGTGTAACTAAATCTATTCATCTTAATTTAGCATCTGGACTCGAATCATCATTAGTCATCATTGTTTATGTTGGAATTGAGTATATTTTGCTTATATTTACAAAGGTTTTGCTGGGGAAGTGTTGTTTGCAACTGGTTGTGATACTGTCAATGTTTACTGTACTTTTGCTCAAACTTGCAACTGGGTCGGAGTTGTTTTTGGAGTTGACAATTATAGGTTCAACATCTGTAAGTTGAATGAGTTGACACAATTTTACATGTCATTCCTTCATGTATGATGTATGTCCAATGTTCCTTAGCATACCAGATTGATTTCCTCAGTTTCTTACCTACATTTGATATGCTTCCATGTTTTTAGATTTTGAACTGTCAGATGCGCAGTATGGACATGCAGTTGCTATAGAGCGCCTTGTGCCAAGCCTGTCATACCTCAGGACTGAGCTTTGCTCTACCAATATGAGTGAAGCGTGCTTCTGGAAGATATATTTTGTGCTTCTCCATTCGAAACTCAGCAAGCAAGATGCTGAAATTCTTTCAACACCACAAGTATACTCCCTCTCCTTTGTTCTATTTTTCTTTCTAATTGTATATTTTTATCATGTCTGTTTCTTGCTGTTCATGCAGACTACAATTATCCAAACAGAAGCATCTGCTTATAGGCTTGATTTGGTAGACAGCTTACATAGATATTGTCAGAAATAAAATTACTTGTTTATGTGTTATGAATTGTGGTCTTTTGAATGTGAGATATGCTATCTGGAAACCATTTTCTTACCCCCTATAAGCTGTCATTTTGTTTAATTGGCTTATTGTCTATCCTTTCTCTGAAGTATGAACCAGTCCATTTCCCATTGTGACTTTGTGAGTAGCGCGAGCTCAAGTTGACTAATACAAACCTGATATGGAATGGCTACGGATAGATGGATTAGCAGAGAAACCCAGGATAGCCGCCGTTTCTCGGGGACTACCTTAGGATTTCTTCTTGCTTGATTACAATCAATACCGGATTCTCTCTTTTATAGAGACAACTTACTTGACCCCTAAGTAATATCCTAACCGAATCAATCTATCTTATTCCTTTCCTAACAAACCAAACCAATATAATCTAATCTAATCCGGTACTGTCCTCGCGCTACAGTACCGCGTGGGCCCCTGGTCCGGCTCCACTTGCCATAACAAAACCTGAGGCTGGGGTCAACCTTAGCTAAAATATTAATGGACCTCAAACTATATGGGAAAAATTGGCTAGCCTGCCTTTTATATATTGTATTGTATCCTAAGATGAGGTTAACACTATCTGTAGATTGTGGATCCATGTTATTGTACATTTGTGCTAATTGTTAACAATCATACATCCAGCGTGTATCATGACAGTTACAAATTATCTTGTTTGAAGCTTAAGTGACTTTATCACTGAGCTGATGGGAATATGGCAACAACAAAAGTTATAAGCAAAACTGCCCAAATTGATATCGTTGTATGATAATTGATGTAAGCACCATAGCACATAAAGCTTGATGAGTACTAGACGATGTAGGAACGCAAAGCTTGATGATTACGCTCGATGCAAATGTCATCTTCATATGTAAAGTCCATTGATCAAGAACTATTTGTATATCCATTTCCAAGTGTCAGCTCTTATCAGACTGAGTGAGATTCAGGACATGCATGTCCAACGTAGAACTATTTGTATGTCCATTTCCAGATTGTAGCTCTTATCAGATAGAGTGAGATTGAGGAGATGTATCTCCAACGTTGACGTTTTTTTCCTTTTGATATTTATGTTGTGGGGTGATTTTGATTTCTGAAAACTGAAGCCTTCCAAAGGTAGATGCCAGTTTTTCAAATGAAGTACTGCCTAACTAGTATTCTGGATATCCTTCATTAATTACTTGTCTTTTCAACTAAACTAAACTTTCTAATTCATATAGTTAAATTTGCATATCATATATGAGAACACGAAGCATTCCATAACTACTACACATGCTAAGTCTAATCATATTTTCACATCATACTGCCGTTAGCACCATTATAATAAATATGGAAGTCGTGAATCATACCTTTCCTTTTGTTATTAGTAATTTTGGTAGGGAAGTTTCTTGTTGCACTTTTATTTCATTAGGAGCTTGAAGCGTGCATCTATACTTGCTGCATTTCCCCTCATAAAATTCTCCTGTTTCACGCAGATCCTGGAAGCAAGAGAAGGACTATTGCAAAGTTCACCGACAAAGAACAAGCTGTTATCAGAAAACAGGAATGCTACAGAACCAGAAGATAGTCAGTTGTCACCCTCAAGCATCCAAGACAAGCGTGGAGTATCTGAAGCGCCATCATCCCAAGAACTAACTTCTGACCCTGTGCCTAATGTTGAGTCTGACAAGCATCCTATCTCAAGTACTGAGGCAGAAATAGTTGACAAGTCTGTAATTCAAGAAGAGTTGGTGATGAAAACTGAGGCAAAGGGTTTACCCACTGAGAAATCTAACCCTCACCCTGCAGAGGATGATGATGAAAAAGAAGTAGATGATTGGCTACAGGATGTGGATCATGTGCCTAGCAAAACTGGCAACACCACTGCAGTTGGGGAGGAGGAAGATGTATCCTTCAGCGATCTAGAGGATGACTAGGGGGCTGCTATCATGCGAACCAGCTATCAGCACATTGCTTGATGGTGGCTTCATGAAGAAGTGAAGAACACTCAATTGCTTTGTGCCTCTGGTTTTACCACTTCACTGTCTGGTTCTTTGATTGCCGTAGCAGAATCACGCAACAATGTTTCTCGGCGCGTCCCAATTCCAAGTTGTATCCAAGCAGTCTATCTTTTTTCTCTGTACATAAAGTTCCAGACGCGGTTCTGCATTCCTGCTATATCGCTGTCCTTATGAGCTGCTTCTGATACGAGATTCTGAATGTAATATATTAGAATCATCTATAAGCTGTCAAATATCTTGTATCACTTACATGTTGATATCTTCAGAGTTCCTTTTCAAGGAACATGATACATCATACATGTAATCTCAAGGATGAACTCTGCATGCTAAGCTTATGAGCGTTGAGCAGGATACACGTTCCATTTTCTATTCGTCGCTGAGAGGTGAGAGCGGTCACGCTCAACAGTAATTACAGTATCACACATCCCATTAACGGTGGATAAATTGTGTCCTGCGGTACTGCGCTGTTCTTGGTAGTGCTATATGCACTTTTGTGTGTGTGTGTTTTTAAAAAGATCGGAGTGCTATTTGTATCATCTCTCATTTCAAATACAGGCTGTTGTATAATTCTATTGATCTCGATCAAAAAGCAATAATAACTTGACAACTAGTTAGTAGTTACTATAGTTTTTTTTCGAGTTCTAGTTACTATATTCAAAGGTACGGATACAAACGCTCACAAGACGATAGCGTAGCATGTCCGCCGAGTCTATTTCTGATTACGTATCGAGGATATATCATGGTCTGAAAATACTAGATGTAGTAAAAAAATGCTCGTACGCGTTATGAAACGGATGAAGCATTAGAAGTGTTCGTACGATTTTTCACAACGGATTACGGCCTGTTCTTATCTGTACATTTTGCATTAACGTTACAGGAAAATCCATTTCACAACAGTATGACAAAAAGAATTCACTGTTCCGAATAGGATTGGACTAATCAAGGGCAAATACAGCGATACATTAGCTTCACACAAATCAAGAGCAGTTCCATTGGTACAGACTGTCCAAAGTGCTCACAGGCGGACTAACTCCGCATGATGCAGTGTATGAGATTGTTCATCAAGATTCAAGAATGCCCTTCCGTGGCCACACCATATTCCTCGACAAGGTTCGTCGCGAGTCCCATAAGATCCACAAATGCGCTAAACGATGCTCGTAGAAACCGGGCCTCCACAGCTGCAAAGTGCCTGAATTCCCAAAATAAGAGGACTTTTCAGTCTTATGGCTTGATACAGCAATGCATAGGCGACAGTTAGGATGACAGAGCGGATATACTAACACGGCCAGCTTGCTGCCTGATAGAATCATCTCTCTCTTCACCTTGTCAGGCTGCAACTGCAATACAAAGTTGAAAAGTCGTCGGCAACAAGAAAACTGGATGAGTTCATGAAGTACTAGTACGTAGAGTACAGCTACTTTACCTCCTTGTCAACCACTAACGTTTTGTAGACTATGGATGCATTTTCCTCAGACTCATAATCAACTTCAAGGTTACTGCCAAACTAATATGTCAGTGTTGCACTGCGCCTTCTACTCAGAAATCATTTACAGCAGAAATAAAATGTGTGGGCACGGTACGGCAGTAGGGGTAACATGTTCATTGCATTTTTTTGACACATCAGTAAAATATCATCTCAAATTATCATCAGAGCAAGGTGTCGAGGTCAATCGGGAAACCAAGCAAGCTATGAATACTGATATCAAGTTACCCCTAGTCCATCGATGTCATAATAAGGATGGACTTGCCAAACTACATCTAGAGGCTACCAATTGGCACAAGCTCAGTCAGTTCTCCACAACAATCATTCATGAAAAATACACACGGTAATACATGGAGAAAATACATAGTATTTACTTCGATTTTGCATCAAAGAGGATCTGAACAAAGAGGATGGTCTAGGCATTCATTCACACATACTTCAATTTTCTGCCTAATAATAACGGTTAGTTTCTTTTGAGGAAATCCGTCGAACAAGAAACAAGCATAACGTTGCAGAGTCAACAGCAGTCGCACTGCAAAGGAATCGTAATGGCAAATTGGCTGAGGAAGGAAGCTATGCACCTAAACGGTATGCAAATCTGACTGCATCGGCACACGGCCGACCAAGGATAAAAGGGAGGGAGACTGGTAGACGGGCAGGGAGGGAGGACTCACCAGGTGAAGTCCCAGCCGCCGGAGGAAGATGCTGGTGGAACGGAAGCGGTAGCCATCGCGGCAACGGGCAGGCGGGTGAGAGGTCCACAAGCCGGTCGGCCGCCTGGCTGCAGCGCGCGAGGAAGAGAGTTTTCGAGGCGGAGGCGGAGGCGGAGACGGCGCTTGGAGTTGGAGGCGCTGTGACCGTGATGGAAGGGGAGGGGGCTAGGCAGGGCCTGGGGCCTAGGGGTCCGCCGAACTTCGGGACAAGTGGGCTGGAAGGTGGCGTTCGCTGACCGGTACGTGATCTGGGCCTATGTAGTCCGCTTAGTCGACAGGGATGTGCACGGGCTCTAGAACTTAGAAAAAGCCCATGTTACCTCTTTCAACTTTCGCGAAAGTCCGTTTTTTCTTCCTAAATTTTAAAACCATGTAAAACACCTCTCTCAATTTTTAAAACCATTCATCTTACCTCTCTGGCACTGTTATAAGCAGTTTTGAAGGCGGTTTTATCTTTTTCTTTTTTATTTATTTTGGTTGAATCTTTGAAAAATCATAGTAAATCACAGAAAATTTATAAAATAGAAAATCTAATTTTGTTGGACTCTACATGAGTAGATCTACATAATGAACATATAATATAGTATGCTTTAGTACAAAGTTTTTGTTGTGGTTTTAGATCTATGTTTTTCTGTAATTAATTGGAATAATTCATAGCTGTAGTTTTTATGGTCCAATTGTGATGAAATTTTTATGGTGGGCTAATTATTGTATGATTGAACTATAGTAAAAATTTCATACTCATTGGATCATGTATAGCTTAGTTATAGATTTATTTATATTTAACAAGCATAAACCTAAATAAAATCTATAACTAAGTTTTACATGATCCAATGAGTATGATTTTTTTACTACAGTTTAAGCATACAATAATTAGCCCACCATAAAAATTTCACCACAATTGGACCATAGAACTGCAGCTATGAATTATTCCATTTAATTACAAAAAACATAGATCTAAACCTACATCAAAAACTTTGTACTAAAACATACCATATTATATGTTCACAGTGTAGATCTACTCATTTGGAGTCCAACAAAATTGGATTTTCCATTTTATGATTTTTCTGTGATTTACTATGATTTTTAAAAAATTCAACCGAAATAAATAAAAAATAAAAAAATAAAACCGCCTTCAAAACCGCTTATAATCGGGCCAGGGAGGTAAGATGAAAGATTTTAAAAGTTGAGGGAGGTGTTTTGCTTGGTTTTGGAGTTCAGGGAGGAAAAGCGGACTTTCGCGAAAATTAAAGGAGGTAATGCGGACTTTTTTCTCATGGACGGGCCCGTCATGTCGCAGCATGGCAGAGTTTCACTGGAGCGGATTTTGTCTTTGAATGACGGAAGTCAAATGTAGACGCCCATATATTAGGTAGAAGCTCTGTAAATTTATCAAAAGGTAGAAATGTTTGATTTTTGGAACCTCCGGACAGAGTTTGTATTTCTTATGATCTTATCCTACCGAATAAATAAAGTCAATGCTACCCTTTAAAAAAAAGTAGGTAGCATACACGAGGTGAGGAGTGAGGTGTCACTACTCACTAGTCGAAGTTTCTTCCACTCAAAAAAACAGTCGAAGTTTCCTAAAAAATAAACTCACTAGTCGAAGTGTGACGTTTTTTTATAAAAAAAAACTACTCGAAGTGTGACGCATTGACTCCCACGCCGCGCCCGCATGTACCACTGCAGCACTGCCACAGAGAACGAGTAAGGACAGAGCTTCAGCCTTCCATCGCCCAGGAAAACACATCAGCAAATCAGTATCGCCATCGCACAGGAAAATCATGCTGCTTAACTAGTCCCACTCCCACATGGACTGTTGCGACACAAGAGACGAATTTTTCCTGAAGCTCTGCATTTTTCCCATGACATTACAAGACAACAGCCTGTGTTCGCTTGGTCGTATTTGGCTTATAAGCTATGGCTGAAAATACTGTTGACTGATTTGATATGAGAGAAAAATATTGTTCGTTGACGGAAAACAAGCCAAAACAAGCCCAAACGAACATGGCGCAAATCAAACGCTTAACTCTGAATACTAAATACTAATACAGATGGGAAGGATAAAAACAGTAATCGTTCATACTTCAAAGAGATATTCCTCCCATAAACCGCACTTGCCCTCTAGGCTCTAGCATTCACAAACCGTAGGCGTTCTAAGTTTACTACTGAAGCACTCATGCTGTCATGCAGAACATCTTCCCTTTTCTGGGTTGCAATCCTCTATCCACAAGTGACAGTTCAAGAAACGAACAAGTATCACAGTCTCAGTAATTCAGTATGCATTCGTAGCAATTGGCCAAATTACATGGACCCCAACAGTATCCCCCTTTGAAGGTAAACCGTCAAGTAAGCAAAATAACCCATCTAACCACTCAAGATTTTCTTACAAAAGAATTAGACCCCCAAGCCTTTCAGTCCACAGTCCCAAGCCATATATCTACAATCCACATTTCACCGTTTCAAGTATCCCTGACCAACTATAACCCCTCTTAATCCGGAATCAAAATCTTCTCGTGTAGTCATGTATGCATTGAATCATGTAACGTGCTTTGCCTTAACCTGAAGTGCTCTTTGGTCGCATTGCCCTCACTCGCAGCAAAATAAATACCCATTGCTCTCCCTTGTATTCCATCACTCGACTTGCTCACCGATTAGATCGAGCCCAACAACCAAGAATGATACCCCTTGGAACAGAAGGAAGTAGAAATGTATTCCTTGCACCGATAGCAGGCTCCGAGCAGCTGCTGTTAAGAGGAGGAAGGAGAGTGCTAGCTCCTTCCTGTATATCCTATTGTGTTTCTTCTTTTTGGAGTCCTTTTTTAGATTGGAAGACTCCTTTGTAAGGGAATCAAGGTTGGGTGCAGACCCTACCCTTTGCTGTTTAGACTGCTTCTCGACGAGGGCAATGAGATCACCCTCGGAAGAACGGCCTGATTTCTTGGTGACGACCCACTCGTAGGCACTCCCGAGCTGGAACAAGCCAGAAATCATGGCGTTGAATTTGGTTACTGACATGGTATTCTCAAATAGGAGATAGGGGACAATAAATGGGAAGGATTTGGGGGCTGGGAGGATGTTCAGCAAGGACATGGTTGCCGGAATGTAGCACACAACCCAGGCAGGGAGCTCAGCTTCAGGAATAAACATTGTCATGGGAAGGATGATGCAGAAAAGAGTGAAGGAATAGAAGGGCAAAATAAGCTTGCGAAGGAGAAAGAAAAGAAATATGAGGTTGAACTTCTTCCAAAATCCAATCTGCAGCAAAAGGAAGGAAAGGTTAGCCCAGCACTAAAGAAGGGTCAAAATTTTCAGAAAAGAAAACATGATAACCTATTGTCGAGCATATAATCATAGAGAGCAACTATATTTGTTTTTCTACGAATGGCACAAAGGATATATAAGAATCATCTGAGTCCCACAGAACAAACAAAACATAGACATCGGTAAGTGCTTGAAATGTCACTCGTTAGCTTTGTATTTTGATATTATTTTCTTTGATAGAAGTGCGCTGCCCAAGTGCCCAGTTAGTTTGCAATTTTATTTACCCAAGCCTTAGCTATAGCCTATAGGAAACATTTAACCAATAAACATCACTACGACATTAAATGAGCAGACAATACATAAGTAATGAGGCTCAAAAAAGAGAGAGAGAGAGAGAGAGAGAGAGAGAGAGATGCCATAAACTAGAATATGTCAAATTGGAATTACATTTCTCAAAGAAAAAAAAAATAGCAACAAACATAACTGGCACTGGCATACTCTCTCCGTCCCTAAGGCCATTCTCAATGGGGATTTCATAGTCCTGTTACCAATGCATCCATATTTTGGAAATAGTGTAGAAGAGTTTCATCCCCATGAAACTCTCTCTACTCCCATGAAACTCTTATCATCTCTCTCTTCATCAATACGGTGCCACATCAGCCTATTTAATGCCTATGAAACTCTGATGAAACCTCACTGAGACTGGCCTAAAAAAGAGTCGCTATGGGAATCGTGCTGGTCAAACTTTCTCAACTTTGACTAGGTTTATAGAAAATGCGTACAACATTTATATCTCCAAATAAGTTTATTATGAAAGTATATTCAGCGATCTACCTAATGATACTAATTATGTACTATAAATATTAATATTTTGTTAAATATGTTTGGTCAAATTTTAAATTTGTTGACTTTTTGGGAAGCGAGAATGACTCTTTTTTAGGGACGGAGGGAGTATAAAATAATGTACTCAATATAAGTTCCTTTTTTCTATCTTGTTTCTGCTTCTGCAGCTTATTTCAAGGTTTCAAGCAAGTCCTCAAAATTGTGGGCAATCACAGTATGAATAATGGAAGATTGAAGACACATAACTTCATAAGTGACATTCAGTCTCTAGAAATCTATTTCACAATCCATCATGCTAATTATCACATTGAGTGGGCTGCTAAAACATTCTCGACATGAAGAAAAGGATGAATGATCCTAAATCATGCACGAAAAGAGATTGCAAGTTCGCAACCATTTAAAAAAATTGAAAAATATGCATCCAAGGAAAGGTCCACACCTTTGATTTAATAATATCCACAAAGCAGAGTCTAAACAACTGCATGGGACCAGAATGCCATCGATGTTGCTGTTTTCGGTATGCCTCATATGACTCTGGCAATTCACACTGGCACTGAAAGGATAATCATGCAACACTCATTTGTAATCACAAGTCTCAAATCAATATAATATAATATAACCATAAAGTAAAATGTTATATATGTAAGTACCTCAACATCGTTAAGGAACAGAAACTTCCAGCCCTTGAGATGTGCTCGGACAGCAATATCCATGTCCTCCACTGTTGTCCGCTCCATCCATCCACCTGAATCCTCAAGTGCCTTTATTCTCCACACTCCCGCCGTTCCGTTGAATCCAAAGAAATTGAGGAAGATCCCATTAACCTGCTGCTCCACCTCAAAGTGGAAGCAAAGGTTTATGTTTTGCAGCCTAGTTAACAAGTTCTCATCCTTGTTCACAAAAGACCACCTTGCCTGAACTAACCCAACATCCTCATTGCCCTGGAAATCCCTCAAACAATGAGTCAGACAATTGAATTCACATGGACTCATCCTTAGATGAAAATGCAAGCAAAAGATGTCCGCCAAACCTTGAAATGGGGCACAGTTCGCTTCAGGAAGTCTGGCTGGGGTTGAAAATCAGCATCAAAGATAACAACAAACTCATAATCTTTTACATAGCTGCAGTTCATGGCTGACTTGAGATTTCCAGCCTTGTAGCCATCACGAATTACTCGGTGTCGGTACAATATGTGAACGCCTTCGCGTTGCCACTTCTCCACCTCCTCTTTAATAAGTGCTGAAGTGGCAGCATCATCAGAATCGTCTAGCACCTGCACCAAGAAGTTGGGCCTTGGCCAATCCAGACCGCAAACAGCACCAATAGATTGCTGGTACACCTGCACACATATAAACCAAAGGAATGGGACATTTTGTTATAGTTCAAAATAAATGCACAATTAATCGACAATTCCCCGCTTTCAAGATTGTTAAAAAATTCTAATCTTAGCCTTTCCTGAAGTAGTAATAATTTAGTAAAACGTAAAAAGATGCTAACATAATAACCATTTGTTTCAGTGGTTTCCTCCTCCAAGCCTACGATCAGTTCAATGTATGGTAGTCCTCTTTTGCAAAAGATAAAAAAAATGTCCAGAACTCGTGAAAATTTTCTGTTCCTCCAACTTCCTAAATGTGTTTGGGGGGCCAAGGTGCAAAACAAGATAGACACGGATGTGTTCTAGAATCCTGTCTCCCAACCCGAGACCGGCTTTATTTTTCTTTGACCAATGACCACAAATTCCAATTTCAGAATCGAATTTTAACCCAACAACACTTTCAGAAGAAAAACCTCACCAAAATGTCGGTAGTAACTGACTAACTGTAGTAGTAAGTACGTAGTAACCATGTACTGGTGCTTTCGGGAGTTGTTGCCAGAAACTGAAACCGTCCCATACCATTTGTATGCATCACACCAATCCCCAGATGATACCAAGAACTACAGCCTAGGTTTCCCCACTCTAAAACTACCCTATCGACCATCTGTTGAGTCCTCCCAGTTTCAGCTTGAAAACCGAATCTTTCGGTCTCTGCAACCACCAATGCGGCTAGGGCACTCAAGGCCCAATCCCCAAATGCGACCTTGAACACATCCCAACAAAGGAATCGGACAGAGAATCGAAAACTTTGTTTGCTTTTGTTTCCAGCTCACCTCCTTCTCGTTGCACATTGGAATCTGCACGAGCACCATGGGGAACTCCCCGGTTGTGCCGGCCTCGACGTCATCCGACCCTTTGCCAGCAGCCTTGGGAGCAGGCTTCAGGCCCTTGAGCTTGATCCAGAGGCAACCCAGGCAGAGGATAAGGCGGTCGGCGCTCTGGATCAAGAAGAGCACGACGCACGCGTTCGCCATGAACTGCAGCGCCGGCGCGAGGTACTCGAGGCGGACGCGCACCCAGGACGCGTACCCGGCGGCGAAGAGGCCCTCGACGGCGAGCAGGTCGGGGACGTCGACGGCGAGGTGCCAGCCCTGGAGGTGCGCGGCGACGTCGACGGCGAGGAGGAGCATGGACAGGACGAGGGAGGCGCGGAGGAAGCCGTAGAACCTGGTGCGCAGGGCGGGGCTCTCCCCGGGCGGCGTGGCGCCGGCGTCGTCGTCGGTCCGCCCCGCCGCCACCCGCCTCCGCGCGGCGGCGGCGACGGACAGCGCGGCGGAGGCGGCGCCCGTGAGCTTCCCCGCGGCGCGGTGCGCCTTGAGCAGCAGCACCCACGTGATCTGGCGAGCGTTCTTGCCGCGGCCAGCCTTGCCCCCCGCCGCCGCCGCCGCCGACTCCGGGACGGCCCAGTCCGGGCTCTCCATCTTCACCACCACCGACGTGCCCCCGCCGCCACCCCGCGCCTCCCGGCCCCACCACTGCGCCATTGGCACCTCGCGGCAGAACCCAAGCCTAGACGCCGCCGCTTCTTGGCTTTGGGCTTTGGCTCCCCCCTGAGCACAGACCCTCACCTCACCTCATCAACGAGACCACCTGTGGCCAAGGTGAACGACCGGAGACACACTCACACGACAGAAAAGGGGCCATGGATTAATACGAGCTGGGACAAGGGAGGGAAATGCTGGTGAGGTAGGAAGAGGCCGGCCGGACAGGAGAACAGCCTGTTCGCTTTTTCTGTCAGGGCTTATCAGCATAGTATTTTCCTCTCACGACAAACGAGTAACAGTCGGGCTTATCGGCCAGAAACAACAAGAGCGGGAGCGCGCGGACGCACGAGGAGAGGGAGAGCAGGTAGCAGCAGAAGGAGCCCGCACTGCTCACCACGTCGCGGCGGGGATCCAATCCGCCTGGGCCCGGACAAGTCCAACCTTTATGAGCCCCTATGATTACCGCGACCACCACCACCACCTCCTAATAATCAATTATTACTCCTACTTCTGCGTAGAAATCTCATCTCTTTCTTTCCTTTTTTTTTTGGGTTCCCTTTCGCTTCTGCTTCCAGCTGGAGTAGAGCACGAGCACGGTAGGAGAGCGAGAGGAGAGGCGGCCTTTACGCCACTCGGCAGGGCTAATCAGCTCGATCATCAATTAACTAATCCGCCATGCAAAGAAAGATTAACCGTGCGAAGACGGTGGTCTCGGTCTCGGGATCCGGCAAGTATCAGTTGTGCGGTCAGGCGCCTGGGCGGGGCTTCGTCGCGGGGCCGCGGGGCACTGGCAGTTGCAGCGACGACAAGGTGAGGCGTGAGGGCGCAGGCGAGCGTGCGACGCAGACGGCAGACGCAGCGCGAGCGCAACCAACCGCACCGGCAGCACAGCAGGCATCGGAAGCGACGGGGCACGTGACTACGTGAGGTGAGGGCGAATGATTCGTTGCGTGGAGCCGTGGAGCCGGGACGCGGGCTGTCGGTGGCGACCAGGCCCCTGCCCCAGCCGGCCGGCAGCCGCTAGTAACTGATGACTGCGCTGCACGACGATGTTTACGGCCGCGGCTGGGTCTGGGCCTGGTCTGTCTGTCACCACACCAACCGCCGTTTACCCGTCCAGGAAAGCGCGGGGCCCCTTGCCCCGCGGCCACCGCTCTGTCGGTCATGCCCTGCTCTGCGCCTGCGCTGCCGGCTCCTGCAGGCCCGGCGGCCGTGGAGCAAGCAGAAGCTGTGCCTGCGGTGCTCGGTGCTCTGCTCCCTCCGGAACCGCGGGGCTCTGGCCTTTCTCCGAGCAAGCAGACGAATCGGCACTTCACGTGTTGGAACTCCGCAGATCAGATATTCAGATGAGATCAAAAGCGTACTCCGACAGTCCGACATGAACAATTCAACACCAAAGGCGTCATTCGTGCGTTCTTGGCGAATCGCGGGAACGATCTAGTTTACTGCGATGAACGATAACCACAAGCCAAGTACTAGCTTACATTCCGACATGAACAAAATAACCACAAGCCAAGTACCACAGCATATGTTGACAAATCAAAAACAAAAAGTACAGCATAAATAAAAAGGGATCAAAGTTAAAGGCCGGGGTAGCAGTGGTGTTGGCCCTGTGCGAATGTTTCTTTGACGCCCTGTGCAGGGCCGGGCCGCAGCCCGCAGGAGCACACCTATGACCCAACCAAAACAGCTGTTGTGCTGTACAAAACCGATGCTGACTGGTCTAAACAAAGCAGACCCACACAGGCTATAATGAGGCTTCTGGCTTCAGAAGGTGAGTCTGCCCGCGTCAGTCCTTTTCTGAACCTGTTTGGGTAGTTCGGCGTTGAGGCCATGGACATATCTGAGCTAGTAGTTCTGAAGAAAGATAGATAGACATGTGAAGTTAAAATAAGTGGAAGAAAAGAGGCGCTAACTTTTGACAGTAGGACAAACAAGAGATGTTTAGATAAGGCCCCTTTTGGATTGAGGGAATTCCAAAGCAAATTCGTAGGAACCACAGGATGGAGGAAAGGAACTCGGTGTATGCGTTTGGAACACAGAAAGAGCCAATTCCTTTCCTTTGGAATACTGTAGGTAGATGCTCATTTCACTGGAAACCAAACATCCACTCTGATCTTTGGTTTTCTCTTCCTGTGTAGAGGCAGCTGCGTACAAACTCGGTCAGATATTAGAGGATTAGCCTTCCGATATGCATACAGAAAGACCATGTGTACATTATTTAATGCAACAATGTCATCTATCAAACAAACTACTTTTGTCATTCCATAGTATAATTTTCCTGCATTCCAAACACCACCTCCTGTCTTATTCCTGTGTTTTTTCGTTCCTCTGTTTTGCTACTACACTTATATTTTTTTTCCTGCATTTTTTCATGTTATTCCGTTTTGTATTCCTTTGTTCCAAACATGCGTCTTAGATGATACTGTACTAGTCTCCAACAGAGTACCTATATGCAAGACTCATTTTATGTTACAGCAGAGGCACAACCTAAATATGAGTATCCTCTCTCCTGAAGACTCGTTTGTAGAAAGGGTTCTCTTTTGGATCCTGTTGTCGGAGAAGACAAAAAATGAATATTGAAACAATTGTATGTAGCGCTAACCAAACGTGAAATGGGTCTTGTATTTTGAGTAATGTCGTTGGAGCCCAAAACTAACTTTACATGAAACAAAAAGGATTGAAAATGTGGAACAGAAAGAGAATGGATTTAATATTTTCATAAAAAAAGAGAATGGATTTAATAATCTCCAAGTGGTCGATAATAAAACAAAGAATAGCAAGATCATGAGATCCAATCAGGGAAACAAGGATCAAACATGCAAGGAATCTGTCCAGGACAATGGTTTCAGGAAACGGAGCAAAACAGTATACTAGATCTCGATTGATCGATCACTTGGCTGGACTAGACATGTTTCATGCGTCATCTATTCAATCTTTTACGATCGAGTTTCCATGGATCTCTGATTGCTGGCTGCTGGATCCATGTGGCGCAGTTCCTGCATGTTTGAGGCCCTCCACGTTGTACAACACTACAGGTGTACATGTCGACGTAGAGGGACCAGAGCCTCTTTCCCGTCATTTTGTTTTCGATGCAAAAGACGGCCGTCCATGAAATGGGGGCAATAATCACAACTCCTTTCTTCATGAATCTGTGACAATCTGCATGCCAAGTGCGGACGTGCTGTCTGTAGTGAAAATACAGAAACATTATTAGTAGTTGGGAAAGAAGGTGAGAGAAATCTTTTGTAGAGTAGGAGGAAGAGGAGAGTAGCACGTCATTGCTCGCTCTCTATCTATGAAAGGAAATGCAGCAGATGAGGAGCTAAAAATATGCTAGAAACAAGCCACCAAGATTGGATCTTGCAGAATGCAGATGCTCCACTCCACTGTGCGTCTGTGCGCAGAGCGCAGGCAGCGACAAAGTCCCCCTTGCCTTGTCCCCATCTGCAGCACCACGACCACCCATGCCTTTGCCTTGCCTGGCTCGATTTTTTTTATTATTTTTAACACTTTTTTAAAACTTATTTTTAAGTCTGACACTGTTTAATTATTTTTTTAAAACTAATATTTTTTATCACGCCTATTCGCATGACACATCGAATTAAGCTGCCACGCCATGTATGGAGGCGCGGCATATATGCGCGCCAAGAGAGCATACATACGACGAGGACGATCGTACGTCCCTTTCATTTTGGAGATGTGCTTCCTGACTTTGCCTGCGCAGCCCTGGCAGTGGATGGCCACCTTCATCACCACCACCTACACACACGTAGTACCACGCACGGTAAGTAATGCAATGACCAGATTCTGTGTAACCACGCACGGTGTGGAAAATAGGACGTGGCGTGGAGATTTGAAACTGGCCGGGCCGGCTTCAAACTTTCATGTTTTAAACAGGACGGAGCGTACTGTATGCACATGTAATAATACTATATGGTGTGAGTTAGTAGGAGTCTACTCCTATGTTTTTTAACAAAAAGAATAGAGAAAAGGATTTGATCAATTGAGTTGTACGTGACAAAGCATCAATTATCATGCATGTACTTCCTAAAGAAATAAACAATGGATCCGTCTAGTGCATGCAAGATCAATGAACATAAAAAAAGATTAGTGCGTCGATGCAGGGTACTAGTGTCGTCCTAACACAAATAATAATATACGTAATTCTGATGACGGATTCTAGTATAAATTACGAGTAACACATGCACTGCACGTGCCTCCATGAGGCGTGACTCGGAGTGAGAAGAGGCGTGGTTACACAGAATCAGCCTATTCGACAGCAAGTATTCGACTTATAAGTCTTGGCTTATCAGCCAACTAACAGTATTTTTCTCTCATACCAAACCAACCAATAATACTTTCAGTCATAGCTTATAAGCTAATCCAGCCGAAGCGAACAGACTGCTGGTCATTGCATTGCTTATCGTGCGTGGTACTACATGTGCGTGTAGGTGGTGGTGACGAAGGTGGCCATCCACTGCCAGGGCTGCGTAGGCAAACAGTACGTTCGGCTGGTATAGTCCTGACTTATTTCAACTTATTCTCTCTCACAGAGTACTATACAATCATTCAAAACAAACCAAAATCTACTGTTCACCGGACCATCGAGCGAGCTGAAAGTCAGGAAGCACATACGATCGTCGTCTTCGTATGTATGCTCTCTTGGCACATATATATATATATATATATATATATATATATATATATATATATATACACACACTAGCGTGCGTGGCAGCTAGTGTAGCGTGACCTGGAGCTTAGTAGTAAGTATAGAGACGTACATTCGTCACATGCATGCATATGACTATGCACACGTCGTACTAGTGTACCGTGCTTTCTGGCGACGGATTTGACAACTGCGGCGCAGCGCAGTGCAGTGATCTTCTCTCAGGCATCGGGCCTACACGCGAACGCACCGATTTCCGCACAGTAAGCACAATGCCCCTCGCTCAATACGTCGCGTCAGTGTCGTGTCCAGATCCGTGGCGCGGTAGCTTTAGTCACGTCAGCGTTCAACGGTCCTGATCGCTGCCACGTCATTGCTCTGCCGTGCCCCCATGTATGGCGCGACAGCTTGAATTCGTCGCGCCATGTAAATAGGCGCGGCCAAAAGTATTAGATTTGAAGAATAAAAAAACAGTGTTAGATTTAAAAAATAGTTTTAAAAAATATTAAAAAAATCTCTGGCTCCACGGATCCTAAACCCAACACGGCAGCACAGGCACTTGGATGATTACTAGCTAGCTCTCCATTGGTTACACCTGGTAGATCCATGGAACTGCATTTTTTTGCAGCCACGTTGCGTGTAGTGCATCAAGCTGGACATTGTCTGTCAGGTGCAGCTAGCCGTGCAGGCAGAGGCAGAGGCAGTTGTAGAGGTGGAGGTCCCCGGACGGACGGGAGGACGAATATACGGCGTGGGCACGTACTGGCCTGCGGATCTGGCCATGTGTGAGTGCACAGTGTGCACCAGCGCCCCGGCTCGCTCAATGAAATGGGATATGAAGACATCATGGCCACGTTTGTTTCTCAGGACGTTTCCAGCCCGGTCGGACCAGGAAGACCAGGCTACCGAAGGACAGACCAGGAAGACCAGGCTACCGGAGGACAGGTCCAGCAGGTGCAACACAGTGTGCACCAGCGCCTAGGGCCTTGTTTAGATCATCTCCAAATTCTAAGTTTTTTTACTCTCTCTTCATCACATCAATTTTTGGACATATGCATGGAGCATTAAATATAGGTAAAAAAAATAACTAATTATATAGTTTGGTTGTAAATCACGAGATGGATCTTTTGAGCCTAGTTAGTTCATAATTGGACAAAGTTTGTCAAATACAAACAAAACGTGCTACAGTGTCCAGATTGTAAAAATTTACAATCTAGCAGAGTCAGGCTCGGCAGAGAGATGTGGTCACCTTTGAGCTGCATATGGTAGACTTACCCCTGCACTGGCATTTCATCGACCACACTGTGTTCGCAGGGAGGAGGGTCGGGAGAGGGAGAGCGCAAGGGCGGCACAGTGGAGGCAGACGCAAGGAGGTGCTTGAGCTCGTCGGCAGGCGGTGGTGCGCCTCGCGCGCCGTGGCAGGACCGGAGACGGAGAAGGCAGCTCCACCGGGCACACGATGCGGTCACCTTGGTCCTGCGCCGCGCGCCACCACCGGCCGGCCGAGATCCGGCCACGGCCTTCTCTCCTCCGGTGCGGGCGCGGCCACCGTGTTGAGGACGTACGGCCCCGCGGCGGCAGCAGGCGCCAAGGGGGAGCGGGGTGAGGGCCTCGCAAAGCGCGTGGCGCACCAGGTTGATGTCCGTCTACAGCCTCCTCTCCCACTACCCCTTGGACCAAGGCGAGAAGAGCGCGGACGAAGGGGGTGACGAGCAGAGGGGGAGCGCGGTGGGTTCAGGGAAGGTGACGCCAACCAACCCATGAGCGCTCCAGAGAAACGACCCCCACCTTCGTTTCTCTGGAGCCGGGCTCCCAGCTGCTTCGAGCAGCGTGCGGCGTAGGCCCAGATAGCGTTCAGGCAAACAAACACGGCCTTTTGCAGCTAGCGAGCCGCATCTGGTCCTCGTCCAGGTAAACAAACACGCTCGCCATGCGTCGCAGACCTGAGAGAGATTT
The DNA here is from genome assembly GCA_904845875.1 of Miscanthus lutarioriparius. Classification (NCBI taxonomy): domain Eukaryota; kingdom Viridiplantae; phylum Streptophyta; class Magnoliopsida; order Poales; family Poaceae; genus Miscanthus; species Miscanthus lutarioriparius. The sequence goes on along the minus strand of CAJGYO010000006.1, from coordinate 25,962,683 downwards.
GCGTGATGAACCTTCTTCGTCCTCCGCTGGCGCCAGCTAACAGGTGAAAACCAATTGTTCAGGTTTGTGTCTGTAGAGTTTCTGATGTGAAATTGATGTAGCAGAAAATCAGTTTTTCTCAGGACTTCTTTTTTAGTTGCATGGACATGGACCTGTTGTTTGCAGCTGCCACAGAGATCCAGGAGAATCTTAGCGGCATAAACTGGGAGCACACCGCAGACGCATCGCATCGCATCAGCGAAACATTACGTAAGAGTAGGTCGTAGGGCAGCGAGCGAGCAATCGAGCATGGGTCGCCAGCGGAGCACGCAGGCAAATGATCAGGCAGATTCGTATGCGCTCCGATCGCGTTCACGTTCAGCACCATCCATCGTCGTAGCAAGTACCTTGATTGCACGTAGGCTCACTCACTTGGCAGGGCCAGCGACATAAGTACCACTCCTGTTGCCGCCGTACCGTGATGATGCACACAGCACACGCACGAGCAGCAACGACACGTTCGGAGGCGTGCTAATGATTTGCATCGATTAATAACAAGCTAAGACTTCGTTCGTTTGCATGGAATTGATTCCCAGCCGACCGGTCTCTTTGATAATTTGCAGGGGCGGATCCAGAATGGGGCTGCGCCCCGAGCTGAACTACTGATTCATGTTCAAAATAGTCTGATCTTGCTTCCTAGATCTTCTTTTGTTTAATTAAGATCATAGTTTTTTAGGCTAAACACCACATATGTTAAAGGGGCTACATGGACTCGCCCTAGGCTGCAGCCCGGGCTCTGGATCCGCCCCTGATAATTTGTACGTCTAGTTTGGAACTGTTCAGCCTAACCGAACGGGCCTAAGTCTGTCTCGGATCAGGTCTCAGCGAAGGGTCGAGACTCGAGAGGCAAAGATCGGATCTACTCAAGCTGAGTCGACACCACAAGTGGTAAAGGCAAAATACAAGAGGCAACAAATACCTCAATTGGTGGGAGGTTCCACCTCCGACCCAGATAAAACGCGTGATTTAAATTTCACGTGTCAACGGGCTGGAGGTATATAGTATATGTCAGCAGCACACCTGCCCAGGATACTGTTGCTACTGATAAAGGCCGGCCCAGGGAAGCAAGGCTCAAGAAGCCCAACCCGAAGTATATGGTCCAGCTAAGGCGCTTGCACGCGCGGCATGAGGCTGAGCCTCTGTAATACTTAAGGAGAGAAGAGAGGAGGAGAGGAGTAGCTTATGTCATATAACAGAATTCTAAATTTCTCGCCTAAGAAGAACTCGTCCTGCCGAACCATGTTCTTCTTCTCCGATTGCCTTGCTCTCCACTCCTTCCCCCAATCTCCCTCGATCCCCTCTGCTATCTCTCACAAGTGGTATCAGAGACACCGTTCCTCGGCTGATCAATCTCCGGTTCGCCGAATTCCATCAGTTGCTTGAATCCACCGGATCTGGTTGGTCTAATCTCGATTCAAAGTCTGTGACCTGCAGCTTGTGTTGAGGATTCCGTAATTCCAATCCAGGATTCTCAATTTGTGGTGCGTTCCGCCGATCTGGATCCCGCCTCTATCGCCGACCACAAGCACTTCACCTGCTTGCCGCGCCGCCGCGGAGCTATGAGTCCGGAAACGAAGATGCTGCTCGAGGAGCTCGACAAGCGCTTCGCTGCCCAGGACAAGCTCTTCGATGGTATTGAGCGCAAGCTCGACGCCACCGCCACCTCCTCCTCCACCTGCCTCGGTATGCGGGAGTCTGCTACCAAGGCATTCCACGAATGGCGTCCAGGCATCGAAGGCATTGTCGATGACCGCCTCGAGGTCAACAAGCTCGTGACCCTGAAGCTGGAACTCGGAAAGATCTCCGAGTATTGGGAGCGTTCTATGGTGGATGCCCGGACGGTGACCCGTGGCGTGTTCGCACCCGCGCCCAACTCCAAGTCTGGAGTCTGTCTACTACACAACCATGTATTTTATGCAGTTTCAACACATGAATTTTTTTTACACCATAAAATTAAGATCCAACAGCCTCCATCCTTCTTCTATCTCCAGCTTTCTTCTACCTACAGCCTTCTTCTACCTCTATATAATCACACATCATAAGGACGTATCCACAGATCACATGGACAAATCAGACGTCCGACGGGCGGTCCTCCGACCGCACGCGTATAGGCGGAAGATTCGATAGCGACGGGGCCGAGGAGGTAGACCCGAACGAGGAGTTCTTGTCCAGCGTCGGCGAGTCTAGCACGGATTGGACGTCGAGCGGGTGCCTCCCTGCACCGACGGCGGCAGCGACGAAGAAGTCGTCCTCGAGGCTGAGAAGACCGTTGAAAAGAGAGAGAGAGGGAGAGATACGGAAAATCCGTGTGTGTGTTTTTTTTTTGCTAAAATATTTGTATAGCACTTCGCGAGTCTGCGTCGGCTCCCGCTTCGCCAAGCGCTGCCCTCCACGATGTCAAGCCCGCCATCAACCCGAACTTCAAGTCGGAGTGGTCACCACTCTAATTCCACCCCCCGGCAAGGGTATGTTGCCTTTCCGTTCTCCCCCTCCCCTTCCTTTACCGTGTCCTCGACCAAAACCACCACCGCCATTGTCTGCTAATCATTGGGAGTCTGGTTTTCAAGGGGGAAGTGGGGGTGGCCACACCAGTAAATTACCTAAGTTTGATTTCCCAAAGTTTGATGGGGATCATCCCAAGCTGTGGATTAAACAAGCCATCCACTATTTTGATTTGTATCGAGTTGAGTCTGCTGTCTGGGTGCAAGCAGCTACCATGCATTATCAGGGTGCCGCTAAACGCTGGTTGTCTTCTGTCGAGGATCTGCTTGAGTCAGTCGGGTAGTCCGAGTTTTGCGCCCAGTTGCTCTCCCGTTTTGCTCAGGATGAGCATGAGCTGCTCTTGCATCGTCTTTTTCAGATTCATCAGTCAGGTCCTGTGTCTGAATATATTGAGCAGTTTGTCGCGCTTGTTGATCAGTTGAAAGCATATGCTAAACATCCCGATCCCCTCTATTACACCCAGCGCTTCATCGATGGTCTAAAAGATGAAATCAAAGTAGTCATTCTTGTTAAGCGTCCATGTACTCTGGATACTGCTTGTGTGCTTGCCCAATTGCAGGAGGAGGCGGTGGCTGCTTCTAAGCGGCCTTTCCGGCGTGTTGATTCGGGGCCTACTGCACGGCCGCCATGGCCCGGTGCATTACCTCTTCCAGCTCCGCCACCGAAGCCTGCTACAGGCGATGTGAAGCGTCTGACGGATACTCCACACTCTGCTGCTGCGGAGAAGTTTCAGGCATTGCGCGCATTGCGCCGCGTCCGTGGATTGTGTATCCGCTGTGGAGATAAATGGAGCCATGACCACAAGTGCTCAGAGTCAGTTCAACTTCATCTTGTACAAGAGATATTGGATATGTTTCCTCCAGAAGATGATGCCGGCTTCCTGTCCAGATTCTACAACATCTCAGGTTATGATGCATCTTTCTTTGGCTGCTATTGTTGGCGCATCGGTCCCCAAAACTCTATGTCTTAAAGGTGAAATTCAAGGGGTTCCTCTACTATTTTGGTTGACTCTGGCAGTTCATATACTTTCCTCAGCTCGACAGTGGCTCAGTCCTTGCGTGGCATTCAGCCCTTGCAGCCAACAGTTCAAGTCCAAGTCGCCAATGGTGATATGTTACATTGCTCCTCACATATTCCTGAGGCTCATTGGTCAGTTCAGGGGTATTCTTTCACAGCTGATCTTAAGCTTTTAGCATTGTCCTCCTATGATATGATTTTAGGCTTGGATTGGTTATCTAGTTTCAGTCCTATGCATGTCCATTGGGCCCAGAAGTGGATTTCTATACCATATATGGACTCCACTGCTCTACTAGTTGGTGATGCACCTGATCTGCCAGTGGGATCTGTTATTCAGCTATGTTTGGTCTAGGATGGTGCCAATGATACTGAGGTGGTCCAGGATCCTTTTCCTCCTGCTCTCCAGGCTTTGCTATGTGAGTTTGCGGACCTATTTGAGCCACCATCCGGTCTCCCTCCAAGTCGACCATATGATGACTCCATTCCTCTGGTGCCCGGTGCTCAACCCATTTTTGTCAGGCCTTATAGATACTACCCAATTCTGAAATCTGAAATTGAAAGGCAAGTTACTGACATGCTTCAACAGGGTATTATCCAAAAAAATTCCAGTGCATTTGCCTCGCCAGTGCTGTTGGTTAAAAAGAAGGACAACAGTTGGCGCTTTTGCGTGGATTATCGCCATTTGAATGCTATCACTGTCAAAGGCAAATATCCTGTGCCCATCATTGAGGAGCTGCTGGATGAATTAGAGGGTGATGCCTGGTTTACCAGCCTTTACTTACAAGCAGGTTTTCATCAGATCAGAATAAAAGAGGGTGAAGAATTTAAGACAGCATTCCAAACTCACTTTGGGCAATTTGAATTTAAGGTGATGTTCTTTGGTTAACAGGGGCTCCAGGCACATTTCAGGATGCAATGAACTCTATCCAGCAACCTTATTTGCGCAAGTTTGTCCTGGTTTTCTTCTATGATATTTTAATATATAGTGCTACTCTTGAGCAACATCTAGAACATCTTCACTTGGTGTTCAATCTGCTGGCCAAGGGACAGTGGAAGTTGAAGCTCTCTAAATGCTCCTTTGCTCAGACCAAGATTTCTTATTTGGGCCATATAATTAGCTCTGTCGGGGTTAGCACAGATCCAACTAAGCTTGAAGCTATAGCTCACTGGCCTACTGCATCTGTGAAGGAGTTGAGGTCGTTTTGCCGGTTACTACCGACGTTTTGTCCGTCACTTCGGTATTATTTCTAAACCTCTGACCAACCTGCTTAAGAAACACGCTTTGTTCATCTGAACAGGGGATCATGAGTCAGCCTTCCAAGCTCTGAAGATGGACCTCTGTCAGTCGCCGGTTTTGGCGCATCCCAATTTTGCTAAGCCATTCACCGTCGAAACAAATGCTTCAGATTCTGGGGTTGGTGCGGTCTTGATGCAGGAGGGCCATCCACTAGCCTTCTTCAGCAAATCCTTGGGTCCTAAATTGAAGGGTTTATCAACATACGAGAAGGAATTTATGGCTATTCTCCTTGTAGTACAGAATTGGAGACCTTATCTGCAATTCCAAGAGTTTACAATTCTTACTGATCAACGCAGTTTGACACAGTTGAGTGAGCAGCGCTTGCACACACATTAGCAGCAGCGTGTCTTCTCCAAACTGTTGGGACTTCAATACGTACCGAATTGTGTATCGCCCTGGTACGGCTAACCGCGCTGCTGATGCCCTATCGCGTCACTCGGCTCCCACTGCAGTCTGTTCCTACATCTCCACTTTGGTGCCTGCTTGGTTATCTGCCGTGTTGGCTAGTTACACTACTGATCTGGTTGCACAGAACATACTCTCAAAGCTTGCTTTGGACCCTGCAGCCGTTCCTCAGTATTCTCTCCATTCTGGCATTTTGCGCTATCGCAACAAAATCTGGATAGGCAATGACCCAACTCTGTAGCAGCGTTTGATTGCTGAGTTTTATTCTAGCGCATGGGGGTCATTCTGGAGTGCCTGTCACTCACATGCGCCTCAAGCAGTGTTTTGCATGGAAGGGTATGAAGACTGCCGTCAAAGAATTTGTGCAATCCTGCAGTATTTGTCAACAGTCCAAATAATGACCGAGCTAATACACCTGGGCTTCTCCAACCGTTGCCGGTACCGGATTCTGCTTGGCAGGTAATCTCGATGGACTTCATCGAAGGTCTTCCTATGTCTCATTCTTACAATTGCATTTTGGTTGTGGTGGACTTGCTTACTAAGTACGGGCATTTTATCCCACTGAGACATCCATTCTCTGCTGCTGGAGTTGCAAAATCCTTCTTTGAGACGGTCTATCGCTTGCGCGGTCTGCCAGGCTCCATCATTTCTGATCGTGACAGGATCTTCACCAGTCATTTCTGGACTGAACTTTTCAAACTTGCTGATGTCAAATTATGTCGCAGCACGGCTTATCACCCTCAATCAGACGGTCAAACAGAATATCTTAACCAATGCCTGGAGACATATCTTCACTGCTATGTTCATGCGTGCCCAGCCAAATGGAGTTGAGCTCTCGTATAACATTTGTCACCATTCTGCTATTGGTCGATCTCCTTTTGAGGCTCTTTATGGTTACTCCCCACGAATGTTAGCGATTGATCCTATGTCTGCTTCCAACTCTGAAGTCATCACTTGGTCTTCTGACCGACAGTGGATGAATCAGCTCTTACAGCAGCATTTGCATCGCGCTAAGCATCGCATGAAGAAACAGGCAGATCAGCATCGTTCTGAGCGCAGTTTCGATGTGGGTGACTTGGTATATTTGAAGCTCCAGCCATACGTTCAGAGCTTCTTGGCGCCCAGATCTCACAAAAAATTGGCTTTCAGATTCTTTGGACCATATCACATCACTGAAAGGGTCGGCTCGGTGGCTTACAGGCTTGATTTACCAGCTCATTCATCCGTTCATCCTGTATTCCACGTCTCTCAGCTCAAGAAAGCCGTGGGCGCTTCCCATCAGGTCACTCCGATTTTACCTTCTGACTTTGCTTTGCAATTGGCTCCTGAGCAGGTTCTCCAAACTCGGCTGGTGTCTCGCGACAACAATCAGGTCCAACAAGTGCTGGTGAAGTGGAACAATCTGCCCACTACCTTGGCAACCTGGGAAGATTATGAAGCTTTGCGCCAGGAGTTCCCGCGCGCCACTGTTTGGGGTCAAGCAGTGTCTCAAGGAGGGGGGTGTCAGCAACACACCTGCCTAGGATACTGCTGCTGCTGATAAAGGCCGGCCCAGGGAAGCAAGGCCCAAGAAGCCCAACCCGAAGTATATCGGCAACAGCTGGTCCAGCTAAGGCGTTTGCACGCGCGGCATGACGCTGAGCCTCTGTAATACTTAAGGAGAGAAGAGAGGAGGAGAGTAGTAGTTTATGTCTTATAACAGAAATCTAAATTTCTCGTCTAAGAACTTCTCCGATTGCCTTGCTCTCCACTCCTCCCCCCAATCTCCCTCGATCCCCTCTGCTCTCTCTCACAGTATATACCGTATACACTTTCAAGATTTGCACTCAGATATTCATTTTTTACCAAAAAAAAGAAAGTGAATTAAAATATAAAAAAACATGGAGAAGCGTCCAAGGGGGACAAGGTAACTAGGCCAAGTAAGGCTCATCACACCAATAAGAGATTTCAATATACTACCGCATGGATTGAGGTGGATTCAAAGTACATCCAAACAAGGCTGCCGATACGCAAGCCACAAATCATGGCCAGCACTTCTGGACAATGGTACTAACCATGCAGGTCTGCAACGACCCATCATTTTTACACCAACCTGGAAACTGTCAACCACTTTACATGTTTTCCTGGGGACAAGAAAACAGAAAAAAGAAACATACGGGGGCGGGGGCCAGTCCACAGCGCCTTCCAAAACCACCGCGCTGCTCACAACACCTAAAGCACACAACCAAACCAGTACCTTCCTCCTCTACAAACCAGAAGGTAAGGCATGACAAAGCCAATGGAACTAGTAGAGCTTTGAATGCCAAAGGGGCCGCTGCTCACAATACCACATATCATCATAGGACAGATAACTGTCAGCCTACAGTTAGCCGTGTTATTTATCATACGACGAAGATAATCATGTGATGAGAAAACGCCAAATCTTCTTTGCTGATGACGTCTTCTCTTGCTCCTCGCCTTCATCATCAGAATCCTCATCTGGTTCGTCCTTGTCCTCGGAGTCCACAACACCATGTCCGTTTGATGGCTCAGCTGCAGACTGTCAAGACAAAAAATAGCAAAACAGTTAGATACATGCTACCGAAGAGAATCCATGTATGACTAATCATGCATATAACTTCTAAAAAATATGCTCAATAACATAATGGTAGCTCAGACAACTTCATTTCACACAAATTCCACTAAGAAAATTAGCAACTCCATATTGCATAGTTTAACAGTAAACACAAACATGGGTTTTTACTGGTGCCTCCAAATTTATATAATCACAATGTACAATTTTCCGAACATGGGATGCCACAAGTTCAAGCAATATCTACGATTAATAACAATGTTCTGATTAATCTGTTCACGGAAAGTTAGATGAATTCCTTCTAGTAAAACAAACCTGTCCTCATATGTGCAGATGCAAATACTAAATAAGGGGGGATACGCCACAATGCTATTATTGCACTAACATTACCCGTTCACAAAACAAGGTGGAAAACATTAACCAGGAATATATAATGAGCATTGAGTAGCTACCACTGAAATATCCTCTGAATGCTGGGAAGCATCTGATTTCCCATTTACTAAGAGTACATCATCAGATGAAGCCAGTTCGGCTGCTTGGGGATTATGCGGTCCCTTCCCACATAAACCAACTGGGACTGTGTCATGTTCATTCTTTGAACATTTTTCTTCTAGAACTGATGGACTGCTGGCATTAGACACGACGATACATAGTAAGAAAAAACTAAATTTTTATCATAAATTGAAACAGTTCAGTAATAAAAAAAGGAAGGATACCAGTTAGAATCAATTTCTCCTCCAATCACTCTCAAAGTCTGAGTAGTGCTCCTTTGCTGCTTTCGTTTTGGCTGTAAAATTTCAGAGTCACCATGAGAGAGTGCATCATTAAGCCTCTTTTTCCCAACTTTCAGGCCATCGACAGTTTGTGGTACTTTACCAGCACCATTTTCCAGCTGATGAGCAAATAATCCATCTGAATAGGCAGCAGCTAAGCTAGAGTCAATGACATCGGCCAACTTTGCAGGTACCAATCTATCATTGTGGGGATCAGCACTCTTCTCTGGAGAGTGTTTGAATATAAACACCTGAGCACATTTTCTGACCCAAGAAATAGGTGTGGAGACTGAAGGGGACACTTCCAATTTCTTTACACTAGTTTGTTTTGTACTAGCATTTTGATCCTCATCAGGAGACAGGTTACCGTTCTCTTTCAGGTTTTCCACACCAACATGTTTTGATTTCCCACACTGTCTCAAAGACAGTTGCTTGTTCTCAGATTCAATCTTCAGCTCTTCTAACTCATTTAGCTGCTGGATTTGCAGTGTAATTGATTCTCGGTCTGAATGAAGCAGTTTTCTTTGCTCTTGCAACTTCTCGCGTTGCTCATTAAGCGTGTCTATAGTGTTCTTTATTTCAGTCAGCTCTTGCTCTCTCCTCTCTCGCTCCAGCATAGCTCCTTTCCTCTCTTCCTCAAGATTTTGCAATTCAAGCCTGACGTGTTCTAGTTTTGAGCTGATAGTTTCCTTTTCAGAATTGATGTACTCAAGTTCCTTAGATTTTTTCTGCTCAAACTCCTCTTCTTTTTCCCTTAAATATGAATCTATTTCCATTTGCCTTGCCTTTGCAGAATTCAGTAACTCTATTCTCTGGATATCAATGTCTTTCTTCAGATCTTCTCTTTCTTGTTGTATCCTGCTTAGCCAACCAGCACGCTCTTGCTGCATCTTATTCATGAATTCATCATGTTCACGAGCAAGAGATTCTGCACTACTTTTGAACTGAACACGGAGATTTTCCTTCTCTTGTTTGATAATATCAAGTTCGTTCTTGAGATGCTCATCCATTACTCTTCGTTCTTCAGCAATCCTGGCTGCCTCCTTTTGTAGTTCCTCCTTCTTCTCATCGATCAACTCCCATTCAATCTCAAACCTTTCTTTTTCTGCTAATAGCCTTTCTGCATCAACCATTAGGTCAACTTTTTGGGCTCTTAGACTGTCAATTTCATCTTTAAGTTTCACCTGCAAACTTTGTAAATCTTCTCGTTCATTTTGGGTTATTGCTAGATTCTCCTGAGTTTCAATTGCTTCACACTTCTCCTCCTCAAAGAAAGATTTTTCCTTCTCTAAATCCAATTTCATGTTCCGAATTTCCTCTTTTTCTTTTTGCAGTTCCATGTGCAGCGTCTCTCTCTCAGAGGAGAGCCTTTTCTCTTCCTCCCTTAACTCATCTGATTTCTTCACCAAAGATTCTTCCTTGTTCGCTAACTCAGCAAGCCTAAGGTTGAGATTTTGTTCCCTTTGTGCCACTGCATCCTCCTGCTCATTGATGGCAGTTTCCCTCTGATCCAGCAAGGCTTTCCTCGCATCAATCTCTTCCTCAAAAGAAGCGAGCTTAATTTCCATCTCAGTGTCAAATTCCTGCCTTCTCCTCACCAAGGCAACTTCTTGCTCTTGACGCAGCCTTTCTATTTCAGCCTACAGCAAATATCTTAACGATTCAGAAGTGTGAACTCAAGATAAATTGTGCACACATCATACTGATTCAGAAGCATGAACTCAAGATAAACTGTGCACGCATCAAATGATACTAGAACTCGAAAACCATACCCTTTCTTTGCTTGCAATGGTCTCTTGGAGAACCAATAGTTCACTTTCACGTTTGTCAAGTATGGATTCCTTCTGAATTATAGACTACAATACAGCATTATATGTCAAAATCATAATCTCAGTAACAAAGTATTGCTAAGAATAAAAGAGTGAAACAAACTTCTGTAATAAGCTTCACAACAGAATTCTGCTAGCTAACAAAAGAATAAAGTGAAACAACACATACCTCCTCCCTAGAAATAATTGCCTGCATGTTCAGATCCAGCTTATTTTTCTCTTCCAAAAGAACCTTTCTTTCATCTTCGAGATTTAACTTTTCGTCCTCCAACCTTTTCTCTGAGCGAGTTATGTATCCAAGTCTCTCAAGGATGTTGTCATCCCTCTGATTAAGAAGTAGTTGTTCTTTCAGTAAAGATTGCTCCTTTTCATGCAAAATTTTTTTGGTATCATCCAACGATTTCCTCAGGAGGTTAATCTCTTTCTCTTTCGATGCATTCCTGCAATAACATGTTGATTTAGATAAATCATACGGAAGATATTTCCACAGATAAAATCATCATTCTGAACAAAAGATCTGACTGCACAATTCACAAATTACTAAATCGGTAAGACATGCGCAATTGATAATGAACTCAAATAAACTAGGAAATCCAACATAATTCCACAAGAAAGTTGAGTACATACTCAAGTTCTAAAGAAGATCGGTATCTTCTTAGCTGATCTTCACGATCTTCAATGTCTTGCAGACTTCTAAGAGAGGTATTGCGAGTTCGAATGCACTCTGCTTCTAAAGATTTTGCAGTGAGAAGTTTCTCTTCTGCTTCATCAAACTTTTTCTGTGCCTTCTCTATCATTTGAAGGGCTTCAGCCAGTTTTGCTTCATATGAAACTTTTACTTCAGCTGTTTCCCCACGCATATCATGAAGTGCCTTTTCAAGCTACATTGAAAACACGATGTCAGTACCAGAGTTTAATTTGAAAGTCCCATGCAATTCTAACCGAGAGAAATCAAATACCAAGACAAATCAGGTGTAACCTTTTGCTAGAATCCTAAAAAATTTCATACAACAAAAATTGCCCACATGATTTTTCAAAATGAGCCTATACTCATGTCCAGCAAGAAACAGAAGGAAGTTTAGTTGCACACAAAACTAAGATACTAGTGGAACAAGGGACTTTACTATCAGACGTTCTTGTTTTAGATCTCCCAGACTTCACTGCCTCACTACACTTTTACATGAAAAAGTTGATATATCAATGTCACTATGTTATCATGCACCAAAACCACAACAAGCTTCTCTTCAGAGACATCTGATTAAAAAAATATAACAAGCTTAGCATTCGGTGTATAATTTGACAAACCAAAGGAAAACATCATTTTTCAGGTTTATGACATCAGCTTTCAGTGCATATTTTGACAAACCAAGGGAGAACATCATCTTTCAGGTCTATGACATCTCGGTGATTAATTGGAATGGAATCTTACATTTGATATGCACTCCTTCTGAATGGCTAGATTTCTTTTGAGGTTTTCTTCCCTCTTTCTTATTTCAGCTAAAGCAGACTGCTGGGACGCTCGTTCTCGCTTGAGCATGATCTCAGTGGCTTCAGAAGAAGCTTTAAGCTGTTCATATTTGGACGTCAACTCCTTCCGCTCCAATAAAATAAGCCCAAGATTGTGCTGGTAATCATAAATCTGCAGAAAAAAAATTAGCATTGAATTAAAAAAAAATCGAACAACTAATGGCAAAACGAGTTGTCTATCTTTCGAGAGATTAAAAAGCAAGCAAAGTTTAAAGCTGCCTAAAAAGATAAGCAGAAGCAACCAGTTAAACAATATAGTGTATAACAAGACAATTTGTTCCACCACCCGGCCACGGAAAGGAACACATCACATTAGCAATGGGAAGACAACGTCATTTTCTCAGTTAATATGTAAAGAAAGTTAAGTAACTGAAACCAGAAATCATTAAATAACAGTGGCAAGTCATTATTTTAAACAACTCATCCGGCAATGCACATAGCCAAATTGTTGAGCTACAGAAAAATGAGGCCTCCGCATTGGATTAGTAGGAACTGATGGATCCAGCTTCTGCGGCAGCCTTGGAAGTAAAAGAAAATCACTCCAAAAATAGTTCGTAAAAAATGCAGTTGTGATATGCTAGAAAAAACAACTGCATGGCGAGCTAGCTGCCGCAGCTACAGCAGTTGAAAACGCGAATCATCGCCGCCTATACCAAAAAGAAAACCAGGGAAACACGAAGGAAAACAGCAGAACTTGAGCAACTACAACCCTGTAACTCAAACTGCAAGAGCCATAGAAGAATCGTTTCGAGTACAGGAATACCAACAGCTAATTGAAAATACGGGCTTCTTTCACTCTTGGGCAACTCATCTGGCACAGCACTCATCGTCGTACACAACAAATGGGGAAAAAACAGGGCAACGAGAAAGAAACGCCAAAATCAATTTTCCTCCCTCCCCCGACGACACAATCTCGCCATTGTTTTCCCAGATTCTTGACAGGGCAACCCTACTCGCCTCCCTTCGAAACAACCGGACTAGTAGAAGTACTAGGCTAGGTAACCAAGAACCGCACACCACCACCAAGCCAAGAAAACCAAAACACAGCGCGTCCACCGCGAGGAGACTACCTCTGACTCGAGCCGCGAGATGTAGCCGATGAGCGCCGCCTTGTCCCGCCGCCTGACGGCGTCCTCGTCGAACCCGGCCTCGCGAAGCTTCCTCCAGATCGCCTCGTCCCCCGCGACGGCGCCGCCGGCCGACCGCGGGCTCGCCATGGCCAGAGGGACCCCGGCGGCGGGGAACCCTAGCTAGCAGATCCTGAGTGCGCCGCCCGCCCAGCCGCAGCTGCAGCCGCAGCCGCGCGGCGAGGTCACGCGTTCCTCGCGGCGGGCCGCGGGGGAGCTCAGTGCTTTCCCGGCCGTGGGTGAGTGGAGGCCTCTCTCTCCCCCGTCCTGTCACGATCCTCCTGCTTTTCTTTTCTTCCTCGCAGCCTCGCTTTCTTTCGTGCGAATGCGTCTGCGTGTCTGGGTCTGGGGTTTTTACTCGGGTTCGGTGGGCAGGACCGCAGGAGCCGCAGGAGGGAAGGAGGGAGAAAATTGGTTTGGTTCGATGCGTGGACGAGGGGGGCCCAAATCGGATGCGCGGTGAGCCGTGGCGTGGACAGGGTGCACGTAGTCGTGGCGTAGGTGATCGTTGCTGTATTATCGGTCTGGATTTGATTGATTATTATTGTTAGGGGATTCTCTGATTTAATTTCCGTTTACGGGCCAACGCCAGCTGGGATGAAGTGATGATACCGTTATCTTTGTATGATACGATTCTGTTGCTTTTTTATTTCACACACTTTCGCTCTATTTTTATAATGTAAAACAAACTCATGAACTTTGGGTGCGCAGATTATTATTGGCCCCGTTCGCTTCGCTGAAAAAACAAGCCGAAACATTGTTCCGGCCAATTTGTTGTGAGAGAAAAACATTCTTTCGGCTGAAAAAACAAGCTGAAAAAGATGGATTATAAGATAAGCGAACAGGACCATTATTATAGATCTTGAATCTTCGTGATTGGGACTGGGACTGTGGCGTTGATACTATGCACAACTTCGTGACCAAATGTTCGTCGAGAAGATCGTGACTCTATTCGGTCTTATGAGCCATACTATTTCAACGAACAAATAGTGTTTTTCTCTCACAACAAATTAGTGAACAGTACTTTCAGTCATTGACTTTTCAGCAAAACAAACAGGACCTGTGTCTCTGAAATCTCGCGTTTCAGTTTCTTGCAGGTGTCTTCGAAGGCTTTGGACGAAACCCTACTTGACAAGAAGAGGGAAGAGATTGATATCGGGTCAATTTCTCTCAAAGGATCAAGAGAGTATGAACCAGAGGAAAACTTGGTGATTTGATGACGAACCTGTTTCTGTGGTTGTAGTTAGTTTGATCGATTTAGTTGCATGAGATGGCTCCCTGGTCAGTGTAAAATTTCTTTTGCTCTTGATTGTGTGTTAGTCTCCCCAGTCCAAACAGTTTTAGAGCCTGTGAAATTTTTAGCTTGCTTTTTCTACTCCCTCCATTCTAAATTCTGAGTCGTTCTAGCTTTCCTAAATATATAGTCTAAAACTATAACTAAATCGCCTTGTTTGCTTAAATTTATCAGCGCGGCTTATCAGTCATGGTACAGTATTTTTCTCTCACAACAAAACAACATCGGTCCGGCTTATCAGCCGAAAAAACATCAGCCAAACAGGGCCTTTATCGTGTATTTAGACATAATCTATCTCAGTCCATAGAGAAACAATGTACACCGATGCAGCAGTCAGACTGGCTTCATTCTCACAGCAGAGGACCACGGGGCACTTGAATACCACTGTTAGTAGAGCACTACTAATCAATGAGATCTCTTTTAATTCCTGTCGATCGAATATTAGTTAATTAGAGGTTACTGTGATCATCAGCAACGTAGGTGTGTTCTAGGATCAAGACTGTTGATTCCGTTAACTTTGTGATGCTCAAGTAGCAGCTAACGGCGAGTGGAGTGGTCTACTCCCTCCGTCCATAAAAATATGCCTTCCTCATTTCCGGAGAAATAACTTTGATTAATTTTATATAAAAAAATTAATATTTATGATACATAATTGATATATTTAGATAGATCTTTAAATCTAGTTTTTTAATAAATTTATTTGAAGATATAAATATTACACGTATTTTCTATAAATCTAATTAAAGTTGTGACATGGAAACACAAAACCACAAATAATAAGGGATTGAGGGAGTACGTGGTCTTGTGCAGCACATGCATCCCGTGTGGCAGTGTCTCATCAAGTCTGACGAAGGAACGTCATGTCTCTGCACATGCATTTTTCCTGCTACAATATGCTTTTTTTTTCTTTTTTTCTAGTCGTCGAAGAGTCCGTTCGACAGGACTGAAAAATAAGTCAAAATACTGTTCCGACTAATTGTTATGAGAGAAAAACATTGTCCTGTCTGAAAACACTGTTCACATGAGCAGTACAAGTGTGAGTGCGCTGGCCAGCCCAGCCCCAGCCGGCCAGCCAGCCGAACGCAGCCGAATTGGTCAGAAGCCCTGATTCAAATTTCAAACAAGAAGGTCGTGTGATTCTTGCACGGTACTCTACCTTGTCCAAAAATGCAGATGTCGTCCTCTTTTGCCTGGTCGCAGAAGGTTTGTTTGGTGAAGGTTTCTGCACCATCATGGATCACTAGTGGAGGGCGCGCACCCTCGCGCGCGAGAGCAAAGGATTCTAATCTATTTAATGGTGGGGACAATATCACGTAGCAACATCATAACGATCTGTAATATATGAGAGCTGTAATGCAGCAAGACGTTATAGTTTTCACAGTTGCAAGTAAAATGCAGCAAGCATAGGTACATATACATAATATTACGTCTAATTTGTTATGAGAGAAAAATACTATAGAGCTGATAAGCCAGCTGCTAAGTTCAAGCGAACAGGGCCATAACTGATATTAAGGTCAAACACATACATGACAACAAAAGCTGGCATTGCATGAACACCGTGTGATGTACAATAGTTGGTGCAGTGATGGTTGCCAAGTTTGCTGCATGGCAAAATTCCGTGGCTATACAAAAGCATCGTGGAGCGTTGGGTGGTAAGACTATACAATATTAGTAGGAAGTGGACTGTGGGCTCTGCCAGATTTGGACGTTATTGCGTTAACGATCAGTAGAGCTTCCAGAGCTATACAAAAGCGTCGCAAAGTGCTGGTAGAAATATTATACAAGGTTAGTAGCAAGGGGGTCGTGGCTTCCGTTGAACCTGGACATAGATGCAGGAATCATCATTAGAACTTCAAGCTGCGATCGGACTCCCAGCCATGTTCATCTTTGTCCGAGATGTCCACCGACGAATCTGTGCTAGTATCTGGGCAGAGAAAAACATGTTTTGTGACTTTGGGTTTAAGGATGCTTCATTTGTAGGAATGCAAGGAAACGGGAAGAAGGAATATCTGCATATATTGCAAGCACCGTGAATATGTGAAATTAAGCGATCTGTGTCAAAACTTCAGATTCAGATATGAATCTGTTAACCTTGGTGAGGCAGCAGGTTCCCAAGCTTGTACAACAACCAGTTTAACATGATTCTGGAGCATAATTATTTCAAAGAATAGTTGGCCAGCAACCCAAATGCGGAATGCAGGCTAATCATCCCCCTTTGAAGTATACGTATATTAAGTGTCTTACTGGTAGCAGTACAAATCTAACTTTGGACATTGTACCAAGGTAGATGGCTAAAAAAAATGGAGATCTCCAATTTTGTAAAGTGGGAATGTAGCAGATAATTTGGATATTATAGAGGAGACTTTAAAGATAGTACAGTGACTTCAGTCTTATTAGAACAAGGAGGTTGCTCTTGTTTTTTTTTTCGAAAGTGTATAATCTGAAGCACAAAAACAGTGATATAAACCGGAAATGTGGCTGTGTAAGATATATCTATGTCTAAATCAGGTACTTAAGAATTCCAACTCTTAGGAAACCAGATAGAACATTGAATAAACATATTTTTTAATGCTTTAGGCTTATAGAAAGAATGGCTGTTACTACAAAGTATCACTTGTTGAGGTGAAATCTGATTGGTCTAATACAGGTAGAGCACCAAACTTTAGGGCAATTAATATAGTAGGAAACATGAGCATGTCATTATATGAAAATACAGAGAGTAGCCTAAAAATTCACCGTAGGAAGACATGATCGCAGGGATTAGTTTAGCAAGAGTTTAGTAAGGAATAGTTTGTACAATAGGAAGGGATATAGCCTAGGAAAGGCAATTGTATCATAGTTTTGCATAACAGTGATCTATCCAAATCAACCGCTGAGTCCGCAAAAGATGGCGTAGAGCAAGCAACTACATTTTTTGTTTGTTGGTTGAAAACATATTCATTACTCTGGAGTAAGAGGCCAAAAAAGTAAATAATGATCCACTATCTCTGTTTTTTTTATTTCGCTTTGCTAAACAATTTCTCATATCAGAAACTGCTAACAGTATAGTAGTGTCGGGTTCATAAACCCGGGTCCCTCGGGGACCGGCTTCTACGCCAAGGCTCGACCCGAGAGTCAAAAAAAAAACAACAGGACAAAGGGGCGGTCTAGCAACTGACCGGAAGGCCTGGCCCAAGAAGAGCAACGCCCGCTCGTCAGCTACTTCGGCCCACCTATCCGACCGGAGAGCTCGATTCGGGCTCCAGCCGCCTCCGGACGGCCTCTCCGATCGAAAGGCCTACCTCGAGCCCTACTTCCGGCTCCGACCCCACGTCTCTCCGACCGGGGTATGTAAGAACCCTGCTCGCCGCTCTTCTCCGACTGGCGCAACCGAAGCCGACTGGGGCCATCCGACCCGGGACGCCCGCTCGGAAGGGACCAGGGACGAACGGAGAAGGCAGCACGCGAGTCAAACCATGGTACTGGGACCATACCCTGTACACCTACGGAAAAAGTGCTCCACAACCACCTGACACAAACAGTATTGTAGGCGCCGACATTTATCCCTACAGTATTGCAGGAGCCATTGGACTCCCGTACGGTAAAAAGCCCCGCACATGCCTCTGGGCATCAATAGTGTTGTAGGCGCTGGAATTCACCATGCCCGGTAAACGTGGTGAGGCTCTTCACGTGCCTCTGGGCAAGCAGTATTTTGCAGGTACCGACATCACCCCTTCCTGAAGAAGACAACACAACCTCCCACGTGCACCTGACATTCTACAGTGATATCAGCAGTGTTGTGGACGCCTACCATTATCCAATCCTCATCGGCGTGGGCAACAAGGCTTAAAAGCATCCGTACCCTCTCCCTCTCACCTGTAAAGCCACCCCCTTCATCTATAAAAGGGGATGCACTCCCTCCAACAGGAGGACCGATTCATTGAAGCTCAGTTCCTTTAGATTCATTAGTCCAATAGCTCACAACCACAAAACCGCCAGGTTCGAACCTCAAGCACACGTTTGAACACTTAGCTCATAGCAGAGTTCCCGTCGCTCTCGGCCCTTCGGACCGGAGCCGATCAGGCCTCTGGTACCCTCCATCTTTCTCCTTCTCATTTGTAACCCCACTGCACACTTCGAGCACCTGGACTCAGGAATAAAGTCACCAACCGATCCAAACTGGACGTAGGACACGTTGCCTGAACCAGTATAAATCCTGTGTCATCGAGTGTTAGGTCACCTCCGATCACAACGTACAACAAAACTATAAATATTCACTAGTTGGCCACTTTCTGTACCGACAAGTAGGATTGAGTATATCAATCCTCATAATCATGGGAACAGGCGCTCATAGGGCACTAACCTAGAACATGCAACGAACCCATTGACATCGTAATGATAAAAACCAGGGGAATCCGATGAGAAAAAAAAAGAGAAAATCAATAGGAAAAAGTATATGTTAATGATGGGTTCGTGTCATTCTTAAGGTTTTACTGGGTTCGTACTTGTTTACTTTATGGTCATCACCTAAATGAACTGTATAGATGACGTACCTCGTGGCCGGGAGGTTGCCTCGTCGTCGTAACCTGTTGACCAAAAGAACTATGTTAGTATGTATTATGCTGTTGTTCGCCCTTTTGTTGGTTTGAAATAGCGTTTCCTTACCTGCGTAGGCGTAGTATTGCTCGCGGACTTCCTCTCGGTGCGCGGTACCCAGATCTGATGATCCTGTTAATGTTTGGAGAAAAATTGTTAGAAGTATTTTTTTCCTCTTCCTAGCAGTGCTGTAACTTTAAAAATGTTTACCTCGGCGTTGAGATGCTCTTTCTTCTGGCGGGGACATTCTCCCAAGCATTTCTTCTGTGTATGTTTCGTACCATAGCGGCAAAATGTTTAGGAGATCACCATGCTGAGTTGTTTTCTTGGCACCTATGTGTGCTATGCTGGGGACAAGCATATCTTGTCCATAGACGGAGACCCAGTACATTAATGTTGCGGCTGTAAATGTTATGTTTCGGATGGTGCAAATTCCCTTCAAGAGATGGTGTATTGCTAGTTCACAGCATAGATGTGGGGGCAGTCCAGAGATCTCAATGCTGAGGCGTTCACTGGGAGACAGGATAGTTGATCCGGTAAGTATGATCGTTGATGGGATCGGAGCTGACCTGAGTGTGCAGAGGCACCGTTGTGGAACCGTAGCCTGGGGTCCATGGCATGAGTGTCAGTGTGTAGATGGAAACATTAGCGAAGCCTCTGACAAGCATGCGGGCACTTGCATCCGATGAGTGTGCTCGTATGAAGTAGTCAACACCATACTTTGATATATGTTGTACGTCGATGTCCACCTGGAATTATTGTTGGATTGCTGGCATCTCTTATGCTTTGATGGCCTACTGCATCTGTGGCTGGCAATGGAACTTTTGCTATTACTGCATTGCTGAAGAAATTTGGGTTGGCGTCGTGGAGGTCTGATTCGTTGATTATTGTCAGATTTGGGTAGCGGTAGTTGGCCATCTCCTTGAGCGTGTCCTGTATTTTTTTTCATTTGCATAAAAGGATTAGTATTTGTTGCAAGTAAGGCGATGCATAAATATGATCACGCTAACATTCAGGAATTTGTTGCTACTACGGATTCGGGAAAGGAATCATTCATGGCTTGGATCTAAACGCTCAGTACTTTTATTTGTGCAAAAGCAATTCTGTCTGTAGCAACCCGTTTTCTTGGTTGAAATTGGCTGGAAAACACTGTTCTGGCTGAATTGTTATGAGAAAAAACACTGTTCCGACTAAAAAAAGAAGCCAAATAAGCCGGATTATAAGGTAAGCCGAACGGGGCCACCCGATTAGTAGTTGTAAAATAGGAGCTGCGTTGATGCTTTGGGTTTCAGATTGGAGGCTGTCAGTATTATCAGTGGGAGGATGAAAGGAGGACATTGAAGTGCAGACACTTATAGCCCCTGCTCTACTACAGGCAGTTCCCCTGTAGGCAGTGGCACCACCTGGTGGTTTTCCTACTGCAGCTCCTCTGGCCATCATCTAGGAAGGTTCCCAGACTGCTGGAGTTGCACAAGTGAAGAATAGGATTGACAATAGGGTTCTACAGCAGCTTAGGTGGATTGAGAAGATGATCTATGTTTGCATATTTCTTGCTTTGTATGCTATTTTGAAGAAGTAGATGTTTATGTGTGCGTGAGTAGTCATGGATGAATGGATGTATGGATGGATGGATGGATGGATGGATGGATGGATGAATGTTGAATGATGAATATGAAGTGTTCATTTGTTAAGAATGCAACAACATATGAGAACAAGATAACAACAATTAGAGTACTGCAATAGTAACATAAACATTCATCACATAACAGCAGCTACCTTACTATTTTTCATCACAAAGGTTTTATAGCACCAACATTCATCACATAGTAGCTAAGTTATTGGTTTTCATCTACAGCTAAGTACTGTCATGCCATCACAGAACATTCATCACAGAGCAAAAGAACCACATCACCAAAAGAACATTGAGCAGGCACCTTTCACTGTAGCTGGAGCTTCTTCTTACTTCTGGTATTTGAAGCAGGGTTGGCTGGGCTGGATGGGCTGGCTGCTGCAACTTGGAGCTTCTTTGGCGTAAGCTTCTTCTTGATCCCTATCTTTCTCCGTAGTGAAGCCTGGGGTAGCACAGTTTCCAGTGGCTCTGTCTCTATTGTAATGGAGTCTTCATAGGGGCCAGATGACAGTTTGGATTAGAACAGGGTCATTGGAATCAGTTCCAGACTTTGTGGCAAAAAGGCAGAGTGCGCTTTAGCATTAGCAGAGTGCACTTTAGCATTAGCAATCATAATTGAAGAGCTGGTAAACATACATGTTGGACACATTGTTTGAACCTGAGCTTGAAGTAGTAGTGGTAGCTACCCCTTGCTCTTCTTGGCACCAGAAGAAGAAGATTTCCTCTTCCTTTTCTTGTGTGTAGCATTGACCACTGTCTCATTATGTGGGAACACCATCTGGGATGGAGTAACAACCACAATGCTAGCCTCTGTGTTATAGCTTGCTTTTTTTAGCCTTTTCTTTGGAATACCACTGCATAGAAAAAGTTACATTAGTTAACTAAGTTATTGAAGCTGTATATATATCTGCAAAGTAATTTAGTTACATAGTTTACCTTTCAGCCTCCATTGCAGCTATATCTTCTGGATTCTTATTCTTACAAGTGTACCAGTGATGTCCTAACTCATGGCAGATGGGGCACTCATATTTCTTTGTCCTCTTCTTGATGCTGCCTCCCTCAAGTGATCCCCTGCCAAACTCTACAGGAACATGTTTTGTTAGATAGGCTGACCATAAACCTGAAGCCACTACCTCCCTTAGCATATAGTTCTGCCACACCATCAGGGGAGGCTGTGATCACTTTAATGTCCAGGATGTAACTGTCTTCCCTTAGCTTCTGTAGGATGTGAGGCAGAATCTTTTCCTCCAACTTCTTGGCTACCTTCTTCCTATGGTTCCATTTGATCAAAATCTTCTATCTTATAATGTCCAGCAAGTCATCCAGGTGTTTTACCTTCTCAGGCTTGATCCAATTATTGAATGACTCAGCCAAATTATTAGTCACATAATCAACCTTTGACAATATCCTGTACTGGCTCCTAGTCCAAAGTTTCTTGTGAGTTTCTTGTAAATACTTCATTGTCTCAGGTTTGGCTGCAACCATTGCTTGATAGTGCTTCTCAGACATGTAAGGGCTCCATGAATATGAAGAAGACCACAAGTGATCATCAAATACCTTCCCACTGAACCTCTTCTTGAAAATTTTGTACTAAGTGATACATACACTCTCTATGTTCAGCATTTGGAAAAACTTCACTAACCCCACTCATGACTGCCTGGCCACAATCTGTGCAGAATGTCAAGCCCTCTGGGGTGCCTATTGCTTCCTTCAACCTCTCCATGAACCACACCCAATTCTCATTGGTTTCTGAATCAATTACACCAACAGCTACTGGATACATCCAGTTGTGCCCATCTACTGCATAAGCAATTCACAACTGTCCCCTAAACCTTCCTGTTAAAAATGTGTTATCTACTACAAGATGTGGTCTACAGCGTCAAAGAAATCCATCAACACATGGTTCAGTGCAAAGAATAGCCTATTGAACCTGATCTTAGTGTTGATTGTGTGATTATCACTGACAAGAAATGATCCAAGACTTGATTCTTCTAACTAGGCCTTAAGCCTATACAGGTTATCAAAACTTTGGCTCCAAGGCCCATAAATCCTATCAATGGTAAGATTTTTACCTTTATACACTCTCTTGTAGGGCACCACAAATTTTGTGTGCATCCTTCAACCTCCTTTACAGTTCTGTTGCACCTAGAGTTCCATCTTCCTTCAGGCAATCAATCACCTAACTGCACACCCAGAACTGTGTTACCCATACACAGATTCCTTGCCTCCTAGTGCTCTGACACTCATGAGGGTAGGGGTTCCTTTTCACCTGCAAAACAGTCAAGTAATGCACTTATTACAAGCCACACAATGCAAGAAAAACAGGGAGCAGTCAGTGAAAACAATGTACTAACACATTACCTTAATAGTGTGCCCATCCCTTAGAGTTGAGGCATAAAGTCTCCACCTGTAGCCCTCACTCTGCTGTCAGCAGTTCACCCTATACCTCCTTGTATCACTCTTCTTAATGTCATAGTTGAACTCATGTTTAACAGCATGAGTAGCTAAAGCAATCTTAAAAGCATCCATGTCTAAATACACTGTTCCTACTGACATAGAAGGGTCCTTCTTGTCATAATCAACATCAGGCATATGTTCAGGCTCTCTATCTTTAACCATATCATCTATGTCTTCTACTTCATCAAGAGAGGATTTAGGATTCATCAACACCAGAACTCTCACCTTCTCATTCTTTACTCCCACCTTGGCTCTGAGGATTGGGAGGAGGTGGGGGTATTGGGGACCAAGGTCAATATACAACCCTTCCTCATCAACACCTACATGCTCATTCATTGGGTTTGGGTTAGCCAGGAATTCATGTTCAGCAGATTGAGTGTGTGTGGCATGGCTTGGTTCTGCTAAGCTTTGACAAACAATTGAAGGGGTGAATGGGGGTTCAATAGAGTTCACAGTGCTACCAGAATCCCAATCAAGAATCACAGAGGCTCACTACTTGGGCTATGATATGCAACAGTCAACAAGCAGCATTTGAAAGCCTTATATTTTGCAAATATTTCAACCAAATCTTGGCCAGTGCAGACTTGGATGTTCACTTTACTATCCATGCAGAAATAAAACAATTTCACTATGTCACCGTAGTTATGAGGATACTTGTCGACAACTTCAGCAACCAGGTATGTGAAGTTAGTGCGGTCAGCATCCACGACTTTGTTCAACGAAAACCACCGCGCACGAGAACTGGGAGCAACAATCCGGATTTCTAAGTTGTAGCTACTTTCTGCGTCCATGCTACATATGAACAAGGAGCACGCAATCAACACTACAAACAAGGGGCACAAATGCAGGGCACTAAATACTAATCAATAGTACAAACACGGGGCACCACCAAACCAAGGGGGGAAGCAGTGAACTCACTCGTCCGGAAGCCAATCCGATCGCTCACCACGTCCTTGTTCCCCGCCATGCCATGACTATCCTCTGGATCCACGGTCGAATCCACGCTCCACTACCCCCATGCGCCGCCACAAGCATGGGAGATTTGTCGTCTTCTCTCCCAGCCGCCGCTACAGCCTCTGCCGCTGGATCCGTCGCCGCTAGGGTTTTTCCACCGCTAGGGTTAGGGAACTGAGGGAGTCAAGCAAGAAGAGAGAGTGAGAGACTGAGGGAGATATCGGTCAATATCGGTCAACACAGCCTTCACATATGCCCGTGATTGAAAGGGCAACATGGATATTTTTTCTGCCCGGTCCCACATGTAAGAGCTGCCAAACGGTCAAAACCAAATAGAATGGAGACAGAATGACGTGTTGGACAAAAGAGTTTAGCGTCATAACACCAGGGTCCGTGTAAACTTTTTGATGAATAGAACATCTTTTATAATGACACACAGGGAAAAGTCTCTTGTTTCTGGGGAGAAGGCAGAGGGAGGCGATTATGAATGAAGGTAGAAGCGAGGCAAAAACGATTATTACCGAAGGAATCAGCGAGGAGTTAAACAGTAAAGCCAGAATCCGATTTGCCTAGAATCATGCGGGGACGACAACTGGAGCCGTCGGTGGTCCAGATTCAACGAACGAAAACTTTTTGGGAGATGTGGACACAGTTTCCCGGTTAGAACCCCCAAGATCTGTAGAGTTAAAAAAAACTTCCACTACGATATTACTCTGTTCTGCTATAATTTCACTTATAACTAATGGAGAGGTATATAATATAAGTAGGGTGAATCTTTCTTTATAATAGGAAAAAGCTAGAAATGCTTAAAAAACGAAAAAAAGCTAGAAAAGTTAGTACTGCATAGTTTCGACCATTCTTAGACAATGTGGTGTGTTACCAGGGTCAATTGAAGCTTTTCGACCATAGATTTACTTCGCTCTCAATCCCCAAAAATATATTCTTTCTTTTTGAGAATTCAAACATTATCGAATAAATACTATTAAATCAATCATGAACAATTTTTACGGTAAAAATCTATTATAAGATATAAATGTTGATACTGTTTTTTATTAATTAAGTCAACTTTAAAGAACTTTGACTTGGTTCAAAATTAGAAGTGTAATGAGAGTACTCCATCCGTCCTAAAATAAATACACATCTTGCTTCCTGAGAAATCAAGCTTTTAAAAATTTGCACAAATCTGTATAAAAATATACTAATACCTATAATGTATAATAAGTATCATTGGATTGAATACGGAGCATATTGTTTTTAAAAAAACTTTATATAGCTTGTGAGTCGTACCTTCGCCGGTGCTACCGTGGTAGCCTGCACCCGTAGGCTTGGTCCATAGAAGCATCCGAGGGAGGAGAGTTTTCCAGCAGGAAGTAGCCATGACAAGTGGGGTCGAACAGTTCATGGTCCGCACGTCAGTGAATCCCGAGGTGCAGGTTGTGAGTCCTTTTCCAACGCCCCACTTCGGGAAAAAGCTCGCCTTTACTGCTGCCGCTTGGCGGCTTGGACCGGGAAATAAGGCCATATTTACCGAGTGTCACGTCGAATCTTATGGTATATGCATGAAGTACTAAATGTAGATAAAAAAAACTAATTGTATAGTTGGATGAGAAATCGCGAGACGAAAGTTTCGAACCTAATTAATCCATAATTTTGCCAAGTAAACGCGCCCTAAATACGCTCCGTTAAAAAAAGCTTCTCCCAGCCAGTCGGCGCGGCGCACGTGGGTCCAGGCAGTCAAAGGGCCCACGAGAAAGCGGCACGGACGGCGGAACCGCGCCAGGATGGAAGGACCGGACGAAGGCAGGCTGTAGCTGGTGGCTGGTGCGGCTGGCGGCTGTTGCTGCCTTGCGGGTGGGTTTCGGCGTGCCGCCCGCTGCGTTTCGAGCTGTGATGGCGGAAAAAGGAGGGGCAGCGCAAATTGGCCGGTGCGGTTGTTGTGGTGCCCACATACGTACATCCGAGTGATTGGATAAACTGGATTGGACTTTGGTTATCTGGATGAGAGGGAGAGTGGCGCTTTGCCGCACTGCCGCTCGCATCCTTGGTGTGGTTCGTCATCTTTGACGGCTCCAACAGGACCCCAGGGCCCGTGGCGGCTCGTCATCTTTTATTCCCACGCGGCCACTCCCCGTCGTGTACTACTCGAGTGCGACACCAAACGCACACTGGCAGCATATGCGTACACGTACGTATCGCTGCAGTTCGCTTGTACTGAATCTATCGCTGCAGTTCGCTTGTACTGAATCCATCCCAAATTTAATTGTAAGACGTTTGACTTTTTTAACATCAAGTTTGACCACTCGTCTTATTCAAAATTTTGTATAAATTATCACTTCTTTCGTCGTGGTTTGGTTTATTAATAAAAAATTTTTAAAATAACTTAAATTTGACTATATTTGCATAAATTTTTTAAATAAGACGAGTGATCAAACTTGGAGTCAAAAAAGTCAAACGTCTTACAATTTGAGATGGAGGGAGTACCGTTTATCAATAATGAAAATATTTTTTTTCACAATAAATCAACATCAGCCGGCTTATCAACGGCAGAAACCTTCAGCAAAACAGCCACAGAAATCATTATTTTCAAAAGGAAAAAAACCAGGAGCATTACGTTATTTACAGCGGCACGGCACATGACATCAGACCTCTATTCAGGGGAAGTACCTGACCGCCAATACCAATGCGAAAGAGTCGTTACGTTATCTAGTGTCCTCATCAGCCATGTACACGCGCCATTTGATAGAGAACAAATGCTACTGAAATGGCACATGATGCAGGAGCGGATTCAGTATCCGAATCAATACGAGGATCTTCGTTCTTCATGACGCAGCACTGCAGCAGCCAGCAGCAATGGTGGTTGGCACTCGCAGCAATGCGAATCGGTCCTCTTATTTCTGATATCAAGCATTTGAATTTGGCCAGAGTGTAGTTCCTCAGGATGAAGAGGAGCCCTTGTCAGCTACAGGCTGGAAGAGCGCCCCTCCCGCCCCATAGTAATCCGATAACCAGCCAGATATGATCTTCAGCTCTGATTCTCTCAGAGCCACCAGCCAATCTGGGTCATCTGGAGTGGCGGGGCGCAGATCGATATGATGTGCTCCTGCGTGCGAGCCAAACTCAAACTTTTAAAAAAAAAATTAACTACAACTATTTCGGTACGGCTCAAGCTCAACATTTGCCTCACAAAAAACATGGCCGGTTATGGCATATACTCCCTCAATAAAAAACAATTTTAAATCTAACTAAACCTATAAAAAGTACAAATATTTATGATACCGAATAATTATCATTACATTAATTATGGAGTACATTTTCATAGTAAACATATTAGGATACTTAAGAAAACTTGACTTGTTCCAAACCTATGATTGCATTCTTTTAGGACAGAAGAAATAAATATTTACACCATATAAAATTCAAGCGTAACAAAATGTAGTATATTGAAGGATACACTAGTTTACTCTACGAAGGGCGGGCCTGGTGCAAGCGGTAGAGTCTTACCGCCTATGACCGGAAGGTCCCGGGTTCGAGTCACGGTCTCCTCGCATTGCACAGGCGAGGGTAAGGCTTGCCATTGACACCCTTCCCCAGACCCCGCACAGAGCGGGAGTTCTCTGCACTGGGTACGCCCTTTTTACACTAGTTTACTCTACAATCAATTTACTCTTTATTTTCATGATAAAAAGGGTGGAGTTGAGCACCCAAGAGTACTCATTATCTATTCAGACTTAGTCTTTATGTTTTTCTATGCACTACCTACTAAGTTCTAAAATTATACTAGGAAAAACTATCAGATTGCATAAGTATGGACTTAAGGTAGACATAATGGGGACTGAAAATGGACACTATCGGGATTGCACAAACAAGTACTACGGTATAATGGAGACAGCACAGTACCTAATGGAGCCACAATAGCAATGACACTCTCAGATATATTCTTCAGGACACTGCATTGTTCATATGGAAGCAAAATCAAGTCAAGGCAATGAAATGGCTGAGATCAGATAAATTAGAAGACAAAAAGTGATGTTTGTTCACCCTCCACCACTCCATGGGTCAAGAAGTCCATTGAAGAAAATGATGTTACTACCAAACTTTTCCAGGACCTTAGTGATATTCTGGAAGGAAAAAAATAATCAATTAGACAAAGTCACTCAACTCTCCAACAAATTATGTTCAGCCAAAATAATAAAATAACTCAGCAGGCATTTGCACAGCAGAACCAGGGTAGCAAAATTATAGCAATATCATAGCATGTCTGTAAGGTTCATGTGTACAGCTCAACTCAAAAGCCACAGGAGGTGAATTAAATAAGGTAAAAAGAGGTAGTGTGTATTGTATGCTAAATCAGGCACTTAAACTAAATATTCCAGTGTTTCAAGGAACCAAAGGTGTATCCTGGCCAAGACAAAGAACATCATAGTAAGGGACTAAAATATGTACGCTGAAGATATTATAGTATTTGTCCCAGTCTAGATTTTGATGTCTTGGGCAATAGGGTAAACATCACTAACATGTTATCATCTAAACAAGATTCATATATATATTTTTCATTCGAAAAAGACCTGTTATTAAAGAAACTAGATGGGAAGGTGATCAAAAGGATCCATTTGCTCGACGATAATATTGCAATTACTGAACACGACAATAGCTTACATGCCCACCAAACTCTGTTGTGATCCACCGAGGCCTTGGCCTGACACCATAGCTTTTGATGCAATCCTCAGCATAGGAAGGATAGTCAAATTTATACGGTGGATACATGCTCCTGCCTTCACTGTAAGACATTGGCATTACCATCTCGGTACAAGCCTGTGTTAACCAAGAATGAACCATAAGCCACACAATATAGTAGCTCACCCTATCAAAGAAAACCAATTAATAGAAGCATATATAACAACTGTCGTTTCAGGACCTGCCAATCCCATCCACCCATTCCATGGGGATCATCAGTTAGATCAAAGCAGCCAACAGTGCCAGTATAATTGTAGTATACATTTACTCCTGCATATATTCGTTCCAGAGTACTAGTACCCTCAGGTTGACTGTCAATATTTATGCATACCTGAAACAGAGAAAGTGTAATCTAGTAAGTAGTGACAGAATTAACAAAATACAACATGATAATTACAGAGTGTAAGCGGCAGCTCACAGCAAGAACAGGGTTATCATGATTCATATGTTAACTTGTTGTGATTATTGGCCTATTGGGACAAAATGCTATAAACAGTGCTAGCTTGTTTTGAACAGAAGCATATGCAGACATGTGCAATACAATATATGACAATTGATGTTTAAGAACTAACTTCTTTAATAGGATTGGCTGGCAAAGGCATGAGAAATTCTGATGGAATTGGGTAATCCACCATGGCCAGATAACTGTAGGCTGAGCTCAACCAATCTGAAAGGTCTCCACTTGTTTTCAGGGTCCTGACAAAATTTTGTACTTAAACTATTATTAACAAGAGCTCAGTGTAAAAAACAAAAGTGAATAGTTTAGGGAGATGACTCACTGGCAAAGGTGGAACGTTTTGCTTAGTTTCAGAAGACCATCTTGCTCGTTTCCTTGGTCATCTAATTCTTTCCAGGAGTCTTTAATTGTAAGAAAGCAGCTTAAACTCTCCCTCTAAACACAAACAAAGCGACAAAAAATAGTGTCAGATTAGTCAAATGGTTGATAAAGAAAAGTAGAAACAACCAAGGATAGTAAAATACACACCCTAAAATCATCCGATACAAGATCATAGAATATAGTAGAAGGAACAATGTCCTCAAACTGCAGGATCGGAGCTGATGATGCGAGAGCCCCAATAGCAATATGGGGATATTTGAGTCTCATCCAAGCAGCTAGCACTGCCCCAATCAATGACATTAGTAGTAGCACATAATTCAAATTTCAATCACAATGAGTGCTAAGCCACTATCATATCAGAATCAGGAAAATAAAATTGAAGTGAAGGGTTGGCATTGAAATAATCGAGTCGAAGACGGCTCTTACTTCCACCGTATGAGCCCCCAAAGAGCACAACGGGGCTGCCCTCTGCAGTTAGGTTCCTCTTGAGGTCAGTGAGCAGCACAGCGAAATCAGCAAGCGCCTGCTCGGCCGTGAGATACGCCAGGGACTTGGAGTCGTTGTACGCCTTGGCTTTGCTACCGAACGGCATGGACTCTCCGTAGTAGCGATGCTGCAGCACACAGGCGAAGGACCACCGCTCGCACCATAAATAATACAGCGTTTCAAACGTAAAGTAAAATCGAAGAAGAGACACGAATACGAGACGAGAGAGGCCGCGGATGAACGATTGCCTCGGCGAAGACGATGAGGGCGGCGAAGCGCGGGGCGGCCTCCCAGACGAGGCCGGAGTTGGCGGCGAACCAGGCGATGTCGCCCTCGTTGCCGCAGTAGAAGAAGATGGGGCCGCCGGGTCCGGCCCACCCACCGCCGCGGCCCACCAGGTACCGCTGCTGGAAGAACGCCGCCGCCTCGTCCTCGTCCCCGACCCCGGGAAAGCTGAAGTGGTCCAGCCGCTGCCGGAAGTATCGCGTCTCGTACTCGTAGTCCCCCACCCCATTAACTCCCGGCCGCGAGCGGGGTTGGGGCCTCGGGAAGCGGGGCGGTGCCAGGGACCACACGGCCGCGGGGAGGAGGCCGACGAGGAGGAGGAAGAGGAATCGGCGGAGCGGATGCATCATCGAGGTGAGGTGCTGGCTGTGCAAAGTGGAGTTCTTCGTCGGAGTGGGGGACCGGTGGAGGCTGCGAGAAACTGGGGGCGCTTCTGACGTGGTGCGTGACGTGTATGCCTCCTGTGGTTTCTGCGCGGGCCCTCGCACGAGGCACGCTCGCTCTCGCCGTCGCCGCGCACGTGAACATGATTTGTGCTTGCATGCACGATGCACGGGCCGTCGTGTTATTTGGGCCCAGCACGGACACGGGTTGCGATATTGCTCATTTGCTCCAATCAGCAATCAGCATAAACTCAAAGTCGCTGACAATACGTTTGGATCCATAATTTTAGGAGCTCACATAAACATATTATTTGACTAATAAAAAATATTTGTATTATGTAGGGTATTATATAGGATCATCTAAATTTAGACAGGAAAGTTAGAAATGGCACAAGTAAGCAATTCAAGTTAGTAGAATTTCACCAGAGGAGGTACGCGGTTTGCACCAACAACAACAGTGCTACCCTGACGGACATTGGAAACCAGGAGCATCTCTCCGACCTTTCTAAATCTTACTCTCTAAATCATCATTTAGAGAGTCATTTGTATAAAAATTATTTTTATATTTTTTATTCTCCAACAGTTTTTCTATATCTCATGCGCACTCTAGAGAGTCATTCTCGTCTTCTATTTCTGGCTAACGAAAAATCTAGAATAAAAAATGGCTATATTTGAATAACCATTTAGATAAGCTGTTAGAATGTAGTTTTTCACCAAAATCTCTATTCCTACCATTTAGAAAGGAAATGGAGAATCTCCCTTTTTTAGAATTATACAGTACAATGTAGATGTCCACAACACGCACGCACACTCACTCCTATGAATACACGTATATAAACCCTACCCCTATGAGCACATTCGAAAAGACTGAGAGATGCTCTAAGCCTATCAAACAATTTTCTATGATTTATGGATTTTTTTTAAAAAAAAGTTAATTTCAAACTAAACAAATGCGTACAAATCATCATTTACCTATAACATACAACAAACACTTTATAAGTCCATATATTTTATCATCTGAAGGAACAGTGTGAATCTATCAAATTAATCTCATATAATTTTTTTTCCTACAAATTTCACAAAGATATGCATGTGTGTTGTTAACTTGTACTACTATTTGTCACGTCATGAAACCTCGGCATGGGGTTCGGGTGATGATGATGTAGCTAGACTAATCATTATTAATAGGCTGCACACTGAGCCTTGGCCCAATGGTTATGTTGGCGTTAATGTGAAACACCTAGGTAGTGTTTGGTTGGATCTTTTGTAACGGTATCCGATTACAACGGCAGTTGATAACGTTAGATTGTGTTTGTTTTAACTCCACAGGAAACACATCACGCCGTAAACCGATACAAGCTAAAAATCTGATACCGTCCAAACCCGAGCGTAATCTGTTCGTCCGGTCCGTCTCCCCCTCGAGGCTTTGGCATCTTCATCCGGTTCGTGCCCAACGTTGGCGCCGCGCCCCCGCCCATCCCCACTACCTCTTCTCTTCACGTCCTAACGTGGCTTCACCCATCCGTGCCCAACACCGACGCCGCGCCACCGCCCTTCCTTTCTGCCTCTTCTCTTCACGTCCTAGCATGACTCCACCCATTCGTGCCCAACGTCGGCGCCGCGCCACCGCCCTTCCTCTCTGCCTTCTCCAATGTAGCTGTTGCTATTATGATTTATCCGACCACTCTAATATGTCACTTCGAAGTCTATTGTTATTCTAACTCTATCAGTTAAAACCGACCACCATTCCTTCTCGGGTTTTCAGAGCAGGCCCTGCTCCGGTTCCCCCAACGCGTGCATGGGATCCGCTCTCTACGCTACGGGTGATCGGCAGATGCTCTCTGGTTTGACTTGTGTGTTTCTACGTGTGCACAAGCTACGCACCTCACACTCCGACCGCAAGTCAAACTAGGGCTGTACAAACCTTTCAGGATGACGTGTCGACTAAACCGGTACAACTAAACAGAACGCCAATACGTTCTAACTTAGTTACACCAACATGATATCCGAGCTTAAACACGTTTTCTACAAAACAAACAAGCTTATATTGATATACAGTTACGTTATTACAAGCTTGCCTGAAAAGGTCCAAGTTTACAATAACCCAACTACATCTTCTTCTACAGCTATAGCCTACACTATTGGCTGGTCGGGGCACGCGGCGTCTGCTGCTCGCTGGGCCTGACATCGTGCTTGGGTCTCGGGGACTCTGGCATTGATCGAGCTGAAGAAGATGGCCCCGCCGATGCCTGGCTGGTCGAGACCGCAGGCTTCGCCGGTTGGCTTGAAGATGACGGCGCTCCCAGCTGACTTGTTGACGACGTTCCTTGTACGGGTGGTGTCGCACCTCCACACAAATTAATATCGCCAATTATTTTCGCCGACAAGTCCAGCTGGGTCACCCGTAGCTCCTCGGCCTTGTCTAGATCTACCTTCTTCGGGTATCCAGTCTCCAGGCGCTTGAGATCGATCAGGGGGAAATAAGCACGTACCATGCTTAGCACATGTGCGCCTGTGTACTCTCCCGCCTCCTTCACGAACTCCTGGAACCATCCCCATGCCCTTTGGCATCTCTCGATCAATCCCAGCTGCGGCGTCCTTGGCACATCTTCTGCTAGCGCTGGATCGATGAGGTTAAGGACCGGCAAAATGCCCTTTGCCACCTCCTGGCACCGGTTTTTCCAGGTGTCACGGTCCTTGATGATCTCTTGGCATTGCGCCTTCTAGCCGTCACGGTCTTTCATCATGGCCTTCAGATGCTTCTTTGCATTGAATTTTATAACTACAAACCGCACACGCTGTTAAGACGCTAGACCACGCCAAACTACGGTAGGCAACAAAAATGAGCAAAGGCGGTTGGACAACTTACCTTTCAGCTTCTCTGTCATCTTGGTCGTATGGTCCCGGAGCTGCGACTGGTCTTGCGCACCAGTTTTCTGTTGTCCTTGTTTAGGCGATCACACTCCCCGACCACGCGACTGTTCTCCTCTCAGAGACGGATCACTTCAGCTTCTAAGCCTGCACTACAACTGTTACTACCAACAACGCAACATCACTTGTCAGTAGTCGGTATGATAAAATAGCTACTTACTTGTTCTGTCGGTGTTTCGGACCGAGGGTCCTCAACCAGCTAGTGAATTTGAACTGCGTGCCCCTAATCCCGGATGGTGATACAAAGAGACATAAGGTTTATACTGGTTCAGGCAATCGGTGCCCTACGTCTAGTCTGAGAGATCGATCTTGTATTCCTTGCACCGAAGTGTTTGTAGTAGAGGGTTACAAGCTGGGTGAGAGAGAGAGCTAGTCCTAGGTCTCTGCGTGGAGCGGTGCGGGCTGCTTGAGACGTTGCTCTCAGGCAGCGGGAAGCATGTGTCTGGATCTACGTGAGTCTATACGAGTGCTCGTCTATCTTTTTTCCCCGTCTAGATGATGAGGACATCGTCAAGATGGAGTCGAGGACGACTCCAATTCGAGAAGGGGAGGATGATGAGGACACATTGCTAAAAATAATGGGATTAAGTTAAAAGGAGGTGCTTTTCTTGCTACAATTTCTGCTACTGCTGAGTTATATGATAATCCTGATGCACCATGTTATACTATGTTTTGTCAACCTTTTATGTCTGGTGCATTGCCTGCTGTCACTAACCTTTTACAGGAGTTCACTGATGATGGGATGGAGTCGAGGACGACTCCAATTCTAGAAGGAGGGGATGATGAGGACATCGCCAAGATGGAGTCGAGGACGACTCCAATTCGAGAAGGGGAGGATGATGAGGACATCGCCATGCTGGACACACTGACGCCATGGTCTTCCCCAAGTTGCAATTCGTTCCCAACTCAGCTGCCACGTCGCCCTCGGATTCAGCAGATACGTCATCCTTTGTTTTCGATCATAACTTTCTCATACGACATCGAAGCGGGCCGTTCTTGGATGCGTTGGAAAGGGACGACGACGCCGTCATTTTGGATCTGGTCCCAGCTCCAGAAGGTCCGTGGATCATTCTGTGTGACCACGGCAAGGTGCTGCGTCACCTATTTGGGCCAACTTGGCCATGTATCGTGTCGGGCCTTAAGCCCAAGTTGGGCGCCCAACCCCTGGCCGTCCCCAACCCTAGGTCGAATCTTAGACTATAAACACAGCCGTCGCCGCTGCTACACAATTGGGTTTTGTTTAGAGTTTAGTTTTCCATCGAGAAACCGAATCGTTCATTGTAGCTGTGGTGACAAATCCTTTTACAAAGTGATCCGGGGCCTCCGTTCTTGATCTCCTCCCTTCGTGTCGATTAGTCCTTTGGACCCGAGTTCTAGAACCCTCTATTGATATTCGCGTCATTCATATTTGCAATATCAAATTGCGTGTTTTACCTTCTTGCTTGTGCTCTTCGATTCGCTTGTAGGAAAAGCCTTCTTAGCGAGGTCAATCAAGTTGTGCTTGGTTGATAACCAATGGAGCAGTGGTGTAACGGTTGCAGGGTTCGAATCGCGTCTGATTTGAAGCTAGATCGCCAACGTCGAGATCTCCACAGATCGAACTTACCGGCTACCTCTCGGAAGATCGGGCCTGTACTCATCACTAGAAGCGACCCCGGCCTCTCCTTTTATAGTTGAAGGGGGGACAGGGGCAATACATGCGTTTACTATGCAGCGTCTTGTAAGCGGAGGTGGCGTGTCTGAGTCCTGTAGCTTGCTACTGTGGTGGCATGGCCAACGGAGTGGTCTTGTCCTTGATGCACTAGAGCAACGCGCTGGTCACACCCGATCTTGTGCGACGTGGGAGCTCCAGCGATAGCTTGGCGCAGGGCATGGTCGACGACGTGCTGGTCGCTGTACGTTCACAGTGTAAAAAGCCGAGGCTCGGTTGGTGCCGAGGCCGAGCCATCGTGGGGGGCTCGGCGGGCGCAAATCCCGAGGGTGCCGAGACCCTGAAGTGGATTACCGAGGCTTGGTGGGAGCAGTCGGTCCTATACACTGATTCCGAGGCTATAGTGACCCAGACCTGACTCCCCATGCCGCGCTGTTCCTGGAGCAGGGATTAGGTGGCCTAGTGTAGTACGGGCGCCAGTCATGGGCGCAGTGCTGAGCATAGTGGCCGGTAACCCCTGCTTAGTCCTGTCTCTGGTCCTATCGGCCGCTCTGCTGCACTGCGTTGACGCGCGGCTGACGTTGCGGGAGTGGTTGGATGCGTGACGTTTTGTTAGAGAAGTCGGTCGAGACGGAGGCGATGAGGTTGTTGCTGAGCCGGCCTCGAGCGAGTCGGAGAATCGGTAACCCGTCCGAGGCCTAGCGAGGCGGGGCCTCGACGAGAGGGCCTCGGTGAGAGGGCCTCGGCAAGGCGGAGAGTTGGCCTTTTGTCCGAGGCCTTTGCATCGCGGACCTCGGGCGAATCGGAGAATCAGCCGAGACCCTATGATCGTCTTTGGGCATTGATATGTGCAAGGTCTAAGCAATCTTTTCGGATCTTGCTTAGGGTACCCCTTTTTATGGTATCCGACAGTAGCCCCGAGCCTCGGGGAGAGTGCGAGCATTCTTCCTGAGGTTTTGTCGAGATTCTGGCTTGCAGCGGCTCTCGTTGGGATTGTGTTTTGTACTCATGGTTCTGGTGGGTGTAGCCCCCGAGGCCCTGGAGGAGTGGATTTACTCCTCCAGGGGCTTTTTCTCTGTTGAGTAAGGAGTTTTATCGCATTTGCCGAGCCCATGAGTACGAGTTTGGGTCGCTGGACCTTGGCTTAGTTGTAGGAATTGCCCCCGAGCCTCTGCACTACGCGAGAGGGTGATTAGTGGGTTTCCTGTCTTTTTTGGTGGCCCTCGCGCATCCTTTTTGCTCGGAAGGAGGGGTGGAATATGTCAGGCTACCCTCGGTGGGTGCGAGCAGTGACATCTCCGGTGAGCTGTTATCGGGTCAGTCTAAGTGGAGGCCCGTGACCCCATTCGATAGGGGTCGGCTAGCGGTCTAGAGACACACTCCAAAAGTACCAGAGGGCTTCTCTAGTGGGTCCCAGGGTTGTTCGATAGGCCCCGGGGGCTTGATGCCTCCCCACGGTGGGATCCCATTCGGAGACCTCCCTGCCGGTCTCGGACATGACTTAGGGCTTCCCAAGCGCTTGCTTGCTTGGGCATTGGCCATGTACGGGCTTGCCCACAGTCATCCCTGACTCTATCTGTCTTGGGGTGGCTATGGAAACCTTTGGGGGGGGCCATCCTTCGAACCCCTGGATCGTAACGGGCTCGATGCCCTTTTTATCGCGTTTTTCCGAGCCTCCGGGTGTGAGCTTGGGTTGCTTGTTTTCGGCAAGGTCGCAGGAAGAGCCCTCGAGCCTATGCACGGAGCGAGAGGGCGGTCAGAAGTTCCCCTGGCTTTTGTGCGACCCTCACGCATCCTTTTTGTTCGGAAGGTGGGGTTGTTTGCCAAGCCCTCGCATGTGAGCCTGGGTCGCTGGGTCTCGGCATGGTCGTAGGAAGAGCCCCCGAGCCTCTACACAGAGCGAGAGGGCAATCAGGAGTTCCCCTGTCTTTTTATGCGACCCTTGCGTATCCTTTTTGTTCGGAAGGAGGGGTTGTTTGCCGAGCCCTCACGTGCGAGCCTAGGTCGCGGGGTCTCGGCAAGGTCGCAGGAAGAGCCCCCGAGCCTCTGCACGGAGCGAGAGGACGATTAGGAGTTCCCCTGGCTTTTTATGCGACCCTCGTGTATCCTTTTCGTTCGGAAGGAGGGGTTGTTTGCTGAGCCCTCGAGTGCGAGCCTGGGTTGCTGGGTCTCGGCAAGGTAGCAGGAAGAGCCCCTGAGCCTCTGCACGGAGCAAGAAGGCGATGAGGAGTTCCCCTGACTTTTGTGCGACCCTCGCGCATCCTTTTCGTTCGGAAGGAGGGGTTGTTTGCCAAGCCCTCGCGTGCGAGCCTGGGTCGCTGGGTCTCGGCAAGGTCGTAGGAAGAGCCCCCGAGCCTCTGCATGGAGGGAGAGGGCGATCAGGAGTTCCCCTGGCTTTTTATATGACCTGAAAGCATCTAGGCCCCTAGTTAGGTTTCGGTGATTAATGAATATACAAGATTACTATGACTAATGTGTGTTTTGCAGAGGCAATTAAGTTAGGTCATGGTAACGAAGATCGATTGGGCAATCAAAGTTGTCATGCCCCCTCAATGGAAATCATTTCGGTTTTTAAAGGATGGACGACAAGGTTAAGGACGACTAGTTCTAAGTGTCGATTGGAGTTGGAGAGACACTTAGAGTAGTTTAGGACTTTGTTTTTCCTTTGGTCATACTATTAAGGGGGGTATGGATGGGTAGCTTGACCTAGTTGAGTCTAGTGAGTTAGGTGTGGTGCACACTTGTCAAAACTAGCTCTAGGTAGCTCCTATGAATGCCTAAGATCCTTTGGAGCAAACTTCATTCACATATGTTCGGAAGTTGGAAGTGAATGGAGGGTCAAACACCGACCGGGAATGGGTCCCCGGTGTCACTTGGGATGACCGCCGCAGAGGTTCGGTCGATTCATTTGATCAACGTATGCATTCGTGTGACCGGACGTTGAGAGAGGTCAAGTGACCGGGGACCTGAAAGGCGGCGTCGGTCGACTCGAGAAGGTTCGAGTGAAGGGAATCTGCGGCCGGACGCGTCCGCCGATTCTGACTGACCACTCGGGGTTCAAAGATCCGGTCGAGTCGAAGAAGGTTCCATAAAGGGTTTTATGCGCATCGAACGCGTCCGGTCGATCTTGGCCGGACCCGCCGCCGTCCGGTCAATACTTTTTTACTGGTTCATGGGTTGAACTGACCGGAGCGTTCGGTCAACACGATCGGAGCGTCCGATCACCCCGCAGAAGCTCATAACGGTTCGTTTTTGAGGCTGCCTTATAAATAGAAGCTCCGCTCGTGTGTGGAGTCGCTTTTGCTCATTTCAACAGCTGAGAAACACGTTTGTGAGTGCCAAGAAGAGCAAGGTCCTAGTGAGGTGATTGAGATTTGAGAATCCAAGAGAGTAGCCTCATTAGTGAATCAAGAGTAGTCAAGTGTGCATCCATCTTCTCATTAGGCTTCGGGTGGTCAAGTGAGAGTTCGTGCTTGTTACTCTTGATGATCGCCATCACCTAGATGGCTTGGTGGTGATTGGGAGCTTGGTGTTCACCCGGCGGAGCTTGTGGGTGACCCAACTCAAGTTGTGAGCGGCTTTGGGTGATTCACCGCGACGGAGTGTCGAAGAATCAACCCGTAGAGAGCACTTGATCCTTGCACGGATCAAGGGGGAGCTACACCCTTGCGCGGGTGCTCCAACGAGGACTAGTGGAGAGTGGTGACTCTCCAATACCTCGGCAAAACATCGCCGCGTTCCTCTCTCCATTTACCTTGAGCATTTACATTAAGTATTTACTTTGAGCAATTCAATACTTGTCTTTACATTCATAGAATTGCCATGCTAGAGTAAGTTTGGAACATAGGTTGCAAGTTTTTTGTGCGTTAATTTGATAGAAACACTTTTCTAGGCACAAGGGGTTAATTGGGCTATCCGTAGGATTAGATTATTGCAATAAATTTTAGAATTTGCCCAATTCACCCCCCCTCTTGGGCATCTTGATCCTTTCAATTGGTATCAGAACCTCATGCTCATGTTTTTAAGCTTAACCGCTTAGAGTAAGATGTCTCACGGGGATGGACCTCCTCCTATCTTCGAGGGGGATGATTTTCCATATTGGAAAATTCGTATGGAGGCATACCTAGAAGCTCTAGACGTTGGAATACTTAGAGCCACCTCTCAAGGGTTCCCAACACCTTAGAATCCCGCACAACTTCAAGGCGATGAAGTAAATTATGAAAAATGGAATGCAAAGGCTCGCAACACCATCTTTCGAGGTCTTTGCAAAGATATGTTCAACCGCGTAAGGAACCACAAAGACGCCCATGCACTATGGTCGGACGTTTGTGCGCTCCATGAGGGAACTAAGAGTGAGCGTGAGGAACGCTATCATCTTGTGATTAAAAAGCTAAATTCATTTGAGATGCTTCCCAAGGAATGTGCTAATGAGATGTATTCACGTTTGAATGTTCTTGTAGAGGAAGTTAATGGGCTTGGACTTACTCAAATATCGCCATCCGATGTTGTGAGAAAGATCTTGAGTGTCATCCCCATTGACAAATATGGCCATATTGTGACCGTGCTACACCAAGGTGATCTTTCCACCGCTACACCGACATAAATCTTGGGAAAGATCAATGCTCATGAGATGTACATGCACATCACCCCACAAGATGGCTCATCCTCTACAAAGAAGAAAGAGAAGGACTTAGCATTCAAAGCTAGCCAAGATAAGGGCAAAGCAAGACTTGAGTATGAGAGCTCAAGTGATAAAGATGATGAAGAAAGCCTTGCTCTCATGGTGAAAAAGACCGCCAAGATGCTAAAAAGGCTAAACAAGAGTGGCATCAAGTTTGACGGCAAGAAGAAGAAGTTCTTCACTAGCTCAAGAAGGAAGCCAATCTCCGAAATGGATTGCTACAATTGTGGCGAACTTGGCCATCTAGCTCATCAATGTACAAAGCCCAAGAAAGACAAGTTCAAGAACAAGAACAAGGGCAAGAAAGATGACTCAAGCAATGAAGATGATGATGAGAAGAAAAAGAACAAGCCATACAAGAAGAGAGATGGCAAAAAGAGGGACTTCTACAAGAAGAAGAAAGGTGGAAAGGCCTACATTGTCGGTGATTGGCTCACAGACATTGATTCATCAAGTGGATCATCCGATGATGATAGTGATGATGAAAAGGTGGCCGCCATTGCTATTGATCTTGCATCTTCACCGTCATCATTGCCATCATCCTCTACACACCTATGCCTTATGGCCAATGGTGAACGCAAGGTAACTAAGAGTAATGATAGTAGTGATGATGAACACGCTAGTGATGATGATAGTGATAGCGATGATGATGACTCACCTACATATGATGATCTTGTCAAAATATTAAGAAAATACACTAAGATCATTAGAAAGAGTAGAGCTACAAATGAAAAGCTTGATGCTAAAAACGATTCACTCTTAGCTAAGTGTGATACATTTGAAAAGGCTAATGATGAGCTTCGAGAAACTAATGATGTTATATCATCCAAACTCAAGAAGCTCAAATCCTCCAAGAAAGAGCTTAAAGATAAACATGATAAACTTGAGTGGGTGCACAATGAACTCATCACTAGCCACAACAAGCTAAAAGATGAATACACTACTCTTAAGATTAATCATGATACTCTTGTTATTGCTCAAGAATTTTTACCAAATGTGCTACATGATGCTACTAACCATGTTGTCAAGATTGATATAGCTACCTCATGTGATAATTTAATTGATGAAAGCATTGAGCATGGATCTAGTAGCAAAGGCAAGCAAGTGGTTGAGTGCAATGACTATGATGAGTATGTCAAGCTCAAGAGTGACAATGAGAAGCTCATGAAAGATCTTGAAGAGATGAAAAGTCACAACACCATTGTGCTAGAAACTCTTGATCATGACAAAGAGTTGATCCTTGAGAATGAGAAGCTAAAAGAAGAAAACAAGAAACTCAAGGAAGAGAAGAACAATGATATTCTCAAGGAAGAGAACAAGAAGCTCAAGATGGAGAAAGAGCATCTCAAGGTGGGATTGAGCAAGTTTGCTAGAGGCAAGTATCTCCAAAGTGAGCTACTCATGAATACCGTCATGAAGATGGATATAAGTGGCATTGGATATATGGCAAGTGTAGAAAAGATGAAGGCCCAAGCTCAACACCAACAATCAAAGCCAAAACCAAAGCCAAAGAGATGTTTTGAGTGTGGACAAGAAGGCCACTTTGCTCATGAGTGTCAAACTCCACCACCACAACCCTTGCCCAAGCATGCTAGACCCTTTGCTTTCAATGCTCACTACATGCTTAGAAAAGATTCTAGTGGAAAGATGAAAGTCATGTTCTTAGGACCCCCCAACAAGAGTAGGCCTAAGAAGATTTGGGTGGCTAAGTCATTTGTTGAGAAGGTGAAGGGCCCTCAACAAGTTTGGATCCCTAAAGCTTGAATCTCTTATGTGTAGGTGAACTACAAGACCGGTGGAAGTCATTGGGTTATTGATAGTGGTTGCACTCAACATATGACCGGTGATCCTCGTATGTTCACCTCACTAGATGAAGAGGTAGATGGACAAGAGAAAATAACATTTGGAGATAATTCAAAGGGCAAGGTTAAAGGATTGGGCAAAGTGGCAATATCAAATGATCATTCCATCTCCAATGTGCTCTATGTTGCTTCATTGAGCTTCAACTTGCTATCCGTTGGGCAATTGTGTGATCTTGGCTTTCAATGCTTATTCACCGAGAAGGAGGTTGGTGTATCCAAGGTAGATGACAATCAAGTGATATTCAATGGATTTAGATACAACAACTTATATCTAGTTGACTTCACCTCCGAAGATGCAAACTTAAAGACTTGCCTTTTCACCAAAACAACACTTGGGTGGCTATGGCATAGAAGACTTGCTCATGTTGGGATGAGCTCACTCAAGAAGCTTATGAAGAATGATTTGGTGAGAGAGTTGAAGGATGTGAAGTTTGAGATGGACAAGCTTTGTAGTGCATGTCAAGCCGGCAAGCAAGTTGCAAACACTCATCCAACCAAAGCTTTCATGTCAACCACAAGAGTGCTAGAACTCCTACACATGAATTTATTTGGACCAACAACATACAAGAGTTTGGGAGGAAATCTCTATTGTCTTGTGATTGTGGATGACTATTCAAGGTATACATGGGTGTTCTTCCTTCATGACAAATCCAAAGTTGCATCTTGCTTCAAAAAGTTTGCCAAGAGAGCTCAAAATGAATTTGAAGTGAAGCTCAAGAAGATAAGAAGTGACAATGGCAAAGAGTTTGACAACACAAACATAGAAGCTTATTGTGATGAAGTTGGAATCAAACATGAAGTCTCCGCAACTTATACTCCTCAACAAAATGGTGTAGTTGAGAGGAAGAACCGGACTTTGATCACTCTTGCAAGGACAATGCTAGATGAGTACAACACCCCCAAAGCTCTATGGGCGGAAGCAATCAACACCGCATGTTATGCATCCAATCGCCTATTCCTTCAAAAGTTCCTTGGCAAGACACCTTATGAGTTGCTAAATGGGAAGAAGCCGGACGTCTCATTCTTTAGGGTGTTTGGTTGCAAATGCTATATCTATAAGAAGCGGCAACACCTAGGGAAGTTTCAAAGACGTTGTGATATAGGTTTTCTTGTTGGTTACTCATTGAAGTCCAAAGCATATAGAGTATTTAATCATGCCACCGGCTTGGTTGAAGAAACATATGATGTGGAATTTGATGAATCTAACGGCTCCCAAGGAGCACATGAGAATCTTGATGATGTAGGTGATGAACCGTTGAGTATGAAGAATATTCCGGTGGGAGACATCAAGCCAAAAGATGATGAAGATGATGTACAAGTCATTAATCAACCTTCTTCATCAAGTGTACCACAAGATGGTGAAAAAGATGAGAGAGTAGAAAATGAAGATACTCATATCTCCCATGAGCAAATGGTGGTACAAGCACAAGATGTTGATGCTCCACAACCTCCTCCTCAAGTGGTCAATAGAAGAAATACACCTCTCCTACAAGATCATCCACAAGATCTCATCATAGGGAGTCCATCAAAGGATGTAATGACTCGATCTCAAAAACTTACTTCATTTATTGCTCATCACTCTTTTGTCTCTTGCTATGAGCCTATCAAGGTAGAAGAAGCTTTTAAAGATCCAGATTAGATCAATGCCATGCATGAAGAGTTGAACAACTTCACTCGCAATGAAGTTTGGACTCTTGAAGAGCGACCAAAAGGTGCAAGAGTCATTGGAACAAAGTGGGTGTTCCGTAACAAGCAAGATGATCAAGGTGTTGTTGTGAGGAACAAGGCAAGACTAGTTGCAAAGGGGTTCTCTCAAGTTCAAGGCTTGGATTTTGGAGAGACCTTTGCACCGGTTGGAAGATTAGAAGCCATTCGTATCCTACTTGCATATGCATCACATCATGAAATGAAACTATATCAAATGGATGTGAAAAGTGCATTTTTAAATGGCTTTATTAATGAACTAGTGTATGTTGATCAACCTCCCGGGTTTGAAGACCCTA
Source organism: Miscanthus lutarioriparius (assembly GCA_904845875.1). Classification (NCBI taxonomy): domain Eukaryota; kingdom Viridiplantae; phylum Streptophyta; class Magnoliopsida; order Poales; family Poaceae; genus Miscanthus; species Miscanthus lutarioriparius. Next base: position 25,918,831 of record CAJGYO010000006.1, on the reverse strand, counting down.
GATATCCTAATCATGTTTATAGGTTGTCCAAGGCACTATATGGACTTAAGCAAGCCCCAAGAGCTTGGTATGAGCGTCTTCAGGACTTTCTCATTGAGAAGGGTTCACCATTGGGAAGGTCGACACCACACTATTCACCAAGAAGCTTGATAGGCACATCTTCATTTGTCAAGTATATGATGATGATATTATCTTTGGATCATCAAATGAAGACTCATGCAAAGAATTTGGTGAATTGATGTCGAAGGAGTTCGAGATGTCCATGATTGGTGAGCTTACATTCTTTCTTGGTTTTCAAGTCAAGCAAATGAAAGAAGGCATTTTCATCTCTCAAGAGAAATACACAAAAGATCTTCTCAAGAGATTCAAGATGGATGAATGTAAACCAATCAAGACACCAATGCCTACCAATGGACATCTCGACTTAGATGAGGGAGGTAATCCGGTTGATCAAACTCTCTACCATTCTATGATTGGTAGCTTGTTATATTTAACCGCATCTAGGCCCGACATAATGTTTAGTGTGTGTATGTGTGCTAGATTTCAAGCTAGTCCTAAGGAAACACATTTAATTGCCGTAAAAATAATCCTTAGGTATCTTAAGTACACACCAAGCATTGGCCTTTGGTATCCTAAAGGAGCTTTATTTGAATTAATTGGCTATTCGATTCGGATTACGCCAGATGCAAAGTTGATAGAAAGAGCACATCCGAAGGGTGCCATTTGCTTGGTAGATTGCTTGTGTCTTGGTCCTCCAAGAAACAAAATAGTGTGGCTTTGTCCACCGCCGAAGCGGAATACATTGCCGCGGGTGCTTGTTGTGCACAAATATTATACATGAAACAAACTTTGCTAGACTATGGAGTAGTTCTAGAGAAGGTACCTCTTTTGTGCGACAATGAAAGTGCGGTAAAACTTACAAATAATCCGGTTCAACACTCTCGCACCAAGCACATAGATATCCACCATCACTTTCTAAGAGATCATGTTGCTAAAAATGATATATCACTAGAAGGTGTAAGATCCGAAGATCAATTAGCGGATATCTTCACTAAACCGCTAGATGAGGCTACTTTCTGTAGATTGCGAAATGAGCTCAATGTACTTGATTTTAGTAACTTCACTAAAAATTGAGCTTGTGTTGTCCCTTGCATTCATTGTAATATACAACATGCTTAATTTGTGGCAGTGCATATAGGGCTTGTCTAACATAGTTAAGATAACCGCCGCAAAGCGTGTGAAGAAGCTTAACCTTAGATCAAACTTGACAAGCAACTAGATTTATTTTCAAGTATTGCATATGCATGAATGTTGTTTTGTCGTTTTGTTCCATTTGCCCTCTTGTTGCCTATTTTCTTAAAAACAATTATAGCCTAAGGCAAAATATTTTGAAAAAATATGAGGGTTTGAGAGAGGTCACTCACATCAGTCCCAATTGGTGTTTATTTGGATCTTATTCATGTTGGGACCTGATTGGGAACAGGCAGTGCGAAGGAAGTTTGAAGTTTTGCTGGTAAAAGTGCACCGGACGCTGCTGTCCAGCGTCCGGTCAGTTCACAGGAGATGAACTGCTGGTGAAGGAGTGACCGGACGCTGCGTCTGTGCGTCCGGTCGGAAGGGGATCCAGCATCCGGTCGATCGAAGGAAGAACAACCTGATCTGACCGGACCCTGCCTACGTCCGGTCATGGACCACCGGACGCGTCCGGTCCCGATTCCAGAGGAATTGGACCTCTCTGGAATCGACCGGACGCTGGGTGGTAGCGTCCGGTCGCTACCACCGGAGCGTCCGGTCAGTGGATCTCGCGCGGCTTCAGGACTCTTTTCTCCGTTTCCTTCTCTGTCGTGTTTGGGACCCTCATTTAACCGCTGCCTTCGTTTTGTTTCCCCGTGACCTAGCCCTAGCCCTTGCCGCCGCCGTCAAGCACGCCACGCCGCCGTAGCCCAGCTCGCAGCCGAGCTCCTTACGCCGGCCACACACACCACCGCGCCTCCCTTGCCCACGCTCGCCCGGCCCTCTCGCCACCAAGCCGCCTAAAGCCGAGCCCGCTGCCAAGCATCACCGCGCGCCTCCAGTCATCCTGCTGATCATCAAGCGCAGTGTGCCCTAGCCCTACCTCCCTCATCTTGGTAAGACCAGATTAATGCTCCAAATTCGATTTGCCTGTGAACCTAGATCAACTGCATTGTTCTGATTCCAAATCGCATTCAGGGTTTTCGACCTAACCCGAGCCGGTTCCGAGGTTCCCCCACGCGACGTCTTTCCTTTCCTGGATCGCTGTTTGTCAGGTAGCTTGCCCGTCGTCTCAATTTCGTACCTACATTGCTCGCTTCCTAGGTTTTCGCATCTATTAGAAATATTGTATTTATTTGTATTTCCATCTATTCTATCATGCAGCGAGTCGGTTCCGTTGTGGTTCTTGTGGCAGTTGGCAGTCAACTGGGAGCCAAGCTCATGAGTAAGGATCGAGGCCAAGCCTCGAGAGTGTCAGTTTGTCTGTTGATCTTCATCAGCGTCAGTTTATCATCTTGTCAGTTCAGATGGCTCGCACCAAAACGTTGGTGGTGGCCTAGGTGATGATGATCAGAGGCCCCCGCCTCGCAAGCCTACAGATCCAAAAGGCAAGGCAACAAAAAAGATTGCATCCAAGAAGTGGAAGTACCCAGATAGAGAGACAGCCAGAGCAGCAGCAGTTGCAGAGGCAGCAGATCGTGCTGAGAGAGGTGATGCCCGCAGTGGACTTGTCATTGTAGATCAGCCGGTTTCACCAGCACTGAGAGCTGCTCTTGAGGAGGTTGAGCATCATCACGGTAGTCCAGTAGGGACTGCCACGTTTGTAGGACGGCGGATTGCCATTGTGGAGGGTAAGTCAGCAGTACAGGAGTCACAGTCATCACAGCAGCCCCCACCAATAGAGCCTTAGCCTGCTCAGGAGACTCAGGAGGATCAGCAGGCCGAGGAGACTGAGCCGGCACCTCAGTTACGCCGCTCTAGTCGTACTAGTGCTACAGTTCCACCGAGGCCAGCTACACAGCGCAGGGGCTCACGCTCACCGCCCAGACCACAGGGTCCGCCTCCAGTGGTACACCTCGACTTGAGGGCCGCCACAGCCAGACAGGTTCGCCAGTTGAGATTTGTTGAGTTCGATGTGTGGTTCCCTCTGAGGAGGGATGAGAGAGCAGCAGAGGGGTTTTACACGCCATTGCAGGAGGATTTCTACAATGCTTATCTCAATAGTGGGGCTATGTTCATATCTCAAAGAGTCTGTAGGATAGAGCCTATTGTGGTAGCAGCCGGAGAGCATATCCGCCCTTACTTGTCATATCTACCGGGGCTTACAGATCTAATTGGCCGGACAGGAGTGTATGTACCATCTTAGGTTCGGCAGTTCTACGCATCGCTCTATGTTGACCCACATCATAACTTCATTTATTTTGCACTCAACGGCAGAGATTACAGAGTGATGAGCCAAAGGGCTAGGGAGATACTGAGGCTACAGAAGCAGCCTGTCAGATTGCATGAGGTGTGTTATGGACAGCAGGAGCCTCCTAGGCGTCCTCATGGAGGGATAGTGCCCCCTACTAATCTTGTGCGCCATTGCTTTAAGGAGCCCTTTGGTGAGGGGTCGAGGAGGAACCCCAGTGACCTAACTCCTATAGCTCGAGTACTAGAGGCTATCATTAGGAGGACACTTCTTCCCCGGTTGGGATACAGAGAGGGTCTGACTCGCCTACAGCTCTGGCTCCTTAATGCACGATGCGCGTGACTGTGTTCGACATTTGGGACCTCCTTCTATCAGAGATGGAGGATACTATAGCTGAGGGTTTCAAGGGTCGTAGGCAGCTCCCTTATGCACATTGGATCACATTCTTGATACTCAAGTCTGTGCAGGTCAGGACCCCAGAGATGGTTGCCGAGTACAAGGGTGCCACTACAGAGTTCCCAGCTTATAACATGGCACAGAGGATCAGGCACAGCACACCACAGGCACCTACTTGGCCCAGTCGCCGTCTAGATGTTCCAGAGTCAGCAGCTCAGCAGGATGAGATTATCAGAGGCATAGCCGCTACTAAGGAGGAGCAGCTTGAGGCACAGCAGGAGGTGAGTGAGTACAGTGACATCTCTGACGACGACTACCAGCCTATTCCTCAGATGCCTCCACGCAGACACGATGCAGAGGCCGGCAGTTCTAGCTCAGCACCACCTGCTCCTCAGACGGACCCTGCTCTTATTGCCATACTTGAGCGGATGTAGCAGGACCAGGCTCGCCAGGCATAGGAGACAGCTACCAACTTTGCACAGTTCTAGGCTCGTTAGGATGAGTTTAGAGGCAGCAGCAGGTACTCCAGCAGCAGCAGCAGCAGATGCACCAGCAGCAGATCCTATTGCAGCAGCAGCTTATGGGCTTCATGCAGCATGTTGTGACTGCACTTGGGGCCCCATAGCCATAGCCTTCGCCCTAGCTTGCTCAGCCTGCTACCACTTCGATGATTCCAGCAGTACAACCCAGTGAGCTCTAGAGTCAGAGACAGCCTCCAGCACAGTTTGCTTCGCCACCAGTTCAGGTGTCCCAGTGGTTGTCCTCACCAATGGTAGCCCCGCAGTTCACTCCACTTCAGATGGGCTTCACACCGGAGGAGTCACCCTCGCTATTTGTGCCTGACATGTCAGTCTCTAGGAGTCTTGGAGCATCTTTCAGTGAGCTGACTGGCATGCCCACACCACCGCATATGCATGCCACCGGTCCTTCAACAGCAGCTCTAGTCGCAGTGACTACTCAGAGGCTTCCTAGCTCAGTCGCATCATCAGATCCTACAGATGTACTAGCAGCTTCACAGGCAGCACCTATCCCAGCTCAGACCCAGACCGCTTCAGCGACACTTCCTACCACAGAGGGTCAGTCAGTTCAGAGCTCAGGGTTAGATGATGATGGCACTCGTTTCTAGCTTGCTCCTCGCACCTCAGCGCCCGGCTCGTCCGCTGCAGCCCCACCATCCGTCCTCTAGGGTTTGGTGTTTGATGCCAAAGGGGGAGAGGGTTCGAGTATGTAGACTCAGGGGAGCGACTTTTAGGGGGAGCTAGTTATATAGTATTAGCTTATTATATACATTTGGAGTTTTATTTGTGTGATACACTATTACTTTTGCATTCGTGTGTTTACTTTCACGCATATTATTCTATCTATGTGATAGTGTTATCTATGTGATTGTGATATATGACATGTGTGCTCTCTACTTTACATTATTTATATGTCATATCACTTTTGTTATGCTCATTTGCCTTTGCTTCCGCGTTTATGCTCTGATGCAAATGAGTTTCGTTTCTCGTACTCATGCTTAATTCACATCCTTTGAGTACATTGTGTTGGCTTAGGTCATGTAAGCTTGACTAACACGTTTGTTCTTATCGACAAAAGCTTATATGAACCAAGCCCGTCAAAAACCTCACTCTTTCACATACTCAAGGTGATATTGTCATCAATCACCAAAAAGGGGGAGATTGAAAGCATCTAGGCCCCTAGTTGGGTTTCGGTGATTAATGACAATACAAGATTACTATGACTAATGTGTGTTTTGCAGAGGTAATTAAGTTAGGTCATGGTAACAAAGATCGATTGGGCAATCAAAGTTGTCATGCCCCCTCAATGGAAATCATTTCGGTTTTTAAAGGATGGACGACAAGGTTAAGGACGACTAGTTCTAAGTGTCGATTGGAGTTGGAGAGACACTTAGAGTAGTTTAGGACTTTGTTTTTCCTTTGGCCATACTATTAAGGGGGGTATGGATGGGTAGCTTGACCTAGTTGAGTCTAGTGAGTTAGGTGTGGTGCACACTTGTCAAAACTAGCTCTAGGTAGCTCCTATGAATGCCTAAGATCCTTTGGAGCAAACTTCATTCACATATGTTCAGAAGTTGGAAGTGAATGGAGGGTCAAACACTGACCGGACGCTAGCCCCGGTGTCACCGGATGCTAGCCGTAGGGTCCGGTCAGTTCATTTGATCAACGTCTGCGTTCGGTGTGACCGGACGCTGGAGAGGTCAAGTGATTGGACGCTGAAAGGCAGCATCCGGTTGACTCCAGTAAGGTTCTAGTGAAGGGAATCTGCGACCGGGTGCGTCCGGTCAGTTCTGACCGGACCCTGGGGTTTCAACATCCGGTCGAGTCCAGTAAGGTTCCAGTAAGGGTTTTATGCGACCGGACCCTGCCAGCGTCCGGTCAATACATTTTTACTGGTTCGCGGGTTGAACTGACCGAAGCATCCGGTCAACACGACCGGAGCATCCGATCACCGCGCAGAAGCTCATAACAGTTCGTTTTTTAGGTTGTCTTATAAATAGAAGCTCCACTCGTGTGTGGAGTGTCTTTTGCTCATTCCAACAGCTGAGAAATACGTTTGTGAGTGCCAAGAAGAGCAAGGTCCTAGTGAGGTGATTGAGATTTGAGAATCCAAGAGAGTAGCCTCATTAGTGAATCAAGAGTAGTCAAGTGTGCATTCATCTTCTCATTAGGCTTCGCGTGGTCTAGTGAGAGTTTGTGCTTGTTACTCTTGGTGATCGCCATCATCTAGATGGCTTGGTGGTGATTGGGAGCTTGGTGTTCACCCGACGGAGCTTGTGGGTGACCCAACTCAAGTTGTGAGCGGCTTTGGGTGATTCGCCGCTACGGAGTGTCGAAGAATCAACCCATAGAGAGCACTTGATCCTTGCGCGGATCAAGGGGGAGCTACACCCTTGCGCAGGTGCTCCAACAAGGACTAGTGGGGAGTGGTGACTCTCCAATACCTCGGCAAAACATCGCCGCGTTCCTCTCTCCATTTACCTTGAGCATTTACATTAAGTATTTACTTTGAGCAATTCAATACTTGTCTTTACATTCATAGAATTGCCATGCTAGAATAAGTTTGGAACATAGGTTGCAAGTCTTTTGTGCGTTAATTTGATAGAAACACTTTTCTAGGCACAAGGGGTTAATTGGGCTATCCGTAGGATTAGATTATTGCAAGAAAATTTAGAATTAGCCCAATTCACCCCCCTCTTGCGCATCTTGATCCTTTCACGACCCTCGCGCATCCTTTTCGTTCGGAAGGAGGGGTGGAATATGTCAGGCTACCCTCGGTGGGCGCGAGCAGTGACACTTCCGACGAGCTGTTATCGGGTAAGTCCGAGTGGAGGCCCATGCCCCATTCGATAGGGGTCGGCTAGTGGTCCAGAGACGCACTCTAAAAAGTACCAAAGGGCTTCTCTAATGGGTCCCAGGGCCGTTCGATTGGCCCCGGAGGCTCGGCGCCTCCCTACGGTGGGATCCCATTTGGAGACCTCCCTGCCAGTATCGGACATGACTTAGGGCATCTCGAGCGATCGCTTGCTCGGGCCTCGGCCATGTACGGGCTCGCCCATAGTTGTCCCTTACTCTATTGTCCTGGGGCGGCTATCGAGACCCTTGGAGGCCCAGCCTTCGAACCCCTGGACCGTAACGGGCTTGGTGCCTAGTTCCTTAGTCTGAAAGGAATCGGGTGGGGGGATATTCCCCTCCCGTCGGCTGACAACGACGGGTGCGCCTTTTGAGGCAGTTTCTCGGGGCCTGCTGTTGCTGTGGTTGGATGCGACGCTGTGTCAGTGGACAAGACATAATTATTCGTGCGATTAATGAGGAAAAGGTGGGCGCATGGGCGGTTAAATCGGATCTGGATTAACAGTGCCGGATTTGAGGGAAATTTCCCCGATTTTGTCGCCCATCCATTTCGTCCCCTTCCTGCATAAATACACAACGAGCCTCGCCCATCCCCCTCTTACCTTGCATGCATTTGCTTTTGCTGCCCTCGAGCCGTTGCTAGGATCAGAGAGCACCGGGGAGAAGAGGGAGGACGACGAGAGAGAGAGAGATTTACCGCTGTAGCAGCATTCTCCACCGTGCAATGGCCGGTGGCCCTGTCATCCTCTCGGTGGATCCTTGGGATCCGTCCGAAGTGTCCGTGGAGATGTTGCAGCCGCTCGTCGACGGTGGCCTTCTCCGCTCGATCACCGACCCCGATAGGCCGGAGTGGATTGCTTTGTCGGGCGAGCCAGAGCCGAGGCCACGTGAAGGGTACGTCGTGAGCTTCGTGTCTTTCCACAAGTGTGGTCTCGGCCTGCCGGCGTACCAATTCATGCAGGCGCTCTCGCATTACTACGGTGTGGAGCTGCACAACTTCAACCCCAACTCCATCGCGCAGGCGGGCATCTTTGTCGCCGTCTGTGAGGGGTACTTCGGCATTGCCCCCCATTGGGAGCTGTGGCTCCATCTCTTCCGGGCAGGGCATACCACCAAGCCGACGGGCACAACAGGTATGAGGAAGATGATGAGGGCCGGTGGCTGCACTCTCCAGGTGCGCCAAGACCGGCAGCAACTTTACATCCCGACCCAGCTCGCATCAACCAATCGCCGCTGGTACACCAGCTGGTTCTACCTCTGCAACAATGACAGCGGACTTCCCCCCTACACCGGGCAGATCGTGGACGACTGTCCAGAGAAGTGGAGGTAAGACGTCCCGAGGGAGGATCAGCCCAAGCTACAGCCACTCCTGGGGGGCCTAGAGAGGCTACGGGACCGCAGCCTTACGGCTGTTGTGGTTGTGGCGGCCTTCCATCACCGAAGGGTGCTGCCGCTGATGGCTCGGCGGCGGCGCCTGTTCGAGATGAGACCGGACGAGCCGCTCAATGGCGTTCGGATGTCCGCCATCGCCCTCTCCGACGAGGAGGTTCTACGTCAGGTGAAAGGGATGGTGGACGGGTGGTCAAAGAGCGGTGATTTGTTCCCATTCCCGATGCGCCCATCGCGGGGGTACATAACTCTGGTGAGTCACGCGTTGCTGCCGCTTCCGAGGCCTTCTTGCTCCTCACCGTTTCTCGTTCCCTTACTTGCGTTTGCCGTTCCAACAGGGGATGAGAGCCGTGCGAGCCTCCCCGTCGCCCGTTCCCGAGGACACAGAGCGGCGGGCGGTGAACCGGGCGCATGCCGAGGCGCAGAAGAAGAAGAAGGATGCGGAGGAGGCAAAGCGCAAGAGGAAGAACCTTAAGCGTGAGCAGCTGGAGAAGCGCCGCCAGCAGCAGAGGCAGGACGGTCTCCCGGTGGAGGAGTCTCCGACGCCGTCGCTGTCGGCGGACTCTTCGGACGAAGATGACGAGAGCAAGGGGGGCGGGGTCCCCTGGACCATCTCCCCGATGTTGGGGGGGGCAACGCCTGGGGCGTCGACGAGCAGCCCGACGTTTCTAGGAGCAGGAGAGGACGCCTCGGTGCCAGCGATCTCCCTCCCCGGGTCCGAGGCCGTCACGCCCGAGGCGCGGCGTTAGGGAAGCGTGACGTTAGCCCAATGGGCTCGACGACAGAGGTGGAGCAGATGATGGTGGGGGCGACGCAACTGCCCCAGTAGAAGATCGAGGGGGCACTGGGGTTCTGCGGAGACCGGCCGGCCCTGGTGGACACGGAGGTTGTGCGTCTGCCGCCGCCACCGCCGTTGCAGAGGAGGGTAGCAGTGCCGAAGCGGTTGCATCCCCGTTCGAGGTGAGCGTCTTTTCGGCGAGAGTTTGTAGTATCTCCCGCTCGCCCCTTGGTCATACGCTGAACTTGGGAGTGTTTTTATTTTCAGCCAAAAGCGTCTGGTGGATGTGCCTGCCTTGGCGCCATGTAAGGCGCTCAAGGTGAGCGCCAGCTCCACTGGTCAATGGGTGGTGGAGGCGCAGACCGCCGTGCAGCATGGTGCGGCGTCGGCCAGGGCCGACCTGGAGGAGCTGGTCACCCAAGGAGAGGCTCCCGAGGCGGCCATGGAGCGGGCGGGCGAGGAGGCGCCCAAGACCTCCGAGGCCGAGGTGGCCGAGGCCAGGGCTCATGAAGTCGAGGTGCCTAGCGCCGGGCCCCCCGGTGAAAGGTCCTTGTTTGGTTTTGGTAATTGAGTGACAACCTAGGTGGACTAATTGTGTTTATGTGAGATACACATGTGATTAGTCCATAGGTACATGTGTATGAGCAACATATGCCATGGAGGTGAAAATGGCTTGGAGATGTTGCAAAGCTCACACATGTGATGATGAAGGAGCTTATTGCACATGAGACATGACATTGAGTCATGTGATCAAGGTGGAGAAGATCAAGACAAGACTTGGCTTGATGGACCGGTTGCAAGCGTGAAGGGCAAGTCAAAGGCTTTGGAGTGATGGACCGCATGGCGGTGAAGCTTGAGCAAGACTTGGCGCCGATGGATGATAGCAACGGTGAAGAGCAAGTAGAGTCAAGATCGATGAACCAATATGATCATGTGATGATATAAAGTGGATCATATCATTGTTGATCGTGTTGGTGCATGTGTTGCATCGACATTGAAGGAGATGGAATGGAATGCGCAAGGTAAAGGTATAACCTAGGGCATTTTATTTCATCGACATTGAAGTAGCTCCCTTGCGTGGCTAATTTGGTTTTAGTAACCTTGTTAGTCACATTGCTTAGTTTGTGTAGCCAAGTATTTGCGCTCTCTAATTAGGCGTTGGTTGCCTTGTTATTGAGCATTACTAGTGAGGTTAGTTAGCTTTGTGCTTTTGCTTACTAGCATGTGTAGGAGCTCCCTTGTTACTTAAAGTACCAGTGGCATAGGTTTGTGTGACCTTGCTCCTAGAATTGTTTAGGAGAGCTCTAGCTAGCCCGGCACCTTAGTTGCATAATTAGTATCTTTGCAAGGTGCTAGTGAGCATATATATAGGGGTGTAGTCTTGGCTAGACCGATTGTTTTAATTCCGCATTTATATCGGTTAGCCGACGCGATTAATTTTAGAAAAGACTATTCACCCCCCCTCTAGTCCGCCATCTCGACCCTTTCACCCGGGACCATCGAGGCCGAGGTGGTGGAGGCGAGTGCGGCGGACCCGGTGACCCGGGATACGGAGATGGAGGCGGGGCAAGCTTTGGTGCCGCCCTCGGTCCAAGACCTGCCGCCATCGCAGGACAGCGCCCGGGAGGTGGAGGTTCAGGTGACCTCCTCCAACGATACTTCCTGGGGAAAGGAGGCAGCAAATGCTGAGGCGGCTAGTACCGTGGAGCAGCCGATTCTGGCTTCTGGCGAGGGAAGCTCGGCCCTCGTCCGGGTATGACCCGAGCCCCGTGGGTGGGATCACCCGCGTGTCTTATGGCAGAGCAAGGACGACCCTAAGGGGGAGCCTCTATTCGCCCTCGAGGATGCGGCCGAGGGGGGCGCTGGGGCTCCTTTGAGCAATATCACCGGCCGGGTGGCGTGCGGTCGCTGCGAACAACGCTGTTCGTCATGATCGATGATCTGCCCGGCATCACCCAGGTACACGTCTTCTTTCCTCGTGTGGTGTTGTCTTGTTCTGAGTCTCCTCGTAGTGCATGACCCCTGTTCTGCCTGTCTAGGAGCTTGAGGCCCGGTCCCTCAAGAAGTCATTGTTCCTCCGTCGGGAGAGGGACGTCTGGGACCAACTTCGGCAGCAGAAGGACCTGCTCGCCAATGCCAATGAGCTTTTGTCGGCGCGGAGCGCGGAGGCAGAGGACCTCCGCATTCGCTGTGCTGATATGAAGGCCAAGGTGGCCTCGGCTCAGGAGCAGGCCGCCCCTTTGGCGGCACGAAGAAAGGAGCTGGAGGAGGAGCTGACCCGAGTGGCCGGCGAGCGGGACATCTTCAGGTCTCGGGCTGAAGAGGCGACGGTCTCTACCAAGGCCATCACCGGGCAGTTAGGGATGGAGCAGGGCGCGCATCTGCTGACCAAGGGTGCCCTGGATGAGGCCCTCAAGGTGGCTGAGGACTCCTGGGTCGATGCCTTGGTCTGGAAGGAAAAGTGTGAGTGTGAGTTTTGTTCCCTTTGTTTTACTTGGTTTTCTTGCGTTCGACCCCTAACTCCCCAATGTGGTACAGAGCTAGAAAAGGAGGCTTCTAGGGCGGCCGAGGCCTCTCGGGTCGAGGTCCAGTGCTGGAAAGAGAAAGTCAAGGCCTCTCAGGTCGAAGTCCAGCGCTGGAAAGAGAAAACCGAGGGTGAGTCCCGTAGGGCTTCGGTCTTGTTTGGCTTATTTTTCTTTTGCGCTTGACCCCATCCTGCTTGTTTTGGTGCAGGGTTGGAGAAGGAGGCTTCCCGGGTGGCCGAGGCCTCAGCCACAGTGCAGGCGGCGCTCGAGGCCGAGACCAGGGAGCACGACGCGCTGCAGAGCATAGCTCGTACCGTCTACGAGGCCCTAGAGGTTGAGGGGGTCGAGTCGGGTAGCTCCCTTAAGAGCCGCCTGACTGCGTTGAGTGGCAGTCTGTGAGCGACCTGGGGGCATTACACACGCAGGCGTCAAGCGCGCGCCGACCGTCGTCTCTCCTCTTTTCACGCCCGACGTCAACCTCATGGCCATCAGTGATGGTTACGTCTTGCCTGAGGATGACGAGGAGACCGATGAGGAGGTTACGAAGCTGATGGAGGCGGCTGAAGCCCGTGGCACGGCGCTGGCTAGCCTGTTCGAAGAAGAGGTAGTTCCTCCCGCGCCAGCCACCGATGTAGGAGATCCCGAGCCTTGACCTGGGCCAAAGGGGCCATGTAAACGGATTAGGATTGTTGTCGTAGCGTGACGTTCGTGGCCGTTGAGGCCTTTATAAAGTACTCGTGCGTACGCTTTTTTAATCGTTTTATTGTATTTCCGAGCCTCTGCCCTCTGTCTCGCCTCTGAACATATCATTTGCTGAAAACTTTCTCGGAGCCTAAGCGCCCCTGCAAAAGGGGTGAGGAGTTGCCATAGCCCGAGGCGTGGGTCGTTCTCATGGCTCGGGCCAAATTTTTGGCCCTAAGGCGGGATTTTTTTCGGTCCTTAGGTTTTTTTACACTTGATTTGTCAGAACATGCCAGAGAGTTTGGCGTAGAAATTTATTCGAAAAATGATTAAAAAATGGTGCCTGGGACTTAGGGGGGGTTCCCCCCTTCTAGCCCCGAGGGAGGCTCGGTTTGGCAGAGGCAGAGCCGAGTCTCCCTTATAATGTTATCGCAACGTCGATCCCCTGTCGATGGGGGGGTTCTCAAAAAATTAGAACAACCAAAGAACGTTTCTTTAATATATTTTGAGAAACAATGTATACAATGCTTGGAAGTTTAAGGGTAGAAACGACGTAGCTGTTCTATGTTCCAAGCGTTGGTGAAGATTTCACCCTTCTCGTTGGCCAGCTTGTAGGTTCCGGGCTTTAGCACTTGGGCGACGATGTACGGCCCTTCCCATGGTGGGGTCAGCTTGTGGCGGCCCTTGTTGCTCTGCCTTAGTCTCAAAGACCTGTGTCGCCCACCTTGTGTCTCGTTTTGAATGCGCCGGGCTTGATAGCGTCGTAGGGCTTGCTGGTACTTGGCCGAATGTAGCAGCGCAACGTCTCGGGCTTCCTCTAGTTGGTCGAGGGCATCCTCGCGGGTAGTGCGGTTGGTTTGCTCGTTGTAGGCCTGTAGCCTTGGGGAACCGTACTCCAAGTATGTGGGGAGGATAGCCTCGGCTCCATAGACCAGGAAGAACGGCGTGAACCCCGTGGCTCGGCTTGGGGTGTTCCTCAAACTCTAGATGACCGACGGGAGTTTGGCTAGCCATTTCTTGCCGAATTTCTTCAACCGGTTGTATATCCTTGGCTTGAGGCCCTGTAGGATCATGTCGTTGGCACATTCTACTTGGCCGTTCGTCCTAGGGTGTCCTACGGCTGACCAGACCACACGGATGTGGTGGTCATCGCAGAACATCTGGAATTTGTGGCCGGTGAATTGTGTCCCATTGTCGGTGATGATAGTGTTTGGAACCCCAAACCTGTGGATGATATCAGTGAAGAACAATACCGCTTGCTCAGATTTGATTTGAGTGATCGAACGAGCCTCAATCCACTTGGAGAACTTGTAAATAGCTACCAACAAGTGGGTGTTGCCCCCGGGGGCTTTCTGCAGAGGCCCAACCATGTCCAGCCCTCACACGGCGAACGGCCACATGATGGGGATGGTTTGGAGGGCTTGGGCCGGGAGGTGCATCTGTCGTGCATAGTACTGGCATCCTTCGCAGGAGCGTACCAGCTTCGTGGCGTCAGCGACCGCCGTTGGCCAGTAGAATCCTTGGCGGAAGGCGTTTCCGATGAGTGTCCGAGGCGCAGCATGGTGCTCGCAGGCTCCCGTGTGCAAGTCCCAAAGTAGGGCTCGGCCTTCCTCGGTGGTGATGCATCGTTGGAGGATGCCAGATGGGCTTTGTCTGTACAACTCATCGTTGCTGAGGACGTAAGTTTTGGCTCATCGCATGAGCCATTGGGCCTCGGTCCTGTCCGTAGGGAGTACTCCTCGAACGAGGCGATCAAGGAGCGGAACTCGCCAATCCATACCCTGATCGGTCTCGGGAGGTCCTGCGTCGATTTCCATGGCCTCGGGCTCGACCGCTGGGGTCTTGGCGAAAGAGGGGGCCTCGGGCCTTGTGGTGGGCTCGACCGGTGGGCCCTCTTCTGTCGCCAAGGCGTAGTCGACCGAGGGCTTGTGCAGGTCTCTGGCGAATATGTTCGGGGACTGGGCCCGTGCCGACGCCATCTTCGCTAGCTTGTTCGCGGCCTCATTGAATTTTCGCGCAATGTGGGTGAGTTCGAGACCGTCGAACTTATCTTCTAGGCGATGCACCAATTTGCAGTATGCCTGCATTTTAAGGTCATGGCAGTTCGACTCCTTCATGACTTGGTCGATGACGAGTTGCGAATCGCCCCGTACGTCGAGACGCCGCACTCCAAGCTCGATGGCGATCTACAAGCCGTTGACGAGAGCTTCATACTTGGCTGCATTGTTAGAGGCGGCGAAGTGGAGCCGAATCATGTAGCGCATATGCACTCTGAGGGGAGAGATGAAGAGCAGACCGTGCGCCTGCCCTGGTCTTCATCAGAGACCCGTCAAAGTACATAGTCCAGCATTCTGCTTGGATTTGAGCAGGTGGCAGCTGGGTGTCGGTCCACTCAGCCATAAAATCGACCAAGACCTGGGATTTAATTGCTTTTCGAGGCGCAAAAGACAGGGCTTCCCCCATGAGTTCGATGGCCCACTTGGCTATCTACCCGAGGCCTCCCGGTTCTGGATTATCTCTCCCAGAGGAAAAGACGACACCACAGTCATCGGGTGGGATTCGAAGTAGTGACGCAGCTTGCGCCGAGCCAAGACTATGGCATAGATCAGCTTCTGGATGTGGGGGTAGCGTGTCTTTGTTTCGGAGAGTACCTCGTTGATAAAGTAAACAGGTCGTTGGACGGGTAGAGCGTGCCCCTCTTCCCACCTCTTGACTACTATAGCCACGCTGACCACTTGGGTTGTTGCAGCGACGTAGAGTAAGAGGGCCTCACCCTTGGTTGGCGGTACCAGGACGAGAGGGTTGGTGAGCAGTGCCTTGAGCTTGGTGAGGGCTTCTTCGGCCTTGGGGGTCCAAGAAAAGCGTTCGGATTTTCTCAAGAGATGGTACAGAGGTAAACCTTTTTCGCCAAGGTGCGAGATGAAGTGGCTCAGGGCCGCAAGGCATCCCATAACTCTTTGTACTCCCTTGAGGTCTTGGATTGGCCCCATGTTGGTCATGGCCGAGACCTTCTCTGGGTTGGCCTCGATGCCGCGTTCTGAGACTATGAACCCCAAGAGCATGCCTCGGGGACCCCGAAGACACACTTCTCGAGATTAAGCTTGATGCCCTTCTCCCCGAGGCATTTAAAGGCGATCTCCAGGTCATCGACGAGATCACTGGCCTTTCTAGACTTGACCACGATGTCGTCCACGTAGGCCTCGACAGTTTGCCCGATGTGCTTGCCGAAGATGTGGGTCATGCACCGCTGGTATGTGGCTCTCGCGTTTCTAAGACCAAATGGCATGGTCACATAGCAGTACATGCCGAATGGGGTGATGAAAGAAGTCGTGAGCTGGTCGGACTCTTTCATCTTGATTTGATGGTAACCGGAATACGCATCAAGGAAAGATAGGGTCTGGCATCCTATAGTGGAGTCAATGATTTGGTTGATTCGAGGTAATGGAAATGGAACTTTTTGACATGCTTTATTTAAACCAGTGTAGTCCACACACATCCTCCACTTTCTATTTTTCTTCTTAACTAATACAGGGTTAGCTAACCACTCTGGATGGGACACTTCCTTGATGAATCCGGCCGCCAATAGCTTCTGCACCTCCTCACCGATGGCCCTGTGCTTCTCCTCGTTGAATCAGCGCAGGCGCTGCTTCACCGGTGTGGAGCCAGCCCGGATGTCCAAGGCATGCTCGGTGACCTCCCTCGGTATGCCCAGCATGTCCGAGGGACTCCATGCGAACATATCGGCATTCGCACGGAGAAAGTCGACGAGCACGGCTTCCTATTTGTCATTGAGGGTGGCGCTGACCCTCAACGTTCGGCCGTTGGAGCAGTTGGGGTCGACCGGGATGAGTTTGACGGCCTCCGTGGGCTCGAAAGTCCCGACATGATGCTTGGAGTCGGGCACTTCGCTACCGAGTTGGTCGAGGTTGATGATGAGGGCCTCGGCCTCCACGATAGCCTCGGCGTACTCGATGCATTCGACGTCGTAATCGTATGCATGCTCGTACGTGGACTCGACGGTGATGACGCCATTAGGGCCTGGCATCTTGAGCTTGAGGTAGGTGTAGTTCAGGACCGCCATGAACTTGGCGTAGCACGGGCGCCCCAGGATAGTGTGATAAGTCCCCTTGAACCCAACCACCTCGAAGGTGAGGGTCTCCTTGCGGTAGTTGGAGGGAGTGCCAAAGCAGACCGGCAAGTCGATGCGCCCAAGGGGTCGCGTGCGCTTCCTTGGCACGATGCCGTGGAAGGGTACGGCACCACCTCGGAGCCGTGATTGGTCAAGCTCTAGGAGCTCCAGGGTGTTGGCATAGAGAATGTTGAGGCCGCTGCCTCCGTCCATCAGTACTTTGGTGAGCCGGGTGTTGCCGATGATCGGGTCGACGACGAGCGGGTACTGCCCGGGGTTTGGGACATAGTTGGGGCGGTCTTCTCGATCGAAGGTGATTGCCTCCCAAGACTAGTTAAGGTACTGGGGAGTGGCTACCTCAACCGAGAAGACCTCCCGGCGTTCCCTCTTCTATTGACACGCCGTGAGGCACGCTGAGGGCCCGCCAAAGATCATGAAGGCATTGTGCACCTCGGGGCCATCGTCCTTGTTGTTGTCTCTGTCGCCGGCGCCCTTCTTCTTGCCATCGTCGTTGGGGAGCCCGAGCTTGGCGTAGTAGCATCGGAGCATGGTGCATTCTTCGAGGGTGTGCTTTACCGGGCCATGGTGGTAAGGGCAGGGCTTCTTGAGCATATCGTCGAATAGTCTGGGGCCCCTGGCGGGGCCTCGGGGGTTCTTGCGATCTGCGACTGCGACTAGATCGGCCTTGAGGGCCTCTTGCTTCCCCTGGCACCCTTTTTTTTCTTGGAGAAACGGGAGGCCGAGGCCCCGGGGGCCTCGTCCCTCCGCTTCCCCTTTGCATCGTCCTCGGGGAAGATGGCCCCGACAGCCTCTTCGCCCGAGGTGAAGTTGGTGGCGATGTCGAGAAGCGCGGCTGCTGAGGTCGGTACATTCCGGCCTAACTCTTGGACCAGGTCTCGGCAGGAAGTGCCAGAGAGGAAAGCCTGGACAACTTCCGAGTCATCGACGCTGGGCAACTTGGTGCACTGCTTGGAGAAGCGTCCGATGAAGTCTCGGAGAGACTTGTCCGCTTCTGGCGACAACTCTTGAGGTCCCAGGAGTTCTCGGGGTGCACGTATGTGCCCTAGAAATTCTCGATGA
Source organism: Miscanthus lutarioriparius (assembly GCA_904845875.1). Classification (NCBI taxonomy): domain Eukaryota; kingdom Viridiplantae; phylum Streptophyta; class Magnoliopsida; order Poales; family Poaceae; genus Miscanthus; species Miscanthus lutarioriparius. Next base: position 25,901,058 of record CAJGYO010000006.1, on the reverse strand, counting down.
AGACCTTTACCAAGTCGCGCCAGTTGTGGATCTGTAGGGGAGGGAGGTGTTCGAGCTAGGCTCACGCCGAGTCTGACAGGAACAAGGGCTGGCTGCGGATGATGAGCAGGTCATCATTCACGCCGCCTAACAGACAAGCCAGGCAGTAGTCGGCTAGCCAAAGCTCGGGGTTGGTCTCGCTGCTGTACTTTGCGAGGTTGGCTGGTTGCTGAAACTAGGTGGGGAATGGGGCGCCGCGGATGGCCTTGCTGAAGACTCGAGGGCCCGGCGGCCTAGGAGAAGGACTGCGGTCCTCGCCACTGTCGTAGCGGCCGCCTCAGTGCGGTTGGTAGCCTCGGGTGGGCCCATCGTTGTCGTGGCATCATCGCCTACTAACCACATCGTGGTCGTCTTGCGCCTCGCGTCGGTCGCTGAGGCGGTCGTGCACTGAGGAGGCCCTGAGGTGATCGTGCACCGAGGGGGCCTTGAGGCGGTCGTGTGCCAAGGGCCGTTTCGAGGTGTCCCCACGCCATCAAGACGTGGAGCTTTTGGCCTGCTGTACCATGGCGGTCTCGAGAAGATCTCGGAACTCGCCGTGGACCCGTCGCCCCTCCACGGTAGAGCGCTCGAGCATCGCTCGGACTAGCATCGCTGCTGCCACGATGTTCTGGCTAGCGCGATTGAAGAATGGGGGTTGCTCACTCCCGTTCGTCGTTATTGATGCGGCGGTGGACGTCGTGGGCCCTCCGCCAGGCTCCTCCGCCATCACCGCGACCTCGCTGCTCCTGCTCGAGAGTGTTTCGGAGCTGCTGCAGCAGGAGTCGGTCTTGGTCGACTTTTGCCTAGAGCTCACGAAGCTGCTCCAGGTCTAGGCGTCGAAGTTCCTCGGGGGCGGCGTTCTCGTTCTGTGCTGCCCGAGGCTCGACGAGCGGAGGTGTGGCGTCGCCCGCCCCTTGGCGGAGCGGGGAGCGATTGCCCGCCCCTTCACTCTCATTACTTGCTCTTGGCATCCCGAGCCCGATGTGGATCATAAGTGCCTTCGTCATCGGAGTCGGAGTAGCCGAAGTAGTAGTCGCTTGCGGCCAAGAAGAGGCGCATAGGTTGGGGGTCTGAAAGGTCCTAATGGCTAGAGGGGGGGTGAATAGCCTAATAAAAATTTCTACAACAACACTTAACCAAATGGTTAGACAATTATGAGGCGAAGCTAGTGGTGCGCTAGCCTACTCAAAAATGCAAGCCACCTACCACAATTCTAGTTTAGATAGTGTCAATTCACACAAGAGCAATGACACTACCCTATGTTAGTGTGCTCTCAAAGGCTAACTAAAGAGCCACACCAACCAAGCATGCAAGCTCTCACAACTAGCTACACTAAAGAGCTTGTCAACTAGTTTGCGGTAAAGTAAAGAGAATGATCAAGAGGGTTATACCGTCGTGTAGATAAATGAACCAATCAATCACGAAGATGAATAACAATGATTTTTACCGAGGTTCACTTACTTGCCGGCAAGCTAGTCCTCGTTGTGGCGATTCACTCACTTGGAGGTTCACGCGCTAATTGGCATCACTCACCAAACCCTCAATAGGGTGCCGCACAACCAACACAAGATGAGGATCACACAAGCCACAAGCAATTTACTAGAGTACCTTTTGGCGCTCCGCCGGGGAAAGGTCAAGAACCCCTCACAATCACCACGATCGGAGTCGGAGACAATCACCTCCTCCACTCAACGATCCTTGCTGCTCCAAGCCGTCTAGGTGGCGGCAACCACCAAGAGTAACAAGCGAAATCCGCAGCGAAACACAATCACCAAGTGCCTCTAGATGCAATCACTCAAGCAATGCACTTGGATTCACTCCCAATCTCACTATGATGATGAATCAATGATGTAGATGAGTGGGAGTCCTTTGGCTAGGCTCACAAGCTTGCTATGTCAATGAAAATGTGCAAGGGTTATCCCTTGAGCCGGCCATGGGGCTATAAATAGAGCCCCCATCAAATAGAGCCGTTATACCCCTTTTTATGGGCAAAAGCGCGTTACGGACCGGACGCTCGGTCAGATCGACCGGACGCCGGCTCTCGGCGTCCGGTTGTTCGATGTCACCACGTGTCCAGACTAAGCGGTCATCAGCCTCGACCGGACGCTGCTCCTTTTGACCGACCGGACGCTTTGAAGCCTCGGCGTCCGGTGCTTTCAAGAAGCTCCCCGAGGCATGTTTTTTTGACGGGCGCGTCCGGTCCACCTTGACCGGACGAGACCAGCGTCCGGTGCTCAACCTTCCTATGTGCCGAAGTCAGTATGACCGGACGCTTGCAGCAATCGGCGTCCGGTGCTTGATTGGCGTCCGGTCACACCGAGACCGACGACATTATTTCGACCAACTCCATTTCAACTCTAACTTCCTCACCCTTGCTCAAATGTGCCAACCACCAAGAATTTTGTATCCGTAGCAATAGAAAATAGACATTTCATTTTTCCAAAGCGCCAAATCCTTCTCATAAGCTCGGCGGGAGGAGAGAAGGACCCAAACCCATCTCAACCCTGCAAACACCTTGTGCACATGTGTTAGCATATTTTCACAAATATTTTCAGGGTGTTAGCATTCCACTAGATCCTAAATGCATATGCAATGAGTTAGAGCATCTAGTGGCACTTTGATAACCGCATTTCGATACGAGTTACACTCCTCTTAATAGTACGGCTATCTATCCTAAATGTGATCACACTCACTAAGTGTCTTGATCACTAAAACAAAATGGCTCCTACATTTTATACCTTTGCCTTGAGCCTTTTGTTTTTCTCTTTCTTCTTTTCCAAGTTCAAGCATTTGATCATCACCATGCTATCACCATTATCATGATCTTCGTCATTGCTTCATCACTTGGAGTAGTGCTACCTATCTCATAATCATCTTGATAAACTAGGTTAGCACTTAGGGTTTCATCAATTCACCAAAACCAAACTAGAGCTTTCAATCTCCCCCTTTTTGGTAATTGATGACAACCCTTATATAAAGTTATGAATTAAAATTCAATTGAATCCATGTTGCTTGTCCAAGCATATTTACCATGTGTAAAAAGATATGGACAAGTTTCATGAACCCTAAGTGATAGCAATTGCTCCCCTACATATGTGCTAAGAGTTTGGATTGAAGCTTGCACATATGCTTAGATAGGAAATGTAGGAGTCAATGTCTATCATATGATGCTAAGGTATAAAAGATTGACCTTTGAAGCGTGATACCAATCTGAGTGCACCAATATACCATCCTTAGCACCATGGTTAGCTCAATACCACTTAGAAATATTTGGAAGTGAAATCACTAGATATCCTATGCATGCTAGTTTGCATTTCATCATTCAAATCTACAACTAGCATACATCACACAAGCATGGATATTAAAATTTAACACTTGTGCCATGCAAGCAAACATATGTAATGCACATTCAAATGCACCATACAAGTTCATGAGCTTGCTCCCCCTACTTGTGTGCTCAAAATATTAGGTTTTAATTGATCCCATTCCTTTATCATATCTCTCCCCCCTATGTTAAGTACTCCCCTATCACTCATATCTTTGTTTCTCTCCCCCTCTTTGTCATCAATGACCACAAATACTTAAATTATAGATAGGTTGGGATTATCAATGTCAATCAATGGGGTGAGGATCATTTTGAAAATTTGGTTCAAACTAGAATATTTGCCAAAGATATTCAACTCGGTTTGATCCAAGGACAAGCTTCTTCACACCTTCAACTAAGGGTTATCTTGTACCATGTTGAGTTAAACACTTATAGTTCATTTTCTAGATTAAACACTAGGTTTACAAGCCCACAAACATGTCATATGCCATCACTAGATCAAGTCAAGCATAGAAGCAATAGTGATACCATATTGACATCAAAATTCATTTGATTTTCATTAATGAGCCTAATAAGATAGAACCACTTGCAAGGTCCTAATGAGATTGAAAATATGACTAGATGCACTAATCATGTCCTTAGCAAGAATGTATGTCATGCCAATCAACTTTTACCTTAGATTGCTCGAAGGAGAGGCATGTCATATGAGTGGGGGTTGCATCAACACATATTTGAGAAATCCAATATGTTCAACTCATTCCTTAGCTTGCAAAACCTTTTCTCATCCAATGGCTTGGTGAATATATCGGCAAGTTGATCTTCGGTGCCTACACTCTCAATGCAAATGTCCCCTTTTTGTTGGTGATCTCTTATGAAATGGTGGCGGACATCAATGTGCTTTGTTCTTGCATGTTGCACCGGATTGTTGGTTAGCTTGATTGCACTCTCATTGTCACATAGCAATGGCACTTTCTTGAACTTGATTCCAAAATCACTCAAAGTGGCCTTCATCCAAAGTATTTGTGCACAACAACTACCGGCGGATATGTATTCGGCTTCGGCGGTTGATAATGCAACACTATTTTGCTTCTTTGATGACCATGAAACAAGTGATCTTCCCAACAATTGACATGTGCCCGATGTGCTCTTCCTTTCAACCTTGCATCCCGCATAATCGAAGTCGGAGTAACCAACTAGCTCAAACTTTGCTCCTTTGGGATACCACAAACCAACATTTGGTGTATGCTTCAAGTACCTCAATATCCTCTTTGTAGCCTTCAAATGACTTTCTCTTGGTGAGGCTTGAAATCTTGCACACATGCATACACTAAACATGACATCCGGCCTTGATGCGGTCACATAGAGTAGGCTTCCAATCATAGACCGATACAACTTTTGATCCACCATGTTTCCACTTGCATCACTATCCAAGTTACCATTTGTTCCCATAGGTGTGCTAATGACTTTGCTATCACTCATGCCAAACTTCTTGATCATGTCCTTGATGTACTTCCCTTGACTCACAAAAGTACCATTCTTCAATTGCTTGATTTGAAGACCAAGGAAGTAACTCAACTCTCCAATCATGGACATTTCAAACTCATTAGCCATCATCTTTCCAAACTCATCACAAAAATCTTGATTGGTTGATCCAAATATGATATCATCAACATAGATTTGCAATACAAATAGATCTTTTCCAATCTTCTTGATGAAAAGAGTAGTATCAACCTTGCCCATTGTGAACCCTTTAGAGAGTAGGAAGTCCCTCAATCTCTCATACCATGCTCTAGGTGCTTGCTTCAAGCCATACAATGCCTTCTTCAACTTATACACATGGTTGGGCTTCTTGTCATCTTCAAAACCGGGAGGTTGCTCAACATATACTTCTTCATTGATGTAACCATTGAGAAATGCACTCTTAACATCCATTTGATAGAGCTTGATGTTGTGGGCACAAGCATAGGTCAACAAGATTCTAATTGCTTCCAATCTTGCAACCAGGGGCATAAGTTTCTCCAAAGTCAAGACCTTCAACTTGTGTATAGCCTTGTGCTACCAATCTTGCTTTGTTCCTTACAACTATCCCATCTTGATCTTGCTTGTTTCTAAAGACCCATTTGGTTCCAATCACATTGTGTCCCTTTGGTCTTTCTACTAATTCCCATACTTGATTTCTTGTGAAGTTGTTCAATTCTTCATGCATAGCATTCACCCAATCAACATCCTTCAAAGCTTCATCTATCTTCTTTGGTTCAATGGATGACACAAAGAGAAGTGTTCACAAAATGATGCCAATCTTGATCTTGTTTGTACACCTCTTGAAATATCTCCAATGATTGTATCCAAAGGATGATCTCTTGCAATACTTGTTGCTTGAAGGATTGGAACTTGATTGCTTGCACTTGCTTGATCATTTGGTTGAGATGATGTACTAGTCATTTGATCTTGATCAATATCATGAGAGTCACTTGCACTAGCTTGATTTGTATCATCTTGCACATTAGAGTTGGAGAGCACTTGCACTTGATCATCTTCATCATCAATCACTTGCCTAGGCCTCAATTCACCAATATCCATGTTCTTCATGGCATTTGAAAGTTGAATGCCTCTAACATCTTCCAAGTTCTCATTCTCTACTTGTGAACCCTTGGTTTCATCAAATTCAACATCATGAACTTCCTCAAGAGTACCACTATCCAAATTCCAAACTCTATATGCTTTGCTTGTGGTGGAATAACCAAGTAGGAATCCTTCATCACATTTCTTATCAAACTTGCCCAATCTTGTGCCTTTCTTCAAGATATAGCATTTGCAACCAAAGACTCGAAAATATGCAATGTTGGGCTTTTTACCATTCAAGAGCTCATATGGTGTCTTCTCTTTCAATCGGTGACAATAGAGGCGGTTGCAACAATAGCAAGCCGTGTTGATAGCCTCGGCCCAAAAAGATTGACTCACATTGTACTCACTAAGCATAGACCTTGCCATATCAATGAGTGTTCTATTCTTTCTCTCAACAAGGCCATTTGATTGAGGTGTGTACTTGGCCGAGAATTGATGTCTAATTCCAAATTCATCACATAACTCATCAATTCTAGTGTTCTTAAACTCACTACCATTGTCACTTCTAACTCTCTTGATGGTTGTTTCAAACTCATTGTGAATGCCCTTGACAAAAGATTTGAATGTTGCAAACACATCACTTTTGTCCACTATAAAGAATACCCATGTGTATCTAGTGTAGTCATCCACTATCACAAATCCATATTTATTTCCACCGATACTAGTGTATTGTGTTGGCCCAAACAAATCCATGTGCAATAACTCAAATGCTTTACTAGTGCTCATCATGCTTTTCTTAGGATGGGTGTTTCCAACTTGTTTGCCCGGCTTGACAAGAGCTACATAGCTTATCCTTTTCAAAACTACATCTTTCAAGCCTCTAACCAAATCATGCTTAACCAATCTATTTAATTGTTTCATTCCAACATGACCAAGCCTTCTATGCCATAACCATCCCATACTTGACTTAGTGAATAAGCATGTGGATAATTGAGCTTCACTAGCATTGAAATCAACCAAGTATAGATTCTCATATCTAAAGCCTTTGAAGATCAAGTTAGAGCCATCTACACTTATGATTTCTACATCATCTACCCCAAATATGCATTTGAATCCAAGATCACACAATTGAGCCACGGATAGCAAATTGAAGTTCAAGCTCTCTACTAGCAATACATTGGATATGTTCAAGTCATTGGATATTGCAATCTTACCAAGCCCTTTGACTTTGCCTTTGCCATTGTCACCAAATGTGATACTATCATACCCATCATTGCCATTGGTGTTGATTGAGTTGAACATTCTTGCATCTCCGGTCATGTGTTGAGTGCACCCACTATCAAGAACCCAATGCCTTCCTCCGGCTTTGTAATTGACCTATAAAAGAAGATCAATTCTTTTTAGGTACCCAAACTTGCTTGGGTCCTTGAAGGTTAGTAACCAAGCTCTTTGGCACCCAAATGGCTTTCTTCTTTGAGCCCATCCATGGTTTACCAATGAACTTAGCATGAACACCATTTGCACCTTTTCTAAGCATATAACATGAATCTAGCTTAATAAAGGATACATTAGCATTTTTGCTTTTGTTGGTGCATTCATGCTCTTTGTGACCAACTTGCTTGCAACTAGTGCAAAACCGACCATTGTTCTTCACAAAACTAGTCTTGTGAGGAGCAAAGGCCCTTTGCCTTTCTTGGGGGTATAGCCTAATCCTCTTTGTAGAGAGAAGCTCTTTGGCTACCCAAGGCCATAAGCAAGCGGTCCTCACCACCATAAGCCTTAGCCAAGGTGTGAGTGAGCTTAGTTACCTCCTTCTTGAGGTTCTCATTCTCAACCACTAGTGAGGTATCACTAGTGTGACCATCACTACTAGATGAGGTAGAAGTGGAAGTGCTACAAGAAGGGTTAGTTGGAGGAACAATGATAGGCATAGATAGTGATGTATCAATTAAATCACAAGTTAAACCTACATCACAAGTTTCAACATGCTTCCTTTTATCTTGTTCATTAAGCAAAGTGGAATGAGCTTTTTCAAGCTTTTGTGAGCCTTGCCAAGCTTCTCATGGGCATCCTCTTGCCTCTCATGAGATGCATTGAGCTCATCAAATGCTTGCTTAAGGGCTTTTATTTCCTTACGCAAGCTTTTGCATTCCCTTCTTGACATGTTAAAGTGTTCTCTAGCATCTTCTAGCATGTCAATTAATTCATCTTTAGTTGGTTCATCATCATCATTATCACTATCACTATCATGTTCATTATCACTTCCATCATCACAAGTTTGTACCTTAGTGGCCTTAGCCATGAAGCATGATGGAGAGTCGAAGAGAGAAGGCTTCTCATTGATTGCTATACTTGCAAGAACCTTCTTCTTGGTGGTCTTGTGATCATCACTATCATCATCATCATCACTTGAGGAAGCGTCACTATCCCAAGTGACCACATATGATCCACCCTTCTTCTTGAAGAATGTCTTGTCCTTCTTCTCCTTCTTTTCTTTCTTGTCCTTCTTCTTGTTCTTCTTGTCATCATCATTGTCGCTATTATATGGGCATTGAGCAACAAGATGATCTTTGCTTCCACACTTGAAGCATCTCCTTGCCTCTTCCTTGCTCTTGGATGAATACTTCTTTCTTCTAGCTCGATAGCCCTTCTTTACCATGAACTTGCCAAACCTTTTGACAAAAAGAGCCATTCTCTCATCATCATCATCATCCCATGAATCATCATCCTCACTTGATGTTTCTTGCTTGGCTTTGCCCTTAGATGATGTGGCCTTGAAAGCCACACTCTTCTTCTTGTCATCCTTCTTCTCATCTTTCTTTTCTTTCTTTTCTTCCTTCTCATCATCATCTCTATAGGCATCATCGGTCATGATATCTCCCAAGACTTGGTTTGGTGTCATTGTGTTCAAATGTGGCAGAACCTCCTAAATTATAGGGCCCACATACACCTGTCACTGTCCAACGACCTTTGACATCAATGCATATGTTACCTATAACTTAAGAAGACTGTCGGGTGTCCTCGAAGAACCCCGAATCATCCACGATTTCCGAGCAGGATCACATTACAGAGTCATTGCAGTATTACAACAGTTTATTCAAATAGATACCTCAGAGTAAAAACAGCGGAAGTTTTACAATAACATAATTTACAAACCATTTGTTTCAAACCATACAACTAAGTTCGATTATTAATACAAACCAAAGTAGTGGAGTGGCATTATAATAAATTACAAAACACACAAATACCGCTGCCCTGCCCAAGGGCCACACATTACTTATCGTCATCGCACTGAACAACAGTCATGCAGCACGATCCAAAACAGATCTGCTCATGAGCCTCACCTGCAACAAGGGTCAACGAACCCTGAGTACGAAAGTACTCAACAAGACTTAACCGAAATAGAAACAGAGAAACTCAGGAATGCAGGCTCATGGGATTCAAGGTATGGCTTTAGCAATAATCAAAGTTCTTTTGCGTAAAAGCTCTTTTAACAAAATTCTTTATTTCAACATTTAAAACTTCATAAGATCATATACAAAGCTGACACGATCCGTATTGAGATCATGAAACTTCATATCCAACACTTTCTCAAACCATACTCAAGTTCCAGTTATTAATACTACGATGATGAACAGAGAAGTGAGTCTCCATAACCGAGGAGCACGACGATTTGAACCGATTATAAACCCGGTGGAATTCCGGACCACACGACATATGCAGGTCCCCGACCTACATATATCAACCTACCCTCGGATCCTCTAAACAAGAACGGGTCCGCGCCACCCGAGAATCTGATACTCCACACTCCAGCCCATTGCCACGTGGGTACACGCTATTCCGCCATCTCTCCACTCCCGGTCGCGAGTAGCCATTCTCGTAATAGAATAGCCAAGTTAAGGCTTCTTAGGAGTATGCGGTTAGTACTACAAAGTCTCACCTCGAGCGGTTCAACAACGGTACGGACCTTAATCGACACGGGCGGAAAGAACCCGCTCACAAGACCTCCATGTCTTGTGGCTCACACACACCGAGTCCGCCCGGTCTAGATTTATTACTTCACATGCTCATATTTCATGATAACATAAGTAACCAAAGTTCCATATAAAACTCGCAGGTGACAGGTAATCACCCGACTTTTATTATCTAAGCATGACTAAGCATAACTAGCCATATACGAATTAAAATGGTTAACAAGGTAGATAAGGAAAACAAGGTTGGTAATGCATCAATTAGGTTTCCACTTGACTTCTAATCACTTAATGCAGTATTGAAAAGCAAAAGCGAAATCAATTTGTAAAACACAAGGTAGGTTTAAATGCATCCGGGGCTTGCCTTCGTTGACGGAAAAGTCCGATTCAGGAGTCGGACCACAGATATCAACACCAACCTCCACAGATGGCTCAACCTCCTCAACTACTTGATTAACTACCACGGGTTCACCTTCGTTCACTACACGTAGTAACAATGCCATGTTTAACATGATGCGGAATACAAAACATGATGCTCGATGATGGATGCAAAAGTTAGCAACTTGAATACAACTTTCCTTCACGGTACAGTTACAAGCTAATCTAACTAAATCAATTTCGTAATACATACATCAATTGCCAAAGATCATTATCCACTAATGACCCAAGGACATCACTCAATCAAAAGTTCAATCAAAACCTAAATCATTAAAGGTTACTATTCGCTTTTATGAATTAATTATTTAATTAAAAATTATGAAATAAATCAACTTGTTCCAATTGAGCTCAAAATTTTTGTAAATGTTCATTACATGATAACTAAGTGACAAAACAATTTTCATAATTTTTGGATACATAAATAAGCCTAGAAAAATCATGGAAAGTCATTTATTAATTATTTGAGCAATTTTTATCATACCCCAAAAATACTGAAAATCAAGATTTCAAATTTTTGTTATATAATATACATCATAGAGAAGTCACACAAAAATTTTCATAATTTTTGGAGCTCTAAATAAATCTTCACAAAAATAACAAAAACAGACACTATTCATTCATTCCAGAAAATAGAAAAATCCATTTGAACGCTGAGTCACTGACAACCCGACCCCACATGTCATCCCTAACCTCCGTCCTTTGACTACGACAACGACGGCGCTGACCGGCGCAAACTCGCCGACGGTGAGATCACAGGAGGAGACAAGGGTACTCACATGATCACTACGTCACAACGCGATCGATCTATGGCACTAACGCGACCAATTACGGACCGAAGCCGAGCACTACACCGACCATGGCGGACGCGGTGGCACGCAGCAGCGCTACGCCGTGGCAGGAGGGCAACGATCAAATAAAGCGGTACGAGGAAGCACCAAAGCTCACCACAAACACGACGGAGAGAGAGAGCAAGGTGGAGAAGCAAAGAGAGGCGTGGGTCGGCGTACACAAAGAAGCGGCGGCGGAGCAAGGATCGTCGGTGATGGTGTGCCGGGCGATCGTGGTGATCAAAATGAGCAAGCAACAACGGATTAAGCATCACAGCATCGAGACGAAGCCGAGCTACGCTAATCGAAGCAACGGCTCACCGGAGAGCCACGACCACGGTGAAAGCGGAATCACCGAAGTTGTTGCTTGCCGCGAAGAAGAAATACGTTCTTGTGGCGTCTCCGGTGAAATCAGACTAAATTGAGGGATAGCTAGACGCGCAAGGAGTAGGCGGAGCTGGAGCTAGCTTATCAGCGATGGCGAAGCACGACAATGACGGCAGACGGCTCACGGAGATGAGCAAGGTGACGGGAAGAAAAGCGAGCAACGGAAAATGAAGAAGCGAGCGGACGACTCGAGCTATAAAGGATGGCCGGAAACTCAAGGAAGCTGTGGCTGTGGCTTCTTCACAGCCGCCAAATTGACGCAAAAACGGCCACGACCGCGCGCTGGAACGCCAAGAAAGAAACGCCAAGCAATGTAGCTAGAGCGGTGAACACTATTCACACAATTTTCTGAAATGCCATTCGCCCAAAATTCACAAATTACTCTCAAATTTTCATAACAACTCAAAAATCTCCAAAAACAAAAGTTGTTCAAAATCAAAAGTTCTACAACTTTGCTTTTGAAACCATATCCAAATTCATTCTACATTTTGAAATTCAAATTTAAATTCAAAAAGGGGACACTTTAAAGAATTATGCCTTTTCAAATTACTTCAAATTTTACTAAACAACTTTGAAAACTCCAAAAACCAACTTTGTACAACTCGACAAGCTCTACACTTTTGCTTTAAGGCCCAACCCCAAAATGTGCTTTGATTTTGAAATAGGTTTTTTGAGCCAAACTTATTCTTTGGAAATTCGGGTTTTGGAAATTCAAATCAATACACGATTTCGAACTTGATTCAAACAATACAATTCAACACATACAACATAAAACAAGGTTCACACCAAGCATTGCAACCAAGATTATAAAACTTTTATTAAGGAAGAATTTGACTTGTTTAAAAGATTCACAAAGTTTCCTAATCATTATTATTAACATTATTTCAGTAATATATAAAACACTTTATAAACAACATTTACATGCTATAAATTAAACATGAAATGCATTAATAACTTGATGCTTGATGATTATGCATAATGATGACATGATCACTTTCTTAATTACTTTTTAACATCTGGGATGTTACATCAAACCACTCCTTACTAGCAAGGTGACCAATATCTTGAACCTTGCGGGCAAACATCTCAAGAACTTATTTGAGAAGTCCTTGTCCTCTATGTTCTCACCGAGTGCCTTGAGATCATTGACAATCACTTCCATCCGGTGGAACATGTCCGGCACACTCTCATCTTCCTTCATTTTGAAGCTCGCAAACTTCTCTTTGAGAATATAAGCTTTTGCACCCTTCACGGCTTGAGTACCCTCAAAAGATTCTTCCAACTTCTTCCAAGCCTCATGTGCCATCTCAATATTCTTGATTTGCTCAAAAGTTCTTGCATCAATTGCATCATGAATGGCACTTAGTGCAATATCATTGTTTTGGAGAAGTACTTCTTCGGCGGCGGTGGGATTTTCCGGATCACTAATCTCAATTTTGGTTTCTACCACCTTCCACACCTTTCTATTGATTGACTTGATATGTGTGGCCATCTTTGACTTCAATAAGAATAATTTGAGCCATCAAATTGGGGTGGCTTTTTGGTGTTGTTGATTTGAGCCATTTTAACACGAAGGTTGTTAAGCCTCAAATAACGGTGACCTCGGCTCGATACCACTTGAAAGGTCCTAATGGCTAGAGGGGGTGAATAGCCTAATAAAAATTTCTACAACAACACTTAACCAAATGGTTAGACAATTATGAGGCGAAGCTAGTGGTGCGCTAGCCTACTCAAAAATGCAAGCCACCTACCACAATTCTAGTTTAGATAGTGTCAATTCACACAAGAGCAATGACACTACCCTATGTTAGTGTGCTCTCAAAGGCTAACTAAAGAGCCACACCAACCAAGCATGCAAGCTCTCACAACTAGCTACACTAAAGAGCTTGTCAACTAGTTTTGGTAAAGTAAAGAGAATGATCAAGAGGGTTATACCGTCGTGTAGATAAATGAACCAATCAATCACGAAGATGAATAACAATGATTTTTACCGAGGTTCACTTACTTGCCGGCAAGCTAGTCCTCGTTGTGGCGATTCACTCACTTGGAGGTTCACGCGCTAATTGGCATCACTCACCAAACCCTCAATAGGGTGCCGCATAACCAACACAAGATGAGGATCACACAAGCCACAAGCAATTTACTAGAGTACCTTTTGGCGCTCCACGCCAGGAAAGGTCAAGAACCCTCACAATCACCACGATCGGAGTCGGAGACAATCACCTCCTCCACTCAACGATCCTTGCTGCTCCAAGCCGCCCTAGGTGGCGGCAACCACCAAGAGTAACAAAAGCGAAATCATGATGAAACACAATCACCAAGTGCCTCTAGATGCAATCACTCAAGCAATGCACTTGGATTCACTCCCAATCTCACTATGATGATGAATCAATGATGTAGATGAGTGGGAGTCCTTTGGCTAGGCTCACAAGCTTGCTATGTCAATGAAAATGTGCAAGGGTTATCCCTTGAGCCGGCCATGGGGCTATAAATAGAGCCCCCATCAAAGAGAGCCGTTATACCCTTTCTTTGGGCAAAAGCGCGTTACGACCGGGACGCTCGGTCGGGGATCGACCGGACCGGCTCTCGGCGTCCGGTTGCTCGATGTCGACCACGTGTCCAGACTCAACGGTCATCAGCCTCGGCCGGACTTTGCTCCTTGGCCGGCCGGACTGCTGAAGCCTCGGCGTCCGGTCGTTTTCCAATAAGCTCCCGAGGCATGTTTCTTCGACCGGACGCGTCCGGTCCACCTCTTGACCGGACGCAGACCGGCGTCCGGTGCTCAACCTTCCCTCTTGTGCCGCCGAAGTCGGTAGCTTGACGCAGTGCCTTGACGATCGGCGTCCGGTGCTTACTGATTGACGTCCGGTCCACAGGACCGGCGCTTGACATTATTTCGACCAACTCCATTTCAACTCTAACTTCCTCACCCTTGCTCAAATGTGCCAACCACCAAGAATTTTGTATCCGTAGCAATAGAAAATAGACATTTTTTTCCAAAGCGCCAAATCCCTTCTCATAAGCTCGGCGGGAGGAGAGAGAAGGACCCAAACCCATCTCAACCCCGCAAACACCTTGTGCACATGTGTTAGCATATTTTCACAAATATTTTCAAGGGTGTTAGCATTCCACTAGATCCTAAATGCATATGCAATGAGTTAGAGCATCTAGTGGCACTTTGATAACCGCATTTCGATACGAGTTACACTCCTCTTAATAGTACGGCTATCTATCCTAAATGTGATCACACTCACTAAGTGTCTTGATCACTAAAACAAAATGGCTCCTACATTTTATACCTTTGCCTTGAGCCTTTTGTTTTTCTCTTTCTTCTTTTCCAAGTTCAAGCATTTGATCATCACCATGCTATCACCATTATCATGATCTTCGTCATTGCTTCATCACTTGGAGTAGTGCTACCTATCTCATAATCATCTTGATAAACTAGGTTAGCACTTAGGGTTTCATCAATTCACCAAAACCAAACTAGAGCTTTCAGGGTCGCGAAGTCCGGAGAAATCTGCTCCGGCCCATGCCTCGTCCTCCTCCGGGGAGTCAGTGTGGGTGTGAGCCGAGGTTGTGGCGGAGAGGTCAAGGGTGAAATGTTGATGGCATCCTGAGGGCTCCGTGTGAGCGGAAGCGTAGGCGGAAGCAAAGGTGGCGGCAGCATTTCTCAACCCGAAGGGGTACGGGGATGGTGCCATCGTCGGGCCCTGCTCCGTCGGAGTTGGCTCCTCAGGCGGTGGCGGTGCGGAACTTGATGACGGGGCGTCGCTGCATGTCACCGGTGTCTTTCCCCTGCCCAGGCTTAAGCTAGACAGGTCCCCAACTAGGGACTATGTACCAACAGCCGGGAATTGGATACCGGCGGAGTGCGGCGCGTCGCCCTGAGCTCATGTGGTGTCGGGGTGGTCCCGCTAGCGTCGCGCCTGGCGAGTGCGACGGGAGCGGCGGCCCGGGCGCCACCTGCGCCTAGGCTGCGGGTGCGCTATGCCGTCGTCGGCCAAAGGGGCTCTGGGTGGGAGGAGTACTAGGTCATATTCACATCCTAGAGACATGAACTCTAGGCTCCCAAACCAGATCACCATGCAGAGACGTAGTGGGCGTGTGGGGTCTGCCATCCGGAACTTGTTGGGACGATTAGGCTAACACGCAGTACCCCTACCTACCGCGCCAACTGTCGATGTTTCAGACCAGGGGGTCCTCAACCAGCTAGTGAATTTGAACTGTGTGCCCCTAATCCTGGATGGTGATGCAAAGAGACACAAGGTTTATACTGGTTCAGGCAATCGGTGCCCTACGTCCAGTCTAAGAGATCGATCTTGTATTCCTTGCACCGAAGTGCTTGTAGTAGGGGGTTACAAGCTGGGTGAGAGAGGGAGCTAGTCCCAGGTCTCTACGAGGAGCGGTGCGGGCTACTTGAGATGTTGCTCTCAGGCAGCGGGGAAGCGTGTGTCTGGATCTACGTGAGTCTATGCGAGTGCTCGTCTATCTTTTTTCCCCATCTAGAAGCGGCCCCGGCCTCTCCTTTTATAGTTGAAGGGGGGACAGGGGCAATACATGCGTTTACTATGCAGCGTCTTGTAAGCGGAGGTGGCGTGTCTGAGTCCTGTAGCTTGCTACTATGGTGGCATGGCATGGCCAACGGAGTGGTCATGTCCTTGATGCACTGGAGCAACGCACCGGTCACACCTGATCTTGTGCGAGGTGGGAGCTCCAGCGATAGCTTGGCACAGGGCATGGTCAACGACGTGCTGGTCGCTGTACGTTCACAGTGTAAAAAGCCGAGGCTCGGTTGGTGCCGAGGCCGAGCCATCATGGGGGGCTCGGCGGGTGCAAATCCTGAGGCTACCGAGACCCTAAAGTGGATTGCTGAGGCTTGGTGGGAGCAGTCAGTCCTATACACTGATTCCGAGGCTATAGTGACCCAGACCTGACTCCCCATGCCGCGCTGTTCCTGGAGCAGGGATTAGGTGGCACAGTGTAGTACGGGCGCCAGTCATGGGCGCAGTGCTGAGCATAGTGGCCTGTAACCCCTGCTCAGTCCTGTCTCTCGTCCTGTCGGACGCTCTGCTGCACTGCGTCGATGCGCGGCTGACGTTGCCGGAGTGGTTGGATGCGTGACGTTTTGTCAGAGAAGTCGGCCGAGATGGAGGCGACAAGGTTGTTGTCGAGCCGGCCTCGAGCGAGTTGGAGAATCGGTAACCTGTCCGAGGCCTAGCAGGGCGGGGCCTCGGCGAGAGGGCCTCGGCAAGGCGGAGAGTTGGCCTTTCATCCAAGGCCTTTGCGGCGCGGACCTCGGGCGAATCGGAGAATCAGCCGAGACCCTGTGATCATCTTTTGGCAATGATATTTGCAAGGTATAAGTAATCTTTTCGGTTCTTGCTTAGGGTACCCCTTTTTATGGTATCCGACATGTTCTTTCCCGCTCTTTCTTACTGAGCTGGATGACCAAGTTCTGGTTCTAGGAATCTTGCACCGTCTTTTCATGATCGGTGGCTTCAAGTCGCTGGCGCAAGCGATCCACCTCCGCTGTCAGCTCCTTGTTGTTTGCAATGATCCCCTCGATCTGGTCGAAGCATTTCTTGCGGTACCTTGCGGTCTTCATTAAGTCCTATGTGCAGATAGGTAAGTAAGACAACTATGACTAGACCACAAGACCAGGGGGTGAAGCGAAGCTTACCTGCACTTCCGTAACAAGCAGCTTCGCCGCCCGTTCAACTTTCTTTGTTTCTTCGACCTCTGGGATTTCCTCATGGATAACCCATTGGTCGTTCCGCCAATGCGACACATAAACATGTTGTCGCTTGTCTTGCAGATGGCCCAGGACCTCCTCCACCTCGTCCTCTTCGGGCTCCTCTTTGGGTACTGGTGCTGGCCCGGCGTCAGCAGCATCTGTGATCACCATAGCCTTCCCACGAGTTGCAGCGTCGGTAAATGTGGTATGTGCTCTCACCTCAACCGCTGCTCCTCGGTCTGCTCTATTACCCTCGATGCTGAGGTGTTGCCCTCAATAGGTTTAGTGCTCAGAGCAATCGTGCCCAGCTCGGCTGGTCCCTCGACCACTTGCTCGGGGACTGTTGTCTGATTGCTCGCTTGCTGAGGCCCTGACGGATCTTCTACTATGGCTTCCTCGGTGGTCGGCTGCTGGGTAGTCTGCTCTATACTTATTGGCGGTGCCTCACCACTTCTGGCTTGCTGGTCCAAACTTTCTGTGGACGCTGAGCTAATACATCCGAGATAAGTTCAGAAAGCAATCATATTAAATGCACATTGCTAACTTATATCAAGGTTACTAATACTTACATGTTGGAAGCATGGAACGATGTGGAGAAGGCGCGTCTCTTCGGCCGTACTTGCTCCACGTGCTGTGCGGATGACCCCTGGTCTCCCTCTACATCCAGCACTATCGCTGGGCTTTGGTGCTCGACCCCTCCGCCACTAGTCCTTCGCATTGCAGTGGTCGGTGGTGTGCTCGGTTGAGTTGTCGCTCCCGTCGCCGGTCGCGTTCCTTGCCCAAGTACTCCCGAGGTCGATTCGGCTGCATCCTTCACTGCTGTCGGCGATGTGGGTCCCATAGGTGCGGAGGACCCATCTTGCTCCATCGACTCCAGTTGCTTCCACCTTTTTCGAGGGACAAGTTGAAAGGTGTCTGCATCTTCTCCCTCCTCTGCGTCATCATCCGGCCAAGCAAAAATTGACTGCCGACGCTTGCTGGCCGGGTTCTCCTCTAGGTCCTCCTCGGGTTCATTGATACTTAGCGCTCCCCTGATGAGCAGGGTGGTTACTTATCTCTTCTTCGACTGTTTGGGGGCAGCCGGCCGCTTACCAGCAGCTTTGGCCGCTGCCTCCTCTCTAGCTCCGAGCTCCGCCCAGTCGACGTCCTCGTCCTCGATCTCGACGCTGGTCTAGGTGGTAGGATCAGCTCCTTGTGGCCACTCTACTCCAGGGGGTGGCGACACAAACATTGTCGCTCTATCCTGACCATTAACCTAGGTAACAAAAGAGAGTGAACACAGTAAGTCTCCACTTACCACAATATAAGACTACGGGTACGCGGCAAGACGAGTTACCTTTGGTGGAGGTCGAGCAAGCTTGAAAGCATGCTCGATGTCGCTCAATCTGGCATAATTTGGATCGGCTAAGTTAAATAGCTCGCTAATTCTAGCTTTGACTTCGATTTTGTCAAGCGCCCTCTGCCTCATTCTCGTCGGGTCTGCGCTTCCTTGATACTCATAGCCAGGATGTACCCTCCTCTGGCAGGGCTGGACCCATCGGCAGATGAAACTCCCGACTACGCTCGGACCATCCAGTTTTTTCCACGGGATCATTCCAAATATTTCTGGGATCTGTCCCAGGTGCTCGGGCTTCTCCGACCAGCTCGTCTTCTTCTCTGGAATGTAGCCCGCGTCGCACAGCGTGATCGTGTTCGGCTCTTCGCGGATGTAGAACCATTTTTTGTACCAGTTGCCGAGCGATGTGTTCCATGGGTAGTGCAGGTACTGGGCTTTCATTTCATCACGGAGGTTGAGGTATACACCCCCGGCTATCTTCGAACCACCGCTTCCTTTCTTCCGCAGACAGAAAAGATGGCGAAAAAAAAGAAATGGGGCTAGAAGCCGCCATACGCTTCGCACAGATGAATAAAAGTGGCGACAAGGAGGATCGAGTTGGGATGCAGATTGCAAATCCCAATCTCGTAGTAAAGACAGAGCCCTTGAAGAAACGGATGCATCGGAACTCCAAATCCCCATTTAAAGAAATCCTCGAACACTACGATCTCACCTGGTTATGGATCAAGGTACTTCTCGCCCCCCGGCGCACGCCATCCTGCGAGCTCCTTGTTGTGGAGTACCCACATGGTGACGAGGTCTTCAATGGTCTGCTCGTTGCTTTTCAACTTCCACCATTCCTTCGCCATGACCCCTGTTTTCTTCTGCGCATCACTTTTCGCCATTTCCTTTTGTTTTCTGCCTCAGACTCTGGCCTTGCTGGTGAACGGGGAGTGTGCTGATCTTCAACGACAGTGGGGGATTAGCAGGGGCGGCAGTTGAAGCGACGACGGATTGATTGGTGGCAATTTTGGATGTGTTAGGGTTGGTTGGCGAGAGGAAGACGCAAGATGTGGTTGCGAATGGCAATGGGGTTCGGTAAATAGTAACTGACCTATCATATACCGTATTTAACCCAAGAGTTATGCCTTTTCGTCTGCTCGGGATTCTTGGGGGACGTGCGCACGTGCCGCAGACGGCTGTTTTCATGTTTGCAGTATTACTCAGCCCCGAGATCTATGCCAATATATACGCCTCTTCGTTGCCAGTGTGGGAGGGCCCACGCTGACGCACCTATTGACAGATGCCACGCAACTGTTTGCTTGACAAAACAAAAAGGCAATATGACGTGCTATACCCGTCTACTTTTTTGACCAGACGTGTCAGACCGGGCTGGTCAGAACAAATAAATAAATAAATACATAAAATAATAGTAATAGTGGCATATGGTTTTTTGCCACACTTTTTGTGCTTGGGGACTGTACTAACCATCCTCGTGCTCGGGGACTGTCGCGACTATCCTTGTGCTCAGGGCCTGTCCCGACCACTATCGTGCTCAGGGACTGTTCCGACCACTCTCGTGCTTGGGACTGTCTCGACCGCCCTCGTGCTCGGGGACTGTCCCGACTACCTTTGTGCTCGGGGACTGTCTCGACTACAGTTATTTTTGGGGATTCGTCGTTTTCGTCATGCTGCGCTCGGGGACTGTCCCGACCACTCTCCGATCATTGCTCGGGGACCGCTCTCCTCGGCTACATGTGATTTGTACTCACATACAGTTGAGAGACATTTATTTTTTCTCACTTAGACCTTGCTACAAGGCTGATACCTTGCCTTCCAGCAAGCTCGGAGACTACATCGGTATGATGCACCTGCCGGTGCAGCTCGTATCGTCTGTACGATGATTGGATTCTCAACTTAACTAGAAATTCTTTTTAGACCCTAGCACCACATGCCTACGTCACCTACTACCAGGCTCGGGGACTAAAGGGGCACACTTCGCCTTGCAGTGAATGTGCTTATTTTTTCGACCCCTACGCTCCGACTGTTGGCCATGACTACTCCTACACAAGGGTCACTTATATTTCTTTTCAGAAATACAAGTGGGCACATTTGATCAGAAAAGAAATCTTTTTCTTTTTTCTTTAGAGCACCATGCATTCTTCGGACAACCGGAATATTCGGTTATAATCGTGGTCTACTGCTCTATGTGCTGACCAGAATACTGGCATATTTGCTTAGTCAATGTTTCAACCAGTTGGAGATGACATGAAGACAGACCGCATTAGCCGAAGAAGATCAAACGGCGTGTCGCAACATAATACATGGTGCTCGGGGACTAGCTGTGGGGGTATTAACCCCTATACCCTTACAGCTAAGTTTGGGTCGGTCCGGACCAGGGGGTCCGGCCCACCAGAAGACCTGGCCCAGCCGATCTGCTCGGAGTCCCGCGCAAGGAATCAAGGTAGACTTGGAGATCAAGCAAAATCCTGGTCGGTTAAAATAGGAATCCTTATCCGGCCACCTATGGCAATTGTAACCGGTTGGAATTAGTTTCTAGATCTATAACCCTGCCCCCCAGACTATATAAGGCGGGCAGGGTACCCCTCTAAAAAATCATCTCATTTACATACAACAATACAAACAAACGCAGGACATAGGTATTACGCCCTCACGGCGGCCGAACCTGGATAAAACCTCGTGTCTGTCTTGCGTTACCATCTCGTTCAAAGCTTGCGCACATGTCTGTCGATAATCTACTACCTTAGGCATATCCATAGGTAGACTGCCGACCATATTTCGTCGGCAGTGCTGGCTGGCTGGCTGGGCTGGCCAGCCTCCTCACGCGGACACTGTTCACAGTGTCTCCAGCCATAATAGTATTTTTTTCTCACACAAACCAGTCAACAGTACTTCTTCACGAACCAGCAACGATACAAACCAGCCAACCGAACAGGCCGTAGATCGTCCAGATGCAACTAGCTACAATGCTCACAGAAAGCGCGCCGTCCACAACGTGAACCGGGGCTTCTCATCTCATCGAGGGCTGTCTGCGCGGTGATCTGCCCGCTGCACTGGAATACCCCACAAAGGATTGGACTCGATCCTGTTCACTGATGCTAAAATTTGACTTATACTGATATTTATGCTAAAATGTTGTAAGAGAAAAACATTATTTCATGACTAAAAAGTAGTTCTGAACCAGCTTAAGCGACACAGAGCGGCACGCCATGAAGGCCTTCTCGAGCTAGACGAGTGCCGGCGGCCACCTGCACTGCTGCCTCGGCCTTGTCGCCGTCGTCCATGCCTCTCAGCCGTCCGGAGAACTGTCAGGAGCTGTGCAAGTTTGGTCTTGGTCTTGCTGTGAACTTCTGGAAGTAGCTGCAGAGCAACGCGCGGAGCTTGAAGACAAACCCTCGCTCTCGATCTCGTTGTTTATCTAATTCCATTACGTTTACTATCAGAAAGCAAACAAAGTCAGTAATCGTTTAATTTGTTTCCATTTACAACGTCTTCCACTACCGTTTGTGTTAACGTTTACATAATGCAAGCAAACAGCACCCCAGTGTTGGGTCAAGTAACGCTGAGCGCCTGTGCCATATTATACCCTAGAGAAGAGCTAATTTTAAAGCAAAATAGATGGCCAGTAAGTTGTCCACTTTGGATGGGGATATGGATATGGATATGGATATGGATATGCACGCGGATCTCTCCTTGGTGTGCTACTCACGCTTGAGTGTTTCCCGGCAGGTGATACACGGCGCCTCTTCGCCCTGATGGATGCGAAATTGCGATCAAGGCTTGTTGGACTCTGAAGAGACAAGGATTCACATGTCTTGTTTAGATTGTAAATTTTTACAATCTGGATATTGTACCACGTTTCGTTTGTATTTGACAAACTTTGTCCGATTATAGATTAACTAGGCTCAAAAGATCCGTCTCGTGATTTACAACCAAACTGTGTAATTAGTTATTTTTTTACCTACATTTAATGCTCCATGCATATGTCCAAAAATTAATGTGATGGAGAGAGAGTAAAAAAACTTGAAATTTGGAGGCAATCTAAACAAGACCATATTGTAGCAAATACTAGCAACGCAATTATGCAAACAGGTGGAAACATAACTGTGACGCGACAGTATGGTATGAACTACTCCTATGTATCGTCAGCTTGAGCTGACTGCACAGCGCAGAGTAGTCGTGTTGTGAACTTCGCAGTGCAGCGGTAGCCGGTTGAACTTAATAAAAATATTTTAATTTGCTAACACGAATGGTCCCAATGTCCTGTTTGCTATAAGTCGTATTTTTTTTTAGTAAATGAATAATATTTTTCTCTCACAACAAATCAGCCAACAGTATTTTCAGTCATGGTTTATCAACCAAATGAATAGGACAAAAATCTCTCGGTTGAACTCGTGATTAACTTGAGTCAAATCTCTCAGTTCAAATCTCGGTGGGACCTTCATTTTTCATGCAGTTTTTTCCTCGCCAACGATCTACACCCTGTTCGCTTGATCGTTTCTATGACTTATAAACCGATTGATGCTGTTTTATTGTGAGAGAAAAACACTGTATCATGGCTGATACGATCAAGCGAACATGATGCCTACTCCTGACGCGCCTGTAAGGTTCGTCGATTGGTTCAGCATTTGCGCAAAAAGGAAAAATCAGTACTCTACATAACTTCGGGAATTGGCACTTCGGCAGCGTTAGCGTATGATTAACTTGAGTTCAACTATTTAACTTATGCACTAGCAGTACCCTACTAGTACATAACTTCTGGGCATTAGCAGCGTGAGCAAAGGTTGCAAGGCTGGCAATTAACACGGACTTTCATAACTCGGTTTCCCCTAAGCCTGAGGTCAGCTAAGGACAGTCGCACTAGAAACTATAAGATATTTTTCAATACATGTCAAATTATATAGACCGGATCCAGTATATGAGCAATGCTGTCACCTGACAGCAATGCCTTCTGTCTCGGTCTGAGTATCTCTACCTATCGAATCCTGGGTTCAAGCTCGGGCACCCTATAGCGCCACGTCACCCGCTAACCTATTTATCGTTCGATTCGGCAAGCAAACAACGTCGTTCGTCCGATGCTAGAGCGGTTCGGGTCTTTGCCCGCTTCTACGCCTATCAGATGGCTCGCGAAGTTTGTCGGGCTAGGCTCCCTCGTGCGGAGAGTGGGCAACAGCAAGGGTGCAGTGATCGGCGAGGAGACGGCGAGACGCGAACGCAGCCAGCCTAGGGCACATGCGCCGCCGCCATTTCGATTGCGGATCGGTCGAGTCCATTGTCCAGGCAAGACTCCGACCACAAATCTCTCGAGCCTCACGGAATCATGGCGCGTCGGCCTGTCTGCTTGGGTAGAGGGCGGCAACGTGGGGTGTTAAGGCGGCGGGGGCACCGGCGCAGGTGGGCTCCACGGCGACGCCACTGCCCCGTTCGGCTTACCTTGAATTCGGCTTGTTCGTCTTCTTTTTTTCAGCCGAAACAATGTTTTTTCTCTCACAGCATTTCAGCCAGAACAATGTTTTTTAACTAATTTCAGTCAAATTTCAGCAAGCCGAACGGGACCAGTGGCCAAGCGATGAGGTAGCCTAGGAGCTCCATTCCTCCCTTACCCCGAGCACCACTAGTAGTAGCAGTGCTCCATCAAGTGCAGCAGCAGCATGAACTCGTGATCTCCGCCACCACGTCCAGGCTCCTCCGGTGATCGCTGGACGGTCGGGGTAGGAGCCAACGGAAGCACAGCCACCTCCTTTTCGCTGGTAAGCGTCACACCTGCTTACCCGCCCTTTCGCCCCCCATAGTCCTCTCCATAGGACCCTCGCCGCTGCTCTAGGATGTGCACTATCTGCTCGACGAAATTTTTACATTTATCCCTTCAAATTTATCTTTCCTTTGAAGAAGACCATGGGCGGCGACAATGCAACTCCAAGAGGCATGATCCTCTGCAGCAGCAACGTAAGGAGAACAAGGACACAGAAGAGGGAGAAGGGAGGTCAATTTTGAAAGGGAAAAATAAACTTGAGGGTCAAAAATAAATATACACATACCACACTGGTATTGCCACATCTCTTCTCTATCTAAGACTACAAAGTAATCATCTATCCGGTGATATCAAATCTCGCTCCTGCTCATGTATACACGTCCAATACGAATCGTCCTCCACTTGAAGCTCACGCGTCCGCATCCTACCCAGAGCTCACTGTGTCCGCATCCTACCTGGTTCCAACACGAAGATCGGATCCACGTATCTGCGTCTAATACGAAATCCTCAGAGCTCATGCATCTGCGTCCGAGTGATGAGGTTCAGTAAAAACATTATGATACTAGTGCAATGTACGGGCATATATCTAGTTAGTAGAAAATGTCCACATAGCTGGCATGGACCTATGTCCGAGTGAAATGCATTTTAAAAGTTTGTCGACCTACGTGACACACTTTTACAAGTTCGAGCACCACTGATGTACTTAACTCTTAATTAATTAATATGAAGATGAATACATAAAGTGATTTAAAGGATTGTTGTTTTCCTTTAAAATGCCACTAAAATTCTATCAAATTATTGGTTTTGTCAATTTATGGTATATCCGGTAAAACTTGAATCCAAACCCTAATTATTGGGTCCTTGTAATTTTTTTTGAGAATTACACAGTACAACGCAGACGCCCACAACATGCATGTACACTCACCTATATGAACACACGTATGTAAACCCTACCCCTATGAGCATCTCCGAAGGACTGAGCCGGCAGATCTCGATATTCACGAAGCCACCACAGGCGCCTCGCTGTCGACGGGGACGTCGCCTAGCATTGAAAAGCATAGCGCCGTTAAATCCGAAATAAATGTAGAAAAATACGAGCACACATGCTTAGTCGAGGACATGAGGTAGTGCTTTTTTAAGAATCCACGTCAGATAGCAATTTCTAATACTTGAATTTTCAATTATCTAAATTGCCTGACCTGAAATTTTTAGGTTATTCGAATGCCCACCCCAGACACTGGTTTTACCATGTTGTTTGGGGGAAACGAGCAACGGCCTCAACCTATATGCACACACATATGAAAATCAACATGTCGTTGGCAAAAAAAAAAACTCAGGATGTGTTTAGCAGCGAGAAACAAAGACAGGTTTACATTACATAGTTACATTTTATAGAAGATTTTAATAAAAGTTGCAAATTATACTGTATGTAGTGATATATGAATATTCTTTTGGTAGACATGTGCATGTCTACCGGTAAGCGACGGTCTGCGGCCTGGCACACTCCGGCACAGACGGTGCGGTGCCCCGCCTCACCTGCCTCCCGCGCTCTCGCCTTGGGTTGTCCACGCAATCTATTGCTCGCACCTCATTGGTTTGCTACACGTGTTCCTCGTCACAGTCTCATCACAGCCGCGAAGCGAAGGAACGCCGCCCCGAAAGAAAAAAAAACGGACTCCACCTCTGGAGACTTCCACGTACACCGTTGGCTCGCGGCGGGACCCACCAGCTTCAAGGCCCCACGCGTCGTCCTTCTTCTCCAGAGAGATCGTTTTTATAGCCCGGAGCAAATCCAATTCGTCTCCCCTCGCCGGAGGAGAAACGATATACGGTTAATCCATAGCGAAGAAGGGCAGCACCACCAGTAGCAGCAGCCATGCCCGCTCCCGCTCGATGGCGACTCCTCGCGCTGCCGGTCGCGCTCTTCCTCGTGGCGGGGTCGGCGCACGGCCTCGTGAAGCCGGAGGCCGCCGCGGCGCCCAAGCCCACCGTCGTCCCCAAGGCCATCTCGGTGAGCTACTGAGCTAGAGCGAAATTCCCTCTCCTGCTGTGATTCGCCTGTCCTCCTCTAGATCCGATCCGATTGGGTAATGGATTGAACGCGATTCCCGATGCCGCGCGCGCAGGACCTGAGGGACGCGATCGTGAAGGGGCTGGGGTTCCAGGCCGAGGGGCTCAAGGTGTCCGGATTCGACGTGCGGGACGCGCTGGTGGGGCACGCGGTGGCGTTCGAGTTCGACATCGAGGTCGGCAGGAAGGTCCTGCCGGTGCGCCTGCTGGAGGACGTCAGTCGGTGGGACTTCGTCGACCTCCCCATCTTCCGTTCCCAGGCCGACGCCGACGACACGGCGCTCGCCGAGATCAGGCGGGGCGGGAGGGGCAGCGTCGTCGAGCCTACCCTGCCTCCCTTCCAGCTCGCCGGGCCCATGGAGCTCTGGATCCAGGACGGCGACGACGTCAGGCTTGCCTTGCCGGTAAGAGCAGAAGTTTGTTTTGCAAAAAGTTGGAAATTGATGAAAATGGGAGGGGATCACCTGAGCTGATAGAATTCGCATGCCGGGGGTGTGGATTGACACCGAAATCCAGTAAGGCGTGTGGATTGACACCCAAATAATGAAATGTTTTCCCTTTTATACAACGGTACAAGTGTGCGACTTGTATTGTTCTTGTTCTGGTTGGTTTTGAATTGTGAGTCTGTGTCTTCGGTATGTATCTGAGTTTCTGAGAGTCTAGTCTAGAGATTGAAATGGTGTGGTTGCCAAGGGTCAGGCGTGCTCGCCCAAAGGCATGTGCAAATTGGGATGATATCAGGAGGTAGTGATAGAATAGGAACATTAAAAACATTAAGATCAGGAGGTTAAGCTAAATGTTTACTCACACTCGAGCATCAGAGGCAAACCAAAAGGCACGGCTGAAATTATCAAATTTGGAGTTGGGGCGGTGGCATTACAAAAGATACGTTTTTTTTGGGCTCAAACTCGGACTAGCCTAGAATGAGAAGAGTAGTTCTGTATGATGCAGCTGGCATCTTTAACTTTGAACTTCCTTCCCTGAAGATTTTAAGGTGCATTTTAAGTATAGTCTGTTTGAAAAGTTGCTTTTAAGCAGCAAATGGCAACTGATGTTTTTGTGCAAAGTGTGACAAGAATGAACTGATAAATGTTTCAGTGTTTATATGCTATTATGTTATCAGTTGCGTATGTCTGATTTCCTTGCCAGCTCAATTGTGCTCTACCGGATTGCTCTAGTGGAATAAGGATCCTTTTCTTGGGTTACGGTTTTCAGTGTGCACTCCTGTACTTTACTGCTTGGCAGATATTCATGTGAGAAAGTATATTTTGATATTTGCAAATCCGTTATGCTATAGATAGATTGGATAATTCTTGCTATATAATATCATAATAGTTAGCCTTTTTTAGAAAAAGGAATTTTATTCTGGTCTCTGCAAGAGTTTTGCACACAACCAATTGTTGTTACAGTTCCAGCCTCTTGCTGTTTTTTTAGCTCTCAAAAAGCGAAACCAAACAAAGGGATAATTGATTAAACACTAAGGCTACAAGTTTCAAATACGAATTCCCTGCATACATTTAAAATGGCAACCTCTGGTATGTGGGATTCGTGCAGGTATCTATTTAGTACAGTACATACCATTGTTTAATTGAGTCAAAGAAACAAATATATTGTGGAGCATATATTTATCTAAGGGTAAGTTAGTTGAGTTGAGTTACTCTCTCTATATATGTTTGACATATGAATTCTGTACACTTATTGCTTGAACGCTCACCACAATCAAATCTAAATTTCGATGCTTGATTTCTCTGCAGCATGATGTGGACGCTGGTACCTTGAAGAAGGTTGTTCTGTCCGATGGTGCAGTCGTGACAGTGAAGGGTGCCAGAGCTGTGAGCCTCCGGTTGCCACTTGAACTACCACTTCCTCTCAACCGTACCACTTACATGGGTCGCCTCTCGAGCCTACTATCCATTGCACAAGCCCTGCGTGGTGCAGCCCGGTCTAATCAGAAACCCCTGCTCTCTCTTCGCATTGAGGGCCCAACCTCCTTGTCCTCGACTCCTTCCATGTCTCCCAAGGACAAGCTCAAGCTCAAACGGTTGGCCCCAGGCCAAGTGGAGCTCTCCTCACGGGCGGGGGCAATCCCTGCTATCGCTGAAGACGAGGATGAACCACATAACTCTGGATTGTGGCCTCTTTTGTCTCTGAATGGATCAGATGGCAGTCTGCAGGGATTTGAGGAGCTATTGGCCTCGGTACTTGGAAAGAAAGCAGGCGAGAAAGGTACCTTCAAGCTACTGAAGGCACGGGCCTCGGCTCAAACCTATGTCAAGATGGCATTCGCGGTGGAGAAGAAGCTTGCTGAAGGGGAGGTGAACTGGTCAAATATTCCGGAATGGAAGACGAAGCCCAAGAGGCTGAGAGCACACTATGAAGTCCTTGCTCGAGTGGAGGAGGGTCAGGCGATCCCTGAGAGGATCGCGCAGGTGCAGCCTTTCCAGGCCGACGAGGCCATGTCGGAGAGTGTGCTCACCGGCAACGTCACGAGGTCGAAGATGGAAATCGTCCATCCACCGCCGGTTTATTTCACTTTGTGAGGGAAGAGCTGGAGCCTGGAGGCTGTTTTGATGTTTTCTCTTCAGAGCTACTACACGTTGGGTGGTGGTTAGTTTACGGTGCCTCGTAGAGTCGTAGGTAACAAAGTCATACAAGCGGCAAGAGTTTGTCGCCTATATACTGACTGCTTTGACATGAATATTGGCGTTTTATGTGTACTGAAAGACTGGCAAGCCTTGTATATTATCCACTGGAATAATGAACAATACAGAAAAAAAATGTTTTCAGTACATTTTTGGATGGGAAAGAGCCGAGTTCTTAGTACTGAAAAACTGGCTAGCCTTGTCCTTGTATATCGACTGGAACTTGTTGGTTGAATTGTTCTGACAGTGATGCATTGTCGTGAAGATTTTCGTAAATCGTACAGAGTTGTCTTGTGCGGTTGTGATTTCCCTGGAATCACTAGGGGTCTGTTTGGATCTTCTCTAAACTTTAGAGCTCTAAAAACTTTGAACACTTTAGCTCGGTTTTAAGGTCTACAGAGTAATGTGTTAATGTGAAGTAGGTTAAAGTTTAAAATTAACTTTAGACCACAGAAGCTTTAGCTCTAAAGCTTAACAGTTGTTTTTAAACTATCCCTGTAAATGAACCGATGCCTCTAAAATTCAAAGACATTTTTTCTTATCAACTGATACGTGGGTTTCACACATAAAGGAATGTATTTTTCTCAATCTGTTAGAGCTCATATCCTTTATACTTTGCAACTCAATTTTCTCATTCCCCTTTACAAGATTTTAAGAGAAAGGGGATGTGGTGGAGATGCTCCTATAAAGTTTATTAGGAACCCAAAAATACAATTTGAGAGTTGATAACATAGATGGTATGTCGTTAAGAGTTAATGGACTTTTGGTACATTTTTATTTATATTATCACAAACAACTGATTAATATGAAGATTAAATTCAACCAAGGAGGAGCATTAATAACAACTAATAAGATTAGAATGATCTCATTCCATAGATCAAGGAGCACGCAAATTAGTGATTAGGCTTCGATCTAATGGCCCAGCTAACATCTGGTGTAATCACTCGGCAGACCGTTCCAGAATCCAAATGTATGTTTATCGTGTATATATATAAATATGCAAAGATCAATTAACGGAGAGGCACGTGTGTAGTGTCATAACGTGGGACCGGCGTGTTGGGAGGACCTGTCGTGGAGAGGACACGACGCATACGGCTATCACGGTACGATATGATGCCAACACGGCGGGATGACACATGCCGACCAAGAAAGCGGTGCTGAGTATGACGCGGAACCGACGTGTTGGGAGCTGTCGTGGAGAGGGCACGACACATACGGCTGCCATAGCACGACATGATGCCAGCATGGCAGGATGACACGTGTCGACCAAGAAATCGGTGCTGAGTCATGAGTGCTAGGATGAAACCCGATTCTTTCACGTATAAAGATGACTAGTGCATCACGCGCGCCCTTGCGCGCATCGGCGTATCACTTGGCTAAGACACTGGTAAAAAATATATGTTAAATCTTTGCATAAGGCACTGATAAAAAATATATGTTTAATTTTTGCATGGAAATAATATTAGGGGAATGAGTTTAATGTAGATATGTCATGCACAGAAACTGAAAGATTTAATTTCTTTTTACATGGTGCAGGACACATCCATGCCATCCTATTGATTGAGAGATGGAAATTGAGTAAATCCCTTATAAATGAAATTAACTCAGTGCTATATGTCGTCAGTAGTCACTTGACCTGGGGATTTTGCAGTCCTACCAATTATCCATCAACTATATTTTTTAGGCAGGATATATGAAACTAAACCTATATCTGATCTAAAATGGTGTTTGGTTAGACTAAATTTTCTAGGCATTTGCGCTTAGACTCTAAAATGGTGTTTGCTTAGACTATATATATATTTTTTCACCAGTCTATGGGACAGGTGTATTATACATCAATATATGAAACTAAATATATGAAAGTATATTTTTAAAGAGAACATATAAACATTAAGATGAAGATAACACAAAATTATATGATCATTCTATCTCTGTTTTTTTATATAAGTCGGGAAAAGGTATGAGCTGCTTGGGTTGTTTGCTTACTCTAACAAACAGGTGGTAGGCATCATAGTGCAGGGCTAGCAAGCATCACCGACTATTAGCAAGTACACTTATAAAGCCTGATGTGTGTACATGCAATGTACTTGGTCTGAAATAGCCAAATAGGTGAAGCAACAAACCTTAGAATGAAGCAACCTATATAGCAAGAGAGGCTGACATCGTGCAAGACACAATCGGTATATGGCTAGCAATTTCTTAAAAAAATGTTAGCATTACAATAAGAGCCCCAAAACACATTAGAATCAATCTCCACAAAGTCGGTACATGAGGTACTTTGTAGGGATAGATCATCTATAAGCAAAGACTTTGGTATTAGAAATCTAGTGACACCATCGGAAATTAGTAAAAGACAGGCTATGTGAGGTGAACCTATATCAATGATGCACATTGTATATTTGAAAAGGAAAAATGGATCATGTAAATCGATCAAATTGACTAATAGTAGAAATAGATTGTGTGAATCGAGTACATAATAAAAGCTGAGTAAAAAAAGCAATAAGATTGCAAAGATAAGTTTATTCTTACCAAGAGTGGTTGTTCAACCTTTTTTTCATGGCATGCAACTATCCATCCACCACACTGATCTTCAATATTGTTCGCATGTGCTCTGCAACAGGTATTGTTTTTACAAATTTAGCCAATAAAAGGAGCAGCTCCTTCTGATCCTTGCAAATAATTAGACAAAGCTTTTGTACCCAAGGCAATTGTAGATAATGATATATCATGTTCCCCTAAATAACATGATGAAGCAAACCAAAATTTATAGCTGGTATGGAAAACATGACCTTTAGTCGTTGCCATTGAACTTGACATCATGGCATCCCCCAGTAGCGGGCTCGTGCCTCTCGCACTTTGGTCTTTGCCTTTCAACAATCCGAGGCCTCGGCAATGCGGGATGCTCATAATTTATTTGAACAGGCTATTCATCCGGTGAATGTCTTGAATTCTGATGAACTGGAAGAACAACAAAAAGAAGTATGAATAGGGCATTTTCTTGTTATTTGTCATGTCTTTAAAACTATAGAATCAGATTTTCATGCTTTCAAATAATTTACGTGCAGATATTTCAGATATGTAGTATGTCACCTGCACATGATCTACAACATCGAAGTATATTCTACTCTTCTACTAAACGTTGCATTTACAAAAGGAAAACATGGTAGAAGAACTTAGCAAAATATGGAACAAAATACGGACGAAATTCAAATCCCTGAGTGAAGGCATTTAGATAGGTAGATAACAATATGGAAACATCACTAAAAGGTAGAACTCCCAAAGTCACAGAACGTCGAAGTCTCAGCAGTAACAATGTGCATAGTTCATCACTACCCTTTTCATCTAGGGAAACCTAACTATTCTTGAGCCTAGAGGAGTGGAGGAGCGGCCATCAATCGGGCCCTTACACCTAACCTTAACAAATCGAATAGAAGGGACTTTGTCCCTATTGTGCAACCATCCCCCGCAACTTCTTATAAGCTTCCTTGATCTTGTCTTGCTTCTCACACAACACATGCTTGGCATGCTGCAGACGGAGGACCACCAATCGGGCTTTGTTTACTTGGAACCAAAAGACATAGTAGCGCTATCTCGAGAAACTTTCAAGTACAATTAGGTTTATGGAAATCAAGTGTCACCTATTCTTTATTCCACATTTAAAATTGTCACTCTCTTCTTCACTTTGATTACTCAATTGCTATCAAACATCAATGTTTTTCCTTTTGAACCAATCAGTTGCTTGAGAAATCTATATTAACACATACAAAATTTCGTGATAATGAATGGAGAAAATGGTTGAGACAAAGGTCATGAATACACGATGGACTGGAGCACAATGCAACTCCTTTATATGCACTAACTGAAAAAAACTTTCATTTGTTGTGGTACCCAATCATGAGTTTCGCAAAGAAAGCGTAATGAATGATTAGAGATACCAAAGTGGATGAGATAGGATGCTAAAGTGAATAGATAGTTTTCTATTTTTTGCCTAAGCAATGTGACTAACACATAGAGTGCTAGAGTAGAAACCAAACATGACAAACTCGCCAGCAGATCCCGCTAAAGCCAAATCAAAATCAAATCAAATCAAATGAAATTGAGCAGATGGGATGGTAAAGTGAGTAATTTCTTGCGCCCTACGCATGCTGCGTGATAACTTTAGGTGGATATGACTTCATATTAGGTGGCATCACATTATATTCATACAACACCGCTCTCAAACATTAAGGGTCAAATGGATGAGAAAAAACGATGACACTTTGAGTAGGCCCTTCAACAATTGCAGGTCCAATAACAATAGCATCTCCTCCGATGGATCCAAAGGATCATGGAGAGAGAAAATCAAACGCTATCAAACACCAATGTTTTCCTTTTTAACCAATCAGTTGCTTGAGAAAATTATAGTAACACATACCAAAAGTTTGTGATAATGAATGAAGGAGAAAAATGTTTGAGACAAAGGTCATGAATACCTGATGGACTGGAGTACAATGCAACTCCCTTTAGATGCACTAACTGAACAAAAAACTTTCGTTTGTTGTGGTACCCAATCATGACCTTCTGCAAAGAAACTATAACAGATGATTAGAGAAATCAAACCGGAAGGATAGGCTGCTAAAGTGAATAGATAGTTGTCTATTTTTTGCCTAAGCAATGTGACAAACCACACGGAGTGGTAGAGTAGAAACCAAACATAACTACCCGCCAACAGATCCCGCTAAAGCCAAATCAAAATCAAATGAAATTGAACTCTACAGATGGGATGCTAAAGTGAGTAATTTGCGCGCGCCCATGCGCGCGTGATAACTTTAGGTGGATATGACTTCATATTAGGTGGCATGACATTATATTCATACAAGACTGCTCTCAAACATTAAGGGTCAAATGGACAGAAAAGAACGATGGCACCTGAGTAGGCCCTTCAACAGCTGCAGTCCAATAACAATGGTATCTCCTCCGATGGATCCAGTGACTGCGGAGAGAAAATCAACAACGAAGCCCAATATCAAAAAGGATCGAGGCAAAAGACTAATTAGTCAAAGCAACAAGGAAGGCAGATCGGTGTTGGGGTTAGCTATCTTTTGAGCTATTGATAGAAAGCAAGAGGATAACTAATATGAGAGCCTTGGATAATCCTATGCAAGGAAAGACCATACCTGAGATACCTTGAGAGAGCCAAACATTTATCTATGCCCGTGTTTGTTCAGCCCATCCTAAATATTTGAGAGATCACTCTGTATATTTGGCAAAGATAGTAAATGTTAGTGCTGCATCACCTATCAATTGGCAAAAAATGTGAAAGATTTTAACAGCAATATGGAAAAGCTTATTCTAAAACTGCTTATAATGCTACTTTCTACAATTGCTTGTTGGAAGAGTTAGTTCATAATCAAATCAAACCAACACAATGAAAACAAAGGTTAAGTAGCGATGAATAAACTCGCTATACAATGACTAAGGAGACGTCTTTATATCTGTATTAATTCATTTTCTTTGTGTTAGAACATCAAGTGAAAGGCTTTGCAATTATAAGTTTGAATCGAAATTTGCATCGGTTCGATTATTTTCTCAAGCAGTAGCAGTGTGGCAAGGTCATACGCGGATGTGCAAAAGTAATAAGCTGTAGTGCATCAAACTATGTCGACGAGATTAGCTAAAACATGGATAGATCGATAAGATTGTTTATTGCAGCTAAAAAACTAAAAAAACCCTTAAATATATATCATCAACGGGGACGGGGATGATGTATATGCAGAAACAAAACGTCTTAAGGTACAATTTGGTGGTACCTTGTCATCAAATCTATGGTCCATGAGGCTTATGGTCTGGCAGTGCACCATGTCACAAAAACATATGTACATGTAGATGGCAGTCCTCCATGTATGCGAGATGGCACACCGCAAAACAATAACAAATGCAATCGATTGCTTACCATGTAAAACCAAATTGTGTACTCGTTAAAAGAGCCGATGGTAAGAAAATAAGCACAAAAGTAAACCATGCACGTGTTCCAAAGCAAGACAACAAATTGCATAGTGTGTAAACCTTTAGAATCGAACATTGAAAAAAATAAGGATGCAATCTATGCACTAAAAAAGTATGCAGCAGGAATGTTTGGATGCGGGGTGATTGTTTGCAGAGATTGAGGATTAATCTAAACATGAGGGAAATTGAAAGGAACCATGAACTAAAAGTATCATCATCTTTGAAAGTATTTGTACTGTAAAAATTATCGCCTAAAAAATTAAAGTAACTTTTGAGAAATTGTACTTTCTCTGCATCATGAATGGGAGATGGCGCCTATCGGGAGCTACCACAATTTTAGATGTTGGTGCCTATTATGCGTGTATTTTAGGTGGCGGTATCCATAAGTTTAATAAATCAATTTATCACCGAAAGGAGATGAGATATGTGCTTAATGTGTAGATTTTAGATGGCACTTCATATTGGCCAAACAAAAAATATCTTCTATGTTCGGTCTCGGCAATAGTTTAATTCTTTGTCTTTGTAAAGGTCATGTGGCATTTTCAAAGCAAAAGAACAATAAATCATTATATTACCAAAAGGATGAGATCAACTATCTCCGCCGATGTACATTTCATATGGGAGTTCATATTGGGCAAAGAAATAATATCTTATAAATTATAGAAACAAGAATACTGTTCCACTTAATTATAGAAGCAAGAATAATTATCTCTACGGAAAATGTAAGTAACTGCTAGAACTAAAACAATAAAGCAAGAAAATCATAGCCTTTATGCATGTGGTGCCAAAGTTACACTGACGAAGCAAGAGAAATAATAATAATAACCGAGGTAGCATTGTTGAGGCATAATACATCGATGTGTATATTACACGTAGCCCTGAATAGCTTCACTCCAAGGATAACAAAGGCGTTCAAAGAGAGATCGTGCTAACCACCTGCGGTTTTTTTTCTTTTGCACATGATGATCGGGACCCAGATTGCAATGATCTCCGACAAGGACAACCTACAATTGCAAGAGTATAAATAAAGGATAATGAAATAAAACAATTTTTTTATCTGCTTGACACCAAGCACCAAAGGAATAAGGCATTCAAAGAGAGATTGTGCTAACCCTGCATGGGCTGTTTTTTGCACATGATGAGTGGACCCAGTTGGCAATGATCTCCAACAAGGACAACCTACAATCGCAGGGCCCCTCCCAGTGTGGCACCGTCCAGCGCGACGGCAGAGGCCATGCAACCGGATCCAGTGTAGACGGGGAGGCCTCGCGCTGGATCCGCCTGCTAGGCGCAGATCCACCGCCTCCGTTGCCGGCGCGAGGTCGCCGTGCTCCAGCCTCAGATCCGCCGTCGGGAGGGGCCCCGTGAGCTGCCGCTTCAGATCCACCGCCAAGGTCGCTGACGTGACCTCCCCGTCGTCATCGACTGGCAGCATGGAGGTCCGTCCGCCGCCAGACGTGGCCGTCGCGTCAGGGCCTCAGCTGGCTGCCCGCGCGGCCGTGGGGACGACCGGCGACGGAGGGGCCAAACCCTAGGCCGCGCGACACGCTGCCTTGCGTCGCGAGGAGGAAGCGGCGTGGTGGTGGCGGTGCTGGAGGAGGAGGAGGAGGAGAGAAGTGTGGCCGCCGCCATGCGGAGGACCGGCCACCGTCGCGGCATCGCGCTGCAGTTCCGGCAGGGGCTCGCGCGGTGAGCCGGCATCGTTGACCCGCCCGGCATGCGGCGAGGCGAGGGGAGGAGGAGGAGGAGGAGGGCGTCGCCGCGTCGGGAGAGAGAGACGAAGGGCTGGAAGAGGGGGCGCCGACCGTCGCGGAGAGTTCGAGGGAGACGGTACGACGGGAGGCTTCGAGAGGCTGCGGACGCGGTGGGAGCAGATATTTGCAGGCAGGCAACGTAGGAACCGGTGCGACGAAGCAGGACCGTTGATCTAAAAATCCAACGGCTGACACAATTCGGATGACGTGGATGGGCTGAGAGCTGGCCAAAGCTCCCTGCTTTGATAAGAAGAAATGCCAGCATGGCAGGATGACACGTGTCGACCAAGAAATGGGTGCTGAGTCATGAGTGCAAGGATGAAACCAAATT
This sequence comes from Miscanthus lutarioriparius, assembly GCA_904845875.1. Lineage (NCBI taxonomy): Eukaryota > Viridiplantae > Streptophyta > Magnoliopsida > Poales > Poaceae > Miscanthus > Miscanthus lutarioriparius. Next base: position 25,863,920 of record CAJGYO010000006.1, on the reverse strand, counting down.
CTTTCACGTATAAAGAATTAAAGATGTACATATATGCAAAGAACAATGAATGGAAAACATATTTCACTCGTTTCATTATCTCAATCTCCTATTATTTTTCGAGGGCATCGATTTTAAACACAATTCCACGCCAGACGCGCGATTCTAGCTCGCTTCATCAGGAATTGTTGTCCCAGCTGCGAAGGAACGAACGTGAAGCAACTCAGCCTACCGCTGCCCGTGAGAAAATTGAAAAATTTCAATATTTAACCCTCAATTAGCATGCATCTCTACATTTGATACCTAATTCGCAGACCTTTGAAAATTGACCCCGGCACACGAATTCTTTGGATCAGAAGGATTTCTTATATTTTCTCTCATTTCCTATTTACAATATCATCTTCCATTTAATCAGGCTATGAAAAAAAAGACTAAACTGCCCTCCACCAAAATGAAGACATGGACGCCTTCCTCATCCTCGCGCTTGTATTGTCGCGCGAGTCATGACAGACCCTGCGCCTCCTTCGAATGCTGCCGGCCAGCGCCCACCGCCTCCACCGGCCCCCTCCTCCACCACCCCCCCCCCGTCGGGCACACGTCAAGCCCGCGACTGCGACACCCGATGCCTCCAACCCCCTCCCCCCGTCTAGCACCCGCCAGGTGCCCTGTCCAGTGCTTGGGTTTGGTCGGCGGTTGCATAGCCGCCCCCCGCCCCCCCCCCCTCGGTCGGTCGGGGAGATGCCGGTGAGGAGGCACGCAAATCGAGGGATGAGGTGAGCATCCAGGTTTACCGAAAGAAGTCAGGGTAGTTTAGCCTTTTCTGGTGTCTTGAGGAGTGAGAAGAGACAATTCGAAATAGAAAAAGAGAGAAAATGAGAAAATCTCTTATAAAAAAATCGTGTATCGAGAGTCAAATTTTTAAATGCCTGCGAATTGAGTGTCAAATGTAGAGAGATGTACGAACTAAGGTTTAAATATCAAAATTTCTCGAGAAAATCTGGTGGAATGTGGGAACGCAGTTACAAAATTGCCCCCCCATGAAAGCAATACCCGCATCAATGCCATCCAATATATACCCGGTCTTAGGGTTTGGCCCCTCCCGACTCCCTCGGCTGCCTTCCGCAGTCGCCCGCCGCCCGGTCCCTTCGAACGTCGGCCTCTTCTTCATTGACTTTGGCCCATTCGTTCGGCGGGCCCTCCACATGCGATGCTGGCGCAATCCCTCGAGGACAGGCACGACGGCACGTGGTCCCGACTATGTCGGCAGCTAGCTGCCCTCCGCCTCCGGCCCCTCTCCTGTGCCCCGATTGAGTCGTTGCTGCAACCGCCAACTTCACCGGCGGCGAGCTCACCACAGCCCTCCGGAAGGTATCGATCCGAATTAATATTAATGGCCCTGTTCGCTTGTCTTATAATCCATACTTTTCAGCTTGTTTTTTCAGCCAGAACAGTGTTTTTCTCTCACAACAAATCAGCCGGAACAATGTTTCGGCTTGTTTTTTCAGCGAAGCGAACGGGGTGAATATTGTTCCTCTCTTGGTGCTACTGAATTTGCATGCAAAAAGGTCGAGCTTTTAGAGTGGATTTGGGTTCTAGAATTTGGTTAGGGGTGGATTTGGGTTAAAGTCAGGTGTAGGTCAGATTTGAGTGTTCCATAGTTCGATTGGACGGAGATCGTTGCGTGGTGTTCAGTTTGGTGATTAGAGAGCAAGTTTAATTGGGTGATAAGGAGGTGGGGGGACTGATTTTATTAAGCCAAGGCCCCATAGGTGGGATGATTGAGGAATATTGCCAATTGAAAAGCATACGTGACATGTGACTGTAGGGTTTCTCATGTAAAGTTGAGTTTTCTAAGCAGTTTACCCATTTGCTGTAATGTTTTGTGGATGAACTGGTTCAGTTGTAGCCAGTTGCTCTTCATGGCCCTAGGCGTGGCCCAAATAACCCTTTAGAGTAATGTAGTTTTTCAGCCTGGCCCTAGGTGTTGGGCCAAGTGTTTGGACTCATGGCCCAGCACAGAGAGGAAAGGGGCACGCGGCCGCGAGTCGCGAGCGTCGCAGGCGCCCGTCCGAGGTCCGACTCCCCTCCCTGTTTCTGCTTCTCTATACGCCACTCTCTCTGTCGCTGCTGCCCGCTGCTAACCCTAGCCGCCGCCGGCCGCCGTCGACCCGTCCTCCGCCTGCCGGCCGCCGCTGACTGCCACACCATAGACGCCCGCCCAGTGCCCGGCGTCCTGATGGCCGCCGCCTGCCGCGGACACGCGGTGACAGGCTGACGGCGTGCGTGACGCCCTGCACTGCTGCCTGCTCCGCGCCTGCGCTCTACAACCGTCTGCGGTCTGTCGCCCAGCCCTGGCGCCCGCCTGGACCCGCCCGGCTGCGCGCCTGCGCGCCACAGCGTGACACCATCGCCAACTGCAGACTGCAGTCAGCCAGTCACAAACTCACGGTTCTAATTCCAAGCTTGGTAATTCCCCATTCTCACGTCTAAGTTCTGCCTTAATTTGATGTTGAACTCTTCCTGATCTAGTATGGATTCCATGAATGAACATTATAATTGATTATATCAATTTTTGTAGCACGTAGAGTTGCACAATGTAGAGCGGGACATTAAAATTCTTTTTTACCTCCTGCTCCTACGCCAATTATACAACCAGCATCACAAACCCAGCCATCAAAATTGAAGTGCGGCTGGTATATACGCTTTTCATAGTGGCCCTATACATCGAAATTGAAGAGCTCCATAAGAACCTAACATTTCGAAAAACAAGCATCACATGCCAGCTCCTAATGAACTGAGACAACTTGCTAATTGGTGAATTTGAATGAGTCTGTTAATGCTGTATTCCTATTTTTGTCCAGTGCTCGATGGCTTATATGGGTTAGGCTTAGAGCTGCCATTTTTTTTTGTCTGAACCACCTTTATGAGAGCTACTGATAAAATTTTTGAGAGATGGTCAACTGGAATATATCATCTTAATGAATGTTTGAGTAACTACATGAACCTTTGTTATATTGCTCAATGACTGTGGCACGCCTCATTTTCATGCAAGTTTAAAACTTTATATGAGGGAGATGTTGGAAAATGGATTAAAAGGGAATTGTAACAATAGCTCAAACTGCTTTTTAGTGACACATATACAGCAAAAAAACAATTTAGGCATTTACATGTTAACATGCTATCTTGACAATCCAACAAATCATCTACAGAATAAGGGCCTGTTCGGCAGGACTGAAAAATACTGTTCCGGCTGATTGTTGTGAGAGAAAAATACTGTTCTGGCAGGACGTGAACAGTAATTTCGTGAGGGGCGGAACAAGCCAGCCGGCTGGCTTTAAGCCAGCCGAACACGCCCTAAGGTTCCATTCATGTTTGTAATCATTGAAAGTACTTTTTTTCTTTTTTTCGGGTTCGGGCTAATTGCTACTCATGTTGCTATGTCATTACATATAGCAAGTGGAATAGAAGTCAAATCAGGGGGCATTATGTCAGTATATTGTTTACATGAATGGAATTTTAAATATGATTTTGGCTGGGTTGCATTATGTAGTATGGTCCTGTTTGAAACTGCTTTTGGAGCAGCTTTTCACCAAAAAAGAGAAACAGTGGAGCAACCAAATAGAAGTCAAATCAGGGGGCCCTGTTCGCTTGTCTTATAATCCGTACTTTTCGGCTTGTCTTTTCAGCTGGAACAGTGTTTTTCTCTCACACCAAATCAGCCGGAACAGTGTTTCATCTTGTTTTTTCAGCGAAGCGAACGGGCAAAGCGCTTCCCGCAAAACAACTGTGAGCCAGTTTCCTTGTTAAGCAGCCTGTGAGGAGCTTATCTCAGCCTTCTCTCGCCATCCTCGAGCGCCTCCTCACCACGAGTGCCTCCTAGTAGCTTGCCTCCACTGTGACGATTTCCTCCCGCTGAGCGTCCTCTTCGTCGATGAGTGCTGCCCCACCCTGCCGGCTGCCTCCTCATTGATTGCCTCCCCACCGAGCGCCATCCCACCTACGAGCACCTCTGGATCAATGTGTTGCCCTTGATCACCACGTGAGCCACCCCACATCTACGCACACCCTTGGCCTTTGCCTCCCAGTCACCGGTCGGCCGGTTCCACTAAGCAGGAGGAGCCCTGCTGCTTGCTCTCTCTTCTAGATTGGAAGAAGCTGGAAAAATAAAGCCACACACAAAATGCGCTGCTTTTTAGTTTTTACACAAGAGCTTCTCCAAAAAGAAGCTTTCTATAAGTTTAAGCCATTCAAAACAGGGCCTATATGTATATTTAGTGTTTTATATGTCAGGTTAGCTTGCACATCATTTCATCATATTTGAAACTTATTGAACTGTTAGGGAAGGTGTTTGTCCATGCCTAGGGTTTGTCAGTGTTGTGCCAACGTGATATTATTTTTGCAGCTAGATGGAACTTATTGTCTGATGCATTATGTTAAGCAATATGTTTTTTTCTCGATTCATCAAAAAAAATTGTTTGGTTATTGACACCAGATGAAGATTTTTTTTTTTAAACTGTATTTATTTTGGCTTAATATAGATGCATGTTCCATGCCATTTGGTCCAAAACACATGATATGATTGTCATGTTTTAATATTTGGGTGAGATAGTTTAATGCCATTTTTGGGTGAGATAGTTTATATGGATACCATTCAAGTTTCTTTTGGCAATGTTCTGCCAAGATGATTTTCCTTTTTGCACTTTGCACAGAACTTAACATCTGATACAGTGTCAAGCAACATATTATTTCTTTCTTTATATTACAAATTGTGTGGTTATTGATGTCAGATAAGTTGAAAAAAACATTCCTATTTTGGCTTAGGTGGAATCTATTGCAACCATGTGTGCTGCTTGTTCAGTTGTTCGTCCTTAGCACTTCTTTGTTTCTATTGTATATAGGAAGGCCTTGCAAGGTTTCTTTTTCTTCTTTGTTGATAATTTGATGGATTGCCAAGATACCATGTTAACATGTAATTCCTGGACTACCTTTTGGCTGTTTATGTCACTAGGAAGCAGATTGAGCTATCACTCTAATATAAATCTTATCTTTAGATTTAACTCTACATTTTCATTTCTGAACTGTGGCACCCTACCTGTTATTATTTTTTGGTGACTCATGGGACTATTTCTTTTTACTGTTTCTAAGTTTGTTCTTTTGTTTGAATGTCAGGTGCTATCAACTTGGAAGATGGCAGATGAGGAACAAGCCCCAAGCTCTAGGAAGAGGGTTGCAGGTACCCAAATCAACAAGGATAATCCTGAGCCTGATGATGACGGACCAGAGCAAGAGATGGGTACATTTAAGAAAGCTACTGAGGAAGTTATGGCAATCCGGAGAATTGTAAAGGTTCGGCGCCAGCAGACTTCATCAGCTCCTTCTTCTAATCCTTTCTCTGCAATTAGATTTACCCCCACTGATTCTGGTGCTCAAACAAGTGCCCCTGTCCCAGAGGCCCAACCTTCAGATGTCAAAGCTGATGAGGGAAGTAATGGTAATGGGAAAGATACTTTGTCTGTGCCAGAAAAGAATGCAGGCTCTGGTGTAAATACCGACTCTGGTGCCACAACTGAAGCACCACCTCAACCTGTTGAAACCAGTGACAAGGCAGAAGACACAAAGGATGAATCTGGTGGAGACAAAGTGGTAGTTGGAGAACCCAACGAAGGTAGCTGCATGCCATCTGAAGTTGAGGGCAAAACAAAAGAGGGAGATGCTGAAGAAAAGGAAGGGGCGGATGAAGCTGGAAATAACGATAAAATTAGCAAGGATGATACTGAGAAGAAAGATGGAGGTGAATCAGAGACCAAGGATGGCCTGTCTGATGAGCAGAGAGATGCTGATAAAATTGACAAGGATGATACTGAGAAGAAAGATGGAGGTGAATCAGAACAGAAAGATGCTGATAACAAAGGGCAGACATCATCAGCGACACCCCTTTTCTCGTTTAAGAATCTGTCAAGTGGTCAAAATGCTTTCACAGGTCTGACCGGAACTGGATTTTCAAGCACATCATTCTCGTTTGGCTCAGCCTCTAAAGATGGCTCAAGTGCTGGTCCTTTATTTGGGCTGAAAGCTGATGGTTCTTCGTTCCCTTCTTTTAATCTTGGTGCTGCTAACAACGGGAGTTCCGTCACAGCGCTTGCTACTTCAGCAGAGGCACCCAAGAAATTTGCTATGACAGAGGGCCCTGTTGAAACCGGTGAAGAAAATGAGAAGGCTGTATTTACTGCTGATTCTGCTTTGTATGAGTACCTAGATGGGGGCTGGAAAGAAAGAGGAAAAGGTGAACTGAAGCTGAACGTCCCTGTATCTGGCGGTGAGAGAGCCCGGCTCGTCATGAGGACAAAGGGCAACTACCGGCTGGTCCTGAATGCAAGCCTCTACAACGACATGTCACTCAAGGACATGGACAAGAAGGGCGTGACGTTTGCCTGCATGAACAGCATTGGGGAGTCACCGAGCAGCCTTGCCACATTTGCTCTGAAGTTCAAGGACACAGCCACCAGGGAGGAATTCAAGGATGCGGTGGAGTCTCACAAGACAAGCAAGGCACCGGACGCGCCGCTGAAGACGCCGGAGAACTCACCGAAGGCAGCAGAAGTCTGAAGCTGCACTCGGGTCACGCTTACTCGTCTTTTGTACGTGTCCAGGAAGGAGCCGAGAGATACTTTCTGTTATTACTGCCGAGTTCTTAAGAATGTCGCGTCATGACATGATGTCCTGAGTTATGTTTGCATACGGTTCCCTGGTGCTGTTTTTGGAACAGTGGGTAGCCTGTCGAACTTTCATTATTACATACAGTTATAATCTTAGAATCCTGGAGATGAGACTCGTTAGATATGTTAGCTCGTCTTGTGCTCCGTTATGTTCTATGTGACGTGTTATAACTAGTTATTATGTCATGAATGAATGTATGCGATTATGCGTGTCCTGGTTATTATATTCCACCGAGGGCTTTTTTTTTTGACAAACCCTTAGACAAGCTTTATTGAACGAGAATAGTTGCATCATTGAATAATAAATGAACAATAAAACTAGGGGATCATCGTCATAGATACAATTTTCTTTTGTAAGCATAGCTTGCTTGGCTAGTTCATGTGCCACTTGGTTTGCTTCTCTGCTTAAGCGCTCAATAGAGATCTCCTGGAAACCACTCCAAACAATGATACACTGTCATATATTGCAGCAGCTGAGTTCGCAGTAAAACCTCATTTCCCCATAATTTCAATGACCTCCGTACAATCGGATTGAATGATCAATCGGTTGCCTCCAATGTGTTGAGCCAACATCAACCCCTCCTTTAGAGCATATGCTTCTGCCATTGGTGCATCCACTAGGTGGGGAATAAAAGTACTTGTCGCTGCAACCATACTTCCCGAGCCATCTCTGATAATTGCACCTGCACTTCCGCATCCCCTATCATAATCATAGGAAGCATCTATGTTTAACATAAGAAACCTTCTAAAAGTTTTCTCCATCCTTATAGTAACTTAGCTCCTTGTTTCGCTGCCATCTTGTAATTCTTTGCTAGAGAAACAATAGCTAATCCTGATCTTGATGGGAGTTGTATATTTTCACCGTGCGTTAACTGCCGCCTTTCCCACCACAGGTACCAGCCACCCGTCAGAATAAGTTCGGCCAATCCTAACTCCAGGCCATGGACCCGCTCTCCTCTATGGATCACTTCTTCCAACACAATAGACCCCGGCCAGTCAGTATCCAACAGGTATATGATCTTCTCACAAACTCCTATCGAACTCCATAATGCTCTAGCTCGATCACAAGAAAAGATCATATGTTTAATATCTTCTGCCCCGTTATGACACACCAGACACCCTTCAAAGGTCCTAAATGGCTAGAGGGCGGTGAATAGCCTATAAAAATCTCTACAAATACATTAGAGCAAGTGGTTAGTAACCTAAATGGTGAAATGCAATTTTGCTTTAACTCTACAAGGGTTGCAAGCCACCTATGCCAACAATTCTAGTCGCTATGATCTCTAGATACAATCAAATGCTATGTCACTACTCTCTCAGTTAGTGAGCTCTCAAAAACTAACTAAAAAGGCTTACTAACCAAACTAACAAGCTCTCAAAAACTAGCTACACTAAATAGCTTGATTAGGCAAGAATGTAAACAATATAAATACAAGAGAGTGTGTGGGAAGATTATACCGCCATGGTAAGTGAGATGAACCAATCACAATGAATATCTAATTAATCACCGAAAGAATTCCAATAACAATGAACACAAGGTTTTTCTCCTAAGGTTCACGTGCTTGCCGACACGCTAGTCCCCGCTGTGTCGACCAACACTTGGTGGTTCAGTGGCTAATAGGTATCACACACCTAGCCAACACTTGGCGCCGCAAGAACCTACCCACAAGTGAGGTAACTCAATGACACGAGCAATCCACTAGAATTACCTTTCGGCTCTCCACCGGGGAAGGTACAAGACCCCTCACAATCATCGGGAGATGGCCACGAACAATCACCAACTCGTGCCAATGCTCCTCCGCTGCTCCAAGCCATCTAGGTGGCGGCAACCACTAAGAGTAACAAGAAATCCATAGCCATAACGATCCCCAAGTGCCACTCGATGCAATCACTCAAACAAATGCACTAGGAATCACTCTCAATCTCACTATGATGATAAATCAATGATGGAGATGAGTGGGAGATGTTTGCTTAGGCTCACAAGGATGCCAAGTATGTCAAAGTGCCAAGAGAGTGAGCCCCAAGCCGGCCACCACCAATTTAAGAGCCCCTTGGCTTAAAGAGCCATTGGGCTATCCAAGGGGCACCAGACGTACTGATCGGACGTTGCCCTACGTCCGGTCGATTGAGTCCGATCGCACCCCCGAGCCACTCCGCGCCTGCCACGTCATCTCCATTCAAATAGAGCCGTTGGCGCCTTCGCGCGCGTGTGCCAGCCAAGCATCGGACGCGCCTCTACGTATGACCAAACGCACCACCACACGACGTCGGATCGTTTCCAGTAAGCATCCAAAGAGCATTTTTATTGACCGAACGCGTCCGGTCATAGGTGACCTGATGCGCCCGGCATCCGATCACTACTACGCAAGCACATGGGGGCTACATCAGCGTACGTCAACCAAGACCTGACGCACCCCCTACGAGTTCGGTCGCTCCTCGTCTCCAGTGTCCGATCTCAAACCGAGCCGCGTTGTCTCTGCTGCGCGTGACCTGACTCAGCGCCAGAGTCTAGTCCCTGCGTCCGGTCATGCCACTGAGGCAGATCGAGACCCTACGGTTTAGCACCGGACGCGTCCGGTCATCCTAAGACCAACATCCGGTCATCACCCTTCGCCTCCTCTTCTTTTTCTAACTCCTCAAACACTTCACCCTTGCTTCCAAGTTGCTAACCACAAAGTATAGAACTTATGTGCACGTGTGTTAGCATTTTTCCAAGCATTTTATAAGGGTCAATTGTTAGCCCACTAGGTCCCTAATGCGTATGCAAGAATCATGTCACCTAGTGGCACTCGATAACCGCTTGACCAAAGATTTCTCTCTTTATAGTACGACTATCGATCCTAAATACACTCACACCCTCTATGGTGTCTTGAGTGCCAAAACAAAAACTTATTTGATACCTTTGCCTTGATCTTCTTGGTTTTTGTTTTTCTCTTTCTTCTTTTCCAAGTTGGAGCTTGATCACCATCATCTCATGTCCATCTTCATCTCCATGGACCTCTCATTGCTCCATCACTTGACATGTACCAACCTTGCTCAATTCAATACTCATGACAAAGGTTAGTACCTAGGTTTCATTAATTATCCAAAACCAAACTAGGGCTTTTAACCCTCCATCAGGGATAATATGCCTATTTGCCAATATTGATTTGCACTGCATCAACCCACGAAGAGCTTGAGCAATAGATTTAATGAGGATCTCCTTTCCTCCCAAACTCGTGGAATTTTAAACACCATCATCGCATACACTGGAACAGCTTGAGCAATAGATTTAATGAGGATCTCCTTTCCTCCCAAACTCAACAGCTTCTCCTTTCACCCATTGATTCTAGAGTTCACCCAATCAATAAGATGGCGAAAATAGTCGCTACGATCTGCCCCCACCATCGCCGGTAAGCCCAAATATTTGTCGCTGAGAGATTCAGTCATTATATTCAACACTTCACACAGCTCTATCTTCACATTCACTTATGTATTGCTTGAAAAGTATATGCTCGACTTTGCTTCACTGACTTTTTGCCCTGAATTTAGACAGTATCTGTTCAAGATATCAATTAAGCAATCTGCATTTTTCTTGATGGCGTGCATTAAAATGAGTGAGTCATCTGTGAAAAGCAAATGTGAGATAACAGGAGCTTCCTTGCACACCTTGACACCCTCCAATTCCCCTCTCTCTTTGGTTCCCTTCAACATACAAGATAGTCCTTCAGCGACTAGTAGAAAAAGATATGGGGACAAAGGGTCCCCCTGCCTCAACCCTTGTTGGTGAGATAGTGTCCGTTTCTATAGAATTGAATCATACCCTGTACTTCATTGATTTGACACAATCCATAATAAGATTCACCTATCTCCGGTCAAAACCAAGCTTCATCATATTTTTCTCCAGAAAAAACCCATTCAACTCTATCATATGCTTTATGCATATCAAGCTTTACCGCACACAACCCCATATTTCCCTTCTTCTTTTTCATTGTATGGATGCATTCATATGCCAATAAAATGTTATCTGTAATCAATCCCCCTGGAATGAATGCACTTTAGTGGTGGCTAATAATTTCAGGTAAAATAAATTTTAGTCTACTCGATAGTAACTTTGAAATTACCTTGTAGACCACATTGCATAAAGAGATTGGTCTGAACTGAGCAACTTTATCTAGGTTTTCTACCTTTGGAATCATGACTATGGTAGTATCATTCCACCCCTCCGGAATAGTTGCACTGTTAACTGTGTGCAACACTTCATTAATCAAATCATCTCCCAATATATTCCAGAAACGTTTAAAGAAAATCGCTTGTAATCCATTAGGGCCAGGGGCTTTAAGATCACCAATACTAAAAAGGGCTTTCTTCACCTCCTCCCTTGAGAAGCCATGAGAAGCTGATTCATATCAGTAGTGACCCTATGGTTTACATCCATCAATACACCTTGATCTACATCGTGAACTTCCGATGTAAAGAGATTTGCAAAATACTCCTTCACCATTACATTCATCTCTTTGATGTCCTCATGTCTTACTCCTTGTTCATCTAAAAGCCCCTTGACCATGTTCTCCTCTGGGTCAACGCATAATGATGGAGAAAAACTAGTGTTTCGATCCCCATGCTTGAGCCAATTTGCTCTAGCTCTCTGGACCCAAATAATTTCTTCTTGCTCAAGTAGCAGCTCCAAATGCAGGCGTATCTCCTTTTGTGCCGCTAATGACTCATCCATCAACGGTCCACGCCTCAGGCTTTCAAGCTCCCTCTTTAATTTTTTTCATACACTAGGTAGGGTGATGTAGACTAGGCCCGATCTTCCGAAAGGTATGATAGCGTCGATTGGTGGAGACTCGACATTCACGATCTAGGCTTCGAACCAAGACTGATTCGGACCCCCACAACCGTTACACCACTGCTCCGCTGGTTATCAACCACGCGAACGCGATTGACCTCGCCGAGAAGGCTTTCCTGCAAGCGAATCGAGAACACAAGCAAGAACGGAATCAATGCAATCTGAAATTGCAAATAAATATGAGGCTTCTAAAAACAATAAGGAGTTCAAGTCTTTATTCAAAAGGACTAATCACCATAGGCAAACAAGATCAAGAACTGGGGCCCTGGTTCGCAACAAGCGGCCTTAGCGGCGACAGTTGTAGCAAGACGATGTCTGTTTCACGAGGAAATCAAGAACTAAACAAAACCCAAACCCTAAGGAGAGCGACGACTGTTATTTATAGAGTCTTGGGCATCACCCCCCTGGACGCACCCCCTAATGGGCCCAAACAAGATACATGGTCCAACAGACCAAAATACGGTGTCGCAGCACCCTGGCAGATTTTGGACATTTACTTGTTTTGACGATTCATGTTGATTCCGAAGAGCTTTTGATGTGAGACCACTTGGGTTGGCTTTCTTATCAAATTATCTTTCCATCCATATGTGGATGGTTGAAAACGGAGTCCGGATGCGTTCTGGGTGACCAGTTTAAGGCAGACTGGTCCTGAAGGCCGAGATGTACTCGAACTTGATTTGGACCTCCACCTTGGTACTCGAACCGGATGAGCTTTGGCCCTCCTTCTCGCTTAGGACACCCTCGCTGATCTCCTTGGTCTCCATATGGTTCTTCAAGCATGGTCATATGTATGGAGGTCATGTCCTCATCATAGGGTTCTTCAGAACTTCACGGTCCCAAGCATGCAAATTAGTGTGCACAACATTCACCTTTGTCATCAGCTTTGGACCATTGCCCATCACCGCAGCATGTGCCTAGGCCACCTGCACTAATTCCTCCACCGTCTCCTCCTTCAACTATCTATCTTCAAATCTCCTCGGTCCCTCCCTATGGATAGATTGCCCACTAATGCAGTCCATCTCAACAATGATAGGGCGGTGGTCAGATTTGACCATCTCCCCATTCACAAGTTGTGCTTCTGGAATAAAATGTTCCATTGTGTATGAGCAACTCTCCAATCCAATCGTTCTCTGATCCTCCCTCTTTGCCAAGTACACACATCACCTAAAAAACCAATGCCAGCTAGCTCGCAATCCATAAGAGTGTCCTAGAACGCTTGTAGCTATATTGCGATCTGGCTCGGCCCCCTTCCTTTTCATGATGGAATAAGATCTCATTAAAATCCCCTAGGGCCAGCCATGGGAGGGACAAATTGCCATGCAAAAACCATAGCGCCTCCCATGTCAAATGTTTATACTCCCACCTCGGCTCTCCATAGATCCCTGTTAACCTCCATTCCTCATTGCCCCTAACCACCACATCTATGAAATACTACGACACACTTTGGCATTGAATCACTATCTCCTTCCTCCACATCATTAGCAAACCCCCGCTTCGACCATCACTTTCGTTGATGATGAAGTGATCACATCCTAGCCTTCTTTTCAAACTTTCTGCCTTTGCTTTTCCCAGATGTGTTTCAGACAGAAAAAACATGTCTAGTTTCTCCCGCTTCTGGATTTCCAGAAGCGCACGCACTGCCCGGGCACTAGCAAGGCCCTGGTAGTTCTAGGCCAAGATTTTCATTGTGCGCGATCACTCTCCTCAAAGGAGAGCGCCGATCTAATATTTGTGTTTGTCAAATCATCCTCCTCCCCTCCTCTGTTCCTCCTTGGCCTCTTCTTCTTTTGTTCTTTCAAAGGACTTATAGATGCATCCTTCTAGGATGGATGCTCTAGAAGACTGAGTTGCATAGCTTCATGTCCTGTACCATCTCCATCCGTTCCCTCCCTCTTCTTGGACAATGCACTATCTAGGTCTTCATCATCTCCTAGAGAAGTTTCCATGTCTTTGACTTCATCATCAACCCAATCTCCTTTCCTCCTCTTCCTCGCCCTCTACCACAACCTCTGCCCCTGCCTCCACGTGAATCATCCCTCCCTGACACCACCGGCATGAAAGGGACACACAACCAATATCTCCACTCAACTTTGTTTGCTATGGATTCCATCTCCACATTCAGTAACATCATGACCCATGCAGACACAGAAAAAACAAAAGGCCGGTAGCTTTTCAGATCACACTAGGTATTTCATCTGTTCTTTGAGAGTGATTGGGACCACGTGCACTAGAGGTTTCTTGAGATCAAGCCAAACCCTAGTGTAACACCCTGGGCGTTACATAGTGAATCACTTGCTAAAACATGTCATGAGCATTGAAAGCATCTAGGCCTCTAGTTGGGTTTTGGTGATTAATGACGACATGAGATTACTGTAACTAACGTGTGTTTTGTAGAGGCAATTTTAGTTAGGTCATGGTAATGGAAATTGATTGGATAATCATGGTTGTCATGCCCCTATCGATGGAAATCATTTTGGTTTTCAAAGGAAGGACGACAAGGTTAAGGACGGATTAGTTCTAAGTGTCGTTTGGCGTTAGAGAGACATTTAGAGTAGTTTAGGACTTTGTTTTTCTTTTGACTGTATTATTAAGGGGGTTATGGACTAATAGCTTGACCTAGGAGAGTCTAATGAATTAGGTGTGGTGCACACATGTCAAACTAAGCACTAGGTAGCTCAGGAATAGCACTAAGATCGATAGAAGTCAACTTCATTCTCGAAGGATTTCGAATTGGAAGTGAATGGAGGGTCAAATGACTAACCGGATGCTGGTTTTGTTGTGACCGGTCGCAACATGAAGAGTCCGGTCAGTTTATTTGATCAGCAGCTATAGTCATATACTGATCGGATGCTAAACAGTACATGACCGGACGCTAGGGTGCCTACGTCTGATCAACATCAGAGAGCATCCATAGGGGCATTTTGGTGATCGGACACGTCCGATGGGTGATGACCGGACGCAGGTCAGCACTAGGTAGCTCAGGAATAGCCCTAAGATCGATAGAAATCATCTTCATTCTTGAAGGATTTTGAATTGGAAGTGGAGGGTCAAATGACTGATCGGACGCTGGTTTGGTTGTGACCGGTCGCAGCGTGAAGAGTTCGGTCAGTTCATTGACTCTGACCTGCGTCCGGTCATCACCCACCAGACGTGTCCGGTCACAAAAATGCCCCTATGGATGCTCTCTGATGTTGATTGGACGCAGGCACCCTAGCATCTGGTCATGTACTATTTAGCGTCTGGTCAGTACATGACTATAGCTGTTGATCAAATGAACTGACCGGACTCTACACGCTGCGATCGGTCACAACCAAACCAGCGTCCGGTCAGTCATTTGACCCTCCATTCACTTCCAATTTGAAATCCTTCGAGAATGAAGTTGACTTCTATCGATCTTAGGGCTATTCCTGAGCTACCTAGTGCTAAGTTTGACATGTGTGCACCACACCTAATCCATTAGACTCACCTAGGTCAAGCTACTAGTCTATACCCCCCTTAATAGTACGGTCAAAAGAAAACAAAGTCCTAAACTACTCTAAGTGTCTCTCTAATGCCAAATGACACTTAGAACTAGTCCGCCCTTAACATTGTCGTCCTTCCTTTGAAAACCGAAACGATTTCCATCGACAGGAGCATGACAACCATGATTGTCCAATCAATTTCAATTATCATGACCTAACTAAAATTGCCTCTGCAAAATACACGTTAGTCACAGTAATCTTGTATCATCATTAATCACCAAAACCCAACTAGGGGCCTAGATGCTTTCAATCTCCCCCTTTTTAGTGATTGATGACAACACAACCTCGAGTATGTAATAGAGATGAGTGAGGTTTTCAACATGCTTGGTTCATATAAGCATTTGACAATAAGAACAAAGGAGTTAGGCATGCTTGTATGACCCAAGCCAACATGGTGTACTCAAAAAATATGAATTAAGCATGAGTACATGAAGTAAAGCTCATTTGAATCGGAGTAAAACGTGGAAGCATAGTAAATGAGCATAACCAAGTGACATGACATATATATATATCAATGTAGAGAGCACACATGTCACATACGTCTCACAATCACATGTATATAATACAATGCATGAAAGTAAACGTGAATGCACGAAGTATCACACACAAAAGACCAAAAGAAATGAATCGAGACCATCTCACATGCTCCCCATCTCACACGCTCCCCCTGGATCTAACATACTCGCTCCCTCTCCCCCTTTGGCGACCAGCACCAAAACCTAAGGGTCAGACTGTAGGACAGGAGTAGACAAGTCGGGTGCTGAGGTGCGATGAGAGATCTGGAACTGAGCTACATCACCCTCTAACCCTGAGCTCTGAGAGGTTTGACCCTCTATCACTGGAAGTGAAGGTGAAGTAGGCTAGGTCTGCTCAGTAACTGGCATGGCCTGTAACTCTAGAGGTGTCACAGTAGAAAGTGGAGCCACATCTGCCGCTGTCGCTGTCGCTGAAGCCTCAAGTGTAGGAGTGACTGTCTGAGGTGGCTCGGATGATGCAACAGATGACGGAATCATCTCGGTAGTCCCGATAACTGGAGCAGCTGTGGTAGAGATAGAGACTCAGAACACTGGAGGTGTAGGCTGCCATGTAAGCTCACTAAAGGTAACGCCAAGACTCCTGGAGACTGGGGTGTCCGTCACTAACGCCGAAGAAGTTTGAGTTGGAGTGAAGCCCATAACAATAGGAGTAAAGTGCGGACCCTGAGCTGTCCCTGGTGAAGCAAACCACTGAGACACCTGCTCTATAGGTGAGGCAAACTAAGGAGCTGGCTGTCTCTGTCTCAGAAGCCCACTGGGCTATACAGCTGGAGTCACTAGCATGGTGGTGGCAGGCTGGCCTATCTAAAGTGTAGACTGCTAAGGAGCAACCCCAATAGCAGTGAATACATGCTGCTTGAAGCCGAGTAACTACTGCTGAATCATAAGTTGCTGCTGCCGCTGAAACTCATCCTGTCGTGCCTGAACCTGAGCAAGTGCAGCTGCGGTCTCCTATGCCTGGTGTGCCTGGTCCTATCTCATCTGCTCAAGTACAACTAGAAATGCTGGGTTAGTCTACGGCGGCTGTGGTGGAGCTGAGCTGGAGCCACTAGCCTCTCTGTCGTGTGGTTGAGGAGCCATCTATGGAATTGGCTGATAGTCATCATTCGAGCTGTTAGTAGGGTCGTTCTCGACCACATCTTTGTGCTGGGCATCTACCTCCTCCTCCTCAGTCTCTGCAATGCCCCTAATGATCTCATCCTACTGAGCTGCTGTCTCTGGTACCTTTGGGCGATGGCTCGGCTGGCGAGGTGTCCTCGCACGACTATGACGTAGCATCTAGCTCATGTCATATTGTGGAAACTCAGTGGTAGCACCTGTCCACTCTTTCATTGTCTCTGGAGACTTGTGTGAAACTGCCTTTCGAAGTAGGAAAGTGATCCAATGAGCATAAGGCAGCTGACGGTGACCTCTAAAGCCCTTTGCTAGTGTATCCTCCATCTCTAAAAGTATCACATCCCAAATATTAAAGACAGTCTAAGACACTAGATAATGTACTAGCCACAACTGAATTCGAGTTAGGCCCTCGCGGTAGCCCATCCTTGGGAGCAGAGTCCTCCTCATAATAGCATCAAGGAGCCGAGCAATAGGTGTAAGGTCACGTGATGTCCTGCTTGACCCCTCGCTAAATGGCTCTATGAATCACAGTCTGACAAGATCTGTAGGTGGCACAAGTCCTCTGTGAGGGCGTCTCGGAGGCTCTATCTATCCATAGCATACCTCATGAAGATGAATAGGTGACTCTAGAATCCTCAGTATCTCTCTGACCCTCGAGCTCTAGAGCCTGTAGTCACGCCCTCGGAAAGCAAAGTGAATAAACCTATGACTCAGGTCAATCCACAAGGAGGAGTAGAACTCATGGACCCAAGATGGAACATTCTGACCAGTCCATCCAAGGAGATCTGACAAGCCTGGCAGATAAGAAAGGTGAGGACGGATCTGCTCACCTGCAACTGCAACTAGAGGGTCTATGGAGCAGACCCGCTAAGATCTAAAAGCAACACCGTTGTTGAGATATGCACTATAGAAGTCCCCTGCAACACAATGTAGAATTGCTCTGAGGCACGCTCATCCTGCCTCGATGGAAACCAATCCTCAAACTGTACGAACCATAGTTGCTGCACCTATCTGGCTGTGGCTGCCCTCAGGTCAAGGTGTACCACGGGAGGCAGATCCTGTGGTATGGGAGGTGGACAAGAGCCCCGCCTCTGTGTCTAAGGCCTCGGTGACACCTGAGTGCGTGTGTGACTAGAGCATCGAAGTTGTGGCTATGCTGCCTGCTCTACCTATTGAGCATTCTCTGTCTACTCTGTCGACTGTGTCTGCTGCTCAGTCACCCCCTAAGTCTGACTTTCCTCTACATGAGAGACCTCTGGAGCGTCCTCTAAAGAGACACACCGTCCTCTAAGCATGATAGTCCCGGGTGGACTACCAAGACTAGCCTCAATTCTCTCGACGACGACCCTCTAAGTTGGTGACAACTGATCGCCTATGCAAATGCCACTGCTAGATCCACCTCTCTCGGCACGCTCTGCGGCGGCTGCCACTGCTGCTACCCTATCTGCCTCAACATCATCGAACTTGCGCTTCTTCTTTGTAGTCTTTTTCGCCTTCCCTTTTTGCTGAGCAGTCAGGCAAGGCGGAGGCCTTGGATCCTCATCGCTGGGACCACCCCCGACATTCTTGCAACGTGCCATCTCTAAAGCTAACAAGAACCATTGACACTCAAGAGGTTTGGCCTCTGTTCTATACTCGTGGGCTTGGCCCCGGGTTCAACTACCACTGGCAGCTGCTAAGTAACCTCAAACGAACTGTCTTGCTGCATGGATAGAAATAGATGGAATACACATAAGCATCGCATTATATTCTAGAGATGAGTGAGATCCTAATCAGAAGCAAGCAGTGAGGTACGAATAGAATGAATTTGGCTTACTACCATAGAACAAGAAGAATCCCTATGAAAAGGTTAGTCACTGGAGGAATGGTAGCCAGCCAAGAGAATCACCGGTGCACGAGCATGGGACGCCGAGAGAAAGATGCGCGAGGTCTCCAGAGGGAGCCGAGACGCCGATGATTCGAGGTGAGGAGGAAACTCTGGTGGTGGCGGCGAGCACCGGACGGGCACGATGAGGCACGGCGAGAGCAGGACCGGGGGCGCAAGAAGTTAGCCAGTGCAGAGAGCGTGGGCGCGGCAACGGAGATGCGAGGGTGGCGTGTTAGCTCGGGCAGGGCGGCACGGACACGGTGGTGGAGGCACAGGCACTAGCGTGGTGGTGGAGATGTGAGGGCGGCGCATCAGCTAAGGTAGGGCGGCACGGATGTGGTGGTGGAGGCGCAGGCATGTGCGCAGCGGTTAAGATGCGAGGGCGATGCATCGGCTAGGGCAGGGCGATGCGGACGTGGTGGTGGAGGCGTAGGCGTGGGCGTGGTGGTGAAGATGCGAGGGCGGTGCGTCGGCTAGGGTAGGGTGGCACAAACACGGTGGTGGAGGCACAGGCGCGGGCGAGGCGATATAAATGAGGGCCCCCTCGACAGTTACAGAAGAAATGGATCAAATCCACACGAGTTGAAGCGACTGGACGCGCTGGTGAAAATGACCGAACGTAGTAAACCAGAGTTCGGTCGAGTACAGAGAAGTCTAGAAATGCCCAAATGGTGATCGGACGCGTCCGATGACATGTGACCGGACGCGCCACAGAATCTGATCATTCTCGAGAATCAACACGCACATGACTGGACGCGGAGGCACGTCACACCAGATGCTGGGCAAACACTATTCAGCATCTCGTCCTCCTTCAGCAGTAGTTCCTCAGATGTACTGACCGGACGCTCGGTAGCAGAGTCCGGTGCCACGTCCGGTCACTCTTCAGCTGCTATTTTGCTTCAATCCTGCACGCCACTTTTTCCTAATCGAGTCCCAACTTCAATAAGACAAAAAAGAAACACAAATTGGGACTGATATGAGAGACTTCTCTCAAACCCTCAAAAAAATTTAAAATAATTTGCCTTCGGCTATAATTCTTTTTAGGAAAATAGGCAACAAAAGGGCGAGGAGCAACATGTGGCCACACAAATAGAGAAATCAACCATTGGGAGCTTCAAATGCTTTCTCTATTTGTGGACAAACACATCGGATGCTCAAAAGATAATCGAAAAGAACCGACAAAGCAACACACATACATATGCAATGCAATACAAGAAAGAAAATCTAGTTGCTTATCAAGTTTGATCCAAGGTTAAACTTTTTCACAAGCTTTTTAGCGGTTATCTTAACCATGTTAGACAAGCGCTAAGTGCATTACTAAAAATTAAACATGTTTTATATTATAATGCAATGCAAGGGACAACACAAGCTCATTTTTTATTCAAGTTACTAAGGTCAAGCATATTGAGCTCACTCCTCAACCGACAAAACATAGCCTCATCTAACGGTTTAGTGAAGATATCCGCCAATTGATCATCGGTCCTTACACCTTCTAGTGATATATCATTTTTAGCAACATGATCTCTAAGAAAATAATGGCGGATATCTATGTGCTTGGTGCGAGAGTGTTGAACTAGGTTATTAGCAAGCTTTATCGCGCTCTCATTGTTACACAAGAGAGGTACCTTTTCTAGAACTACACCATAGTCTAGAAGAGTTTACTTTATGTAAAGAATTTGTGCACAACAAGCACACGCAACAATGTACTCCGCCTCGACGGTGGATAATGCCACACTATTTTGCTTCTTGGAGATCCAAGGCACTAGTGATCTACCAAGCAAATGGCACCCTCCGAATGTGCTTTTTCTATCAATTTTACAACCGGCATAATCTGAATCGGAATAGCCAACTAGTTGAAATCTAGCTCCTTTGGGATGCCAAAGACCAATGCTTGGTGTGTGCTTAAGGTACCTAAGGATTCTTTTAACAGTAGCCATGTGAGCCTCCTTAGGATTAGCTTGAAATCTAGCACACATACACACACTAAGCATGATGTCGGACCTAGATGCGGTCAAATATAATAAACTACCAATCATAGAACGGTAGAGAGTTTAATCAACCGATTTACCTCCCTCATCTAGGTCGAGATGTCCATTAGATGGCATTAGTGTCTTGATTGGCTTATATTAATCCATTTTGAACCTCTTGAAAAGGTCCTTGGTATATTTTTCTTGAGAGATAAAAATCCCCTCTCTCATTTGCTTGACTTGAAAACCAAGAAAGAATGTAAGCTCTCCGATCAGACATCTCAAACTTTTTTGACATCAATTCACCAAACTCTTTGCAATAGTCTTCATTTGATGAGCCAAGTATGATACCGTCAACATATACTTGACAAATGAAGATCTCTCCATCAAGTTTCTTGGTGAATAGTATGATATCAACCTTCCCAATGGTGAAGCCCTTCTCAATGAGGAAATCCTGAAAGCGTTCATACCAAGCTCTTGGGGCTTGCTTAAGCCCATATAGCGCCTTGGACAACCTATAGACATGATTAGGATATCTAGGGTCTTCAAACCCAGGAGGTTGATCAACATAGACTAGTTCATTTATGAAATAATTTAAAAATATACTTTTAACATCCATTGGATACAATTTCATTTCATGATGGGATGCATATGCAAGAAGGATACGAATGGCTTCAAGTCTTGCAACCGGTGCAAAGGTCTCTCAAAAATCCAAACCTTCAACTTGGGAGAACCCCTTCGCAACTAGCCTTACCTTGTTCCTCCCAACGATGCCTTGATCATCTTGTTTGTTGCGGAACACCCGTTGTATTTCAATGACTCTTGCATCTTGCGATCACTCTTCAAGTGTCCAAACTTCATTTTAGGTGAAGTTGTTCAACTCTTCATGCATGGCATTTATCCAATCTGGATCTTGAAGAGCTTCTTCTACATTTTTAGGCTCAACGCAAGAAACAAACGAGTGATGTTCAATAAATGAAGCAAGTTTTTGAGAGCGAGTCATTACACCCTTTGAAGGACTCCCTATGATGAGATCTTGTGGATGTGCTTGTAGTAGGGGTGAATTTCTTCTATCAACCACTTGAGGCGGAGGTTGTGGAGCATCAACATCTTGAGCTTGTGCCACCATTTGATCATGGGAGACATGAGTATCTTCATTTTCTACTCTCCCATCTTTATCATCATCTTGTGGCACATTTCATGAAGAGGGTGGTCAATCACTTTTACATCATCTTTGGGCTTGATGTCTCTAACTAGAATGTTCTTCATGACCTCCCTCAATGGTTCATCACCTATATTCTCAAGATTCTCATGTGCTTCTTGGAAGCCGTTAGATTCATCAAATTCCACATCATATGTTTCTTCAACCAAGCCAGTAGCATGATTAAATACTCGATATGCTTTGGACTTTAATGAGTAACCAACAAGAAAACCAATATCACAACGTCTTTGGAACTTCCCTAGGTGTTGCCGCTTCTTGTAGATGTAGCATTTGCAACCAAACACCCAGAAGAATGATATATCCGGCTTCTTCCCATTGAGCAACTCATAAGGGGTCTTACCAAGAAACTTTTGGAGAAATAGGCGATTGGATGCATAACATGCGGTGTTGATAGCTTCTGCCCATAGAGCTTCGAGTGTATTGTTCTTATCAAGCATTATTCTTGCAAGGGTGATAAGTGTCAGGTTCTTTCTCTCTACTACACCATTTTGTTGAGGAGTGTATGTTGCGGAGACTTCATGCTTGATCCCTACTTTAGCACAATATACTTCAATGTTTGTGTTGTCAAATTCTTTTTCATTGTCACTTCTTATCTTCTTGAGCTTCACTTCAAATTCATTGTGTGCTGTCTTGGTAAACTTCTTAAAACATGCGGCCACTTCGGTCTTGTCATGAAGGAAGAACATCCAAGTATATCTAGAGTAGTCATCAACTATCATAAGACAATAGAGATTGCCTCCCAAACTCTTATAAGTTGTTGGTCCAAATAGATCCATGTGAAGAAGCTCTAGCAATCTTGTTGTTGACATGCACTACAAAGCTTGTCCTTCTTAAATTTCACATCCTTCAAACCTCTTACTAATTCATTCTTCATTAGCTTCTTGAGTGAGCTCATCCCAACATGTGCAAGTCTTCTATGCCATAGCCATCCAAGTGATGTTTTAGTGAATAAGCATATCTTCAAGTTGGCATCTTCAGAGGTGAAATCCACTAGATATAGGTTGTTGTATCTAAAACCCTTGAATATAACTTGATCATCATCTTTCTTTGACACAACCACTTTCTTCTCAGTAAACAAACATTGAAAGCCAAGATCATACAATTGACCAATGGATAGCTAGTTGAAACTCAATGAAGCAACATATAGCACATTTGATATTGAATGATCATTTGATATTGCAACTTTACCCAATCCTTGAACTTTTCCCTTTAAATTATCACCAAACGTAATCCTTTCTTGACCATCTACTTCTTCATCTAATGAGCTGAACATACGAGGATCACCGGTCATATGTTGAGTGCAACCACTATCAATAACCCAATGACTTCCACCGGTTGTAGTTCACCTATACACAAGAGATTAAGCTTATTGTTTAGGGACCCAAACTTGATGGGGCCCTTGACTTTCTCAACTAGTGACTTTGCAACCCAAATTGGCTTAGACCTATTTTTGTTGGGTGGACCTAAGAACATGACTTTCATCTTTCCACTAGAATCTTTTCTAAGCATATAGTGAGCATTGAAGGCAAAGGGTCTAGCATGCTTGGGCAAGGGTTGTAGTGGTGGAGTTTGACACATGAGCAAAGTGACCTTCTTGTCCACACTCAAAGCATTTTTTTGGCTTAGGCTTTGACTTGTATTGTTGTTGATGTTGAGCTTGAGCTTTCTTCTCTTGATTTGCCAAGTACCCAATACCACTTTTATCTATCTTCATCATGGTGTTCATGAGTAGCTCACTTTGGAGATATTGACCTCTTGTGAACTTGTTCAAACCGGTCTTAAGATGCTCTTTCTCCAACTTGAGCTTCTTGTTTTCTTCTATAAGTACATCATGACTTTTCCCCATCTTGAGTCTCTTGTTTGCTTCTTTAAGCATCTCATTCTCAAGAGCCATATCATAATCTTTGTCAAGATTCTCTATCACAATTGTGTTGGTGGTTGATAGCTTTTCAAGATCTTTCCTGAGCTTTTCATTCTTATTCTTGAGCTTGACATAATCATCATAGTTGTCAGACTCAACCACTTTCTTGCCTTTGGTACTAGAACCTTGCTCAATACTCTCAACAATCAAGTCATCATATGATGTAGCTATATCAATCTTAACAACATTGTTAGTAGCATCATGTGGCTCATTGGATAATAACTCATGAGAAAGAACAAGATTGTCATGATTAATCTTGAGATTGGTATACTCTTCTTTTAGCAAATTATAACTAGTGGTTAGCTCATTATGTATCCCCTCAAGTTTATCATATTTTTCTCTAAGCTCCTTTTTAGAGGTTTCGAGCTCCTTGAGTTTGGATGACACAATTTTATTTTCTTCTCTAAGCTCAACACTAGCTTTTTTGGCTATGTCATATTTTGCTAAGAGTGAGTCTTTCTCAAGTTCTAGCTTTTCATTTTTAGCTCTTATCTTTATAATGATTTTAGTGTATTGGTTTAGCAACTTGACAAGATCATCATAAGAAGGTGATTTAAATTCTTCATCACTATCACTACCACTTTCATCATTGCTAGCATTATCATCACCACTACTATCATCATCATTTTGTACCTTTCATTCACCCTTGGTGTCGACAGAATATCGTCGATAGTCCTCCGAGGGGTATCCCACGAAGGTAGATTGATCAACAGAGATGCGTGTAATCATGAACAAGAGAGCAACAGAGACACAAGAGTTAGATAGGTTTGGGCCGTTAGCGCAACGTAATACCCTACTCATGTGGCCTGTTGGATTGTATTGGCTATGATTTGATATTGCGTGTGATTAGATGCCTTAGTCTAAGCTTAGGATCCATATGGGGATGTCCACTAGGGACCCTGCCCCTTCTTATATGCTCTGGAGGGGTAGGGTTATAAGGAAAGTATCCTATTTAGTATTATACAATATCTTATTGTAGCCTTGCGGTGCATGGTGAGTAGTGCCGTGCGTCGCAAGCCTTGATCTTGTGGGCTGGGCCACCTCTGATGGTGTGGCCCATGTCTTGTCTTATGGATACCAGGGGTCATATCCCCCACAGCTAGTCCCCGAGCGCCTTGTATCCTTTGAGTAACATCGTCTTGAGCTTGTCCGAGCTGTCCAACTTGCTGCTAATCATCAGGAACAGGTGTCCGAGCAGTTTAACTGGGAGCCAAGCTGTTGAAGCGAGTATCCGAGCAGTTGAATAGGCATCCGAGCAGTTGAACTATCATCCGAGCTATTGTTCGAGCAGTGGGAACGATGTTCGAGCAGTTCAACTGTGAGCAAGCCTAGACTTACTCCAAGCTGAGGTTTGCTAGAAGGATATAAGGCACTCAAGAAAAAATTTGAAAATTCTTCCACTTAGAAGAAGTGTAGCCACTTAGACTTTGTCAATAAGGAGGGTAAATCAAGAAATAAGCACTACATTCACCGCCAGGTGAAGTGTAGCCACTTAGTCCCTGAGTGTCGACGAAATATGGTCGGCAGCCCATCTAGGGGTATGCCCATGATGGTAGATTGTCGGTAGACGGTGCGTGTAATCAGGAACCAGATGGTTACAGAGGCACAAGACATAAGATTTATATAGGTTCGGTCGCCGTGTTGGCGTAATACCTACGTCCTGTGTCTCATTATTCTGTATTGATTGAGGTGAGATATGTTATGATCTGTATGATCCTCCTCTAGGGGGACCCTTGCCCCTCCTTGTATACTCCAAAGGGACAAGGTTACAAGTAAAGTATCCAATTTGATACAATTACAATATAGCGTGCTCCGCACGCTTCATCTTGCGGGCTGGGCCACCTCCGGTGGTGCGGCCCATGTATACCCATGAGGGTATAGGGGGTCTATTCCCCCACAGCTAGTCCCCGAGCACCTAGTATCCTTCGAGTAGCGTCGTCTTGAGCTTGCCAGAAGGATGTAAGGGGCTCAAAATAAAATTTGAAAAATATTTTCCCCGAAGTGTGCCCACTTTGACTCTGATTCGAGAAGAGACACCGTCGTCCTTGTAGAATTGGAGGCGTTTGATCCATCAGATCGAGCACATTCACCGCAAGGTGAAGTGTGCCCACTTAGTCCCCGAGCCTAGTAGTAGGTGACGTAGGCACGTGGTGCCAGGGTCTAAAAAGAATTCCCAGTTAAGTTGAGAATCCAATCGTCGTACAGGCGATACAAGATGCACCGGCAGGTGCATCATACCGATGTAGTCCCCAAGCTTGCTGGAAGGCGAGGTATGAGCCTTGTAGCAAGGTCTAAACAAGAAAGAATATCCCAATTGTATGCGAGTCGCCAGTCGCATGTAGTTGAGACGCAAAGTCCCCGAGCTGTGGTCGGAGAGTGGTCGAGACAGTCCCCGAGCACAGGTCGAGGGGCGAGCGGCGAAGCCCTCGAGCTGTGGTCGGAGAGTTGTCGAGGTAGTCCCCGAGCACATGTTGAGTGGCGAGCAGCGAAGTCCCCGAGCTGTGGTCGGAGAGTGGACGAGGCAGTGCCCAAGCACAGATCGAGGAGCGAGCGACGAAGTTCCCATGCGTAGCTCGAAATTCCTGCAATATAAATATGTAGAATGGTAGTACATGATGTACAAAATAATAAATTATGGAGAAAAAATCAGCGGTGAAGAAATAGCGTATGACGCTCAGCAGTCATTTGCAAATGAGCATGATGTGATAAAGCAATTGGTGCTTTCTAAACATCAGTGTTAATGTGAAGTTTGTGTTTATACTTAATATAAACTGCTCGACCAGTTAGTGTGTAGCTGAGTCTCCAGCCCTAGCTAGCCTATAGTCCATAACGTCGAGCGCGGAGCCCATGCACGTGTAGGAGGAACATGCGTCGCTAAGGAGCCGCTGCCGACCACCCATAACGCAGAGGGCAGACGCTCGTGCACGTGTAGGGAGGAGCCGGAGATAGGGCCGTCTCTGGAGGCATCAAGCATCAACATGATTGGTCGAGGATTTGCATTAAGTATAGATGTATGTTATATTTAAGATGGTATACATGAACAAACGTTATTTGAAGAATAATCATGACAAGGACGTTGTGGAGAAACGTCGTAATGAAAATTATATTAAATATAAATATTAGAAGTGTACTTATCTTTGGATAGAAATCTGGTCGATGGCGATAAAGTTGTCCGATCCTCATACTTTTCGGCCTATTGTGACGGTGGTCGCGGTTGTCGTAGCGCCGTTCTTCGCGGCGATCATCATTGCGACGTGGTCTGGTGGTTAAGGTGGTCGGAGCTCGGCGGAGCCACTCGGGACGTGGTCGACGTGGTCCATGGTCAGAGCTCGGCGGAGCTGCTCGGGACATGGTCGATGTGGTCTGGTGGTCGAGGTGGTCAGAGCTCGGTGGAGCTGCTCAGGACGTGGTCGACGTGGTCCGTGGTCGACGTGGTCGGAGCTCGGCGTGGCTCGCCTCTGGCTGAGACCGCTCGCTGTTGGAGTCATCGTATTTGGCTCCATGATGATGGATATGTGCAAGTAGACCTCACGTGTAGTTGCTTTGCTTCCTTCCGTGCAAATGTATATACGTATATACATGCTACGTATCTTGTTAGCTTTGCATGGCTTGGGTAGATCACGTGTCCTTGCTGCATGCAAAGCCGAAATTAACTAGAGCTTTTCAGATCTTGCATGCTGTCGATGGCTGACTCCGATCTGGTGCAAGGCTGTGATGCCTGGGCCCATCGCGCGGCCAGAGCATGACTCTGTAGATTGAACCCACGTCGGGCCTCCTTGATTAGTCAATGATAAGTGTCGTCGGTGTAGATCCATGATCGATCATGGTCGGGTGCGACATGCCAGCTCGTTGAGTCGATCTGCTCACACCTGTGAGATGCGTTGTGGCATCAGGTCCTTGTTGTAGGTCATCGTGGTTGCCGAAGGACGTTGCCGCAATCAGTCAAGTTGTTATTAACATGTTGAAGAAGAAAATCCCATCCGATTCGTCGAAAGATCAGCGCGCACAACCCCTAAAGGGGCCCCCTACCTGGCACGCCACTGTCGACGAAATATGGTCGACAGTCCATCTAGAGGTATGCCCATGATGGTAGATTGTCGGTAGACGGTGCGTGTAATCAGGAACCAGATGGTTACAGAGGCACAAGACATAAGATTTATATAGGTTCGGTCGCCGTGTTGGCGTAATACCTACGTCCTGTGTCTCATTATTCTGTATTGATTGAGGTGAGATATGTTATGATCTGTATGATCCTCCTCTAGGGGGACCCTTGCCCCTCCTTGTATACTCCAAAGGGACAAGGTTACAAGTAAAGTATCCAATTTGATACAATTACAATATAGCGTGCTCCGCACGCTTCATCTTGCGGGCTGGGCCACCTCCGGTGGTGCGGCCCATGTATACCCATGAGGGTATAGGGGGTCTATTCCCCCACAGCTAGTCCCCGAGCACCTTGTATCCTTCGAGTAGCGTCGTCTTGAGCTTGTCAGAAGGATGTAAGGGGCTCAAGATAAAATTTGAAAAATATTTCCCCCGAAGTGTGCCCACTTTGACTCTGATTCGAGAAGAGACACCGTCGTCCTTGTAGAATTGGAGGCGTTTGATCCATCAGATCGAGCACATTCACCGCAAGGTGAAGTGTGCCCACTTAGTCCCTGAGCCTAGTAGTAGGTGACGTAGGCACGTGGTGCCAGGGTCTAAAAAGAATTCCCAGTTAAGTTGAGAATCCAATCGCCGTACAGGCGATACAAGATGCACCGGCAGGTGCATCATACCGATGTAGTCCCCAAGCTTGCTGGAAGGCGAGGTATGAGCCTTGTAGCAAGGTCTAAACAAGAAAGAATATCCCAATTGTATGCGAGTCGCCAGTCGCATGTAGTTGAGACGCAAAGTCCCCGAGCTGTGGTCGGAGAGTGGTCGAGACAGTCCCCGAGCACAGGTCGAGGGGCGAGCGGCGAAGCCCTCGAGCTGTGGTCGGAGAGTTGTCGAGGCAGTCCCCGAGCACAGGTTGAGGGGCGAGCAGCGAAGTCCCCGAGCTGTGGTCGGAGAGTGGACAAGGCAGTGCCCAAGCACAGATCGAGGAGCGAGCGACGAAGTTCCCATGCGTAGCTCGAAATTCCTGCAATATAAATATGTAGAATGGTAGTACATGATGTACAAAATAATAAATTATGGAGAAAAAATCAGCGGTGAAGAAATAGCGTATGACGCTCAGCAGTCATTTGCAAATGAGCATGATGTGATAAAGCAATTGGTGCTTTCTAAACATCAGTGTTAATGTGAAGTTTGTGTTTATACTTAATATAAACTGCTCGACCAGTTAGTGTGTAGCTGAGTCTCCAGCCCTAGCTAGCCTATAGTCCATAACGTCGAGCGCGGAGCCCATGCACGTGTAGGAGGAACATGCGTCGCTAAGGAGCCGCTGCCGACCACCCATAACGCAGAGGGCAGACGCTCGTGCACGTGTAGGGAGGAGCCGGAGATAGGGCCGTCTCTGGAGGCATCAAGCATCAACATGATTGGTCGAGGATTTGCATTAAGTATAGATGTATGTTATATTTAAGATGGTATACATGAACAAACGTTATTTGAAGAATAATCATGACAAGGACGTTGTGGAGAAACGTCGTAATGAAAATTATATTAAATATAAATATTAGAAGTGTACTTATCTTTGGATAGAAATCTGGTCGATGGCGATAAAGTTGTCCGATCCTCATACTTTTCGGCCTATTGTGACGGTGGTCGCGGTTGTCGTAGCGCCGTTCTTCGCGGCGATCATCATTGCGACGTGGTCTGGTGGTTAAGGTGGTCGGAGCTCGGCGGAGCCACTCGGGACGTGGTCGACGTGGTCCATGGTCAGAGCTCGGCGGAGCTGCTCGGGACATGGTCGATGTGGTCTGGTGGTCGAGGTGGTCAGAGCTCGGTGGAGCTGCTCAGGACGTGGTCGACGTGGTCCGTGGTCGACGTGGTCGGAGCTCGGCGTGGCTCGCCTCTGGCTGAGACCGCTCGCTGTTGGAGTCATCGTATTTGGCTCCATGATGATGGATATGTGCAAGTAGACCTCACGTGTAGTTGCTTTGCTTCCTTCCGTGCAAATGTATATACGTATATACATGCTACGTATCTTGTTAGCTTTGCATGGCTTGGGTAGATCACGTGTCCTTGCTGCATGCAAAGCCGAAATTAACTAGAGCTTTTCAGATCTTGCATGCTGTCGATGGCTGACTCCGATCTGGTGCAAGGCTGTGATGCCTGGGCCCATCGCGCGGCCAGAGCATGACTCTGTAGATTGAACCCACGTCGGGCCTCCTTGATTAGTCAATGATAAGTGTCGTCGGTGTAGATCCATGATCGATCATGGTCGGGTGCGACATGCCAGCTCGTTGAGTCGATCTGCTCACACCTGTGAGATGCGTTGTGGCATCAGGTCCTTGTTGTAGGTCATCGTGGTTGCCGAAGGACGTTGCCGCAATCAGTCAAGTTGTTATTAACATGTTGAAGAAGAAAATCCCATCCGATTCGTCGAAAGATCAGCGCGCACAACCCCTAAAGGGGCCCCCTACCTGGCACGCCACTGTCGACGAAATATGGTCGACAGTCCATCTAGAGGTATGCCCATGATGGTAGATTGTCGGTAGACGGTGCGTGTAATCAGGAACCAGATGGTTACAGAGGCACAAGACACAAGATTTATACAGGTTCGTCCATCATGTTGGCGTAATACCTACATCCTGTGTCTCATTATTCTGTATTGATTGAGGTGAGATCTGTTATGATCTGTATGATCCTCCTCTAGGGGGACCCTTGCCCCTCCTTATATACTCCAAAGGGACAAGGTTACAAGTAAAGTATCCAATTTGGTACAATTACAATATAGCGTGCTCCGCGCGCTTCATCTTGCTGGCTGGGCCACCTCCGGTGGTGCGGCCCATGTATACCCATGAGGGTATAGGGGGTCTATTCCCCCACACTGAGCCTAATAGAAGATGAAGAATGAATCTTGTAGCAGGGTCAAAGAAAAGAAATTTGAAAGCTTGCCGACGACATCTGACATGCGTGTATCAAGACCCCAGACTTGCTGCCCAAGATTGCCACCCTGATCCGAACAGGATGGAGCAGCTTGATAGCACACCGATGAGACGTAGCAAGATCCGACCACCAAGGGAGTCCCCAGCTTAGCTGGCGACGCTTGCACGAAGAATTCAAACACCGAGGAGTCCCCGGCTTAGCTGGTGACGCTTGCACAAAGAATTCAAGCACTGAGGAGTCCCATGCTTAGCTGGTGATGCTTGCACGAAAAATCCAAACATCAAGGAGTCCCTAGCTTAGCTGGTGATGCTTGCATGAAGAATCCAAGCACCGAGGAGTCCCCGACTTAGCTGGTAACATTTGTAGGAAGAATCCAAGCACCGAGGAGTCCCCGGCTGAGCTGGTGATGCTTGCACAAAGAATCCGAGCATCGAGAAGTCCCTAGCTTAGCTGGTGATGAAGCTCATGCGATGAGCAGTCCAACCAATTGGTCGGTGGCGAAGTGAACGCCGAGTAGGAGTGAGTGATGAGCAGTCTGACCAGTTTGTTGGTGGTGAAGTTCGTCCAATAGGTGGTCCGACCACCTAGACGATGATCATCTTGTCTAGTCCCAAAGCGTAAGCTCGTTGACCGAGCAATGCCCCTGCGAGACAAATGTGTAGAATGGGTAGTACATGATGTAAAAATAAAATATATGAACTCCGGAGAAGAATCAGCAATAGTGATGAAATAGCGTATGCAGCTCGGCGATCAGTTTGTGTGAACACTTAGTGTTATTCTGAAGATGTGTTTTAATATAAACCGTCCGACCAGTTAGTGTGTAGCTGAGTCTCTAGCCCTAGCTCGCCTGTTAACCATAACGCGAAGCGCGGAGCCCGTGTGCGTGTAGGAAGAACAAAGCATTGCTAAGGAGCCACTGCCGACCACCCATAACGCAGAGGGCAGATGCTCGTGCACGTGTAGGGAGGAGCCGGAGACAAGGTTGTCTCTAGAAACATCCGAGCGTCAACATGACTGTTCGGGGATTTGCCTTAGGCTTAGCTGTATGTCATCTTTAAGATGGTATACATGAAAGAAAATCGTTTGGAGAACAAACATGGAGAAAACAGCTTAGAGAAACATCCTGGCGATATATGAAGATTAGAGAATATTTAGAAAAATATTAAAGCCTGACTTAGCTTTAGACAGAATGTCTGATCGGTGGTGTACGACGTTATCTGGTTGGCGTTGAGCACCCAGTGGGCGGTGAGCTTTCGATCTCTCCTGCTCTCGGTGGCGGTGAGGCCCCCGAAGATAGTGGCGACCACTTTGTTATGATCCTAGAAGGCGTTGTTGTTGTCCCCAGGTGGTCGGCGAGCTTCTAGCCGACCTGATTGATGGATGCGATCAGATCATTGTTGTCGACATGCTTCCTCGAATAGCGGGGGAGCAGGCGACGAGTTGTTGGTGAAGACGACCTCGAAGGTGGTTTTGAGATCAGATCTGCTACTGTAGGTGCTAGTGTGGTCGGCGTAGAATCGATCTGCATTGGATCGATGATCTCTCCATCTTCGTTAGCATTAAAGACCCAGGAGATTGATCCGACCATAAAGATCTGGTCGGGCTGTGGAAAGGATGAAGAGCCTGCAAAATGTACCATCTTGTTTGTCATGGAAACATCATGCACACCCCTACCTGGTGTGCCAACTATCGACAGAATATCATCGGTAGTCCTCCGAGGGGTATCCCACGAAGGTAGATTGATCGGCAGAGATGCGTGTAATCGAGAACAAGAGGGCAATAAAGACACAAGAGTTAGACAGGTTCGGGCCATCAGCGCGACATAATACCCTACTCTTGTGGGCTATTGGATTGTATTGGCTATGATCTGATATTGCGTGTGATCAGATGCCTTAGGCTAAGCCTAGGATTCGTATGGGGATGTCCACTAGGGGACTCCTACCCCTCCTTATATGCTCAGGAGGGGTAGGGTTACAAGGAAAGTATCCTATTTGGTATTATACAATATCTTATTGTAGCCTTGTGGTGCACGCCGAGCAGTGCCGTGCGCCGTAAGCCTTGATCTTGTGGGCTGGGCCACCTCTGATGGTGCAGCCCATGCCTTGTCTTATGGATACCGAGGATCATATCCCCCATACTTGGCCATAAGGCATAGATATGTAGAGGATGATGGCGGTGGTGTCGATGAAAATAGTGAAGAATCAATCACAAGAGCGGCCACCTTCTCCTTATCATTCTCACTTTCATCATTGGATGAGCCACTTGATGATTCAATGTCAGTGAGCCAATCACCAACAATGTATGCCTTGCTATTCTTCTTCTTCTTGTGAAATTCCTTCTTCTTGCCAGCCTTCTTCTTGTATGGCTTGTTCTTCTTCTTCTCATCATCATCTTCATCACTTGAGTCATCTTTCTTGCCCTTGTACTTCTTCTTGTACATGTCTTTCTTGGCTTTGGCGCATTGATGAGCTAGATGACCAAGTTCTCCACAATTATAGCAATCCATTTCGAAGATGGGCTTCCTTCTACTACTAGTGAAGAATTTCTTCTTCTTGCCATCAAACTTGACACCATTCTTGTTTAGCTTCTTGAGCATCTTGGTGGTTCTTCTCACCATGAGAGCAAGACTTGCATCATCAATCTCATCATCACTTGAGCTATCATGATCAACACTTGCTTTGCCCCTCTTCTCTTGGCTAGCCTTGAATGCCAAATCTTTCTTCTTGGTGGAAGAAGAGCCATCTTGTGGAGTGATGTGCATGTACACCTCATGTGCATTGATCTTCCCCAATATTTGAGTTGGTGTAGCGGTGGAAAGATAACGTTGATGAAGCACCGTCACAATATTCCCATACTTATCAATGGGGAGGACACTCAAGATCTTTCTCATAACATCAGATGGTTGCATTTGTGTGAGTCCAAGCCCATTGACTTCCTCTACAAGAACATTCAAGCATGAGTACATCTCATTGGCACTTTCTCTAGGAAGCATCTCAAATGAATTAAGCTTTTTCATCACAAGATGATAGCATTCCTCACGCTCACTCTTGGTTCCCTCATGGAGCGCACAAATGTCCGACCACAGTGCATGGGTGTCTTTTTGGTTCTGCACACAGTTAAAGGCATCTTTGCAAAGGCCTCTAAAGAGGGTGTTTCTAGCCTTCGCATTCCACTTCTCGTAGTTAACCTCATCGCCTTGAAGGTTGGTGGGATCCTTAGGTATTGGGAAGCCTTGTGAGGTGGCTCTAAGAACTCCAACATCTAAAGCCTCTAGGTATGCCTCCATGCGAATTTTCCAATAAGGAAAATTATCTCCCTCAAAGATAGGAGGGGGTCCATCCCCGTGGGACATCTTACTCTAGGCGGTTAAGCCTAATTTAAGGAGCACAAGGCTCTGATACCAATTGAAAGGATCACCCCCTCTTGGATATCTTAATCCTTTTAAGCATCATACTTAAGTGATATTGCATTTGGTGTGATGGATAGGTAAAGCATTGTAACTTAAACAAGTCATAAAAACGTAAAACAAAAAGTTAATTCACGATTTATAAAGTTAGCAAGTAGAGATGTTAAGTAATTTTTATTGAACAAAAATGCTATAAAACATATATGTGACACCTTAATAAAGTTTGAAGTACACATTTTGTAGAAGATAGTGCAACTTTTGTTTTAACAAGATAATAACTCTAGCTAACATTTCTAATAGCTTGGAAATCGAATTTGAAGCAAATCCAACTCAAGACTTAGTCAATTTCTTAAGTCTGAAAATAGATTGACAAAGCTATGTTTGGTAATTTATTCTGTGAAAATTGAGTTTAGGAGTGGTGTCATTCTTTAGCCCTTGTTGATAGCCTAAGGTGCCCTCTTTACAGTAGTGAAGGTGGTTTTGGGATTGGATCAACTGTGTAGTTGTTTCGAACGCTTTAAAATCCATGCATAGCATGTTCTCGGACTGTTTTTCCTGGCTAGACGCGATCACCATGCCGAGCGACCTCGACGTCGTGGCGCTCGGTGTGCGCACGCGAGCGTGTGGCCACGCGCTGGTCGGCCGGAGCTGCCCATGCTCTGGCCGCATCACTGGCAGCCTCGGGCTACTGCCACGCGGAGCCGTGGCTACCTGACTCGCCATGTCGTGCTGCCTCCGCCTGCTGCCGTTGCCGCACGTTGCTGCTGCCCTCCGTGCCACGCCACGACGACGCCGCTGTTGCTGCCATCGCATCGCTGCGTGGCGGTGCGCCACTGGCCTGCCTGGACGGTGCACGCACGAGGCCGAACCACCGTCGCCATGCCATTTATGGCACTGCAGCGCAAGGGCCATGCCGACCTCGAGCGCATGTCGTCGGCTAGTGCTGGCCATGGTCGCACCGGCCGCGTCAACCGTGTCCTGCCAAGCAAGCATAGGCTGAGCCTTGACTATGTCCCCACCGTCTCCCGCCCCTCCACTATCCTCTTCTTTGCTGTCGCCACCGAGCCATGCCAGCCCGCCTACATGCGAGCAGCCATTCCCCATCAATTCCACGTGCCTACGCCTACGCTCTCACATCCTCTCGCTGCCCGACACCACCCAGACTTGAACCGTGCAAGGCCAAGCAAAATATTTGGAGCTTTGCCCCGCCACCGGGCCGTTAAGACCTGTAACCACCCTCACCGTGGTCAGCCCCCTCAACGTCTCGAGCCGAATTAGCTGCACCATTAGCCCCGCCTAGAACCCCTCCTCATCGTGCGCACCTAAGCCGCACCTCTACCGTTGCCTCCTCGCCGCTGACACGGCCGTGTCGCTGTGGTTCATCGTCGAGCTCGCCGTGTGCACGCGGTCAGGCTCACTCGGGGCATCTCCGGTCGATCCATCACCTCCGCTAGGTCTATGGTGAGTCCCTGTTGCTCACCCGCTATGCCTACTGCATTGTTAATACTATGGCTCACTGGAATGCCATTGCCATAGGGTGCCCGTCGTCGTGGAGAGGCCCTTCTACTATGTGTCGGTTCGTGCAGTCGCCACCCATCGCTTCACGTCAAACCCTAGGTGAGCGTCGGCCTCGTAGATAAGTTAGCGTGGGTCTCGTGTGGCCGAGGCAAGCGCCAGTGCCATCGCTCATCGTGCCGGCACGCGCGGGGATGGTCGAGGACCATATTGTTGTAAAGAAGGGAGATTGCGAGGGTGTTCTTGTCTCTAGGAATAGTAACGCGGACTGCGGGTTGTTTTATTCAGAGTCCAGGGGCGCTTTTGCTAATATGTCAGCGTGCACGCGGGCTCCTCACCATGGGCCGCATCCGCGCGCGGGCCACGCCTCGCGTGGGCCGTGTTGGGCTGGATTCGGTTATCTTTTTCGTGGAAAAATAGAAATAGCTTTTCATTTTTATTTCTGAGCTGAACTTTGATAATTAATATAAAATGATATAGATGTCCAAAAATTATGAAAATAATTTTGTTAAGTTTCTAAAATCATGATCTATCTGCTAGTATGTTTTATTCACATAGTTTTATAATATTTTTAGGAGTTATCTAATTAATTTAAGATGCTTAATATTGTAAGATATAAACTTATAAGATTTTTTGTGATAAATTGGTGATAGTGTTGGCTCTAA
The DNA here is from genome assembly GCA_904845875.1 of Miscanthus lutarioriparius. Lineage (NCBI taxonomy): Eukaryota > Viridiplantae > Streptophyta > Magnoliopsida > Poales > Poaceae > Miscanthus > Miscanthus lutarioriparius. Next base: position 25,827,626 of record CAJGYO010000006.1, on the reverse strand, counting down.
AACTTTCATAGTAAATTCCTCACATTATTAGGTGCTCACTGTAATTTTTGTAGCTCCATAATAATTAGTTTGCTAAAGTAGCTAAATGAGCCCTAGTTCGAAAATATATGTTTAATAAATAAAATGCCGAAACACCTTGGGATTTTAAAACTAGAACATTTTTTGGAGGTGAAGCCTTACTTGATGACGCGGATATGTAGACTAGTACGTTAGTCATTTAAGCTAGCTTGTTAGCTTACGAAGCGTAATCGTATTTTTAAGAGTTGCGGTTACCGTTGATTAATTGTGTCTCTACGTTGCATCCAGGTATATCATAATAGGAACAACGATGGATCATGGAGTCAACTGAGGTAGCAGAAAAGATGGTGCTTTGATGATCATGTCACCATGATGGAATGCTAACTTTTGGTTATATCTTACCTAGGCAAGCCCCGGTCCATAACCCCTATCACTCTGCACTTTATCTTATGCTTGTGCATTAAGTTTTAAGGAGTTGAATGAAAACCACTTGCATATATACATATATTCTTATCCTATGAGTCCTACTAGTATGTCAGGATCGTGTAGATTGCTATGTTATAGGATTCGGTAGAAGTCGAGTGATTACTTGTCACTCGCGAGAGATAGGAAAGATATTATTGTTGTTATTATATTACTATCACATGAAATATATATAAATGATAATTGGAGACCGGGCCAAATGGTACTTTGGATCTAGACTTGGTTTGGCATTCGAGCGAGGCTCAGATTACACTTGTTCCGCCTGTGTCGATTGGGGACCATCCGTTGCTGTGGATGGTAGTCAGGTCACAGACTTATTATCCTGAGCACCACACTTAGTTCGAGACTCAGGAGTGGGAGCGGGAAGGCTCGTTGCTCTCTTATCGTGGGTTTTGGTTCTTTTCGGACCGACTAATTGGAGGTGGGGATGGTGGAGGTCTAAGCACCACACTTAGTTCGGGACTCAGGAGTGGGGGCTTGGAGTTCAAGTTTGGATGGGGACCTAGACCCCTTGATAGGAGAGTGGTGGGTTGGTCTTGCTTGTGCTTGGGGTACAAGCGGGACGTGTGTTTTGGGGTACCTAGTTGGGATACATTGGTTCACGAATCGTCATGTGATACGATATGACTTGGCTATGGTCTAGCACCGTAGTAAGAATTGGAATATGAAAGGTGGTAAAATGGTTCTGATTGCTTACCACCTACTTGAAAGTAGCATAGGTGCTTATATAAAATGGTTAGTTAATGAACTAATGATGACCGCTAATAAAATTGAATATAAGGACACACGTTTAGTAATGTTTTTCTGCAAATGCAACAACCCACAAGCTAAATAAGCCTTGCATATCCTTAGAGTCTTTTATTTTCCTCCTATCGGGTAAGTCTTGCTGAGTACAAACGAGTACTTAGGGTTTTATTCCCCCTGTTGTAGGTGATTGAAGGATACGTAGAGCTGAACCTTATGTGTGGAAACCTTCTGGTGGGCTCAGAGAGGATTCCTTTCACGCTACGACCGTAGTGTTTATTTATAACCCTTACTAAGGGTTTTTATAAGAAAAGATGTAAAATCTGTTAGCATCTCTTATATATAATGTCCACTATGTTAATGCTCCACTATGTCCTTAAGTTAATCCTGCTTCCTCTGTAACTCTGATAACATTGTTATATTTCACTGTTATAATAAATTGAGGTAATATTCTGGTACTATAATAAGGTGATGTAAGAAATGACTTAAGAATGTAGTAAGCTTTATTCTCTCATTTGTGATCCTGATGGAAAAGTATGGATTTTCGAGTTCTCCCTTGGGGTGTGCTCGACGGAACTGCGTAGTTTAGTCTTCTCTCTTAGTTACTTAGTGTCTAATAGAAGACAAGTACTCCTGGAAGGCATTAGATTAGGTGGTTCTGCCACACCTAGCACGCATGTATGATGTAGGGTTGATCTTGCCCTCATTCACCACTACCATGATAGGATCCCCAACCTTCTTCGCTACCTTATCTGCCAACTCCCTCTTCTTCATAAGACCCTCTAGAACCCCTTAAATTCTTGCCCTAGGATCTTGTCCAACTTGTAGGCATGAACATTACATAAGCCATCATATTCTTCCATCACAGTAGCCACACCTCTAAAGAGCCATGGACTTCCTTACATCACCCTCGACCAATCTTCGAGACAATGGAGTTGTACCAGGAACAAATTCGGACCCAACGCCTTGAATGTCACCTCTTTTGCCACAGACCAAGCGTTCCTTAGGGCGCTAAACAGCACAGCATGGCTGAATGGCTTCGTCGTGTGACCCTAAAAAGGGCAAGCCGATGAAACTCCCTCACGAGCTCTTCGGATTCACCCTAGAAATCGAGATCATCCTCCTCTTCCCCTTGCAACTTTAGACCCTCCAGGCGCTCCTCCAAACTAGGCGTCCTTCCCTCGTCACCCATCGCCGTCCCCGTCCCCTTCCCCTTCTCCTTCTTTGATTGATCCTCCATGCAGGATCGTTGGTGGCGCCTAAACTCCTTGAGGAGGGGGGCGCAGCACGGGCATAGTCTTTGGGTGGTGAGATCACGCCGATCTTAGCATGTTTTCAGGTGAACTATGGCATCACCGCCATAGGAGAAAGATACCCTAGTCCACCAAGGGCTTATTTGCATGCATGAAGCCCTCGTGTTGAATTGAAAATTTAACTTTTTTTTTGAAGAATCGAAAAATTAACTAATTTCTATCCTAATGGCCTAATCCACTCTAATGGGCCTTTGTTGAACAAGGCCTGTTTGTAAAAGCTGATCGAGACAGACTAGGTTGTAAAGATCCGTAATCAGAACGAAATTGTTAGAGCCACTCTAGCGAGGATTCGGTTCAGCACACTAAACACACCAAATCCAAAATTTATCAGCACAAATTTGAGGACTCAGACAAAACACACATCTCTAATATAATCCTACTCAAGCCCATGGAACATGGAGGCTCTCAGATCTTCCCCTTCGGACCTTCCTCCCATGGGCCACGGTTACTTGTTTGTTGGTTCCGTCAGTGACTCAGGGGCTGTTTAGTTTGGATGCCAGGCAGCTTTCCCAGGGCATCGATTTGGTGGCTAGGATCGCTGCCTAGCCGGCGCCCGCCACGGGTACGCATCCCGCACCTCAGCACCTGGTCACCCAGCACCCCAGGTAGCTGGTGATGCACTCTATTTTTTGTTGCCAAAGAGGTCAGCAAACCTTGAGTTCTCCCAAAAATCTTCATAGATCTCTTCTCCATGATATTTTTAAATTCTGAATGTAAATCAAGTCTCTATATTCTATTGGTGATGAAACTGAATACTTAAAATTCAATCAAACCTCTGTTTATCAACAAAATTTTCTACCTCTTTCTTTCTTATGTATTTTTCTGATCTGATCTGATCAGAAAAAATAAAATATGATGTTGTTATTCTAACTCGTCCACATAAAAATTTGCAGCCTATCTAGGGAGTATCATCTCTAGGGGAGGACACTCGTGACGCCCTTGTGCAGTTCTGCACTTCTGCAAGCGAGGCGACAATTTTCAGTGGCGACAGCGAGTACTACTAGATAGGCTGATCCATGCTGCTGCTGCTTGGGCCGGCAATAGTTAAGCATGGAAGACTGGAACTCACGAGCTTGGGCGCGGGCCGATTCCGCACGGTTCTAGTTCCACGCCCTCGGGGCCTCAGCCAGCCCTCACTGTCCACCATAATGGTCTACCCGTTCGTCCAATCTCGCTGCGGTACCCGCTCGCCGTCTCGCCTCGCTCTAGGTTTTGAGCCTTTTCCCTGTGTACCATTAAAAAAGATGGCCTTTTCCTACAGGCCACTAAAAAGTTCAGACTTACCTAAGTGCCATGACACTTTATTTCTTTGCACCCCAAACCATTCCGTCCATTTTCGCTGGTAACGGTGTGTAACGGCGAGGAGAAAAGACCGAAGTGCCCTCAGTCTAGGGAGGATGAGTGAAATTGCCGTTTGCCCCGTGTGCCACTCCCTGACCAAGCGTTTGAGCGCCAAGACGGCTGACGTGGGCAAGTTTTTTGGTGCCAAAGGCACTGGTCTTGGCACCAAAGAGACCCCGCTTGGTGCTATAAATAGGCCCTCAGCCCTCCCTTCCCACTCATTCTTCTCCTTTTTGTCTCTCCTGCTACCTTGCTGCCAGTGCCATGTCTCAAGCGTCAAGCAGCTATGGGAGGAGGCCCAGGCGGGTCATGTGCCCCCAACTGTAGTGTGCTAGCTAATCGATTCATATCGATGACTGCGAACAACCACAATCGTGCTTTCCACAAGTGCCCGTACTTTGCAGTTCGTTTTTCTTCCTTGCTCATTCATTCATAGGTTATTCTTTATTCCCTGTTTGGTGCTAATCTATTGATGCTGTTGTTTATAGGTTGGAGAGTGCCAGTTTTATCAATGGGAGGATGAAATGGAGGACACTGTTGTGCACCCACCTAAAGCACCTGCTCCATTATAGGCCATTCCTCTGCAGGCAGTGGTAGCACCAGCTCCTATCTCTACAGCAGCTCCTCTGGCCATCGTCTAGGAAGATTCCCAGTCAGCTAGAATTGTAGGCAATGCAGTAGTGGAAGATAGGGTTCTTCAACAGCTTAGGTGGATTGAAAAGCTGGTGTTTGTGTGCATCTTTCTTGCTTTGTATGCTATCATGAAAAAGTAAGGCCCTATGTATGCAGACTGTGTATGTGTGTGTTTGAATGAAGACTAGTGATGCATGAATGAATGGTTTTCATCAGAGTTATGATCTAATTTATGATAACATAGTAATTCTGCCATCTAAAAAAATAACATCTCACAAAGTTTCATCTAACCAATAGAGTTCCATCTCATAGTCATTCATCTCACATCACAGTTTCATCTTACATCATAGTCATGCCAAAATAAAGTGATAGCAAAGCAGCAGTAGTTTTTGCAGCCAAATCACCAAAATAACAACTAAACATAGGTGGTTTTCATTTAAACCCTACCTTATTCTTGCTCCTGGTATTAGAAGCTGGGCTGGTTGGGCAGGCTGGCACAATTGAAAGCTTTTTTGGTGTAAGCTTCTTCTTCAACCCTATCTTCTTCCTTGGTGAAGGCTGGGGCAAAACAACCTCCATTGGTTCTGTCTGCACAGTCTCTTCACGAAATGGGGCAAGATACACAGACTGGAGGGGAACAGGGTCATTGGAACTAGTTCCAGACCTGTTATAGCCAAGTACCAGGAAAGGTCAAGCACACAGTTTCATCAAAAAGTGCAAATGCAGAATTGGATCATACTTACCTACTAGTCTGGGAATTTGTATGATATGTTGATGTACTGGTAGCTGGGCCCTTACTTTTCTTGGTAGCTGGACCCTTTGATGAAGAATATGATTTCCTCATCCTCTTTCTGGTGTGTAGCATTGGCCACTGCCTCATTGTGTGGGAAAATCATGCTTGATGCAAGAGTTTTCACAACAAGGCTAGTCTCTGTATTGTAACTTGCTACTTTCTTCTGCCTTTTCTTTGGGAGCCCCCTGCAAAGGACAAGTTTACAGTTAGTACATGTATTTAATTTATAGGACAAATGAAAATAAAGTACATGTTTACCTTTCAGCCTCCATTGCAGTAATGTCTTCTGGGTTCCCATTCTTGCAGGTGTACCAGTGGTGGCCTAACTCATGTCATATAGGACACTCATGCTTCTTTGACTTCTTCTTACTGCCTCCCTCAATAGCTGACTTCATCCTGTTCTTCCTCCTACCACCAGTGGACTTGAGACATGGAGGGTGCATGAAGAAGCCATGTGTTGCTTTGGGCCACATGGACTTGTCAGGAATGCATGTGTTAGAGCATGCATAGGCATCCTTGAACTTCTAGACAGAGAAGAAATCATCTACATGATCTTCTAGTCTTGCACCTAGAATTGAGGTGATGTAGGTAATAGCATGCTTGCAGGGTATTCCTGACCCCTGCCAGACTCTACAGGAACAGGTTCTATTTCTTAAGTCCACCACAAACCTAAACTCAGACCCCCCCCCCTTAGCACAAATTTCTACAACACCTTCAGGAGAGCTTGTGATCACTTCAATATCAAGATTGTAACTGTCATCCTTTAGCTTCTGCACAATATGGGGCAAAATCTTTCCTTCAAACTTTCTGGCCACCCTCTTCCTATGGTTCCATTTGATCAATATCTTCTGTCTGATGGTGTCCATCAAGTCATCCAGATGCTTTTGCTTCTCACCCTTTATCCAGTTATTGAAAGACTCAACTAAGTTGTTAGTCACATAATCAACTTTTGAGGCAGTGCCAAACTGGCTCCTAGTCCATAGCTTCTTGTGAGTGTCTTAAAGGTACTTCATAGCTTCTGCTTTGGCAACAGCCATTGCCTGATAATGCTTATCAAACATATATGGACTCCAAGAATATGCAGAAGCCCACAAGTGCTCATCAAAAACTTTACCACTATACCTCTTCTTGAAATTCTGTACTAGATGGTACATACACTCCCTATGTTCAGCTTCCGGAAACACTTCACTAACTCCATTCATCACTGCCTGACCACAATATGTGGAGAAAGTAAGCCCAGGTGGACTGCCTATTGCTTCCTTCAACCTCCCCATGAACCATACCCAATTTTCATTGGTTTCAGAATCTATGACACCTACTGCTACTGGGTACATCCAGTTGTGCCCATCAACTGCACAGGAACTGGTTTCCTCTATCCGGGCCTTAAATCTAAAAAGATTATCAAAACTTTTGTCCCATGGGCCATAAATCTTATCCATGGCAAGTAGTATACCTTTGTATACTCTTTTGTAGGGCACCACAATCTTGTGCTCATCCTTCAATCTTCTTTGTAGTTCAGTGGCACCCACAGTCCCATCTTCCTTGAGCCAATCAACCACTTGATGACAGACCTAGAACTGAGTCACTCCTACACAGACTCCTTGCCTCCTGGCGCTCTGGCACTGATGGGAAAATGGGTTCCTCTTTATCTGCAAAACAAATATACATTCCACAGTTACTGCATGCATTTGCAATAAGTAATAACAAAACCAAATTACTATCAGCATTTACAAAAAGTACATACACAGTACCTTAACAGTTACACCATCCTTTAGAGTTGATGCATGGATTCTCCATGGGCAGCCATCATTCTGGGCAGTGTAGGTTGCCCTATACCTTCCTGTGTCACTTGCCTCAATGTTATAATGGTACTCATGTTTCACAGAATGTGTAGCTAAAGCCAACTTAAAGAAAGGAATGTCTGAATAAACAGTGCCTACAGCCATAGGAGGGTCCTTCTTGTCATAATCAGCATCAGTCATTTGTTCAGGTTCTTTATCTTTAATAATATCATCTAAGTCCTCTACTTCACTATCATCATTAGACAAGGATTCATCGTCAGAGTTATCACTGTCTGAACCATCAGAACTTTCAGGCTGCCTTTGCTTACTGCAAACTTGACTGTGAGGTTTGGTAGGTTGGGGATGTTGGGGGCCAAGGTCAATGTACAACCCTTCCTCATCAACACCCATATGCTCATTGGATGGGTTTGGGTTAGCCAGATATTCAGGTTCAGCACATTCACTCTGGGTGGCACTCTGGGAGGCATTGCTTGCTTCTGCTCTGGTAGGACAGTGGACTGAAGGAGTGAATGGGGCTTCAACAGAGTTGGCAGGGAGACTAAAATTCCAATCAGAAATCTGAGGCTCACTAGTTGGCCTATTATAGGCAACAGTCAAGAAACAACACTTTGATTCATTACTTTTAGCAAATATTTCACGCATATCTTGGTCACTCCTTACTTCAACGTTGACTTTACTCTGATTACAGAAATAAAACAATCGAGCTACCTCACCGAAATCAGGTGGATACTTGTCAACAACATCACGAACCAGATCTTCGAAGTTAGTAAGCTCAGCATTCACAACTTTGTTCAAAGAAAACCACCGGGCACGTGAATTGGGAGTAACAATCCGCATTTCTAGGTTGAAGCTATTGTCTGCGTCCATCCTACAGATGAACAACAAGGAGCACGCAATCAAGGAGAACGTAAACAACAGGGAACAACACCACAATCAACAAGACGGACCCTAAGCATCCACATTCACAAACTACCCGACCTAATCGATCCATACCAAGGAGCATGCAATCTAGGGGGAATAACACTCACCCGGCAGCTCGCAAGTTCGGTCGCTCGCCCGCACCCTTCTTCACTGCCATACGCGGCCAATCCTCTGGGTCCACGGTGAACTTCAAGCAGGACTACCCCATTCGACGCCAGAAAGCACGAGGGATTGATCTTCTTCTCAACCCGCCGCCGCCGCTAGGGTTCCGCGTCCGCCGCCGCCCGCCTCAGCTAGGGTTTGGGGAAGAGAACGAGAGAGAAGCGTGAGTGAGAATACGATGGCGGTCAAGGTCGGTCAACACGGCCTCTCCCTCATATGTCCCTCTATCTCAAAGGGTAAGATGGACAAATTTTCTGTCCGGTTCCACCTGTCAGGGCTATGAAACTGTCAAAACCAAACAGAATGTGGACGGAATGGCTTGGGGGTAAAGAAATAAAGTGTCATGGCACCTAGATAAGTCAGAATTTTTTAGTGGCATATAGAAAAATGCCATCTTTTTTTAATGGTACACGTGGAAAAGGCTACAAGGTTTTCCTTCGGCGCACTGCAACAGCGCAGCGTCAACAGAGCGACCGCCGCCGAGGCGCGACACCGCCAGTCCATCCAAACCGCGCTCGCCGCATCGAAGGGGGCCTCCCAACCGCCGAGCCCGCCTCTAGACGACGACAACGAGCACGAGGACGAGCGGATGGGGAGGAAGGGGCGGAAGGGGAAGGGCGCGGCGGCCGGGGGAGCCGCCGGGGGGAGCGGCGGCATGAGGGAGGCGACGTTGGTGCGCGTCTCAAAGGCGCTCGAGGACTTCCGCGCCTCCAACGCCGAGGGTTCGCACCATTCGCTTCCCTTTACTTTGGCTCCTATTTTAGAACTTTGGAGCGGCGGATTGGGAGCGTTCGAGCGAGTGTAGCAGTAGTGTGGATGCGCCGCTCAGTGGACTTCGCGCCTGGGTGCTAGAGTTGGAGCTAATCCCTTGCTGTTCTTTTTCCAACTCCATTAGAATAGGGCAATTTTCGTCCTGTGATCCTGTCGTCCTTAGTTATTAGTGCATTTGTATTACAACCTGCTTTGTGGTTTGCTGCTGTTTCTCATTCACATTGTGCTTTTATCAACATGTCGTTCACATTTGCAGTTACATATAATTTGCACCTTGGCTCTCTGACGCTAATATAAATTCATGTTCAGGCAAAGTTTGAATGTTTTCTTAGGTTTGACATGTGCTAAGTGGTGCATTCAGTATTTGTAATGTAGCTTTCCAGTCATACCTTTCGGAATTGCCCAATCTTAGGTTACAGAATGTTGTCATCTACCCAGTACCCACAAACTGAAAACTGTTTCCCATTGGGTTGCATCTTGCAATTTTAGACAAGATTGTTTGTGATATAGCTGTACGCCTTGTAGATAACATAGTAAAATTGCCATGCAAAAGTCTTTGCATGTTTTCATGGCTGTGTATTTGTGGGAGCACCAGCACATTGAGCACAAGCACTGACCCAAATAATTGTTTGTTTTAATATAATTTAATGATGATAGAATTATAGTTAAGTGTAAAAAGGTTGGTATAGTAGTAATAATCTCTTCTTATTTTGATGGCATTCTTTTCTCATATATTGGTTGGCCCTACTTAAGTTTAAGCACAGCACCCCCACCCCCACCCCATCTATATGTAATGCATTGGGACTATTGCTCTCTTTCTTTGGAGTTATGTTGTGAGCTGAGCTGAATAAAGTGGCACCTAGACTATTTTACCTTGCAGTGTACACATTTGAACCTGATACATCCAAACAAGAGCGAGCTGCAATCCATGTGATGTGTAGGAAAATGGGCATGCTATCCAAAAGTTCTGGGTGAGTAAGATAACTAGATTCATGAAGCAAAATTGTTTCAGCAAAGAGTTGTAAGGAATCTATGGTTATGCTTGGTGCATCTTTGGGTGGCGCCATCCTAATGTTATCTTTGCATTACAAAAGTTGCTTGGTATATGTCTATTCTGAGTTCTATTTGACTTCAGGAATGGGGCAAAGCGACGCCTTTCTGTTTATAAAAGAAAACAGAAGCGGGGGCCTGAAATGGAAGAAGGCCCTAGCTACCTTGTGTTTTCTGAAGAGGCAAGGCATGTTTTGCAGGATTTATTTATGCATTACCCTCCTGGTGATGCTGATTTAAATGGGGATTTTGACCGGAATTCTAGTGATAAGGCTGCAAACATCAAATGGAAAACAGATAGTGCGTTTTGCAGGCCAGCAATGAGTAAACTTGATATAACGAAGAAAGTCGAGATGCTTGCCTCTAAAGTAAATGGATCCGACCAGTTGAGAAAGGTCTTACATTCTGGCTAGATAATATTATCTTCCTCTCTTTGCTTAGTTGCTGCTTATTAGTTTATAGCTAAAGGTTTACTTGTGAACAGATCATGGAAGACAGAACAAAACTTCCTATTTCATCCTTCAAGGACGTCATCACTTCAAATTTGGAAAATCACCAGGTATTGTTTTTAGCTCCAAAGGTTTCTCACATTTGCTGGACCACATCTTCAACTCTTGTGGTGCACTGGCGCTGTTTTTTCTCAAATGTGCAGGAGAGCTGGGGTTTTTTTTTCATTAAAGAAGCATAGCATAATACAACAATTCCCAACCTGCATCTAAAAAAAGAAGGGAAAAACTTGGTTTCCATTGTGAGTTTTAGAACATGCACACCACATGTAAACTAGAGAAATAACCAAACTGAGCCCAGGATTGGAGATTTAAAACTACTGAGCTTGTAAGCTCCGGTGGTCCTATGCTCCGGCACCATAGGCCCCCCCTCATCAGCCACCTGCTGGAACCACCAAATGTGCATCCGGATTCTCCGCATTAAAAGTGAAGTTGTTAGCAGGGTGGATGATGGCTGCTGCTTCCTCCTCCTCCCTCTCCTCTTCTCTCTTCACCTTCTCTCCTCACTTCCTCCCCCCCACTCCCCTCATGGCCTGTATTCAGCAAAGCGATTGTCACTTTCCTTGTCTTTGTTGTTTCTTCCTTCATGCATTATTTACATTTCCTGTATTTCTTACTAGGTGGTTCTTATTTCTGGACAAACAGGCTGCGGTAAAACCACCCAGGTGCCAATTCTTTCAGCTAATCTCATATTCCTGCATTAAATTCAGTTTTTTTTTTGTTATATTGTTTACTATCTATTCTGTTTATTTTTCTTCTGTTTTTCTATATGAGCTATTGCTATCCTTGTTTTCATATCAATAAGATCCTCTATGTGTGCTTGAGCCAATATCAGTTGATGATGTATCTTATGTATAAAAACTAGAAAGTTCCTTTTGCTATCTCTGCGTGCATGGGATGTTATACAAGAAACAGTCTCTAGGTCCTTTCTGTCCATGTATCTTGTCAGAGGCTGGAATTTTGTGTTTTCTTGATTTCCTTAGATTTCTGTGCTTGATATTACACTTGGTTTTTGTTATTTACAACAATCAATAATATCATCTGTATTCAATCAGACTGATTCCACAAAAGTTTGATCAATTTCTCGTGGTGTCTGTAGACTTATATGTGAACTGAATTGCTTTGGTGATGATTTGGTGTGGGTGTGGGTGGGAGTGATATTTTTGTTTATTTAGCTTACTAACCATGTTTTTTTCTTATATATAGGTGCCTCAATACATCTTGGATCATATGTGGGGCAAGGGTGAATCATGTAAGATCATATGCACTCAACCACGTCGGATATCAGCTATTTCAGGTTTGTGTGACCATTGTGGCAGATTGCTTTTCAGTTTTTATCTTCTTGTTGCCTGTAAGTTATGATTTGGTCTATGCGCTATCCAGTTGCCGAGCGAATTTCTGCTGAAAGAGGAGAGGCTGTTGGTGACACCGTTGGATATAAGGTATTAACAAATTGTTATATCTTTCTATGATATATTTTTGGTAGGTCTCTTTTTAGGGCAATGTTAAGGTTGCTGTGAAATGTCAAAAGAGGAATTACCATTCAGTAGATAGAAGTGCTTCCGACCTTTCGAGGTCATCATTTTTTTAAATAAAAGGAAGTATATCTTTTTGTATACCAAGGAATGTTATGTGATGGGCTTTGGACAAACATAAAGTCTCAACGAAGTACATCGGGCTCATTAAGGACATGTACAACAATGTTGTGACTAGTGTTCGAACAAGTGATGGAGACACGGATGACTTCCCGATTAGGATAGGACTACGTCAAGGGTCAGCTTTGAGCCCTTATCTGTTTGCCTTAGTGATGGATGAGGTCACAAGAGACATACAAGGGGACATCCCTTGGTGTATGCTTTTCGCGGGCGATGTAGTGCTAGTTGATGAAAGCCGGACAGCAGTGAATCAGAAACTAGAGTTATGGCGGGAGATTTTGGAGTCCAAAGGTTTTAGACTCAGTAGAACTAAAACTGAGTATATGAGATGTGACTTCGGCACTACTACTTGGGAGGAGGAAGATATTAGTTTGGAAGGTCAAGTAGTAGGAAGGATACCTTTCGATATTTAGGATCAATGCTACAGAGAGACGGGGATATTGATGAAAATGTTAGTCATAGAATCAAAGCAGGGTGGATGAAGTGGCGCCAAGTGTCTGGTGTCCTATGTGACAAAAGGGTACCACAGAAGCTAAAAGGCAAGTTTTATAGGACGGCGATTAGACCTACTATGTTGTATGGTGCAGAATGTTGGCCTACGAAAAGACGACATGTTCAACAGATAAGTGTCGTGGAAATGCGTATGTTGCATTGGATTTATGGTCATACAAGAAGGGATCGAGTTTGGAACGATGATATACGTGATAGATTAGGGTTAGCACCAATTGAAGAAAAGCTTGTCCAACACCGGTTGAGATGGTTTGGACATGTCCAACGGAGACCTCCAGAGGCACCGGTGCGTAGTGGAATCCTAAGCCAGGATAGTAACGTGAAGAGAGGCAGAGGAAGACCGAAGTTGACTTGGGTAGAGGCAATAAAAGGAGACTTGAAAGGATGGAATATATCCAAAGACTTGGCCTTAGATAGGAGTGCTTGGAAAACAGCTATTCACGTGCCTGAACCTTGATTGCTTCTGCTGGGTTTCAACTCTAGCCTACCCCAACTTGTTTGGGACTTAAAGGCTTTGTTGTTGTTGTTGTTGTATATCTTTTTGTATGTAGACATTTTTCTTCTTTTGACAGCTTGTCATGTTGTTTGTGATTTCCCTTTTTTACATATACTTTACCTTTCTTGAATGTATGTTTCCTGCATCTATTGTGCTCATAACTGTGTCCGATATGCCATTTTTTTCTTGTCTTACGCTATTCTTTGTTCTCAATGTAGATACGTTTGGAGTCAAAAGGAGGGAAGAATTCATCAGTCTTGTTCTGCACAAATGGCGTTCTTTTGAGATTACTGATAGGAAGAGGAACTAACACTTCGAAAGCACGAAATCGGAAACGCTCATTAGATGATGCAATTTTGGGAATAACACACATCATTGTGGTAATGCTTTATATTTAAATTTTCACTCTGTGTACATGTTATCACGTATAATTTGTACTCCCTTCTAACTATATATCGTTTTGCAAAGCATTCTATCAGCTTCTAAGCTGTACTGATATAGACAGAAGTATTTTGATTTTCACATCAAAATGATAATAACATTGCTTTCGTATGATTATTGATTACATTTTTTTCAAGAGTATATAATTGGAAAAGCAATGGTGAGCTATGCATTCAAAGACTGTTAATGTCCTGTATGGACTGGTTTTGTAGAGATGGTGTGGCTGTTTTTGGAATCAAATGTATTCCTTGTAACATTTACCGGCGGTGGTACTGAGTAGTTTGCTAGGTCCCATAAGTGATATTTTTAACATCAATGCTTTTGTGACTTCTGATCAGATTTTCTTCTAACATTAACACTTTTATGACTTTTGATCAGGTTTACTGTTTTATTTTGATGCACTCTTAACATCCACACATATGATTATGAATGTTTGGCCACTTTGTTAAATTGGTTGCAATTTCTTCTTAAGTTAACCTCAAGTCATTTTATGATGGGAATAAAAGTTTATGCTTCTCAATCGAGCTTACGATGTGATGAATTTGGCCATGATAGCCTTTTCTGAAATATTACTTATTTCACACCATTTCAAATCTCATCCTTGTGAATCTTGTTGATCATTGGGTTTAGAACCTGATGTTTTGCGCACAATGCAGGGGCAAAACAACAATAGAGCCTGTTGTTATAAACACCATTGTTGTAATGTTGGGTTGTGTATTATTCATTATTCTATAATATAAATGGTATGAGCTAATTATAATTATTTACTGTCTCCAGGATGAAATCCATGAAAGGGATAGGTTTTCTGATTTCATGCTGACTATTCTAAGGTATCACAATGAAACTGTTTTTGTACACTAGCTAGTTACTAAAAGTGCACATAGGAACATAATAATACTTTTCACGAAACAATTTTATGCAGAGACTTGTTGCCGGTGTATCCTCATGTTCGTTTGGTGAGTAGAATCTTCCTTTGTAGTTCAGTTCTTGTTTTTCAGCCATTTTAGCAGAACATAAAAGATGTTTCAAACATGTTGTAAATGCAATCATCAGGCTGCTTAAGGTTTTGTAGACCGGGGGTTCCTGGTTTGGTAGATTGATGTTACAGCATCGCTAATTCATCACATTAAAACATTGTTACACTAGTTGTAGTCTTAAGTCTTAACACATGGTTTGTTAAGAGTTCAGCTCGAAAGCCAGAGCCAAGATAAGCCCTGGACACACTCTCCAAGAACACACACAAACACTACATTTATGGCTTTTCTGTTTTTTTACTCTTGTAGTATGGTGCTGCTGGAGTGCTATGCAGCTTTTTTTGTTTTTTTCCTCTATTTATACACAGCTGTCATAAACAGCCTAATGTACCCTCCACCCCTAAAACAAAGTCATTCTAGTTTGTTATAAGTCAAATTTTCCTAAGTTTGATGAAGTTTATAGAGAAGAGTATCAACATTTATTACACCAAATAGGCATACTACAAAAAATATACTTAATGATGATGAATCTAATGATACTTAGTTGCTACAACAACAACAACAACAAAGCCTTTAAGTCCCAAACAAGTTGGGGTAGGCTAGAGTTGAAACCCAGCAGAAGCAATCAAGGTTCAGGCACGTGAATAGCTGTTTTCCAAGCACTCCTATCTAAGGCTAAGTCTTTGAGTATATTCCATCCTTTCAAGTCTCCTTTTATTGCCTCTACCCAAGTCAACTTCGGTCTTCCTCTGCCTCTCTTCACATTACTATCCTGGCTTAGGATTCCACTACGCACCGGTGCCTCTGGAGGTCTCCGTTGGATATGTCCAAACCATCTCAACCGGTGTTGAACAAGCTTTTCTTCAATTGGTGCTACACCTAATCTATCACGTATATCATCGTTCCGAACTCGATCCCTTCTTGTATGACCACAAATCCAACGCAACATACGCATTTCCGCGACACTTATCTGTTGAACATGTTGACTTTTTTTATCCTTTTTTATATAAACTTGATCAAACTTAAGATCATTTGACTTAGGAGTTAGGACAAAATATAATGAGTTCCTTTTAGGGGAGGGAATACATTTGAGGCTTGGATAATCTCCTAATTGATGCAGTCAATGCCTTCTATGATCTTCCCGTTATTTTCGTTGACAACCTGAAATCTAGTTATAACTAATAGAAATGAACCTAGTCCTTAGCTGAACCTGAACACACACACATATAAACACATACAGATGCATGCACTAGGTTTTTTTTTTTTCACAACTCCTTCTAGTTAACCAGATGACTTACCATGTTTAAATCCGAGTATATTTCCAACACAAAAGCATTGACTAGTGTATTTAACAGGTACTCATGAGTGCAACAATTGATGCTGAGCGTTTTTCGCAATATTTCAATGGATGTTCGGTCATTCAAGTCCCTGGTTTTACCTATCCTGTTAGTAAACCCTTTCAGATTTGAATACATTAAACGATCGGAAATCATTGTTGGAAGTTATAACTTCTTTTTACTCAGGTCAAAACTTTCTATTTGGAGGATGTGCTTTCTATTCTACAGTCTGCGGGTGGTAATCATCTTAATACTACCAGTGATAAAAAAGAGAGCAATGTTTTAACTGATGATTTCAAAAGCTCAATGGATGATTCAATTAACCTGGCTTTGGTCAATGATGAATTTGATCCTCTCCTTGAGCTTATTTCTGCAGAGCAGAACACAGAAGTCTACAATTACCAGCATTCAGAGACTGGTGTAACACCTTTAATTGTTTTTGCTGCGAAGGGTCAGCTTGGGGATGTCTGTATGCTTTTATCTTTTGGTGTGGATTGTTCAGCACAGGATCATGATGGAAAATCCGCATTAGATTGGGCACAACAAGAGAATCAACAAGAGGTCTGTGAAGTAATCAAGAAACATATGGAGTGTAGTTCAGAAAAATCAACTGAAGATAATGAGCTGCTTAATAAGTACTTGGCAACTATTAATCCAGAGCACATTGATACTCTGCTAATTGAACGGTTGCTTGGAAAAATTTGCGTGGATTCCAATGAAGGAGCCATCTTGGTATTTCTTCCTGGCTGGGAAGATATCAATCAAACACGTGAAAGGTTATTTGCTTCTCCATTCTTTCGGGATTCATCAAGATTTCTTGTGTTGTCTCTTCATTCTATGATCCCGTCTTCGGAGCAGAAAAAGGTTTTCAAACGTCCACCAGCAGGGGTTCGTAAAATTATTCTCTCAACCAATATTGCAGAGACTGCTGTGACAATTGATGATGTTGTGTTTGTCATAGATAGTGGGAGAATGAAAGAGAAAAGTTATGATCCATACAATAATGTGTCCACACTTCATGCTTCTTGGGTTTCAAAAGCCAGTGCAAGACAACGCGAAGGGCGTGCTGGCCGATGTCAGCCAGGAACTTGCTATCATCTTTACTCAAGGTTTAGAGCATCATTCTTGCCAGACTACCAAATTCCTGAAATAAAAAGAATGCCCCTTGAGGAACTTTGTTTGCAGGTACGCTGCTTGTTTATATTTATTTTGTCCCTAATATTCAATGGAAAAAATGTCATGAAATATTTCATGGAACTGCGATTAAAGTACTTGTTAGTTACTCGGTGCTGTTTGTTAATCCAATTGCCATGCTGCAGGTCAAACTGCTTGATTCAAACTGCAGAATAGCAGACTTTCTGAAGAAAACCTTGGACCCTCCAATTCCAGAAACTGTAAGAAATGCTATTGCTGTGCTTCAGGATCTTGGTGCTTTAACACAAGACGAACAACTAACAGAATTAGGAGAAAAGCTGGGTTCCCTGCCAGTCCATCCATCCACCACCAAGATGCTCCTGTTTGCTATATTAATGAACTGCCTGGATCCAGCATTGACACTGGCATGTGCAGCTGATTATAGAGATCCATTTGTCCTTCCAATAGCGCCAGATGAGAGGAAAAGGGCAGCTGCAGCGAGAGTTGAGCTTGCTTCATTGTATGGTGGGTTCAGCGACCAACTTGCTGTTGTGGCGGCATTTGACTGCTGGAGGCGTGCCAAAGATAGAGGCCAAGAATCTCAATTTTGTGCAAAGTACTTTGTCTCTTCAAACATCATGTATATGCTATCAAACATGAGGAAACAACTTCAGAATGAACTGTCTCAAAGAGGGTTTGTCCCTGCAGATGCATCTGCCTGCAGCTTAAATTCTAAAGATCCAGGTACTCAGGTCTCTATGAAAATGCAAGTCTGGAAAAGTTGTATGCTCTTGGATTCCTTTAGTATGTTCCTATTTTTGTATGTGAACTATGTACATGTTAGTTTTGTGAAACACTAAGTATTTAGTGGCTCATTTTGCTAGATCTCTAGGTAATTCTTTCTGGTGCCTATATGTGGGAGTTATACTTTACATGCTCACAGTGCCTAAAGTATGAGTGTGCGTGTGTGATGGTTCACGTCACATTTAAAGGAGTACTTAAGTTTACAACACATTGTTCAACACTTAGTCTTAACACCGTGATACACTCAGAGTCTAGCGGAAGTCTTTTAAAATTACATAAAGTTGATACATGTCCACGGGTGTGCCACTTCCATAGCCCTACACCTCACAGGCAGTCATCTACCACTCCCAGTCTGTAGCCTCACAGGCAGTCATCTACCACTCCCAGTCTGTAGAGGAGTGTGCGTGCGTGCGTGTGTGTGGGTATGCGAAATTAGTATATTGAGATTATTAGATATGGCAAGTTCTCTTCAGCCATCGAAAGATGGGTATTTTAGTTAATTAACTAGCTAAAAGTTACTTGCATATGTCCATCAGAGAAGGGCGGGCCTGGTGCAAGCGGTAGAGTCTTACCGCCTGTGACCGGAAGGTCCCGGGTTCGAGTCGCGGTCTCCTCGCATTGCACAGGCAAGGGTAAGGCTTGCCATTGACACCCTTCCCCAGACCCCGCACAGAGCGGGAGCTCTCTGCACTGGGTACGCCCATATGCCGATCAGACTTTCCAGCTGCTTTTATTTTCTCTATTTCTGTTATTTCTTTAATTTAAACATCCTGTAACTTTATTTGGTAATAAAAAAATGTTTTACGCTTTTGAAGGGTGCTAGGCCATCTTGTAACCAAAGCATTGTCTAACTTATTTCACAAGTTTTACTTTGTGTCTTATAATTTGATTTGTTTAAGTGTACTTACCTGCAACTCTATTAGGTATCATGCGTGCTGTTCTTATGGCTGGTGCTTACCCAATGGTAGGGAAATTGCTCCCTCCTCGCAAAAATGCTAGAAAAGCAGTTGTGGAAACAGCAAGTGGTGCCAAAGTTCGTCTGCACCCACACTCCTGCAACTTTAACCTATCTTTCAATAAATCTTCTGGGAAGCCACTGCTGATATACGATGAGATCACTCGAGGTGATGGTGGAATGTATATAAAAAATTCTTCAGTTGTTGGGTCATATCCTTTGCTTCTAATAGCTACAGAAATGGTTGTTGCTCCACCTAATGATGATAGTGATGAAGAGGAGGAAGATTCCAGTGAGGATGAAGCTGAGGAAAGCACTTTGGTACAGCACAAAGAAGAGATCATGTCTTCACCTGATAGCACTGTTTCAGTTGTTGTTGATCGGTGGCTCCGGTTTGACACTACGGCTCTGGATGTTGCTCAAATGTACTGCTTAAGAGAACGTCTAGCATCTGCTATTCTTTTCAAAGATGATATTACCTTGGCTGCTGCATTCTTTTAATTTAATTGTGCATGTAGCTTTTTCTCTGTTGTGCGCCCAATCTTTTCTCCTATGTTTCTGAAAGATGCCACTATGACCTGTCGGGCGCACCAGCAAATGGCCATGCAAATTTATTCTGCATAAGCAATTTCTTATAATTGATATATGCACGAGAAAAATAGTACTGATGAATCTTCAATATGCTACTCCCTCCAATCTCAGATGAGTGATGTTTTGGAGCTGTCTAAAGTCAACCACTTCGAACTTAGACTACTTTTTTTACAATATGTTTATAAAACATGAGAAATGTTATACTTCTGTGATATTTCCTCTGTTCAAAATTATAGGTCCTTTTGTCTTTTCTGGATGCATAGTTTTTACTATGTATGTGTATATTTATGTACATAGCTTTTTGCTATGTATGTAGAAAAAGCCAAAATGACCTAGTTTTGGACTCGAGGAGTACTAGTTTTCAAGACAAACCTGCTCTTATCACTTACCAAACTTTCAAACTCAATGGGTAAAAGGTAATTCATGGTCGAGTGTGGAATATTGATTTCAGTACAACCCTAAAAAAAGGAAAAAAAAGGGCGACTCAATGCAGAGAGCTCCCGCGCTCTGTGCGGAATGCAGGGAAGGTGTCAGTGGCAAGCCTTACCCTGCATGCAATGTGAGGAGACCATGACTTGAACCCGGAACCTTCCGTCACAAAGTGGTAAAACTCTACCGCTTACACCAGCCCGCCCTTCCGATTTTCGTACAACCCTGAACATAACTTATTTGTGACTGGAGGGAGTATTTTTTTTACACAGTTACTCCTAGCTGGTTTTGTTTGGGATAATGCACCTGGACGATCCTCTCTATTACGCACTATTCTTGATCCCTTCGAACTGTTGAGCTATGACTTCTCTTACTTTTGTGTTTGTTTCTTTTCTGATAAAATGTGTTTTCTACAGGTGAAACATCCGCAAGATGTTCTACCGCCTGCGTTTGGAGCGTCAATGTATGCCATCGCATGCATCCTTTCATATGATGGCTTGCCTGCTATGGTTCCACCGAATGATCTTTCAGCAAATGGAGGTTCAGGCCAGAATTTAGCAGAAGCTAGCAGATTCTCTCAGGGAAGAAGAGCGGATTATATTCCACCTAGTGGGTTTCTGATGTCCTTATTAGCTGATAAGACCCATCCAGGAGGTTCTTCAGCGCATTCTCGGCCATCCAGGGCTCCTGTTGGCAGGTTTGATCGATCTCAGCGTCCTTTCCGCAAGTCTGGACCTGGGAGTTCAGCACCACGTTCTTTCAAAAGGCAGCGCGACGCTGCACGGTGAGCTGGGCTTAAAGGCAGCCTTTTGCATGCCCTTTTGGATGTGCTTTATCAACAGTGTCTGAACGACGAAAAGGGCGTGCTATAGAATCACAAGTTTTCTGTATTCCGTTGTAGAAATGAAAGGAAAGAATTATAGCACATCAACGGATTCCTCTGTCGAAGAGCTCAGAGATCACCGGTTTTGTAGGTATGGGCTTGAGTGTTCTGTTTACTCAGCTCAGGCGAGCTCATCTGCATCATAGACCGCAGAGGCGCCTGTAATCTTCGGGATGGACTTCAGATGTCAAAAGAAAAATGGAAAAGAAAAGCGAAGACCTGTTACTTGCTCAAATAATGAGCCCCATAATTGACGGCATTGCTGGATAGTAGATGAGCTTTGTGCTGTAGCGCCATAGACAGTGGGGAAGTAGTATGGTGCGAGCTGTCTAATTCTGTGCTTGTATGTACTTATTAGTATACTTGCCCTTTCCTCAGAATTCGGTTATAGTGACACCAACATTTCCTCAGAATTCGGTTATAGTGACACTAACATTTCCTCAGAATTCGGTAATAGTGAGACCAACATGATGTGACGCATTTTATTCTTGTTTGAAAAAAAAAATGCGAGCGAAATACGATGCCTTTTCGGGTCAGCAGGTACTGTAGGTCTTAAAAGCCTGAAGGTAAAGTTTGACAACCTGGAATGCAGGCGAGTTGGAAAGTTGAATTGTTGAGGCCAAGGTACCATCTCTCGGGTAAAGTGGCAATAAGGGTAATTTAAAATCGCAGCGTGTGGTTCTAGGGAAAACCTACTTAGGCTGTAGTTGAATCTAAGGTCATAAGTGTCCTTTTTAAGCCCCGGATTGTAATTTTCTTTCTGAAGAAATGCCTAAGTTAAGGGCAACGGGCTCTATTTTTTTTAATTTATTAGTGGTTGTGCCTTTTTTTTTTTAAATTGAAGTTTGAGTTCGCCCCTAGTCCGTTAAAAAGATCTGATGGTGTCAATTCAACAGTAAAAAGATAACATTTCACATACGGATTTGTCCCAGCATTTTAGTGCGTGTGTTCGGGGTTTGGAGACAAATAGTAATTGAATGGCTCCATCTATATTTTTTAGAATGGAATTGTTCTCGTTTGTTGTTTGGTTGTAAGAAATAGAACCGTCGCCGTTTCTTGTTTAGTTCTAGTCAAAATATGAGATGAGCCGGCTGAAGTGGGCTCTGTTTATCATCCTCTTGTTTTTTTACCCTTTCTTCTTCCCAACGGTGGCAACATCGCCATCCTACCCCGTGGCCGCTCACCTGCCACTGCAGCCTCGCCCTGTCCGCTCATTTTTTAGGGATAGGGACATTCTCGATTTTGGAAAATATTCATAAACGATCGTAAATTTTCAGCCGGAACAGTATTTTTTCAGCATGTTCGTTTGGCTGTGGCTTGTCGTAAACGATCGTAAATTTCCAGCCGGAATAATATTTTTCTCTCACACAAACCAGTCAGCAGTACTTCTTCACGAATCAGCAACGATACGAACCAGCCAACCGAACAAGCTGTTGTCCCTAGAATTTAGAATAATACCGTCTCATCCCCTGTTGTCCCTAGAATCCCAAATTTAGAATAATCTCATCCCCTGTTGTCCCTAGAATCAAATATACATTTAAAGATCTATGTATTTTTCCCCTGTTTTGACTCGAACTATTTGGGCAATGTGTGATATATCTTAAAGAATTTTGACACAATATACTGAGAGCTTCATTCAAGGGCTCCCAACAGTAGTCCTGAATTCAGCGCCCATGCTCAGCTGTGTAGGCTAGGAGCTACTCCCTCCGTTCCGAATGTATTTACATAGTTGAAGAAATGTATTTAGAAAATTTAAAATATCTTATAATTTAAAACAGAGGGAGAGTACCAAGTTTTATATTTTCCTTATCCAAATCAATCGCTAATTGTGTTCTTCATCTTTTTCGGTTGGGCCGGACATTGCTAGATTCTGCAGATGCATCAAATCGTATCAGAGGCCCGTGCACTTCTTCCAGCACCGCGGCTCCTCATGGCCGCGCTGAGGCCTTCTCCAATGTGTGGTCAGTGATGCTTATAAAAGAGAGAAAATTTAGGAACCGCTCTTTGCCACTACAACCTGTGATGCTAACTTGTAACAATGTTAGAAAAACAAAGAGCGAGGCAAGAACTTGCGCCGCTCCCAAATCGCTCCCATCCAGTAGAAAACAATTTCAACAATACTGCTCTATAAGACCCAGTCTCTGTTGGTTTGTTTCTTAGGAAAAGCTGAGAAAAAAGTTTGCCCGTGAGCCCATACAGTGATGTCTGCTACTCCTGCACATCGCACTACTTGAGTGATTCCAGTTTTAGCTGTGGGACCTGATATTTTTCCTAGCTCTACTTCCACTTGAGGCTACGCCTCGCTAGCGGGCTCGCGTGGCCGCACCGGCCCTGGTCGCCGCCCACGTGGTCACTTGGCCGCATCTCACGCGCCGCCCAGCTTCCTTTCCTCTTGGCGCTTAGCTTCTCTCCTTCCCATGACGCTAAGCAGGTTTGTGTCGTGACCCGCTGCGTGCGAGTGCAACTGTGCAAGAAGAGGCGCGGGGGACCTAGTAAGGGCGTGTTTAGTTCCTGGGCTAGCGTTGCCTCACCTAGTCTGTGCAAGCAAGTCTCGTCTTGCTAATTTTCTTAGAGCCCTTTTGGCACGGCTCATCCAAAACGGATTTATTGGTGAAGTCAAAACCGGTGAAGCTAGAAAAACTGGAGGTTTTTTACTTCTAGTTCATTTTAACCCCGGCTTACAAAACGGTTTCACGCTACAGTTTATCGATTTACGCAAAATAGATGAAACCAAAGCCGGCATAAGCCGTGCCAAAGAGGCCCTAAGTCTAAAGGTTGTTTGGATCTCTCGCTAGTCACTGTATTGCCTCACCGAGCGAGGATAGAAAGCTGGCTAGCTTGTTTGGATGGTCTGCCTGAAGACCTCGAAGCCTGTGCAAGCGAGTTTTGCCTTGCCCAGCTGAGAGAGCTAAATTGGCTCACACGGCTAGGCAAGCTTCTCGTGTCATGTGCCAACGAGGCTGAGTGAGGCGAGGCGAGGCGATGCTGTTGGAGAAACCAAGCACGACCTAGGTCCCTCCTCTAAATTTTTAGAGAGAAAAGTAATATTCACGATGAAAATGACTTTCTTTTAAAAGACTGAGGAGCTAGGTTAGAACAAACATCAGGCAATTAACAGGTACCAGGACCGGTTAATGAAAGTTACTATACTAAAGCCTTCGTTCGGTTACTGGAGATTCAATCCCAGCCGAACAGTTTCTTCATACATTTATACAGCACCGGAACCGTTCCAGACACACAACGGCTTCCGGAAGAAGAACGGAGCCGGGGTGTTCCAGCCTAAATTGTTCGTGATAATATTTCAAAAATCTTGTTCGCTTCTCTTATAATTTGTTTTTTTAGCTTTTTTTTTAATCGGGACAGTGTTTTTATCTCACAACAAATCAATTGAAATAATATTTCGACTTATTTTTTCAGCAAAACGAACATGACAAAAAAAAAAGTGTTCGTGATGCACGTGTCGGAACCGAGAACGGTTTCGTCATTAGCCAGTGAGGTGCGCCACACGTCCGGTCCGGCCCGGCATATCTGGCCCGGTTATCGTGTTGCACGTCTGGCAGATGACGACCGTTGTTGCAATAAATTCTGTCGATTTGTGACCGGGGCCTTCTGCGTACGACACCCGTGATAACATACTGTACTCCGTAGGTGTTTTTTGCTCTGTCGGGTCCTGGACTCCCACCCGGTTCAGATCACCGTCCATTTCTGATCCCTTCGTTGGAGCCTTGTTGGTGCCTTGGTGGGCATGTACACTGCCTCAAGAAAATAGCAGGACAATGATAATCCCTCCCTCCTAAAAAATATAATTGTCATTAGTTAATCAATTTTAGATTTAAAACAATACCAATATTTATATATTTATAAATTTATAAGAACATATGCATGATTAATCCAATTTAAATTATTAAATATTATAAATATTGGTTCTTATATATTTGATCAAATTTGAGAATCAGGTCATGTTTGTTCATGACCACAACGTGCTGCCATACCACATGTCAGTTATGGCATAGTTTTGTTGTAGTTGTTTGGTTTGCTGCCACAACTACGACGTGTTGCACTTTCTTAGCATCATGTCAAACCACTGATCATAGACTTTTTTTCTTGCCAGGCTTTGTCACAAGTGCAACTTCGATTTTGCTTGTCAATGTTTTTTGTGGCGGTCACAATTGCTGAAGGTTTGAAGTAGCAAAGTGTGGCAAGAACCAAACAGGCCCTAAGTAGAGTTCAATGCTGGCACTTGAAGCTTTTAGAGACTTGTAGTAATAAGACGATATAGTAGTTAATTGCTTGAGGAGCTTAAACTAAGTGAAGCCTTGTGTTGTCAGTCACCACCATTAGTCCTAACGACTCCACTAGTAGGGTCTAAAAATGTCGGTCAAACTCTGAGTGGCCTCAATGCGCCGCATATAGATACGTATAGGACTTCACGATTACACTATGGATCCGGGAGCAGGGACCGCAATTTCTAATACCACCGCCACCAGGTATGGCCGTGACACCTCCTTCTCCTTGGATCCTAGATTCACATTTATCTAGTCTAACACCCTTTGTGTTACGTCTTAAGCCAATCACTAAATCGTGTCATGAGTATCATATTTATGTGATAATACATGTGATAAAGTGTGAAGATAAGTTTCCTTGTCACCAAAATAATTAATGAAAATGTTAAATGAAAAGTGCTTCAAGAGTTCATGTTCTATCAAGTAGGGTTGAAAACCAATTTTTATTGAGCAAAAATATTATAGAACATGTATGTAATCCTAAATAAAGTTTGAAGTATAAACTTTGTAGAGGATAATACAACTCTTGTCTTAGAAAAATAATATTGCTAACTAGTATTTCTAATAGCTTAGAAATGGAACTTGAAATCAAATCCAGCCCAAGACTTTGCAAATTCTCAAGTCTGAAAACAGTGTGACAATGCAATGTTGGTGAATTAATTCTGGAAAATCTAGCTAAAGGTCAATGCTGTGTTTTTACTCCTTATGGTAGACTGATGTACCCTCTTTAGCATGGTCGAGGTAGTTTAGCTTCAACTGTGTTGGTTAGTTTTTAGACGCGCTTTAAAATTCGTGCACGTCATATGCCTACTTTGCAGGCGCACGGTCACCTCGCTGCGTCGCTTTCGGCGTCGGCTGGTTGGTTGCGTCCTGCAGCGTCATGATGCCGAGCCCGGTCGACTGTCTCGCCGTGGGTTGGCCGAGCCGCCCCTAACGGGTCATTATCATCGCCTCTCTGACTCTCATCGTCGCCATTGCTGCGCCATCATTGCCGCCCTCTCGCCTACACGTGCGTAGGCTTGTCCCGGCTGCCCACTGTCGATGCCTCGCCCTCAGAACTCTACACATCACGCTTAGCTCGTCTCGTTGGCGTTGCCATGGTAAGGCACAAGATAGGGAACACTCGCTGACCGACCTGTGGTTGTGCTCGCAGCAGCGGTGTTCCCACGTGCGCCCAAGCTGTCACGACAACCGTACCCCCAGCAGCTATCGTCTTTAACTACGTCGCGACGAGCGCAGGCTGACCTCCCTCCCCTCCTTGTCGTTTTTACCCGACGCGACGCCGTTCATTAAACCCATCAGGGAAAGGTCACCATCGCCTGATTCGTAGCGCCCCTGGCTCCACCATTAACCCCCTTAGCCATCCGACCCCATCCCGCCTTGAATCGAGCCCGTCCAAGCTCCAATTTGGAGTTTTCCCCGCCGATTAGCCGTTAAGGCCACGTTCGGCCGACGCAAGTGGCAACTCCCCACGAGGTCGTTAGAGGCTAGCCTAGCTATGCCATTAGCTTCGCCTCGATTTCCTCTGCAACCTGCGAACCTCGGCCGAACCGCTATCGCTACCCCGACGCTGTTGACGCGGTCGTGCCGTCGTGGAGCGCCGCCGCACCGTTTGGTCGCACGTGGCAGCTCTGCTCGAACCGCCTCCGACCTAACCACCCCTTCTTCCGAGTCCGTGGTGAGTCCCTGATGCTTGCCCGCTATCTCTAC
Source organism: Miscanthus lutarioriparius (assembly GCA_904845875.1). NCBI lineage: Eukaryota > Viridiplantae > Streptophyta > Magnoliopsida > Poales > Poaceae > Miscanthus > Miscanthus lutarioriparius. Next base: position 25,800,887 of record CAJGYO010000006.1, on the reverse strand, counting down.
TGCTTCGATAGCGCCATGGCTCATTGGAACACCGCCATCATCGCCGTGGTTTGTCCGTTGACATGGAGGAGCCGCTCTAGTTCGTCTCTGGTCTCCTAATCGTTGTCCATCGTTGTGCGTTGGCCCGTAGGTGAGCATCTGCCCTTTAGATGCGCCGTAGGGGTCCCCAGTTGGCCGGCGTAGCTGCTCAGTGCCGGTCAACGCCGCGCCGGCGAGCGCGGGGACGTCGAGGACCATTCCGTTGCGAAGACGGGTTAATGCGAGGGCTTTCTTGCATAAGCATTGTCTGTAGGAATAGTGCGCAAAGCGGTCACGTTAATATCAGATAACGCGGGGACGTTTCTACAAAAGAGCCATCGCGCGCGGGCTCCCCTGTCGTGGGCCGCCTCGCGCGCGGGCAGTGCGTTTGTGGGCCGCGCGGTCAAATTCGTTTATCTTTTTTCTTAAGGAATTAGTAATAGTTTTCTATTTTAATTTCTGAGCTAGATTTGTATAATTAATATAAAATCATATATGTGTCCAAAAATTGTGAAATTAATTTTGTTAGGTTTCTAAAATTATTGTCTATCTGTTGGTATAGTTAGTTCATACATATCTTTGTTGGTATTAATGGTTATTAAATCGTTTGAAAGTGCTTAATATTATTAGGGTAATTATTGTAGAAATTTTTGTGGTAAATTGGTGATAGCTTTAATCCTGAAATTTTTACAGTAGCTTCATTGTATTATTATGTGCTTATTGTAATTTTTGTAGCCCTAAGGTAGATTGTTTATTAGGGTAGCTAAATATCCATTAAACCTTTAATATAAATAAGAGAATAATATTGACTTATGAAATTAAGCACTTGTTAGGAGGAGATTGACACTTGATTTGATAGAGCTGATGGTTAGCTTAATATCTTAGTCATTAGAGCTAACTTGTTAGTAAGGCATATGTGTCCTTATTTTAAAAATTGTTGTTGTCTAAATACTAAATAGCTGCATCATCATCATCGCATGCATACAGAGAACGACTCGGCGGAGATCGTGACCACCGGCGAGCATGAGTTCAAGGAGATCGTCGAGGAGTATGAGGAGGAGATTCTCGTATAGGAAGAGGTCCCGGAGACGCCACTGACTGGTGCAGTTGACACCGCGCCTACCCAAGGCAAGCGCCGGTGATAACCTCTATTTTTCATATCACCGTATATATATGTGTGTGTTGTGCATTTACGTTGCAGGAATTTTATGGAAACCACATGCATATATATATATATATATATACCCTATGAGTCCTACTAGTACAGGTTCGAGTAGCTGCTATGCTTAGGTTCTCGGTAGCGTGAGTAACCTGCCGTTATTCACAATAGGTGATCATTATTACTCTCATAATAAAATAATGAAAACAAAATAGAGACCGGGCAGGGATATGACATGGGTTATTGTTGGGTGTAACAAGTTGTGTCTCGCGGTCACGGGGCTTAGCTTGGTTACACTGTTTTCCCTGTTCGAGTCGATTGAGGATCGTCCGTTGCTGTGGATGGTAGTCAGGTCACAGACTTATTATCCTAAGCACATACTTACTTATGGGAGTGGAAGGCTCGTTGCGCTTTTGTCGTGGGTTCTGACTCTTTCCGGACCGACTGATTAGAGTCAGGAAAAGATGGAGGTCTAAGCACCACACTAAGACCGAGTCTCAAGTGTGGGGGCTTGAAGTTCAAGTTTGGACGGGGACCTAGACCCCTCGATAAGAGTGGAATGGGTTGGTCTATGTGCTTACTGTAATTTTTATAGCCCTAAGGTAGACTGTTTATTAGGGTAGCTAAATATCCATTAAACCTTTAATATGAATAAGAGAATAATATTGAATTATGAAATTAAGCACTTGTTAGATGAGCTTGACACTTGATTTGATAGAGCTGATGGTTAGCTTAATATCTTAGGCATTAGAGCTAGCTTGTTAGTATGGCATATGTGTCCTTATTTTAAAATTGTTGTTGTCTAAATAATAAATAGCTGCATCATCATCATCGCATGCATACTGAGAGCGACTCGGCGGAGATCGTGACCACCGGTGAGCACGAGTTTGAGGAGATCGTCGAGGAGTATGAGGAGGAGATTCTCGTGTAGGAAGAGGTCCCGGAACCGCCACTGACTAGTGCAGTTGACACCGTGCCTACCCAAGGCAAGCGTCGGTGCATAACCTCTATTTTCATATCACCATATACATATATATATATGTGTGTGTGTTGTGCATTTACGTTGCAGGAATTTTATGGAAACCACATGCATATATATATATATATATATATATATATATATATATATATATATATATATGAGTCCTACTAGTACAGGTTCGAGTAGCTGCTATGCTTGGGTTGTCGGTAGCATGAGTAACCTGCCGTTACTCACAATAGGTGATTATTATTACTCTCATAATAAAATGATGAAAAGAAAATAGAGACCGGACAGGGATATGACATGGGTTATTGTTGGGTGTAACAAGTTGTGTCCCGCGGTCACGGGACTTAGCTTGGTTACACTATTTTCCCTGTTCAAGTCGATTGAGGACCGTCCGTTGCTTTGGATGGTAGTCAGGTCATAGACTTATTATCCTGAGCACATATTTACTTATGGGAGCGGGAAGACTCGTTGCGCTTTTGTCGTGGGTTCTAGCTCTTTTCGGACCGACTGATTGGAGGCAGGAAAAGATGGAGGTCTAAGCACCACACTGAGACTGGGTCTCAAGTGTGGGGGCTTGAAGTTCAAGTTTGGACGGGGACCTAGACCCCTCGACAGGAGTGGAATGGGTTGGTCTCATTTGTACTTAGGGTACAAGCGGGGCGTGTGTTTTGGGGTACCCAGTTATGATACATTGGTTCGTGAATTGCCGTTTCTATGAAACGGTATGACTTGGCTATGGTCTAGCACCGTAGTAAGAACTGGAATATGAAAAATGGTAAAATGATTCTGATTGCTCAATCCTTGCTTGAAAGTAGAACATGTGCCTACCTAGAATGGTTAGCTAATGAAGTAATCCTGAATGTTAATAAAAACTTGGTCTTAAGGATGAACTACTAGTAATGCTTTCCGCAAATAAAAGAACCCAACAAACCATATTGCCTATCATATCCTTGAGAGTTAGGAAATTATTCTCACTAGTCGGATAAGTCCTGTGAGTACATTGTGTACTTAGGGTTTATTTTACCCTATTGCATGTGCAGCTTGAGGAGTTAGCTTTTGTGTGGAGGATTCTTCTAGTGGGGCACAAATGGATCCGTGTATTTTTTCTGCTAGATGATTATTACATTTTTTGTTGTTTAATTATCGCACTCTGAACTCTGGTGTTGTAATAAATAAATTTCAAGTCTCTATGTTGTATGAAATGAACTAAGTGATGTAAGTTCGTACTCATTATTGGATTCTGGATGTAAAACGTGGATTGTTTCGAGTCCTTTCTTGGGGTGTGCTCGATGGAACTGTCCGGTTTAGCCCATTTTTTGTGTGCTTAGTGTCTTGTGAAAGACGAGCGCCTCTGAAAATATGTTATTTCATATGGTTCTATCGCATCTTCTACAACTAAAAAGAACAAAACGTGGACATCTTTTGGTGCGACATTGGTTTTGGTTAGTCCGTTTGCCTCCCTTGCGATCCTGACGCCATCCCGTGAAACTTTCCATGTCGCCAGGTGGGACCGCGAGACTTTCCTTCATGGCAATCACCGCGCAATCACCGTAGTCTCGGATGAAAAGGAATCACCGCAGCCTGCCGCTCGCCCACGATGCGCAATCATCTTCACCCGCGCCTGCCTTCCTGCGATAGCCCACACCACCGTACCCTCGCGCCTGCACCGGCACCTTGCCGCCCTTGCTCAAACACCGCCGAACACCGTTGCCATGCCGTCCGTGCGTGCCGCCTCGTCTCCGCATGGGTTGCTGCTCGGGCCCGGACGTCCGCCCGCCGCCGCCGCCAATCCACGTCTCCGCGACCGGTTGCCTCCGTCGTCTGCGCCGCCGGCCGCCTCTACGCGAGTACACATCGCTGGCCACCTTCTCTGTGAGTCCACGACGCTGGTAGCCTACAACATCCACTCCTGTGAAGTAGGGAAGGCGGTTTGCCTCCACGACGCCGGCGCAAGATCTTGGGTTTCGGTACGCACGTTGTTGGAGCCCTTCCGTGGACGCCAGGTCCGCCGCTCTCTCTCAATCTCAGATCTGGATAGTGGTGGTGGAAATTAGTAGGTGTAATGCTGCTCTCTCAGGATTTGTAGGGGCGGAAATTAGTTGTAAAGCTTTTGGTTTGATTTAGTGAATAAAAATCGATATGCAGGAACTACAGTGATAGCTTTGATTATTAGGCATTAGTGAATCCGAGGATTTTTCAATTTATTTGAAATGGATCTAACTGTTTCCTTGCATTTCAGTCGGAACTATAGTGAGAACTTCGATTATTAGGCATTAGTGAAAACATATGACTACCGCCACTGTATAAGCTCCTATTTTTTCTTACTAGCTTTGCATCATCTTCAAATCGAGTTCAATAGCTTCATGATTGTGTAAGCAGTAACTTTCAATATCATGCTTTGTTCTTGCAGCTCAAACCTCTTTCTTTTTTTCCAATTAAATGTATAGCTACAACGTTATCATTTTATATAGCTGCATTGTCAGGTTTGCTGTATGCCATCATGGGTATTCATCGATTCTCCAGTTTGGTTGCTGCGATGATTCATATCAATTTTAGATAGCTGCACTGTCAGGTTTAGTGGGTGCTGTGAAGATTCATCATATCTGCAACCAGCAATTCAGTGCACTTGGGAATTCTTGTGTTTTTCTTTTCCAATTAGCCATTCACAACCAGACCTGAGATTAAATGATGCAAAAAATACCTCAGTTATTGTTAGGCTTTTTTTGCCTCATAGTGCCTGTTTCTGTTGATATGCTTAGATTAGGTTCTTATATATAAATTTTGAATGTTTAATTTCAGGAACAACTAAAGGAATGATGCAAGATGCTTATGGGGTTTTGGATGCAGTTCAATAAATAAAAGGAAGACTAGACGTTGTATAAATTTATTTGATACTTCAAGATCGACAAGGAGGAGGTAGGGACTTTGATCATCAATTGAACCTACCTTTAGGCCAGTAGTGCATACATCAGTTAATGTCATTATGCTCCACGATTATAATTTTATCTTCTTTCCTAATTTACAATGATATATTTCTCACAGCATCTAATTAGTCAAGGGAATGCAGGCATGATCAACACTGTATGTTTCGGGTGCCCATACCATCTTCCTCTCTGAGATCAAGTAATGAATTTTCTTACCCAAATTTCAAAAATGATCATGAAGCTGTTCAGTGTGTGCCACTAATGACATGCTTTCAATATCCATGATCATGTACAGTACAGTATGCCACAGAGTTTTCCAATTAGGATTACTAATGCTATCCATTTATGTCAACAGGCCTACTTTGGTTTGGCCCAATGACTTCTGTTGCATTAATGCCACACATTCAGGTTTAGTGTATGCTATCATGACTATCCATGAATTCTCCAGTTTGGGTCCTGTGAAGATTCATCATATCTGCAACCAGCAATTCAGTGCACTTGGGAATTCTTGTGTTTTTCTTTTCCAATTAGCCATTCACAACCAGACCTGAGATGAAAAGATGCAAAAAATACCTCAGTTATTGTTAGGCTTTTTTGCCTCATAGTGCCTGTTTATGTTGATATGCTTAGATTAGGTTCTTATATATAAATTTGGATGCTTAATTTCAGGAACAACTGAAGGAATGACGCAAGATGCTGATGGGGTTTCGGATGCAGTTCAATAAATAAAAGGAAGACCAGACGTTGTATAAATTTGTTTGATACTTCAAGATCGACAAGGAGGAGGTAGGGACTTTGATCATCAATGGAACCTACCTTTAGGCCTGTAGTGCATACCTCAGTTAATGTCATTATGCTCCTCAAATATAATTTTATCTTCTTCCGTAATTTATAGTGATATATTTCTCACAGCATCTAATTAGTCAAGGGAATGCAGGCACGGTCAACACTGTACATTTTGGGTGCCCATACCATCTTCCTCTCTGAGATCAAGTAATGAATTTTCTTACCCAAATTTCAAAAATGATCATGAAGCTATTCAGTGTGTGCCACTAATGACATGCTTTCAGTATCCATGATCATGTACAGTACAGTATGCCACAGAGTTTTCCAGTTAAGATTACTAATGTTGTCCATTTATGTCAACAGAGACGCAGCCTATTTTGGTTTGGCCCAATGACTTCTATTGCATTAATGCCACACATAAGCCTTTTAATGTATAGTTTTCTCCTTTCTGCACTGCTACTAAGACTAACCTGTGTTTATGGAACAATCCTGTGCAGGCAAGTCAAAGAAAAATCCTTACTTTGATTGATGTCGAAAGAAAGAGGAGGGGTCGGACGAGGTTCTCAATTTTGCATCTTGCATTGTAGGCTCGCAAAGTTTCCTCGAGGTAAGTTGTTGGATTGCAAAAGAGCAAGTGCATAAGCGCATAATCCTCGCCTTAAGACACCCTGGGGTTTTAACTCTCTCTCTTGTAGCAATGTAAACCACTTACATTTCCTATGACCGAGGCAAGAATTTTCGTCTTTATATACTTCTCATGGTGTTCGCCGGTTGTCATATTATTTATGATGCAAAAGTGTGTTGCCCTTTGTTTTTACTTGAATCTAGCTCTGCGTGTTAATGTTAGCTAAGTACTTGAGATAAGACATGGGTACTTGAATGTCTGCTTTTTGTCGAGACCAGTTGGTGTTTGTTAAAGATCGCAAAATTCGAGCTTGTCTTTCCTTCATATTGAGTGTTTTGTGATTGTCAAGTCAATTTGCTTATGAAATTCTTGATACAGTGAGTTTTTGTGTTTGTTAAGATATTTTCGAATTTGAATCCATTGCTTTGCAAACCTACCTGTTGTCAGTCTTGCAGCTGCTCTAAACCTGCATGCTACCACTAATGGTTTTCACCTTATAAATGAAAATGCGCACCTCGGAAATAGAAGCATCGAACTAGAATTAACATATTTTTTTTGCCATACGAATCAAGAGATCCAGCTTAGAAGGAAATGAACACGCACGAACCTAGAGGAACACACTGACATACTTGATAAGCAACTTTGTACTGATTGCCATAGAAAAAGACTTTCCCTTACCATATGTTCAGACGACCTACCTGCTTTTTTGTAATGAACATTTTTTTAAAGAATTGATTCATTGCGCACACGGGCATATACCAGTTAAGGTGTTACATAATTAGCAATTGATATTAGGACCTAAAAACAATTGACCATTCAGGTAGTAAATAGGCACCTGAATGGGCACGATAGGAGGCGGCTCCCATTCAGGTAGTAAATAGTTTTAGCATGTGTCTCTAATGGTACTTATTTTGTATCATGAATATCAGTATTTTCTAACAAACTTAGTCAAAGTACATTTTTTAAGACGGAGGGAGTATTTCACTCTTTCTAACGTCAATGGAAGTTTTTATCACTACTCTCATGGACAAGTTTGATAATACGAATTTATTGGTTAATTTTGTGTTCAGTGAAATCACAATGGAACATATGCAAAATAATGAAGGTTGTGCACCATTTGAAGACTTGACAAACATCATCAATGGAGGTAATTGTTTATACTCATGTCCATATACGCATTCACTTGTATTATTTATGGTAATTAAGCAAATATTTATGAACTTATTTTCAAACAGGTGACCATACAGCATCAAATTCATAAGCGCAAATAGATGAACGTGCGCAGCGTAAAAGAGAAAGAGAAAAAAGCACAACATGCATCAATGACTCAAGAAGAAAGGGATGAAAAAAATAAAAAAACTTAGAGAAAAGTATCATTAGACAAAAGAAAACATGGATGCCACCAAGCTAAAAAGGGAAAGGGAAAAGGCACGATTGGCGGCAATGACTCAGGAAGAAAGAAATGAAAAAAATAGAAAGCGTCGTGAACGATATCATCAGAAAAAAAAGCAAGTAAATCTGATTTTTCTTTTCTGAATTCAGTGTTGCCATTTTTAGTTTATTTAATATATAGTGAATGCCATGTGGTACCAGTTGGAGTTGATTCGACCACGGAAAGCACTGATGTCTATGAAGATAGTGACCGGCTACATCAAAACAACTCATACAATCCCATGAAGATTGATAAAGATAACACATGTACCATTTTGGTTTTTTTTCCTAAATTCTAATTATTTTTTCTTGTGTTTGTATGATGCCGAGGCCAAGGTTAATATCATGTTATTATATATATGTAGATGAATACTCTGATAAATGTATAGATCAAAGTGGCATGATTGGCATAACTAATGCATCACCTGATCTAAACCCAGGCACATTGTTTTTTTCATTAATGTTATCTATTTGAGAAGAAAAAGTGTAGTGGGCAACCCAATTGTGGTTCATGACAATATAATAATAAATTAATGTTCTTGCAATATGTGCCCTTCTGTATTTTATTTGAGATCGTACTTTTCTATTATATATAGGTGCTGTAAATGTATCCAGTTCCATCGACAATATTGTCACGTGTCCAATAGAGTGTAAGCGTGAGCTAGATAGAGCACGAAGGGCTGCAATGTCTCCTGAACAAAAGGCGCTTTTAAATAAAAGATAGCATGACTTGTATGCACAGAAAAATGCTACAAGAAAACTGTAAATGACTCTACAAGAGAAGGAGTTGAAACAAAAAGAGAGCAAGAAAAAATACAATAGGATGGTGAGAGAACACCGAGCCAACAATTTGCATCCAGACTCAATAGCCATGGAGAGCCCTCACTTTAACCCTCAGTTTATTTTCCCTTCTTCACCTCAATCGCATGAAGCACCTTCACATGAGATGGAAATACGCGAATTGAGTGGCACGCCTGTTAACGTCGCGTCGACTGTAGTTCAAAATCTAGAAGTCTAGACCCCTAAAGTGGCTACGACACATACCATACATAGGCAATGAGTGACCACTGGAGAGAGAAATGCCCTTCTATCCCGTCGCAATCGGGCTTTTGAAGCAAACATTGGAAGAAAGTCTAGAGGGTGTGCGGATGGAAAGTGCAATGATTCGAACGACCCAACTCAACCGAGTGTGGTTTACAACAGTAATTAGCCTTGATTAGTATATATTGCCGGTACTTTCACCTTCGCTCTTCTATTCTAAAAACTCATACTTTTTGTTACTACAGGTGGTGTCACCCAGGAAACTCCAGTTCCACCACCTAATAATTGCACAGGTGTAGGGTCGAGATGGCAGACTAGAGGGGGGTGAATAGTCTTTTCTAAAATTAATCGCGTCAGCTAACCGATATAAATGCGGAATTAAAACAATCGGTCTAGCCAAGACTACACCCCTCTATATATGTTCACTAGCACCTTGCAAAGATACTAGTAAAGCAACTAAGGTGCCGGGCTAGCTAGAGCTCTCCTAAACAATTCTAGGAGCAAGGTCACACAAACCTATGCCACTAGTACTTTAAGTAACAAGGGAGCTCCTACACATGCTAGTAAGCAAAAGCACAAAGCTAACTAAGCTCACTAGCAATGCTCAATAACAAGGCAACCAATGCCTAATTAGAGAGTGCAAATACTTAGCTACACAAACTAAGCAATGTGACTAACAAGGTTACTAAAACCAAATTAGCCACGCAAGGGAGCTACTTCTATGCTACACAAGCAAGAAGGTAATTAGCTAGCTACACAAGCTATCTAATTACAAGAGCAACTACACAAGCTTAAGATATATATATAAGTAATTGCAAGCTTGTGTAATGGGGATGCAAACCAACGGGAAGAACAAGGTTGACACGATGATTTTTCTCCTGAGGTTCACGTGTTTGCCAACACGCTAGTCCCCGTTGTGTCGACCGCTCACTTGGTGGTTCGGCGGCTAATTAGCATCACCCGCTAAGCCCGCACGTCGGGTGCCGCAAGAACCTACCCCTTGAGTGAGGGTAGCTCAATGACACGCTTTACTAGAGTTGCTCTTCGAAGCTCCCACGGGGCGAGCACAATGCCCCTCACAAGCACTTCTCCGGAGCGCCGCACAAGCTTCTTGCGGGCTTCGACAGAGACCACCACCAAGCCGTCTAGGAGGTGGCAACCTCCAAGAGTAACAAGCACCACCGGCTTGCAACACGACCACCTAGTGCGACTCGATGCAACCTCACGATACAATCGCACTAGAATCGCTCACTCACACAATCGAATGATCACTTATCAAGTATATGTGTGATGGAGGGCTCCCAAGCACTCACAAGCATGGACACTAAGTCCCTTGAGGTGCTCAGCCCTATCCATGGCCGAGGGCCACTTCTATTTATAGCCCCAAGGGCTAAACTAGCCGTTACCCCTTCACTAGGCAACGGTCGGGCCGACCGGACGCTCCGGTCGTGTTGACCGGACGCTGGACCTCAGCGTCCGGTCGCCCGCAGACGGCCACGTGTCCTGATTCCAACGGTCACTTGACTTGACCGGACGCAGCAGCTTTCAACTGACCGGACGCTGAACCCCCAGCGTCTGGTCGTTTCCAGTAAGGTACCGACCTCGACCGGACGCGTCCGGTCACACTTGATCGGACGCAGCCAGCATCCGGTCACACTCCAGCTTCTGCGACATCGTACGTCAGCCTAACCGGACGCAGCCTGCCAGCGTCCGGTGCATTCAGATCCAGCGTCCGGTCAGTCGACCGACGCCAGCATCTTCGCGACTAACTCGTTTTCACTTCTAACTTCATCACCCTTGCTCCAATGTGCTAACCACAAGAACTTGCATCCGGCGCAATAGAAAATAGGCATTCTATTTTCTCGAACCCATCTCACCCCTGCAAACACCACCTCCTTTGTAAATGTGCCAACACCACCAAGTGTACACCACCATGTGTATGTGTGTTAGCATTTTCACAATCATTTCCCAAAGGATGTTAGCCACTCAACTTGTCATGCCACTCGATCCTAGCGACAATGCAAAGTTAGATCACTCGAGTGGCACTAGATGACCGATATGCAAACAAGTTTGCCCCTCTTGATAGTACGGCCATCTATCCTAAACCCGGTCATAAACTTCTCTACACACCTATGACCGGTGAAATGAAATGCCCTAGGTTATACCTTTGCCTTGCGCATTCCATTCCATCTCCTTCAATGTCGATGCAACACATGCACCAACACGATCAATAATGATATGATCCACTTCATATCATCACATGATCATATTGGTTCATCGATCTTGACTTCACTTGCCCTTCACCGTTGCCATCGTCCATCGGCGCCAAGTCTTGCTCAAGCTTCACCGCCACGCGGTCCATCACTCCAAAGCCTTCGACTTGCCCTTCACGCTTGCAACCGGTCCATCAAGCCAAGTCTTGTCTTGATCTTCTCCACCTTGATCACATGACTCAATGTCATGTCTCATGTGCGTTAAGCTCCTTCATCATCACATGTGTGAGCTTTGCAACATCTCCAAGCCATTTTCACCTTCATGGCATATGTTGCTCATACACATGTACCTGTGGACTAATCACTTATGTATCTCACATAAACACAATTAGTCCACCTATGTTGTCACTCAATTACCAAAACCAACAAGGACCTTTCAACAGGTACATAGACACAACTGTCTGTAGTTGACGGTACCTCTTCAATGCCTCTAAACGGTGCACAAGCTCATACGCCAGACTCTATGGTCGAGGATGGTATTTTCTTTATTAAATTTATCCTTTTTGTTTTTTGTATGCCATTATATTTCTCTCATCATATATGTGGCCGTGTTGCATAGACTATGATGAGGATGTCATATTTGAGGAGGACGAGGAAAAGGATGATGCATACTTTTTCGCCGGACAAGGTACATCGTGTAATAGTCAAAACATTCTTTCATAAACTTTCTTTCAACGCGTAACACATCAACATTTTGTTAGAAGACGACTAGGAGGGAACCGACGTTGAGCACATTCTCGACATGGATGAGGAAGAGAACAGTGAGCCTAATGTCCTGAATCCATACGATAGGGTTTACGCTAATGTCCCGTCAGAGTCACATATGCTACCGTCGATGTCGAATTGCGAGCACTGCAACACAAAGAAATTCGAGGGTGAACCACCCAGATTTTGTTGTCGAGGTGGAAAGATTCATCTTTCAACTCCTGAGACACCACCAGAGCTCATGAGGTTGTGGTCAAGCTCGGACACTGATGCTAGGCACTTTTGTGCAAACATCAGATATTTCAATGGCCACTTCTCTTTTACTTCTCTGTACTGCCACCTAGATCGTGTGACCACTAACATGCAAATCTATGGTGTCTACACATTCCGTGCCCATGGCCAGATTTACCATAACATACGATCATTTGGTAAAGAGGATGGTGTCAAAAAGAGACACCTCGAGCTTTATTTTTATGACGACGATCCGTCCCTCGAGCATCGGATGAGCAAGTGCCGTGAGTAATGCACCCAAAAAGACAGAGAAGTTATAGAGCAATTGGTTAGTATCTTTAATGGGAATCCCTACTCTCAGCAACTAAGGAGTATGGGACACGTTGAAAACCTCAAGGATTACCGGGTCGAGTTGAACCTTGACCAGTGGCTTGACCAGAGAACATATAACATGCCATTGACATCAGAGGTGGCCATCGTCTGGGTTGAGGGGAGTGAGCGTAACGGCCAATTCGAGCATAGTGTTCTCCTGCAAGGGAAGGATCGGTCTATATATGGCATCCGCTCATATAATGCATGCTACGACCCACTGTCATACCCGGTGTTCTTTCTAATGGGTGAGCTCGGGTGGCACAACTGCATTCCAAAAGTGGGTGTGACTATGGCTCAAGTTGATCGAGCTCGAGCAATCCACAAAAAGCGTACTGAGAATGGTGACGATGATGATGGAGGTAACTTGAACTCTTTTCAATAATGCAATATAAACTCTTTTCTGTTAACGCATGATACTAATTCCAACAATGTCTCCCTGTAGAACCTATTTTGAATACATGTGTCTTCGTGCGTGACTACTACTGCTACAAGTTCTAGATGCGGCAAGGGATCTTTAATCCAATACTCTATGGCCGACGTCTTTTCCAGCAGTTCGCCGTCGACACCTACATCAAGATTGAGAGCTCACGTTTAGACTACATGAGGAACAATCAGGATACTTTGAGAGCTAACCTATACCAAGGCCTGGTGGATAGCATGCATTCGGGTGAAGAATCTACTGAGAATGTCGGTAGGCGTACTGTCTTGTCTTCGTCATTCATCGGAGGACCCCGTGATATGAGGTGCCGATACATGGATGCAATGGCTCTGGTGCGAAAGTATGGTAAACCTGATATCTTCCTCACAATGACGTGCAACCCTAACTGGGATGAGATCAAGAATGAACTTTATCTAGGCCAGACACCACAGGACCGCCCAGATCTCGTCACACGGGTCTTCAGAGCAAAGTTAGAGGCGATGAGGAAAATGTTGATGGAGAAATACATACTTGAGAAAGTGAAGGCCTATGTATATGTAGTGGAGTTCTAGAAGAGGGGCTTGTCGCATGCACACTTCTTGCTGATAATGGAATGGAAATACATGATGTAGACTAGGCCCAATCTTTCGAAAGGTATGATAGTGTCGATTGATGGAGACTCGACGTTCACGATCTAGGCTTCGAACCAAGACTGATTCGGACCCCCGCAATCATTACACCACTGCTCCATTGGTTATCAACCACGCGAACGCGATTGACCTCGCCGAGAAGGCTTTCCTGCAAGTGAATCGAGAACACAAGCAAGAACAGGATGAACGCAATCTGAAATTGCAAATAAATATGAGGCTTATGACAACGAGAACGAGTTCAAGTTTTTATTCGAAAGGACTAATCGCCACAGGCGAACAAGATCAAGAACTGGGGCCCTGGTTCACAGCAAGCAGCCTTGGCGGCACATTTGCAGCAAAACGATGTCTGTTTCACCAGGAAATCAAGAACTAAACAAAACCCAAACCCTAAGGAGAGCGACGGCTGCTAATTATAGAGTCTTGGGCGTCACCCCCCTGGACGCACCCCCTAATGGGCTGAAACACGATACACGGTCCAACGGATCAAAAGACGATGTCGCAGCACCCTGGCAGATTCTGGACGCTGACTTATTTTGACGGTTACCATTGATTATGAAGGTCTTTTGATGTGAGACCACTTGGATTGGCTTTCTTATCAAATTAGCTTTCCAACCATATATGGATCGTCGAAAACAAAGTCCCGATGCGTCCTGGGTGACTAGTTTAAGGTAGACTGGTCCTGAAGGCCGAGGCAGACTCGAACTTGAGTTGCTTTGGGCCTCCACCTCGGGGACTCGAACCGAATTAGCCTCGAAGCTCCTTCTTGACTGGGACACCCTTGCTGGTCTCCTGCCCCTCCATATCATGTGCCAAACATGGTCATATGCATGGGTGTCATGTCCTCATCATCCTCCCCTTCTTGACGAAAAGCCGTCCTCGGCATCGATTGTGCTTGAAACTGATCCTGCACAACATAAAGGAGAACGGGGTTGCAAATACAAAGGTAACTGAAATAGTTGTGAAAAGGAATGTGACCATGTTTTCAAGTTTCTAGCATGTCATCTCACATAAAAATTTCAGCGAGCATGTAGACTCCATGATCCAAATGCACATGATGTATGTCAACACTATCATGTAAAAGATTAGAACTAACCAAAGACAATGTAGGAATAGATGGTCTAGCAGACATAGGTAGCAACCAACAATGCTCCTCTTCTTGGAAGTGAACTTGTTTCTTTGAGGAACATGAGAAAATGTTTGTAATATTATGGCTGCCCTCTAAACGATCATAATCTTGTAAAACAAAAAGAAAATTCATATTACTACGAATGTATACTCCATGTATCATATATTATCCCTTGTTGTTATATTTGCCAATAACATGATATGTGTGTTTAGAAAACCAAGGCAAATCAGCATATTTAAAAAGGCTCTCCTCCAAACAATCTAGGTTACACAAAACATCAAATTCAATGTAACCCAAAGTATGTAAAGAAGACAACAGTTTGAGCTCATCAATTTTAGTAGCAATATGAATAACATGTTTATTTTCAGCACAAATGGTTGGTTCCAAAACATGTAAAACTGAAGCATCATCAACCAATTCATCTTTATCACAAGGAACATCAAGCAAATTATCATGGGACAAAGATAAATCAAGAGAGGGTTCCACAAACAATTGCTCTATGATAGCATGGTTTGTGGAAAAATTTAGTACATTAAAACAATTCTCACCTTCCGTGAGTGTAGTACCATGAGCATTACCTGTGTTCTCAGCAGGAGTAATAGGTGCATTGTGAAGTGATGGTTCTGAATTTGCATATGAGGTTGTGAGCTCCTAATTTTCTTCCATGTCATCCTCTCGCTTATGTACATTATCCTACAGAAGGTTAGTCGTAGCAAGAGGAATAACAACAGACTCTTCCTCTAAATGGTGCACCTCATCATATGAAGTCAAAACAGGAGGTGGATTAACAAAGGTTTCTCGCATAAGAAGTTTCATATCATTCCAAGTTTGAGGTTTATCAGAAGAATCTAAAGACTCCCACCAAGATAAAGCAGAATGTCGCAAAACACTAGCTATATTTTTACCTTCCTCCTTGGACACATAAAGCAAGTAGCAAATATGTTATCTATGGCAATTTCCCACTCCATGTACTCATCAGCACCTATACCATCATAAGTCAGTGGATACGAACAACCTGTCATTGTTAGAAGACAACAAAAGACAACACAAAAGTATTATCCCTATCAACTACTTAGGTTGTGGATAAGGAAAAACAAGGCACTCAACTCTTAAGCGTCATACCACGGTCTTACAAGTGTTCTTACCAAAGCAACAGACGGTGCAATCGGTCGGTGACTGTAATACCGTTGTAGCTTGAGTGTAACAGTTGCAAGGTGAACCTGTCCTTGGTTAGAAGAAAGTGGAGCTTGGACATGCATAATATAGTAGCAAGGAATAGCAATATTCGCAACTGAATAGCAAAGCTAAATAAGTATCCCGAGTACTTGTCTTAGTTGCCGGCCTACTCACGTTCCAAGTACCAGATGTATCAAGTGATGTGAATAGCAGGAATATGATTATAAACAAGGCCGCAATCAGCACATGCAAAAACAGCTCAAATGGCGCTCTCTATGTGCTCCTCTAGATATTGTTCCTCTTTTGCCCCTCTCTTTTTTCTATTTTTTGGGGCTATCGTTGTTTTTTTGGAAAATTTTGACTTTTTATTTTTATTTATTTTTTATATTTTTCCTTCACTTAGGAGCACAAAAGAAGTAACCACAGAAAATATGAGCTTAAACAAGTGAAAGGCGTGGCCTGTGGAAATTTCAGAAGATGTGCTCAAAATCGACAAAAAACTTGTGACAACAAAAAGAGGATCTTGCGACCAGTTTTTGACCAAAATAAAAATTTCCGACCCCAGCAAAGGATCAAAAAAAATTTTGATCGATTTTGATATATGGAATGTCGAAATCCAAGTTCGTATGCGAAAATTAGACCAGTTTTACGAACGGACTCCGAATTAGAGGACAAAACGGGAACAATACGTGCAAAATTGGTCAGGCAGCAAGGATTTGATGGAAACAGTAAAGATAAGTGTAACAAATTAGATGGCATGGACTAGGGTTTGATGAATACAAAGGAAACATAGGAAGACTTGAAGGTGTTCATGGATTATGATGAAAAACAAAGAGAAAAACATAAACTAGATTCAAAACGATCTAAAACCAGTAACCAGAACTTGACCTTGGGCACAAACTCAACAACGTGAAACAGAGATGAAATTGCACGACACAACGAGACTATAGGACAGGGAATATGTGGCCATGTATATTTTTTGGCTTTTTGTGGACTATAGGTAATGCAAAAACAGTAACAATCTAAAGATAAAAACAAAGTTATACCTAACGGGCAATAAGGTCTCTGATACCACTTGATGTAGACTAGGTTCGATCTTCCGAAAGGTATGATAGCGTCGATCGGTGGAGACTCGACGTTCACAATCTAGGCTTCGAACCAAGACTGATTCAGACCCCCACAACCGTTACACCACTGCTCCGTTGGTTATCAACCACGCGAACGCGATTGACCTCGCCGAGAAGGCTTTCCTGCAAGCGAATCGAGAACACAAGCAAGAACGTGATGAACGCAATCTAAAATTGCAAATAAATATGAGGCTTATGATAATGAGAATGAGTTCAAGTCTTTATTCGAAAGGACTAATCACCACAGGCGAACAGATCAAGAACTGGGGCCCTGGTTCACAGCAAGCAGCCTTGGCGGCACAGTTGCAGCAAAACGATGTCTGTTTCACGAGAAAATCAAGAACTAAACAAAACCCAAACCCTAAGGAGAGCGATGTCTGCTAATTATAGAGTCTTGGGCATCACCCCCCTGGACGCGCCCCCTAATAGGCCCAAACACGATACACGGTCCATCGGACCAAAAGACGGTGTCGCAGCACCCTGGCAGATTCTGGATGCTAACTTGTTTTGACTATTCCTGTTGATTCTAAAGGTCTTTTGACATGAGACCACTTGGATTGGCTTTCTTATCAAATTAGCTTTCCAACCATATGTGGATCGTCAAAAACAGATTCTAGACGCGTCCTGGGTGACCAGTTTAAGGTAGACTGGTCCTGGAGGCCGAGGCAGACTCGAACTTGAGTTGCTTTGGGCCTCCACCTCGGGGACTCGAACCGAATTAGCCTCGGACGTCCTTCTTAACCGGGACACCCTTGCTAGCCTCCTACCCCTCCATACCATTCTCCAAACATGGTCATATGCATGGGTGTCATGTCCTCATCAGTACAAGCTCACATGTCCCGAGCAATATGACATCATATCAGTGCAGAGCTACCAAACAAGAAGAAGTACCCTGAGCTCTACAAGATGGTGACGAAGTATATGATGCATGGTCCCCGTGGAACGCTAAATCCATACTGTCCGTGCACGGTGGGCCACGGGTCATGCAAGAACCGTTACCCGCGCCCATTCTGTGAGGCAATGTCACAGGGAAAGGATTCGTACCCCATCTATCGGTGACGCAATGATGGCCGCACGCTAAAAGTTCGAGGCCATTACCTAGACAATCAATGGGTCTTGCCTTACAACTCTTGCCTGCTACGTACCTTCAATTACCATATCAATGTTGAGACCTGTGGGAGCATTAAATCAGTAAAGTATCTATTTAAATACATATACAAGGGACATGACAGGGCATCAGTGGTGATGAGGGAGACCGACAAAGCAGGCGAGAAAGGGAACATTGATGAGATTAAGCAGTATAGAGATGCCCGGTGGGTGACGCCTCTAGAAGCACTATGGAGGATATATGGCTTTGACTTGAGCAAGAACCATCCACCAATACAGCAGCTGCAGCTTCATCTACCCGAAATGCACATGGTGGCATTTCATAAACGGGATAAGGTCGAACGGATCGTTAATAGGCCAGGTGTAGAAGAGTCAATGCTGATAGCATACTTCGATGCAAACAGGCATCATGAGGAAGCTCGCAGAATCTTGTATAGGGACTTCCCAGAGCATTTTACCTGGCAGTCTGATGGTAAATTCTGACAGAAAAGGAAAAACTCCGTTTTTCAAGTTGGAAGAGTCATCTCGGCTCATCCTGCTGAGGGAGAACGTTACTTTCTTCGTGTTCTCTTGAACAATGTTGCTGGTGCTACCTCATACGAACATCTGAGGATGGTTGATGGCGTGCTACTACCTTCGTTCCGTGAAGCTGTAGAAAGGAGGGGTCTAATCGAAGAAGACAATACACTGGATGAATGTCTAACTGAAGCTACTTTATTCCAAATGCCTTTCTCTCTGCGGAGGCTATTTGCAACAATATTGGTATTCTACGAGCCGCATGATGTGATGGGGTTGTGGAAAAATCACTACGATGCAATGTCAGAGGACTACAGCCGCAATCATCCATCCTCGGATCTGGTGCAACAAATGGTTTTGATAGACAATAGAAACATGCTGCAGTCTATGGGGATGGATATAAGGTCATTTTCTCTTCCAGATATTGATCACTCATACAATGATGCCAGCCATATTCCTCATGAGATATTTGAGGAAGCTAGCGCCGAGCAGAATTCCAAAGATGTGCTATTGTGCGACTCACTCAACGCCGAGCAAAGGTCTGCCTATGATGAGATAATGGCCGCTGTCTGCATCAAACAAGGTGGGTTGTTCTTTGTGGATGGACCTGGCGGGACGTGAAAGACATTTTTGTATAGGGCACTTCTCGCAAAATTACGCAGCCAGGACAAGCTTGCCGTGGCTACAGCTATATCTGAAGTCGCAGCAGCCATAATGCCAGGCGGGAGGACGGCCCACTCGCATTTCAAGATACCCTTCACTCTTCAAGAGGGCGGTTGTTGTTGCTTCATGAAACAGAGTGGTATTGCCAAGTTGCTGCAGCAAGCAGCTCTCATAATTTGGGACGAGGCATCTACGACAAAGAGGCAAAATGTGGAAGCACTAGACAACAGCCTATGGGATATAATGGGCCGGTCAAACCTACCGTTTGGTGGAAAGACTGTTGTCCTTAGTGGGGATTTCAGACAGGTCCTCCCTGTTGTGCGGAAAGGATCTAGAGCTCAAATAGTCGGTGCTTCTCTACGAAGGTCGTATCTTTGGGAATCCATGCGCCACCTAAAGCTCGTCCACAACATGAGGGCTCAGAGTGACCCGTGGTTTGCAGATTATCTATTGCGCATTGGTGGTGGAACGGATTGGAAGAGGTTAACGGAGATGGCAATGTACGTATTCCAGACGAGATATGTGTCCCGTACTCTAGAGATGCTGAAAAAGATCTTCATACATTGATCGACATCATCTTTCCAGATCTAAATGCAAACATGGCAGACAAAGACTACATCACCACCAGAGCGATTTTATCTACACGTAACGATTGGGTGGACATGATCAATATCAAAATGATTGATATGTTCCAGGGTGGCGAGACGGTGTATCACAGTTTTGACTCCACGGTAGATGATCCGCATAACTACTATCAATCGGAGTTCCTTAACCGTTTGACCTCCAACGGGCTGCCTCCACACGTCTTGAAGCTCAAGCTCGGGTGTCCTGTCATATTGCTTAGGAATATTGACCCTGACAATGGACTATGCAACGGTACAAGGCTGGTGGTGTGGGGGTTCCGAAGAAATACAATCGACGCTGAAATCGTGGTGGGGCAGCATGCTGGGAAGCGGGTATTCCTTCCTCAAATATCGCTATGCCCGTCTGATGATGAGATGTTTCCGTTCCAGTTTAAGAGGAAGCAGTTTCCTATCAGGCTGAGCTTTGCCATGACGGTCAACAAGTCACAAGGCCAAACTATCCCAAACGTGGGTGTGTACCTACCCGCACCGGTGTTCTCTCACGGTCAGTTATACGTTGTGATGTCTAGAGCCACGTCAAGAACCAATATTAAGATCCTTGCCCTCCCGCCTGATGCGGAGGCACAAGAGGAGGAGGCCAAAAAGATAGACAAGAAAAATGCTAAAAAGAATGTCGAGGGAAAAAAATATAAGAATGCGTCAAATAAAAAAGATAAGGATAAGAAGACCCCAATAACGGATGGAACTTTCACGAAGAATATTGTATTTAAGGAGGTTCTAACGCCATAGGCGAGGTAACAGAACATTACTAACGTATATAATGCATTTTTCCATTCAATTTATATTGTACAAATAATATCTCACTAATGCCATATATGTTGCTGTTCCTAGGTATTTTTAAATGGTTTGTGAGACTCTACACAGAGATGTTGTATATACACTTATATGATGGCATAATGAAAATTGAACATGTGTTATATTATTATTATAAAAATGACACTTTGAGTGTTTTGTTCATAATATTTTGTTTTGTAACCATTCATAACTATTACACGTGTATGTTCTCAAAATCATGAGTTTTGTCGACTTTCCTCACTTTTCTCATGTGCTAATGTGGGATCAACCGAATTAGCACCTGCATAATTACAAACATAAATTACTTGAATAAAACCAACGAAGCAAGTTAGCGATAATAATGAACAATAGTGCTAAACAACATCATACCAGTGGTCGTGGGATGGCACGATCGTAGTGACGTTGGTTCCGCGCATTCAGGAGGATAGCTCTTTTGTATTTTCTATTGTTGCACTAGGGTCATTAGTTTGTTAGCACGAAAGAAATGAATATCAGAGATTTCTTCCTGTCAATATAAAATATTATCTTAGCCGCATCACGGAAAGGTCTATAAAGTAGAGTTTGTGAGCCTGCGACACCGCGCACTCCGTGACTGTGTTAAATTCATAAACTTTGTCTTTTGAATTAAATATCATTTTAACATTGGTATTTAAATTTTACAGTATTATTATCTTATCGTGTGATCTGTGTGTTTTTAGTATAAAATATTTGTCATCCCGTAGCAATACACGGACACGCTTCCTAGTCTAGTTTAAAAAAAATAGAGAGAGGACCATACGATTGGCTACGTTGCCGGTGCCTGTATATTGATGGGCACACGGGCGCCATTGTTTCTCGGGGGCGCAGAGGATCGCTGGGTGACAACGCCATCATGATTTGATGTGGTGCCGGATCGGTACGGTGACGGGGGAGGACCGCGTCAGCGCGTACCACCGCCTCAGCCGCACCGGGCCCGTGCCGTGACGCAGCGGCTCCCGTCAGGCGCGCGACTTCACGCCTCCCACCGCTGGCGCCTCTCGCACGGTGGTGATGTCACCCACTTGTTGCGGCGCTAAGCAAAGGCAACGCGTGTTTATACTTTTTTTTGACACAAAAACTGTGGGGGAGATCCCCACAGTGCCTTTTTGATTTCATTTATAAAAGAGGGAGTACAGGTACAGGTACATACTTACAAAGCTTAACTAAAGGCATCTAGCCAAGCACAAAAGGATGACCTAAGATCATCTTTGAATCTTACAGATTGCATTAAACATTGACTCTTGAAGTTCGACCACCAAAGTGCTAATGTTGGGTCACGTCTTGCAAACACTTTATCATTTCGGACTTTCCAGAGCTCCCATGCTGCTATGAGCGTGGCTTCAGTGAAGAATGGTAACTGATGGGCAGATCTTGCTTGAATGAATCTGTCCAGAGGATTCAGAGAGAGGTCCCAGTTGATTTCAAGCTTGGACCAGCAGTCCTGTGCAAAAGAACATTCAAAAAATAGGTGCTCTATGGTCTCCAGACTCCCTGCTGCGCACATGACACATGTCGGGGTCCCCTAAATGTTTAGATGCCTCCTCTGGAGCATATCTTTGGTGTTAAGACGATCAACCAAAATTAACCATGCAAAGAACTTAACTCGTGGGCTGCATTTGCATTTCCATATTATTTTGAAAATAGGGTGTGCATCTAGTTCCTTGAAGGCATATGAATAGAACCTTTTGGAGCTATATTTGTCACCCCAGATGGGTGACCAATTGTCGACGCCTCCTCATCATATTCCATAATCTGCAATTCCTCTTGCAAACTCACAAATTCAAAGATAGGCTTCATTGGAGAAAGGTAGCATGAAGAGTGAGTCTAAGTCCTCCGCTTGCATGACCGCATAAACCGAGATTTCTCCGATTTTGCAAAGGATGCAAGTCTTGGGTATTTTGTTGCAATGATCCGATCATTCATCCAAATATCTCCCCGTAAACAAACCGATTGACCATTGCCAATTGTGCATTTAGCAATGCCTCACGAACAATGTGTTCAACCTCAATATATCCTTCCACCAAAAAGATCCAACCTCCCGGGCCGCATGAGGAACTCGATTTGTATAGTACCGGTCCATACCATTCTTACCCATGGAAGATCATTACTGTTATAGAACTTGCTTAGATGTTTCATAAGCAATGCATCATTCATGACCTAAGATTTATGATGCCTAGTCCTCCTTTTCCTTTGACAACATTACGCTTCCCATGCAACTAAGTTCCCACCTTTCTTCTTTTTAATTCCTCTCCAAAGACTTTGTTTCCTTGCCTGTCAATATTCTCAATCACTCCTTGTGGTAGTTTGATGGTGCTCATTGCATAGGTGGTGATAGGTGTAATGGTGAATTCACCATTTCAAGTCTCCCACTATGTGACAACCAAGTAGAGCAGGCTGATAATCTTCTTTCCACCCTATCCATCATAGGAGCTAGGTCCTCAATTTTTGGCTTGGTAGTCCCCATGGGCAAACCAAGATATGTGAAGGGCATTGATCCAATATCACACCCAAAAGTGTTTGCAAGGAGGACCATCTTCTCTGGAGTGACATTGATAGGGTACATTTGGGATTTTCTATAGTTCACCTTTAAACTGTCGATTCAAAGAAAGCTATGGAGTATGGCTTTGAAAAAATAGTTGCCTAGCATCGACTTGTAGCAAAGAAAAAAGTGTCATCAAGATATTGCGCTATAGGAAAATCTTTCTTCGGTTGTGGTAAGGGCTTACATAGCGTGTTCAAAGTTGCGTGCATGGTTGACAATGATCCAAGAAGTTCAATGACCAAAGACAAATAACAATGGTGACAAAGGGTCACCCCGTCGAACCCTCTCTTACATTTATAGAATTTACCAGGATGCCATTTAGAAGCACAAATGAAGAGCCGATGATAGTATATTGTGCACCCACTGAATCCATTTATCAGGCAATCCTAAGTGAGTCATCATCTGAATGATAGTGGAGTGTTCAATTATATCAAATGCCTTCTCAAAATCTAACTTCAATATTATTATCTCTCTTTTTGACTGGTGGCACTGGTGAATATATTCATAACTCTATGCCAGACAATCCTGTATGGTTCTTGATCTGATGAACCCATACTGGTTCTGGTGAACTAATCTCATAATAACTGACTGGAGTCTGTTGGCTAATATCTTTGTTATGAGCTTAATAGAGATATTCATCAATGAAATAGGCCTGAAATCATTCACAGTCTCTGGGCTATCTTTCTTGGGTACCAAGGTGATGTATGATGTATTGATGCTCTCCAGCGCGTGTTTATACTTGATTGACTGGAACTGGAACTAACCGACGCCTGAATAATTATAGTACGTGTGCTAAATTGTTGTTAATACTCCTACAGTACGTAGTCCTGTCCTGCTAGGATTTGCTATAAACAAGTCCATGATGGCGAATCTGGCTCCAGGATACGGTACAAGCATGGATCGGGGACGGGACCTGCCGGGCAGCCTTATCGCTTTCGGAGTTCGGACACGCCGCTCCGTTTCAGCTCCAGTACAATGAGAGATGCATGCGATGCGACTCTAGGCCCGGTTTTCTGGAAATTATCAGCCTGCTTATCACCCCATGATCGACAAGATTTAGCAGCACAGTACCTATACTTCTCATTGGGTACGGCCTTCTGTTTTAATGATGTTTGTTGGATCGTACGGAGTAGTTTGGACGGACCAACGAGTAGACATGAACATCGACATTACTGGCGTTTGGATCAGGAACTACCTGTCACATCGAGCATTCGGATACTAATTAAGAAGACTCCTAGTATTTGGATTCCGTGACTAAAATTTAGGAGGTATGTCGGAAGGATGTTGCATGGGGTATTCGGATACTAATAAAAAAATAAATTACATAATCCAACTCCACGAGATGAATTTTTAAGCTAAGTAATCCGTCATTACCACATGTTTACTGTAGCAAAACATTGTCAAATCATAGACTAATTAGGCTTAAAAGATTCGTCTCGTAAATTAGTCGCAAACTATGCAATTAGTTTCGTAATTAGTCTATATTTAATACTCTATGCATGTGTCCAAACATTCGATGGGACAACGACTAAAATTTAGGAGGGGCAACCAAACACCCCCTAAACATAAGCCTGGGGTGTTTAGTTTCCCGGACTAATTTTTAGTCCATGTCACGTCGGATGTTTGGACACTAATTTGAAATATTAATCATAGACTAATTGTAAAACTAATTGCTCAGATGGAGACTAATTTACGAGATGAATTTATCAAGCCTAACTAGCCTATGATTTGATAACGTGGTGCTACAGTAAACATGCGCTAATGATAGATTAATTAGGCTTAATATATTTGTCTAGCAAATTAGTCTCCATCTGTGCAATTAGTTTAGTAATTAGCTCATATTTAGACGTCTTGATTAGCATTCAAACGTTCGATGTGACAGGGACTAAACTTTAGTCCATCACCGATGAAATGATTTCTCTAGTAAGGGGGTAAAGTCCGATGTTACTTTTCATTATCTATAAAACAAGTGACCCTATTAAGTGCTTCAACATAGATGCGGCGGAAGAGGAACAAGGGATGTCACCCCTAATGTTTGCTAATGCATTTGAGGATGAAGGACCGAGAAAGACGACCAGAGGGAGGGTGAATGAGAGTCGATTCCAATTTTCTTCTGAATGCGGCCGTTGTCCTAGATTCAACCCCAAAGTACAAAAACTGCATGAGAAGCTAACTCTAGCCAACTATTGACTCAATGAACTCAAGACACCAGAAGGAACATAATGGAGCACAACGGAACTGAGCCGGGCAAAAACCAGCCAAGACTGCAACCGTTCACATCGGACTTGTCCGGTAAGCTTCTCAAGTCAGCCCTCAGAGCTGCGCAGAAACCTCCTCACACTAGACTTGTCCGGTGTGGCGACCAGACCTGTCCAGTTTGCTCGAACAGAGGCCAGCAAAAATCGATTCAAAAACCGAAACTCGACTAAAACAACTCGGATCGATCTGAACCTTTGCAGGGATGTTCTTGAGAGTGTTGAGAGGATATATCCTTAGAGCATTAACACACGGAACTCATCAAATCACTCATGCTCTCAAAAATCATCAAAGAGATTGGGGTTTTCTCAAAAACCTCCCCAAGGGTGGATTTTTGTGCTCGTGATGAATATGCCCAAATTACTTGGTAGATAAGTACATCAGAGGTCCTAGCACATATCCAAACTCCTCAAACAACCCCAAATTCGTTGGAACACCAAATCCATCAAAACTCGCAAGAGAAGGGGAAGGGAAGAGGAAAAACGCAAACGATTCAAACACAAGATCTTGCCACACGAATTGAGAGGAAAGGATTTCTTTATTGCCAAGATCAACAATGTCTAGTCTTACACACAGACAGTGGTTTCAATCACTCATCTGAAGGGTCTCTCTCAATATAGACTTAGGCTAGGCACACATCATTACATCAACCATGTATTCACAGAGGACAATCTCTCATTGTTACACTAATCCTTTTTGTTGCACTGATGTTGGAGGTTGATTGTTAGCAGTTTTTTTTTCTAAGTATACAAAACTTAAGGCAGGGTTGCTCCCCTTTCCTATTCAGCATGTTCGTGTAATGGAATATTATACCTCTTGTCATCTTTTTTTCTAAAATGGAACCATATAGGTCTTCGTTGTTTTGTTATTGTCTTTGTTGATTAAATTCCTAGCTTAACACCTGCTTGAACATTGTGGAAAGTGTTGGCCTATTGGGATTTCACCTCTCATGATTTAAGGCACTAGAGTTTTGTTATGGTTTATTTACGGATTCTAATAGTATGTATTATGTTATTATTATAATAACTAATCAGCCCGGTTTATCAGCTATGGTATAGTGTTTTTCTTTCACAATAAAATAGCATCAGCCGGTTTATCAGCCGTAAAAATCATCAGCTGAACAACTATTTAAGTTTTTCTTTTTAATATAGTTATTATAGGAAACTTCCATACACCTAATAGAAAAACATGGACAGAATTATATTTTAAAAAAGAATACTGACAGATAAGGTGGTGGGACCACCGTAGAGAGGACGACGCCAAAGGCCAAGCTCAGGTTTCCCTTGCTGTCGACGTCACCATGGTCAGGCGTCACTCGACGACGTATACAGAGGGCTCAGGTTTTCCTTCAACTTGCGCCGAAACACCTCAGATTTCTTGTAATTTATTATTTACTCGAAAAGCTGAGGACCCATCTATTCTAGGGGCACATGCAACAGTAAGAGGCCGCTACTAACTCTAAACCGACTTTTCTAATAGTATTAGCTTCTGCCAATAATTTATAGTATGATTAGGTCCACTAACATTTCCTTACAATATATACGCATGATTCTAGCGCTTAAGAACCAGTTTTTCTTTCTCTTTTATTAAAATATGAAAAAAGAAATTCTTAGAGCTATCTGAAGAATCATCATTGCGGCTGCCCTAATAATCCAAGCGGGTGACCTGTGAATGGGGACGCAGCAAATCCAGCAGTCCCCTCTCTTCTCCTTCCTCGATCCTCGTCGTCTTCTTCGATCCACTCCTTTTCCCCTCCCCACCTCCCTACTTTCCACGCAACTGCGTGCCCTCCGGACTCTTCTTCCACGATTCCATTTGACCCTACCGCTCCTCAGCCAGTCCTCGCCCCTCCCAGGTCGTCCGTCGACGCACCAAACAATCCCTCACGTCCTTACTCCCCGCCGCTACCATGCTGCCCACTTGGATCCGTTCTCTACTTGTCTGAGATTTAGCCGCCGCCCGGTAGGAAGAAGAAAACTCCATATTTGTTGTTTCTGGCCTGGCGCAGCGCCGGTGAGATCCAGTCCGGAATCGGCAACGCTGGGAAGGAATCGGGTGAGATTTACGGCGAGTTCTGTGCCGCTCTAGGAAGGGTCACGTCGAGGAGGCTTTTGCCGACGCGGATCTGCCTGGAGCCAGCCAAGCGGAGCACCGATTTGGGGTGTTTGGCCGTGCGAGGCCAAAAAGCTCTCGGTTTGGCTGCCGAAACCGCCTGACGCGACCACCATCACATGGTCGTAGTGGTCGGGTCCGGCACAAGTAGGGGCTCGCGTCTTGTGCTTGCCAGTTGTGGGACTCGTGGGAAGCCATGGAGCCGTCGTCGTCCATCACGTTTGCGTCGTCGTCGTCGTACCTGTCCAACGGCTCCAGCCCCTGTTCCGTCGCGATGCCGCCGCCGGGGCTGCCCCAGGCTCCCCCCTTGGCTGCTGGCGAGGGGTGGGGTGGTGGAGTCGCTGCCGCAGGGAGCGGAAGCAGCGTGGAGGCGGTGAGCCTGAACCGCCTCAGCAAGAACCTCGAGCGGCTGCTCCTCGACCCGGACCTAGACTGCAGCGACGCCGACGTCGAGGTGCCCGACGGCGGGCCGCCCGTACCCATCCACCGCTGCATACTTGCCGCCCGCAGCGACTTCTTCTACGACCTCTTCGCCGCGCGCGGCCGCGGTGGGGCAGCGCGCGGTGATCCGACCGCCGGCGCCGGAGGAGCAGCGGAGGGGGCTGCCAGTGGAAGGCCGCGGTACAAGATGGAGGAGCTCGTCCCCGGGGGTCGCGTGGGGCGCGAGGCCTTCCAGGCGTTTCTGGGGTACATGTACACCGGCAAGCTCCGGCCGTCACCGGTCGACGTGGTCTCTTGTGCTGACCCAGTGTGCCCTCACGATTCGTGCCCGCCGGCCATCAGGTCCGCGGTCGAGCTCATGTACGCGGCGTGTACCTTCAAGATCCCCGAGCTCACCTCGCTCTTCCAGGTGAGACGCAATTTGGTTCTTGCTTCCTCTCTTGCCAATAGGATTAGACTCCAATTTGTTTAGGAAATGTTTTGTTGTATCCCAGTATTGTACATGGCTTTGCTAGACTAGAAATGGGTT
This sequence comes from Miscanthus lutarioriparius, assembly GCA_904845875.1. Taxonomy (NCBI): domain Eukaryota; kingdom Viridiplantae; phylum Streptophyta; class Magnoliopsida; order Poales; family Poaceae; genus Miscanthus; species Miscanthus lutarioriparius. Next base: position 25,772,214 of record CAJGYO010000006.1, on the reverse strand, counting down.
CGTGATTTTGTTTTCTCAAATCCGTGTGTTGACTACATCGCTAACTAACTAAACTGCTAAAATTGGGTATTTCTTGTTTTAGCTGACACAACTGAACCTGTCGTCTTGAAGTCTATAATTGAAATGGAACCATTAGGCTGCACAACATGTATACATTACATTTATGGCTGTGTAGTTTGTCAAACTGTTTTAACATCAATTCAGCTTTGCTGTGACGACTTAAGGAATGCAAATGGTTAACATGGTCTTCTTCTACAGCGGCGGCTTCTTAACTTTGTAGACAAGACTCTAGTGGAGGATGTCATTCCTATTTTGAAAGTTGCTTCCCACTCAGGGCTGACTCAAGTGATTGACAAATGTATTCAAAGGATTGCTAGATCAGATTTTGACGATATATCTTTGGATAAGGAGCTCCCTCCTGAAGCTGTTGAGGAGATAAAAATTTATGCAAGAAGTCACCAACCGCTGATGGCAATGGCGATGCGCGCTCATTTCGGACCCTGTGCATGAGAAAAGAGTCAGAAGAATCCACAGGGCACTCGACTCTGATGATGTTGAACTTGTGAAGTTGCTTCTGAGTGAGTCTGATATCACATTAGATGATGCCAATGCATTACACTATGCTGCTTCTTACTGTGATTCTAAAGTTGTCTCAGAGCTATTAGATTTGGCGCTGGCTAACTTAAATTTGAAGAATAGCCGTGGATACACAGCACTCCACTTGGCTGCTATGAGGAGAGAACCAGCTATCATTATGTGTCTCCTTAACAAAGGGGCAAATGTATCACAACTGACAGCTGATGGCAGGAGCGCAATTGGTATTTGTCGGAGGTTAACAAGATTAAAAGACTACAATACAAAGATGGAGCAGGGTCAAGAATCAAATAAAGATAGGCTGTGTATAGATATTCTAGAGAGGGAGATGATGCGAAATCCTATGGCGGTGGAAGATGCTGTCACCTCGCCTTTATTGGCAGATGATCTTCACATGAAGCTTCTCTACCTGGAAAACAGAGGTGAAGTCCACACCATGCTTGATAGAATGGCTCTGATTGGTTGCCCGTTGCCCCTTCAAATTTTCAAAATTTAAAAGCTGGGAGGTCAGGTGGATTGATTCAGGCTTCCTTGTAGTCTAATGACATGTGCCCTGACCTTTTGTTCTCATAAAGAGGAAAAGGAAAACACCCACCACATACCACATCAATTTCTCCTTTCTTCAAATTGAAGAAAGTTGCGCATGTTATAGGAAATAAACAATTGTAGTCACAAAGCCTGCAATATTCATTGCTACTTGCCTGTAGCTTTGCACACAGCCTGATAGTGGTCTAGTTCTAGATAATATAATGAGAATGATTTCACACCATTGGATGATGATTAAATAGCACCTTAGAACTTGGGGTGTGATATGTCATTGTCGTTAGCTTTGTCTTATATTCACGTTTAGAAGAAGATTGTGCTTTATGTTATTGGCTACATTATTTCCCTGCATCATAACATTTAAGTATTGTCCCTGCAGTTGCATTTGCTAGATTGTTCTTTCCTGCTGAAGCCAAGGTCGCCATGCAAATTGCACAAGCAGACACCACAGAAGAATTCGGCGGTATAGTTGCAGCAAGTACTTCTGGTAAACTGAGGGAGGTCGACCTTAATGAGACGCCAGTCACACAAAACAAAAGACTCCGTTCAAGGGTAGATGCACTGATGAAAACAGGTGAAGTTTCAACCGTCAACCTTTCCATTTTACTGAACATGCTCTGCAGCTATCGCCTGAAAATTTAGTTCCAGTGCAACCACGGATTCTTTTTACTGAACATGCTCTGCAGCTGTCGCCTGAAAATTTAGTTCCAGTGCAACCATGGATTCTACATATACCGAAGTATTGTCGTTGTGTTTAAAATACATGATTGATATGATATCTCATCATCTGTTGTTCACCCATTTTATCTGGTGGCTTCTTGCAGTGGAGCTGGGCCGTCGGTACTTCCCAAACTGCTCGCAGGTGCTGGACAAATTCCTGGAGGACGACCTGCCGGACGGGCTGGACCAGTTCTACCTCCAGAGGGGCACCGCCGACGAGCAGAAGGTGAAGAGGATGCGCTTCTGCGAGCTGAAGGAGGACGTGCTGAAGGCTTTTAGCAAGGACAAGGCGGACAGCAGCATGTTCTCGGCCTGTCTTCGTCGTCGTCGTGCTCGCCACCCCAGAAATCCGCCAAGAGGTGATCAAGGGACTAGTTTTTGCCGAATACTTGTTTGTAATCACGGTCTTGGAGACCTGGACCCGGACAGCATATAGGGACTTCTACACCTGTGTATGTATAGTGCTTATTATACATATATTAGGATAGAACTATATATGGAAAGAAACATGGCAGTTACACCGTGCAAAAAGATGAAAAGGTGGCCGTAGTGCTCTATGCGAGTATGCACCTGATTCGATGGCCCTGTTCTACGGTAGCGAGCACGCTGAGCAGGCTCATTGCCCTGTGAGCATGCTACTGAAGTTGTTGAGGCTGTTTTCCGCAGAAAAAAAGTGAGAAACTAGAAGAAAACGAGGTCGTTGAGGATGTGCATGGATCTGATGTACTGTATGTAGTTCTTTACAATCTTCGATCCTATTATATGTATAAGCTTATTTAGGTTTGTTGTAAGGCAAAGTTTTTTTTTCTGGACTAGTAAAAAGAAGAGATTTGGTTCTAAGTGATTCTTTGTGAAACGTTTCTCTCTTTGTGGCGTTTGCTTATGATTCCAGTGATTCTAGACCTTGTTTAAATTCAGGGTGTAAAGTTTTGGGGTGTCATATCGGGTGTCACATGGGGCGTCGCATGGGGTATTCGGATACTAATAAAAAAATAAATTACAGAAACCGCGAGATAAATTTATTAAGTCTAATTAACCGTCATTAGTACATGTGTTAATGTAGCACTATATTGTCAAAATCATGAACTAATTAGGCTTAAAAGATTCGTCTCGCAAATTTGTCGCAAACTGTACAATTAGTTATTTTTTACTCAATATTTAATGCTCCATACATATGTCCAAACATTCGATGGGATATGGTGTAAACTTTTGGGGAGGAACTAAACAAGGCCTAAGGCTGTCTTCAATGGGAGACCCATTGTGAAACCTAAACCCAAAATTGTCTCCAACACAATACTTATAGCCTCCAATAGAGTACCTATATGGAAGACCTATTTTAGGTGTCAGGAGATGCATAACCCAAATCTGAGTATCATCTCTCCTAGAGATCTAGGCCTTGTTCGTTGGGAGGAATTTTGATAAATCTGGAGGAATTTGTGAGAGCGTGGACAGTGATTTTCAGTCGTGAACAGTGGATTCCGGCTGGTTTTTCAACCAGCCGAACGACGCCCTATTTACAGAAAGAGTTATCTTTTGGGTCTTATTGTTAAAGAAGACAAAAAATATGTATCAAACCATTTACCCGTAGTGCTATCCAAATAATGAACGGGTCTTATATTTTGGATCGCGATTGTTGATACCGTCTAAGAATCTAAAATATTCTCGCTGCCAAACGCATCCCAAGTCTCGTCGGTCATGAGCAATGTAACATACTAGAATAAGAGGTGCTAATGGTTGAAATGTCACCTTGAAACTTGAATACCATAATCGGTCAAACAGTTGTCAACGTTCATACATTCTGTTGTAAAAAAAAATGTTCATACATTCTTATAAAGGATACTCCATCCGTCCTAAAATATACATATAGTTTGATTTGGTTTGGTCATCAAGATTCTTTGATCACTAATATCTCTTACAATTTATTTTTTTAGTAACAAAGTTTAATCATTTAAAAGTATTTTAAAATACGAAACTGATGTAACCACTTTCTAAATATAAATTTATCATATGATTAGACTAACCGCTGGTCAAAATAATAAAGGTTAAATTTTAAAATACATGCACACCTTATATTTTAGGGCAGAGATAGGAAGAATTAACATTATAAAGTGCTTAGAAATATGAGTCTCTTAGTATCACTTAATTTTAAAATGCATGCCCACCGCATATTTCAGGATTATGATTAAATTTACCTTCTTAAAAAGTGAGATGTGCATTATTTTTAGATCATCTTCAAGAGAATGTAATCCTTGGTTTAGATTAAGTTAAACTTTTTTAAAGATTGACTAGGTTTATAATTTTTAATATTTATATCTTTGAACATATTATTGTGAAAATGTAAATCATTAGTAATCTAATAATACTTTTAGGATTGGTAAATACTCCCTTTAGGTTGCTAAAAGAAGTCGTTTTGGGAAAGGTTTGGAGTCAAACATTGGAAATATAAATCAAGAATATCTTTTAAGTTGTTAAGTTTGGAAATGTGAAAACCATATGAATATATTTATCTTGAAAAATACTTTCATAAAAATATACATATATCATTTTTCAATAAATATTTTTTATAAAAATAAGAACTTAAAGTTATGTTTTGTAGACCATGTGCAAAACTACTTCTTTTAGCAACACAGAGGGAGTGCATTAATATGTTTTATAATCTAATTAAATAGAGACTGGTTCCATAGAAAAATGAGAATTATATTTTTTTCGGAGGGACCAGTAACTGACTGCCTGAGCGACGCGGCTGCCCAAGTCAACCCTGCCAGCCGACCAGCTTCGCCTTGCCTAGCGGCGCCGAATCACACATGCCGCCCACCGGCCACCGCCCAGGCCCCACGGCCCGCCAAAGAAAGAAAAAAAAGCTACACTGCGCGCGCTCGCAGACCCCACGCGGCACGGCGTTGGACGCGCCTGGTCTGCGTGCCTCGTACGACCCGCGGCCGGTGATTGCGGACCCCCGTGCGTCCGTGCGCGACGAGTGACGACGACTGACTATTCTTTGCGGGCAACGGGCCGGCACGGTCAGGCACGGCACGACCCCGCAGGGCCCGGCGTGCCGACAAGCCCGCCCTGGGTTCGTGCCTGGCTGATGGCCCAGACACGACTTGTTGGGCCACTTTTTGTGCTGGGCTAGCTCGATGAGTACAACCATTTTTGCAGGCTAGACCGGCCTGAGGCCCACTAAAAGAAAGAGAGAGACCGAGAATGAAGGGAGGCCGCGAGTCGGGAGGAGGCGGAAGGGGCTAGCGCCTGCGGTGCGGCTACGCGGGGACGTGGAGGAGGGGGTGGCCGGTAGCCGCACTCGCCACTGTCGCCGCTGCTCGAGGCCGGCCGCCGCGCAGGGGGCCGTGCCGTCATGGTCGCGTGGAGGAGGGGAGGGGGAGGAGTCACACTCTGCAGGGGGTTGTGCGGTGCGCGGTGTAGGGGGGTTGGGGAAGGAGTCGCGCAGGGGCGCTGTGCGGTTGAAAGGTCCTACTATGGCTAGAGGGGGTGAATAGCCTATTTAAAAATCTACAACCAACTAAAACAATTTGATTGGTATAACAAATAGCGAAATACAAATTTGCTCTAGCTCTACAAAGGTTGTAAGCCACCTATCCAACAATTCTAGTTGCTATGATCACTAAATAACATAATTTGTTATATCACTACTTACTAAGAGCTCTCACACTTACTACACTAAAGAGCTCCACTAGATGAACTTAAACTACAAAGCAAGCTCTCAATTTTAGCTACCTAAAGAGCTTGCTATAACTAGTTTGCAAGAATATAAATGAGTGAGTAGGGTGATTATATCGTCGTGTAGAGGAGTGAACCAATAACAAGATGAATACTAAATCAATCACCGGGAGTATACCAAAAGACAAGAGACAACCAATTTTTCTCCGGAGGTTCACGTGCTTGCCGACACGCTAGTCCCCGTTGTGTCGACCAACACTTGGTGGTTCGACGGCTAAGAGGTGTTGCACGAACCTCGTCCATACAATTGGACACCGCAAGAATCTACTCACAAGTGAGGTAACTCAAAGACACGAGCAATCCATTAGAGTTACCTTTCCGCGCTCCGCTGAAAAAGGCACAAGACCCCTCACAATCACCACAATTAGAGCCGGAGATAATCACCAACCTTCGCTCGACGATCCTCGCTGCTTCAAGCCGTCTAGCTGGCGGCAACCACCAAGAGAAACAAGTGAATCTCACAGCAAAACATGAATACCAAGTGCCTCTAGATGCAATTACTCAAGCAATACACTTGGATTCTCTCTCAATCTCACAATGATGATGGTTCAATGATGGAGATGAGTGGGAGAGCTTTGGCTAAGCTCACAAGGTTGCTATGTCAATGCAAATGGCCAAGAGAGTGAGCTTGAGCCGGACATGTGGCTTAAATAGAAGCCCCTATGAAATAGAGCCGTTGGCTCCTCACCCATCGAAAACGGGCGCACCGAACGCCGGTCAGATCGATCGGATGTTGGACCCCAAAGATCCGGTCGCGCGATGCGCGCGCCACGCGGGCCCCTGTTTCAAACGTTGATCGCTTCGATCTCAATGGTCATCAAGACATTTTTAAGTTGTGACCGGACGCTACCGCTTCAAGTGACGGGGACATAGGACCCCAGCGTCCGGTTGTTTCTAGTAAGATTCCATTCGCGACCGAACACGTCCGGTCCCGTCCGACCTGACTCACCCAGCGTCCGGTCACTCACCGTCTCCTCTGTGCGCCGCCACGTCAGCGTACGTCATCACTGACCAACGCAGGCCTTGAGCGTCCGGTCACACTTCGCGCCAGCGTCCGGTCCAAAGATCGAGGCTGCAAGGCCATCCCTCGATCGACCGACGATGACCTTTAGTGGCCGGTCATCGCGTGACCAAACATCCGTGCACTCTCGTGAAACCGTGTCTTTTTCAGACAGTATACTGGTGGCAGCGCAGTGCACACTCCACCGGTGGAGTTTCGAACCCTTGCTCTCAAGTGCTAAACACAATGTGTATCACCTTTGTGCATGTGTGTTAGCATATTTTCACAAACATTTTAAGGGTGTTAGCACTCCACTAAATCCTAAATGCATATGCAATGAGTTAGAGCATCTAGTGGCACTTTGATAACTGCATTTTGATATGAATTTCACCCCTCTTAATAGTACGGCTATCGATCCTAAATGTGATCACACTCGCTAAGTGTCTTGATCACCGAAACGAAAAGGCTCCTACCACTTATACCTTTGTCTTGAGCCTTTTGTTTTCCTTTCTACTTTTTCAAGTCCAAGCACTTGATCATCACCATGGAATTACCATCATCATGTCATGATCTTCATTTGCTTCACCACTTGGAATAGTGCTGCCTATCTCATAATCACTTTGATAAACTAGGTTAACACTTAGGGTTTCATCAATTAAACAAAACCAAACTAGAACTTTCAATCTCCCCTTTTTGGTAATTGATGACAACCCTTACACAAAGATATGAATTGAGATTTAATTGAATCCACGTTGCTTGCCCAAGCATATTTACCATATGTAAAAGGATATAGACAAGTTTCATGAATTCCATATGGTAGCAATTGCTCCCCCTACATATATGATAAGAGTTTGGATTGAAGCTTGCGCATTTGCTTAGATAGGAAATATAGGAGACAATGTCTACCAAATGATGCTAAGGTATAAGAGATGGACTTTTAAAGCGTGATACCAATCGGAGTGTACCAATATATCATCCTTAGCACCATTAGTAACTAGACATACACAAAAACTAGAATACCCCATGAGATCAATATTACAAGTAAGGGTCTAGTTTTCATAAAATGAACATAAGTCTAGTTACTTTAGCCTATACATGCTAGTTTTTCATTTCACCATTCAAGCATATAACTAGCATACACCACATAAGCATGGATATTGAAATTTAAAACTTGTGCCATGCAAACAAATATATGAAATGCGCATTCAAATGCAACATACAAGTTTATGAGCTTGCTCCTCCTACTTGTATGCATTTTTTATTGATCCCCTTACAATGTCATTCAATTTGTTTTTATTTGTTTGCTCCTCCTATCTTACTATCTTTGTGAATTTCTCTCCCCCTTTGTCAACGATTAACACAAAAGGCGAGCTCAAATTATAGATAGGTTGAGGTGAAATCATGTGAAATGAGGATCATTTTTCCAATTTGGTTCAATGTCTACTGTTCTTTTCTCCAAAACTTTTGTTGAAAGGATCACTGCTATCATTCGGAGGGGCTTTGGTGGGCTGGAATTCAGGATGATAACTCTACCAATCCTATTGCCTTCCGCTCCTGGGGTGATGTATGTCAACCCAAAGAAAATGGGGGTCTTGGAATCAGTGACCTTTTCATTGTCAACAAGAGTCTGATCACCCCCGCTGCCTAGAACATTGCCACCAATAAAAATCCCTTTCTCACCAGCATCTTAAAACCCAAATATTCCCACTCCAACTCATTTTGGATGGCCAGAGCTGATGGGCCTCGCTTTATCTTCTGGTCTTCTATCCTCCAGATTAAAAATGACCTTGTCCAGAATGTGATCTATCAAATTCATAATGGCAACACCTCTATTTGGTCATCTCCTTGGTGTCAAATCTGGAATACCATCCATGACCACCTGCTCTTGCCTGTCACCCACTCTCATCTTCCGAGTGTGGTTTCTGATCTATGGATCCCTAATAGTCATATTTGGAACATCTTTGATCCTCAAGCCGTTCAAATTATTTCCCAAGTTGTGACGGTGGACAGCCAGCACCAGGACATCCTTCCATGGACTCCGGCAAGAAAAGGAGACTGCAGTACTAAAAATATTCACAGATTTTTATGTTCATAGGATCAGGTTCAACTTCCACACAGGATCAAGGAGCCTACAACAACAGGCTAACCAGATCCTTCGACGGATGTGGAAACTGAAAACCTTCCTCCACTTATCAAGACTTTCACCTGGAGACTTATTCGGAGAGCTCTTGCCACCGGATGCCGAGCTGCAAGATATTCAACCCATATCGATGAGCATTGCAGTGTCTGCGGACTAACTGAAACTGATGCACATTTATTTTTTCACTGTGATTTTGCCCGTGCAGTTTGGTTCTCAGCCACTCCGCCTCTACGCGCTGACACTCTACCAAATGAGGAGGATGGTGTACAGGTTATTCTTTTGGTGCTTATTACTGATTCAACTGAAAACTCCTTAATGCAAAAAATACTGCTAACTATGTGGTATCTATGGAAAACCCGAAACGATCAAAGATTTGGCAGGAAAACATGGAATACTTGGCAGGTACACCATGCTGTGGCGGCATTTATCAACACTGCAAACTCAGCAATCTCCACACACGATGAACAGGACAATCCAACACAGGAAGCAATACACAACTCTGAAAAGCTGTAACCTCAAGCATCAACGCTTCCATTCCAAGCATCAACAATGGAATGGCAGGGCTATTGTCAGGAGTAAGGTGCTACACCGATGTATCACTAACACCTGATCTTCAATCACTCTAGCCCAGACCTGCAGGTATTGATCTCTTTATTATTAATACTCAGGTTCAACCTACACAAACCATCTACATCAAGACGAAGATGACAGAGGCTACATCTGTGCTGATGGCCGAAGCTGCTGCAATTGCCCTTGCTGCAATTGTCACTGATCGGCTAAATCTACAGCAAATACATTTCCTCTTAGATAACCAACAGCTTGTGCAATTCCTTAATGCCGTGGACCAAGGAAACCCACCAGATTGGAGGATCAAGCACTTTACTCAAGTGTTCACTAATCACACAAGGCATGGAGACAAAAGGGGATTCTCAAGGTGCATAGATCCCAGAACCAAACGGCTGACAACTTAGCTAGGCAGGCACTATCACAATCTCAGCCAACTTCTCTTGCATTGACTTGTACCTGCTCTAATAGAGCATATGTAACTCAGTCCCAATTTTTTACTATTTGGTCATTTTTCGAAGAAAATTTACGTTTGCCCCCTGGGAGACGTAAACTCATCTTTGGACTCTGGGAGTCGGCGCCATTGCCTCTGCCTAATGGTGTTCCAGTGCCCATGTGCTGGTGCGGTGATCCTTGCAAGGTAGCCAAGTCCGATGGAGATGACACGTATAGGCAGAGGTATTGGATGTGTGCCAATTTTGCGTTTGAGCCTACACTTTGTCAGCGCCGCATTAACAAGATGGTGAGAAATTGATGTTATGTAACAATTATTTTGTGTCAAATGAAGTCTTGTATAATTTATTTGTTTTGCAACAATTGCATTTGTTGCAGACCCCTCCACCGCTCTGTGATTTTGAGCAGTGGATCGACACTGAGATCAAGCCGGAAGATAAGGAGTGGATGCAGAACTGTTACGGTGGGAGGCAGAGGACAAGGAGATGATGGAGAAGAAACGCAAAGAGGAGGCTCTTGAAAAGGAGCACAAGGAAGAGGAGGAAAGGAGGCATGTTGCTGCGTACAGAGAGGAGAGAGAGAGGAAGCTTGAGCGTGCGCTCCGAGCGAAGGCAACGATGGAGGAGAATTCCGATGCCCAGAGGAAGGGAAAGTGTCCTCGTTGCACTCAGTAGTCTTCATGACTTGCTAGTTCTATGGTTTATTCATGAACAATGTTGTTTATTCTTGGATTTTGCATTGTGTTGTCATATAATGCACTTTAAGTATGGACGTACCTAAGGCATGTTCTACGTTATTTAGTTTATCATCATGTACTTCAAATGTTGTTATGTTGATTAATGTGCTCTATTATTGGACCTTTCATAGTATTGTTGGTTTCATTATTTGTTGTCATAATATTGAGTTTAATATTGCATAGGTAGTGAAACGAGCTTACGTAGTGCAAATAAAACGTAACGAAGTAGTAGATTATCTAATTTAACACACACAACATATGAAATGGCATATGATAACATGTACCAAACTAGGGTACAGAGGTCCTAGACTAAATCTAACATGTCTTAGGTAATTGAAGCAAACAACAAGCACATGAAATGGCATGTGAGAATATGTACCAAACAAGGGTACACAGTTCCTTCGACTAACCCTAACATATCTTAGGTGATTAAACAAAAAAAAACAAACACATAGATATGACCCGTTAAAAAGATTGGTTTGTCCTAATAGTGTGGCCACATAGCAAATTATGTTGCACCTTCTCCACAGTATCCTCCTATTGTTGGTCCCCAAAGCGCACGTGCACGTCCGGGACCCAGCTGAGGCTGTGACTAGCCATTCAAGGCCCGGTGTGGATGTCGAGATGTGCAAAAGGCCCCAACCTAGTGCACCAACTGTCGGTGTTTCGAGTTACCACCGACGAGTAAATTTCTAGTATTGTGCGTTTGGCTCGGATGATGTGCTTAGAGGACACGAGGTTTATACTGGTTCGGGCAGAATGTCCCTACGTCCAGCTTATCGCTGCTGCTCGTGTTACTAGCACTGAAAGTTTACAGTAGGGGTTACAAACAGACGAGAGAGAAAAATGATCCCAAGTCTCTGGTGGAAAGAATGAACGGGTGTCGAAAGCTCGATCGTTGATCAGCCATGTGTTCGTGTGTTTGTTATCTCATGGTTCGGCTTGATCGGTCCTCGATGGGTCGATCCGATGGGTTCGTGATAGTTCAATTGTTCGATCTCCCTAATAGGGCGTCCTGCTTTCTCTTTTATAGGCCAAGGGAAAGCATGTGTTACAGCGGAGGAAAGGAGAAGAACGAGAAGGAGAAGTCCTTCATGATCGTCGGGTCCTTCTTCTCATTCAAGCGGGTCCCGTCGCCCCTGTATATGTCAACAGGGATAGATCCATGTCGTGGCCCCTGTCCGTCACTAGCGCCATGCGCAGACGTCGTCTGCCTGTCATGGCGCTCCACTCCGTTCTGGTGGACATTGGGGTGAACCGACGTGCCTATCAGTGTTCGTACGAGGGTTAGACAGAACAGTACCGGTACGCCCGACGTTGTTCTTGATGTGAATCCTCAGGTACGACCCGTCGTGGCCGCGGGTTACATCGAGGCGTGCCAGTCTCTTTCCTGGTGTTAGAGTTTTGATCCAGGCCCATACGCCTAGACCTGGAGTGGTTGGCGGCGGTATAGGACCCCGTCAGGCGAGACGGAGCCCGCACCCGAGGGGTCAGACGATGCAGAGCGCAAACCCAAGGATTGGGCGAGGTGGAGCCCGCGGCCTCGGTGTCGGGCGAGGCGGAGCCCCCCAGAGGTCGGGCGAGGTGGAGCCCGCGACCTCGGTGTCGGACGAGGCGGAGCCCGCGGCCTCGGGGTCGGGTGAGGCGGAACCCGCGGCCTCAGGGTCGGGCGAGGCGGAGCCCGCCCCCAGAGGCTCCCCAGAGGTCGGTTGGAGCCGTAGTCGCGCTCTTGACTGCTTGGATGAATCAATGTTGATGGTCATTAGCTCCTCCTCTTCGGGTACCCTAGTATTGGTCCCCGACAAATAGATAGCTAATAGTTAGCACGCTCCAACTAATAAATATCTAATAGTTAGCTAGATAATATTAGATATGAGATATTAACCAGCTAACTATTAGTAGATAATGACATAGCTTTAGTAAAACTACTGTATCTTAGTAATCGTAGTAATTGGCCTAAGGTGATTTGCAGTAAGCCACTGTAACCATGATAAAAGAAACCTGGCGAACAAAAACATGTCTTAATTTTTTATTACCCAGAAAGAGCACATGAACATATAACTGGATAGAAGAGGTAGATGTTCTAATTGAGATCATAGCCTAAGGGCACGTTCGTTTTTGCAGGGAATGGAGTGCCGGAACTGATCCGGACCGAAACGTAGCTGTATTTTATACGGCCAACCATCACTGAGAAGCTTTCCGACCGGAAACAGACTAAACGAACGGGCCCTAAGGTGATTTGCAGTATCATGATGGAAATAGTTTAAATTTAAATAATTATGCTCACATATGTTTATAATTTAAATCATTATATACGATACGGAGTATATCTTTCTATTCCACCCCCAGTCCATTTTGTATTTTTTTTTTCAATCTATTCTTGATCTGTTACTGGCACGAGTACAATATTTCTTTTCTTTCATGTCAAGACAAGGCGCCGCTCGTAATTGGCCATTATTAATCCAGTCCCCTTCTTCTCCATTCCACTCGTCGTCCGGGATTTTTAACTTTTTGCTGACACTATTTCGTTTGCCACTTTTATATGCGCTCCTACATAATTACCATCGTAAACAGTGAATCTCCTATTTTTTATCATTTTTCTGACATGGCATGCCAGCGTGGCAGCCTGAGAAGGCCTACAGAGCATGCGAAATGACCTATTTACCCCCGTTGCTTCTCTCCCTCTACTCGCTGACGCGTGGGCCCCACACGTCAGCTTTGTCTTCAACCTCCAGCCATCACCACGCAGAGAGGGAAGGGGAACTCGTGACAGGCTGCAATGACGTACCAGTGGGCCGTGGGTACACCTCGGGGTCGAGCATCTTGGCGCCGGGCTCCGGCTGGTAGCTGAGGAAGAGGCAGTGTGGCGTGATCTTCTCAGTCTCGCGCGGTGAGAGCACGATGCTGTGCACCTTGAGCCCGGACACATCGAACACCTCGCTGACGACCTCGAGGTGGCCGGACCAGGGGCCAAGCACGAGCACGACGACATCGGCGTCCACCATGGCGTCGCGCCCCTTCACCACCACGACGCCGACGACGCTGTCCCGGCCACACGCGCGCTTCCACCGCCGATGACGACCTCGGTGCCCGCCGCGGCGAGGACGACCTTGGTGAAGAGGCCCGGGTGGACCTGCGCGGTGGTGTCCCGAGCTCCCTCGGCGACGCGACGGACGCGGAGGGGTGCGTGGGCAGCAGGACGGAGAGCGGTGAGGCGGGGGTGGGCCCGGGGTGCGTGGGCAGCAGGACGAAGAGCGTGTGGACGGGCGGAAGTCAGAAGCGTCGCCGCCCAGCAGAGGGCGCCGGGCGAGGCGACGGCAGCGCATGTGAAGGAGGCTCGCGAGCTCGGATAGGCCTTGGGTGGAGTCGCACACCGGTCGGCGCCAGAAGTCGCCGGATGGATGGAGGTTGAAGACAAAGCCGGCGTGGGGCCCACGCGTCAGCGAGTAGAGGGAAAGAAGCAACATGGGTAAATAGGTCATTTCACATGCTCTGTAGGCCTTCTCAGGCTCACTGCCACGTTGATGTGCTCAGCTGACGTGCCATGTCAATAAAAATAACAAAAACTTAGGAGGTTTACTTTTTTACGATGACAATGAAAGTAGCCAAACGAAGCGAAAGAGTGTCACCGTAACATCGCAAAAAGTTAAAATGCCCTTGCTCCTCTTCCGTCTCGCACAGCAGCGAGGCGAACTCGTCGTGGAAGCGAAATATAGAGACTTTTTCTGTGTGCCATTATAAAGATCATCGCAATCCTGTGTGGAAAAAATCAGCGGTCTTCTTCAGCGCCACTATTCAACTTTTCGGGTCCTCCATGCCACTTCCGTCGATTCGGGCTCTCTACTTGCCGTCAAACTACAGTGTGAAAAGGCGAAAATGCCCTTAAGTTCAAATATGTTATTAATTTTTTTGAGCATCTTAGCGACTTCAAATGAAAAACTCAAAACTAGAAAGTTGTAGATCGTCGAGATCTATAATTTTCATAAAAAATTATTTTCATTTAATTCTGCAAAAAAATATGATTTGATATGATTAATATATCTTAGAAAATCATCATATTTTTTTATGAATTAAATGAAAATAAATTTTATATGAAAATTATAGATCTCGACGAGATCTACAACTTTCTAGTTTTGAGTTTTTTCATTTGAAGTTGTTAAGATGCTCAAAAAAAATTAATAACATATTTGAACTGAAGGGCATTTTCGTCTTTTCACACCTGCAGTTTGACGGCGTTAGAGCCTGAACTGACGGAAGTGGCATAGAGGACCCGAAAAAATTGGAATAGTGACGCTGAAGACCGCTGAATTTTTTCAAAGACACACAAAAAAAATTACGATCTTTTATAATGACACAAAACACAGAAAAAGTCTCAAATATATAGCCCGGGCAGGCGGTCACCGATCCCAAGTCCCAACCCGACGCAACGCAACCCAACCCACCCCGTCCCGGTTGCTTGCGCCAACGCAGGCGCCCGCCCCGCCACGTCCCGCCGCGCGAGGTAACTAATGCCTGATGCTCCTCCTATCCCGACCCAGGCCCGATGCTTGCGCTTATTGATTTCTCCGGTGTTTGATTGATCCTGCGCGCCATAGGTATCGTGCCGTAGCTTCCCGCGGCTTCGAGGTGGGTTGGGATAGGTTTTGATCTCGGTTTTGTTTGCTCTGGGGTGGGGTGGTGGTGCCATGGCGAGGATGGGGCGGGAGGGGAGGCGGTTGTGGCCGTCATGTGCTTTTCTGTTTTGGCGCGCTTTGGGTTCGATTCTGATGGGGTTTTCGGCCATCGATCGCGTCTTGGTCCTGCACGCAATGCAGAGGGGGGTTACGGTTCCTTGTGTTCTTCCTCCCCGTGTCGGGACGCTGGTTGGTTACCGGCTTACCGCACAAGCGACGGGATGCTTCGGCCGTTGTTTCCTTTTGATTTGATCTCTGTGACCCTTCTAGGAATCGATTCCATGCCCGATTGGTCGCAATGTGCGGGAGGTTTTTTCTTGTGCTGTTTTCCCTCGCTGGCTGGTTGGATTCCGCCGCGAAAAGTCCTCCCCCTTGCGCACCTTTTTCCTCCTCCAGATATCTTTATTCGTCGTTTTCGTGGTTCCTTATGGGTGCTTGGATTCCCTTGTGTGGTTAAAAGGCCAATAAGCTGCAGTGTTTTCGTCCTCATATTTCTTTCCTTGTGACAGGGGAACATCACAAATTGTTTGGTATCTTCTTCGAAATGAATCATTGCTGATCGTGTTGTTTGTAGTGATTGTTTGTAAGGTGAAACATGTTATGTGTTTGGTGATGTTCTTACTAGCATTCAAATGACTCCAGATACATTAGTTGTTTATCAGTTGTTTTGTGTCTGATGGATTCTCCGGTATATACTTGGACTCTTATGTTTAGCGGAATGATAGTCAATCAAGTGTTCAGGATTCATGCTTGGGCACTTTGGGGTGAAAAATATCTTATTCGATTTGTTGTTAAACTGTGAAGTGACTCATCCTTAATGAAATGGATCATATCCCTTTTTCAGTATCTTTTCGTGTTATTTGCACTCTTAACTAGTTAGTTTAGTTTCAGTATTTGAGGCGTGGTCCTATTTGCTATTATCAAACAGGAAGCATAAGATAAGAGAAAAGTGTCTGTGGCTTCATTGTCAGATTTAAAACATCCATACTTGACTAACTGATTGTCAAGTTAGGTTGCCATATTCACATGGTTTCCCATTACACATTTAATTGTGGGATCTGTATGATTTCACATGACGCATTTATAACATCCATTGTACGTTTCATGGATGATTATTTAATTATTGTATCGTTATATCGTAATGGCCCATTTCTTAGGGCATTTTTACATTCATTTGGGCAAGTTGTTGTTGACATTTGGTGGTCGCCATTTATTGTGCTTATGCTCTATGGTTGAACGGTGTGCTTCATTATCTGACTTGTCTCTTTCACTAGGTTGTTGAGTCTAGATACCAGATGATGGACCTGTCCACGACTTCAGTGCTGGCAGCTAAGGCCTACAAGTACAAAGCAGAATCGCTTGTTAAGGAGTACCTTCTTGCAGATTCGTATGTTTCATACACTGCTGTACTTGGTGGGATCCTGATGTGCAAGATGGTACCATTTGCCTCCTCTTATCTGTTGACACTGACATTTTATGATCAGACTTCCTTCAAATTAATATATGCTCTCAGTCTCATGTTTGTATTTAAGTGGGAGCAAAGCATCGCTGTAAGTTTAGTAGTTGCTATAGGTAAACATAGAACTATGGAGGAGATTAGAAGTAAACAAAACTTATAGATGGAAGGAAATTAGATCATCGGTGTATCTGAGATTGGTTCAAAGTTGAAATTATTTGTGATTTTGACTATGATTGTAGATACCAATTGTGGTAAATTTCAAATTACTGTTGTAAAATAGTTTCAACAGTTTGCTTGGACTTATAACATCTGGTTTATTATGAATTGTTGTGATTTAGCTGAATTCATGGTAAGTTAATATTAATGAACACCTTTGAAGATAAGTACGTTTTGTGTTTACATAAATTAACATGAATTGATCTTATTAATTACCCCATTTTAACAAAACTGTCTGGCAGAATGGTAGCTAAAACTTTTTTTTTTTCTTGAATACACAGCTTATCATTGCATTAAGAACAAGAAATGTGAGGACAAAACACAAACAACGCCCACCACACCGCTTTTGAGATATTTGTGACTCATTTGTTTAATCTCTGTTAGTTCATTTATTAGGCCCAGTGTCACTTTAGTATTTTTTAGATAACTCAGCTGACTTCAGGGTGCCTTAGAAAATTAGCTGGATTGAATCATTAAATGTTTCTGAAAAAGTGCTTGAAGTATTGCTAACTTGGACAACATTCGGTGTAGTTATCCTTAGCAAATTAGCAAGTGTGCTGCGATATCAGTAGGTAACAACACACAAACAATAATTTTGTCTGTTACTGTGCCAGCCTTAAAACTGTTGCATGGATTTGTTGTGATTAATTCCTACGTGCCAGGAGTCCAGAACTCTAGTTAGTTCTGTTTTGAATAAGTTCTACCCAAGGCTAACTTTATGTTTTGTTTTCTCAGGCTTATGACATAACAAGTATAATCAGCTTATTGTACTACAAGGGTTATGGTTCACTTACAAAAACCCAAAAGCTTGAGTGGAACAACAGGTTAAACAGTCTAGTTGCAAAATCTATGCCCAATTTCGCGTTACTTCTATCAGAATTTATGTTCAACATCCACTGTTTACTTGTTCAGGGGCATGTCCACTATCCATGCGATATTCATCACAGTCATGTCAGTGTACCTGGTATTCTTCTCCAACCTATTCTCTGATCAACTGGATGGACCAGTAACTTTTCGGAGTTCAAATCTATCCATTTTTACTCTGGGGGTAAAAGATGTTAATATTTCATTCCCATTCAAGAAAGTCTATGTTATCATTTAGTTTTGTCTCTTTTTGCCTCATATGAACTGAATTTTAATTTGTCCAGGTTTCTGTTGGGTATTTCATCGCTGACCTTGCTATGATATTCTGGGCTTATCCTTCTCTTGGTGGTATGGAGTATGTAAGTGAATATATCAGATCACTAACATATTTTTCATTTATATATCTCCTTGCTTTCAGTTTCTACCCCGTTTGTATATAAATACATGCTGATTTAACATGCCATAGTCTACTAAATCAACTTTGAGTACTAATACGCACCACCCTTGTGTGTTGGCAAAAACTATGAAAATATGGTATAATGAAAGTATCTGGTAAAACCTATTACTTTCATTTACTTAAGCTAGAGATATATGCTTTGTTGAATCATATTACTACAAGTTGACACATTTTGACTGCACCTTACTGTAACAACATACATTTTCAGGTCCTTCACCATATGCTGTCGCTTATTTCTGTAGTATTTGCTATGTATTCTGGGGAAGGACAGTTGTACACATACATGTGTCTCATCTCTGAAATAACCACACCTGGAATCAACCTCCGATGGTATCTGATGAAATGAATGTGCACTGTTTTTTTAATCATCTTATTACTTCAATGTATCTGACCTGTTCTGTCATCAAGGTTCCTTGATACCGCTGGAATGAAAAAATCCAAGGCCTATCTTGTCAATGGTTTTACGATGTTTGTTGCATGGCTGGTATGTTACTACAATGTAATTTCATGCTGCAAGTTATGAAGAACACATTATCTGCTATTTGTCATAGAATATTCTAATATGCTTTAATATAATGCTGTGTATCTATACTTCACTAAACATTTCCCATCTCTCTTGGTCTATATGAGGCTCGAGGATATTTTATATACATTTCTCATTCCCATTTCGCTTTGTGCTTCAGTACGATTATTTTCAATTAGAAATATGAATGCTAACAACTGGTAGCTGTGTTTAATTGATTTGTCCTAATCAGTGCCAGTCGTTCTTGTACTGCTTAGTGACTTTCTATTATTTTCTCTCTAATTGTGGAGATCCAATTGCTTCATGCAGGTGGCACGGATAATTTTGTTCGTCTACTTGTTTTACCACATCTACTTCCACTATGATCAGGTATTTTTCTCTTGTCACATAAAAACTAGGGTACACATCAATATCTCACCGATGATTTTGAAGCTAAATCTGTTTGACAATAAACTTATCTTGTATATTCTATTTTGACAGGTCAAGCAGATGCATACCTTTAGCTGCATTCTGGTATTTTCTGTGCCCACAATACTGCTTGTCATGAACATAATGTGGTTTGCGAAGATCTTGAGAGGCCTTAAAAAGACGCTAGCCAAGAGGCAGTGAAAAGAAGAATGGTAACACAAGCTCAAGGACATCGACAGCCATCCTTTCGTACAGCCACTTTACAGTTACATGCACTTCCCGAGTAAAGCCGTCAGTGCAGCTTGTAGCACAAGCTAAAGCCCTTGTACATGATCCTGAAATATGCTAAACACAGCTCAAATTTTCCCTGGATGCTCTGCCTTGTACATAAGGCCGTCTGGTTATGGTGGAGGATGTTTTTTTCCCTGTGGATTGGATGCTTCTACACCTTAACAATTTAGTTAGTCTTATATAGACCTAGGAAGGTTGAAATTCGCTGCTTTTAGCTACAGGTTATGCAGTTCTTGCCGTTCTGACTTCAGAACTGTGTCGGATGCATTCACTATCCGTACAATTAGAGTTGCAAGCAGTACTTCATATCCAGGTGTTAAATTCTTCATGTGCGGTTTCAGTTATTGATTGCCAACTCTGGTAATTCTCGTTGTGCAGGTGATTTAAGCGGTCACAAGGAGATAAATGAAAGCATGCAATGGCTGTTTGAATTTGGATTCTTTTGATCTTTTTGTTTGATGTAGGTTGTCCTCTAGCTTTTCTACTGTGTTTGGTTTGATCGGTCCAGCTTGTATTGATTTGGTGGTGTCCAGTGTTTATACCTGGAAATGTTCACTCTTTTCAGGCAAAATCTGGAGCAGAAAGAAGATTTACTTACTACCTGATTTTGATGCATCCTAGTATGCAATTTTTATAGTGCAATCTGCACGTCTTAGTATGGTCCACATCGTTTTATTCTACACAAAGTGTATACCTGCTGACTGCCCTGTTCATGAATCATGAACAGCCGTAACAACGAGTAGCAATAGATAGGATTACCAAGCTCTTCTCTTTTTTTACTACGATAGGCTGCGGCTAAGCAGCCCTTGGAACGACCTCAAGATGTCCTTGTTTTCTGCACCGAAGATCTCATCCGCCTTCCTCAGGGTTTCCTGCAGCACAACAGTGTACGCGAATATCAACAATTCGGCGCCTGAAGTTGTGAACAAAATCTTTTGAAAACTGAAACTTGGGTCAAAAGCTTCCCACCTCTCGAGATTGCCTATGGGCGTTGAGCTCCTTGATATTGGCAAGAAAAGCCGCAAATTGTTCGTATGACAGGCGACTTCTGGGGATGTGAATTCAACTAGTTATGGTATTTTTCTACGAAGTACGGGACATATACCAGGGCAAGCATGGGGACAAGCATACCTTGCTTGACGAAAGAACTCTTTGCCATCTACTCTTGTACCGCGTCCTGATTCAGAGTTCGTCGAGAAAATGTCAGGGGAAAAAAATGTTAATGGATTGCCTCGTGTGCCACTAAGGATCTGAATGCTCTCACAACTCACAAGCACTACCTGAGGTAGAGTGTCCACGAGGAGGCGAGTTGGCTGCAGAGGACATCTTGCTGGAGGGTAGCCATGGCGACATCGCCATGTGGCCGTCCAATCGCGGCGAGGTGGCGCCGGACGCCAGTTTGGGCGACACCGCCGTGGAGTACCTTCTCGGAGATGTTGTTGCGGCGGTTCTCAGCTTCGTCGCAGGATCCGAAGTGAGGCGTGGAGTGATCTGCGTGATGGTCAGTTTCTGCTCGAATGGCCTCGTTACTGTTCCAAGAAAGCGTACAGGACACAGGCCAAAGGAGCATCAGAAGCTATTGTCGAAAAAGACTTGCAAGATTGTGAAGATGCATGTCGTGGTCACGTGTCTTACCTTCCTGATTTATGCTTTCGGCTTCGTTGGATTCGTCGGATAGAGAGGATGCTGGATGGCTGTTCTCTAGTCCATCTTCAGAAAGGAAAAGGATACAGAGATGGACAAATGGTATGACACCATATGAACAAAACAGAGTGGTAAGACAGTGCAACCGCAAGTAGACTAGACGTTGTGCAAGGGACAGACAGTACCTTTCCAGGAATTCGCTTTTGCCACCGATTGCTCGCAGGTTCTTATGTCTACTGTTTCCTGAATCTGATAAGGGGCACGGAACATGAGGACATCGGCAATGAAAATGATCTTTGCCGTAATGCTTAGCAGTTAGCACAAACCAATATGTTTAGTTGTTGACACCCAAAATTGTACAAAGTGCTCAATGGACTGCAGAGAGGAGGATCAACTCACTTGGGAATTGTCATCGCCCAACGATTGCATCAGATGCCGCTTGAAGGTTTCCAGCTGCATGTCAGTTAAAAGAAATAGAAAAGAGAGAGAGAGAGAGGAAGAAACAAAGAACTAATGTGAGCTTACAGCTGACTAGCTGAAGTACACTGATCTGGATCACATCACAAAAGGCAATCACCTTGGCGAGGTCCCTGGCCAGCTTCTTGGACGTCTGCGCGAGCGAGTCCCGCTCCTTGACCAGCTTGGCCTTCGCCCACGCCAGCAATCGCAATCCAAATCAACCACCGGTTATCAGTAAGCAGGCAATAAGACGCCAAGGCACCGCCAAATTAAAAAAGCAACAAAATACAAAGCAGCAAGCAGCCAATCGAGAGCGCGAGGTGGAGGATGATATGAACTCTCACGTTGTCGTCGAGCGCGGCACGGAGTCGCGCGTCGGCGTCGCGGAGTGCCAGCTCGAGCTCGGCGGCCCTGTCGGCGAGCTCGGCGGCGAGGCGGTCCCTGTCAGCCAGCCTCTGCCGTAGCCGCGCGGCCTCGAGCTCGAGGCGCGAGGCCCGGGACGCCACGGCCACGGCCGTGATCTTGCGCGCCACCTCCAGCTGCTCGTACGGGTCCGGCGGCAGCGCGGCCGCGATGGCGTCCGGCAGCTCCGCCGCCGCCGCCGGCGCGGGCTCGGGCCCCGGTGCAGCAGTGGCCACCGCGGCCGTGGGCGTGGGGGTCTGCGTCATCGGAGGCGGAGAGTGCGCTAGTGGTGGTGGTGATGCGGGTAGCGAGATCCGAAGCTGCGAGCCACGGTGGTCTATCATCGGGAGAGCTCGGGCCGTGGACCGTGGGGGCGCGACGAGTGGCGGGGTTGCTAGCTTTGCGTGCATTTGAATACTGCGCGCCGCACGTACAGAGAGAGTTGTCCTCTAGCCCTTCGGCTTTGTGGCACACTGCCACCTTGAGTGACCAGCAGCCCGTTCGGCTGGAGCGGCTGGCTGGTGCTGGCCCTCTCATACGAACACTGTTCATATAAACAGTGTTTTTATACATAAATAATATTTTTTTTTCACACAAATCAACCAACGATACTTTCTCACGCGTCAGAAACGAACGAGAGAACCGTTCCGAACAGGCTGCAGGTCGACGAGGCGACGCTGGCCGAGTGCTCGGTGCTCCTCTCCGACTCCGAGTCTCCGACTAACAAATCCCAGTGCTGGACGGTGTGCAGTGCAGCCGTCTCCACCCATCCACTCAGATCCTTTGGAACAGACGCTTCATGTGTGACGTGTTTGTTCTTCGCGGACCACCTGGCAAGCGATTTGTCTTGGCTCGTGGTGGATCAGCACGGAGACATCGCGGCAAAAGTTTTTGTTAGATACTCACTCCAAAATAAATGCACATCTCCTATTTTATAAGTTAACTAATTTGAAGCTTGACTAAATTTATAAAAAAATAACATCCATATTTATTTGGTAGCATAAACATCAGTATATTTTATATATTCAATTAAATTTTGAAATTGGCTGGCACTTGGAGGACTCACTTTTATCTTCACCTCAAATAAATAAAATATATTTAGCTAGTCTTTCATCTGGGTCGTTGTAGTATAGTGGTGAGTATTCCCGCCTGTCACGCGGGTGACCCGGGTTCGATCCCCGGCAACGGCGCTTTTTATTTTTGCTCCATTTCCTTTTTTATTTTTCTTCCTTTTTTTCCTTTTGTATTTTCCTTTTTTGTTCCATTTCCTTTTTTTATTTTTCTTCCTTTTTTATTTTCCTTTTTCGTTCCATTTCCTTTTTTTATTTTTCTTCCTTTTTTATTTTCCTTTTTTAGGGGCCTTGTGGCGTTGCAACTTGCAACCCGGGTTCGATCCTCGTCAGGCCTGGCTGTTGCGGCCTTGCGTGGGGAGTGCAGCGCCGTCGTGGGGAAGGAGCTCGGCGGCGGCGCGCGGGAGAAGGAGCCCGGCGACAGAGGAGGATCGCGGAGGCGGCGGCGCCAGTGCCTCTCGAGCGACTGTGCAAGAAGCGGCTCCAAACAGGGCCAAAAGTCGGCCCACTCACCCGCTTCTGGAACCAAGGCTGAGGTCGGTCCAACGGCTACCTCTTCGGGCTCCACCGCCTCCGCTTCCAGATTCTCCGATCCGGTCCCGCACCGCTCAAACCCTAAACCTTTCCTCTCCATCGGACTCTCGCCGCCACGCCATGGCGGGGGAACCGCCAGAGCCCGCCTCCTCGCAGGATGCTCAGCTCGCGGCCTCTTCCTCCTCCGCCGCGGCCGCCGTAGCCGGCGTAGGCGGCCCCAACCCGTGCTGCGCGAAGGTAATTGACCCTCCCTCTTCTCACCATTACGCCGCATCCTGTCTTTTCCGTTCTTGACGTGCCTTCTTTTCTGGGGTATTTTCTTTTGGGGTTTGGGTTCCGCAGCTGTGGAAGAAGTACCAGAAGTTGGAGACGAGCCGGACGGCGCTGCGGGAGGCGGTGAAGCTCCTGCAGGCCGAGAACGAGAAGCTGCAGAAGGAGAACTCGGAGCTCAGCAAAGGTTCCTAATGTGTTCCCTGATTTCTTTTCCCAGTGTGCTGCTTTCTTTGTTTTCTTTTCCTGCATTACGATTCTGGTTACAAATAGAAAGAAAAGATCACCCTAAGTATGCAGAGGTAATGCACATGTTTAGACTGTATGCATTATATCTAGTAATTCTTGACCTACATTTTGTGTAGTTATACTGTTGATTTTTGTGATTTGTGCTGAAAGGCAAGTATTTTGGCTCTTTCTTTTTCATACCTAGGCTGCACTCAAAGAAAGGCAAACTTTTTTCTTATAAAAAACTACTTCTATGAAGTATCTAATGCTCTAAATTCTAATTTCATAGCATGCTAGCAGGAATTTTAACAGAAGGTGCCTATCACAGAGAAGATGTCTTTCAAAGTATGGCCCTGTTTGGTTCTTTAGGTAGCTCCTAAAATTCATGTCACATCGAATGTTTAGATACTAATAAGGAGTATTAAATATAGATTAATTACAAAACCAATTACATAGATGGAGGCTAATTTGCGAGACGAATCTATTAAGCCTAATTAGTCCACGATTTGACAATATGATGCTACAGTGAACATGTGTTAATGATGGATTAATTAGGCTTAATAGATTCGTCTCGTGAATTAGCCTCCATCTGTGTAATTAGTTTTATAATTAGCTCATATTTAGTCCTCCTAATTAGCATCCGAATATTCGATGTGACATGAATTTTAGGAGCGACTAAAGAACCAAACACCCCCTATGTCTGATTTCTCATTAATGCTTCATGTATTTGTTAACATCATGTTTGATTTCTCTTCAATGCATCTTTTATTTGTTAGCATCTATTAGCCCCCCCCAATTTTACCCTTACTGTAGTACACTCTAAAACACTTGATTACGTGATTTGATGGCACCTACCTAAAGCATATGTAATTCTTGATGAACAGTTATGTGTCTCATGCATACATCATGAAACCAGTCTTATGTGTATCATGCTTTAATGCTGCATTCTCTGTTTTTTCTTTGATGAATAGTGTGCAAGGAGGAACGCCTCCGAGGTGATTCAGCAGAAGCAGCTAGGGCAACTGAGTCTGATGCCAGAGATCTACTGGAAAAGGAGATAATTGAATTAAAGACACAGAACTCAAGTTTGAAGCAAACACAAAATACCTGCAAAAATAATGATGAACCTTTACGCATCTCTGAATTGGAGGAAGAAAATAGAAAGCTCATACATGTTTTAGGAGAAGAAAGGAAGAAGATTACTTCTGAGAAGAAAAAATTTGAAGAAGAAAAGTGCAAAACTCTAGAAATGCAAAGGATATTGAAGTCAGAAACACAGAAGTCTGAAGAGTATAGAAGAGTTGCTGATACGGAAAGAAAAGTTGCCAATGATTGGAGAGCATCATGTGAAAGGTTGAGGAGTGAAGCAAATGAAATCAGAGCACAGTTAACTGCTCAGGTTCAGAAAACAGAAGAAATGCTTAAAAGGGTTGAAATGGAGAAGCAAAAGGTAGCCAGAGAAAAGAAACGTGCTGATTCAGAGAAATCATTAGCTGAAAAGAACAAAACACTTATTGAAGTTGAGAAGAAAAAAGTAATGGAAGAGAAGTGCCGTGCTGACAATTTATTTGCAAAGTTAGAGGAGCAGAAGAAACTCAATGAACATTTGCGAACTAGCATACAGGTTGAAACAAAGAATGCAATAGAAGAGAAAAAACGAGCAGACCAATTGTTCCAGAAATTAGAAGAGGTGAGAAAACAGACTGAATATTTACAGAGAAAGACAAATGAACTCTCTGCAGGCAGAGATGTAATTTCTTCTGGCAAGTATGGGCAGCGACATGTTGATAGAACTTCTGAGAGTGCAACTGTAAAGCTTCTCAAAGAGAAGCTTAAGCTGAAGAAAGGACAACTAAAGCATGTAAAGAATGTGTCCAAACTAGATAAAGCAAAAACTGCTTTAATAAGAAGAGAGCTTCAACGTTTAAAGCAAGACTGGATGCAGCTACTGAGTCGGTTTAACATGCTGGATGACCACCTTGCTCATGTGTTGAAGGTATTCATGTCTTAACAGAGGTCTGTATCCTGCATTCTAGTTATTACTGTCTTCATCTATGTTTGCGAAGGTAATTTTTGGAAAAACAAGAATTTCTTAGCAATAGGTAATAATGTTCTGACATCCTCATAGAACAATGAACTGTTCTTCATCTCTATGCAATTAGGCATTTGTTCATGGACTTTCTTTCTTCTAATACTAATAAAAAATGATTTGTTAATGAAATCATAGGGGGCAGTCATTCCATTTCTGAAATAGCACCTTTTCTCAGTCTTCATTTTTGTCTTAAAAAAACTTCTTTGTTTTTCAAAGTATGAGTAGGGAAAGCGTCATAAGTGTGTGCTTGCAAGTACCACGAGTAAATGCTTACCTTTCTGATCACTAACCCATGTCGTTTCGTACTTGGGGTGGTCAATAAGATTATTTTTTTCTCATCTAATTCCATATAGCCTGCTAGATCATACTAAAAAAATCTTATTGCATTAAAGTATTTTATACGTCATTGTTTCATGCTGATGATTTTCTGTTCATAGTATAGTCATTTCTTTAGGAAGCTGGCCGTTTCCACACACTTTTGCAGAAATTTATCATGCTACTTCTTTAGTCCGATGATAGTATCATCATTTCTGCGATTTTTTCCCTGGTTACTACACAAAAAAAAACCCTATAAAAATAGAAAATTTGGGACTCTTAGGTAAAAGGGTGTAACTTTTAAGTCGAGCACTCCATGATATTTCACCACGCGGACAATGTGGCACCAGCCCGGAAAATAAAACTACTCAACCTGCTTTATATTATTAGAGAGGGGAAATATTGCAGTAGCCACGCCTGTTTTAAAAGGGCAAACATTTCGAAAAGGGTGATTCTCAAGATAGTGGTCAGAATTTGTGAAACAGAGGGGATGTCTTTAATGTTGTGGTTGCCCCGGTGGGCTGTGACTTCACATGGCAAAAATGATGTTCTTTTTGTGTTTATGTTTTCTGCAAATAGAATGCTGGGTCAAACTAATATATCACTTATGTAATGTAATGTTGATATGCATTGAAATGCCACATTATTGGTTTTCCTCTAGATCACTGTACAGTGCCTATGAATGAGCAGTTATAATTCATAAATTATATGTTGTAGTAGATATGACCCGTGTATTCTTTGATCTTGTTCCTGATATATTGCATATGTTTTTTTAAGTTCATTTATACTTGTTATGTTCTATCTATATAAACTGATGTGATTATTGGCATTGTCTCATATTTACAGTTGAATCAACATCCGGAGATACGTGGCTTTGAACAGAAGCTGTTTCCTAATGATTCAGTTCCTGCCCCATATTTTGGGCTGCAGTCTGGGATAGTTCCATTTGGCTCTTCTATCCCAAGTGAATACACTTCATATCAGTTACCCAGAGAAAGCTGCTCACGACCAATCTCAGGTACTAGTTCTGAATTAGGGTCCCCTCTTGGTAGCTCTCACAGAACAAAGTCAAAAAGTCAGCACAGATCTTTATGTCCAACATCCATATCTGATGAAAAAATCATGGGCTCACAGGGTAAGGATAGCCTATTTGTCTCATCGACAGACATCAGAAAAAAACAGAATTCAGTTGTTTCTGAGCTGCCTCCTAAAGTTAGTAATGATAGAACATTGCCTCCAGAAGCATTGAGGATACCCTTGTCTTGTGGTACGGAAGTTACAGATAAAAGAGAAACACTTGGTGGTGATAGGAAGAGAAAGAGGACCAAAAGGTCTCCAGAACCCTCTGCTTTTCTTCCCTCTAAAAGTGAGCTGCATTTGAAACCAAAGGTGTATGCTGCCACTTCAAATGTTGCATTAGCATTTGAGGATGATCCTTCGTGTCTGCAGCAAGGAAATAACACCATGTGTGTGACTGAAGGTTACATGGAAAATCATAGGAGAAAATATCTTGCTGTCTCTGATAAAGCTCCTCCATCCAGTTTCCTTCTAAAGTGTCTTCTTGTGGAGGAAATGGCTGTGCTAGTAGCAAGTTTGCTTCATTGATCCCTTTGAGGAAATGGTCAGGAAAACTGCTTAAAGTTGCTCAATTTGGATGATGATGCAGATGAGGAAAAGTATAGAAAGGCAAAGGAGAGACCCCTTTCACCAAACCTGACCGTTATCCGACCCCGTAGAACTAAAGTGCCTACATATGCAGAACCTCACAGTTCGGGTAGATCTCTCAACAATTGTCCTGCCTTAGGATCGGATGCCATTGATTCCAAGACAAGGTCCAAAGAAGTTAAAGAGCCTGCAATTCAGAAATCGACTCAAAATTGTATGCAGCTTGATCCATCGTCAAATATAATCGAGTGTAGTGGCATTGCTAAACCCCTTTTCGCGAATGATAAATCCAATGCAGCTGTCAATGTTTCTTGTAGCACCAGTTTGGTCGTAGTGCCAACGAGCGCTTTTTTAGGCAGCCTTTTGCATGAGGATGTGGTCCAGAATTCTGTTGCATCTTCTGCTGAGGGATTAGACAGTATAAGCAGACCAGTGTTATCAGGAAGTACCTGCAGTGGTCATTCAAATTCCATTATACATTTGTCCAAGGAAGTGCCTACCAAAAACAGCTCACATCAATTTTGTGACAAATCATCAAGTCCTGGGCTGCAAGCTAATGTTGGGACAAGTGAAACAACAGTGACCAAGCCATACAATTCAGTCTCTAATAGTTTGCTTGGGCATCATTGTGGATCTGAAAAACCTCCAATGCACTTAGTTGGATTTACAAGAATGAAAAGAAGCAACATGATGAACATATTTCGGTATTGGGAGATACTGAGTTCTCAATCCCAAAAGCATTCTAACGAAGCTTCAGTTGATGGTCCATTGCTTGATAAAGTGTCAACTGACACATTGCTACCTACAGAGTAGGTTTGCTTGCACTTGTTTAACTTAGGCTTTATATGCACTCTAACATTTGCAAAAAAAATTTATAAAAACTAAATGATCTGATTTCTTTTGCAGTGAGAAGGTTTCCCTCATATTTTCCCTTTTGTTGTGGGATATTAGATTCACAGAAGAAACTTTTGCAGATGGAAATTTTGCCTCATCAGCTTTTTTTCATCGAGTGGTATGACATCTAAAAGTCTTTTACAGTTTAATTGCTTTCTTTCTATCTTTGTAGCTCGGATTCTGTCCAAAATTTGTATGTTAAACTTCCTCTCTTTTATTCTGGTTATTAATAGTAAAATGTCCGATCATAGGCTTCTATGCCTTTTAGATGTGGCCACTAGTTGTCTATGAAGGGTTTGCTTGTCATGTAGCTGTAGCATTCTATCAGTGGCCTGTTATCATGCGCATGTTATTACGTAGTTCAGAATTGCTTTGATGCACACATTATGGAATGTGATGTTTTTCCTACCTTTCCTCACCACTACCAAATGCGCTTTTGTTTATACATCAATAACATTGCTACTAACTCATTGTATGCTTTGACAAAGCTATTATATTGATTTGTTGATAGTCTTTGATCAGTATCATATGCTAACTCCTGGGTTACAATTTCAATTTGTTTTCTTCTTTGCAGTGAAATCTCATATGGAAACAAGGTGGACCATTCTGAGAGCAGATGAGCTGGATGTTCTTTTCTCCTTAATTGAAGATTTTCTCCTGAACAAAGAAGTTGTAGTCTGCGAGAAAATGGGACAGAAGGTTTTTGGCGCAAGCAAAGATCATGAATTAGATGATGAAACTGGTTTACAGCTATCTGTTAAACCTGCAAAAATAAATGAATTTATCGCGGCTTGCATTCTGTTGGCTTCAATATGTGTGGAAGTGGGCAGAGTGGACATTGTATTAGAGGTTTCTTACAAAGTTCTTCAGATGGGTAAAAGTAATCTTTTGTGGACTCTGCTAGCTCTCCATGTCTTTGGCTCCATGTGTGGTGATAAGTTTCTCCCACCAAAGAGTTGCAACTTTCTCATGACAGCTATACGGTTACTTGTCCTGCTTCTTGAGAGCAAGGACACTTCTATGTGCCTTGTGTCATCATATATCCAGTCAAATAAACCAACAACATTACCGTCCTGTGCACATCGCCTGTTTAATGTGGATACGGTTTCCATAGATGGTTTCATCTCTTCACTATTGGATGAGCTGGATTTATGTTCTCTTCAGTGGAATAACCACGCCTGCTCAAATGAAACTATCACAAGGTGCAGTTCTCATTTGGGATCAAGTGGACTTGATACCAGATGTAGTGAAACTTGTAATATCTTCAAGCAAGGAAAACTATCTGAGGATACTCGTTACTACCCTGCAGCAATTAACTTATGCTACTTCACCGAGCTAATTTCTTTGCTCGAGCTCTTTGGGATTTATATGGTATGATCATCTGTGACCTCTGCTTATTTTTTGTTCTCTTTGATATTTTTTGTTTTTTCACCAAGTATACATGCATACAAATTTTGATGTGCTAATATAACTTTTTGGGTTGTAAGCCATTGATATTTGGAATTGGGATTTTGCTTGTTGAGCATGACCATCATCCATGCACAGCTACAAATTGTGTTCTGACTTTTATGGGTCAACTTTTTATATGATGTGTTCCAGTATCGACTGATTATATTGTCTCCATTTTTAGAGCTGTGAGTGGACATACAACAATGTCGTTGTCCGCCTTCTGGAGATTCTGGAATCGTGCATGTGCCATGACTATTCAGCTGCTCTGTTAGTACTTGTCAGCCAACTTGGAAGGTTTGCCCTGTTGCCCATACTCTTGTATTGAACTGTTCCATGCTTTTTCTTTTTGTGTTTTATTTTCCAATGCATGAACAGAGAATCTACCACCATAGAATTCTTGATGTGCATGTGTTTTATGTTGCACTCTGTTATACCTGGAATCCTGTGTAGAAATGAGAGGGTGGGAAGAGAGGGGTAATGCACACACACCAAAGGGGCTGGGGCCAGGGGACACCTATATATAGAGATATCAAATAGAATCATACAGGATTACAGTTAGTGCCATATCATGCTATATCCATAAGAGGAAGCATATATATGGAAGGCACCAATATAACAAGCAACGAATTCCTGTGCAATCAGAAACAAATCATTCAAATCTCTCATCCTGGATGGAGATTTGGGTGAATATGGCCCTAAATTGCTAAACTGGTGTTTTTTTATAAGAAATTGTTTAGGATAAAATCACTAATCGAACCAACTCCTAAGTCCTAAAAGCTTTTCAATCATGAACTATGCTACACACAGCTTTACATGACAAGCTAGGTCTGGTTATTCTACCAGTTGTTCCACTGTACAGGCTGACGTAAAGATCATAATGTAGTATAGCTGTTTGGTAACTTCTCTGTAGGGCAATTGCAAAATTCCAGATATGTGATGGCTAAGACACCGGGACCTTGGCACGCTCTTTGATCTCGAATGCATCAGACAACGGCTTCCTGGATGGAAGGCGCTGGTTAAACAGAGCAGGACGCCTCACTCTCGCCCTCATCAGTCCTCTCGGCTATGCCAACTTATCACCTAACTGTCTTCTCGCTGGCAGCGTGGGCCAAAAAGAAAATTGACAAAATCAGGCGATCGCTCCTATGGAAAAGGGAAGAGAATGTAAATGGAGGACATTGCCTAGTAAATTGGCCAATGGTCACCCGCCCGAAAGACCTTGGTGGCTTAGGAGTTCCTGATCTCGAAAGGTTTGGTCGCTGCTCTCCGACTTCGCTGGCTATGGCAGGATTGGACAGAAGGCTCCAAACCTTGGGCAGGAATGAAGCTTCCCTGTAATGATGTCGGCCGTCTCCTTTTCAACTCCTCAACCACAATCTCCTTAGGTGATGGCCTAAAGGCTCGCTTCTGGCATAACAATTGGCTTGATGGGAGGCGCCCAAGTACCTGGCCCCAAACCTTTTCATGCTGGTCCGCAGGAAAATAAAACTGTGCAGCAGGAGCTCCCAACAACAATTGGATACGATCTCTGAGGGGACATATCACCACAGCCACGCACATTGAGGAGTTTGTCTCCCTTTGGATCAGGATCCAGGATGTGCATCTGGTCCAAGGCGTCAAAGATTCCATCACGTGGAAATGGACACCAGATGGTAATTACTCAACTCGCTCAGCTTATCGGATCCAATTCAGTGGTTCCTTTGCCAAATTCCCGAGGGATCGCATCTGGAAGGCACATGCTGAAAACAAGTGCAAAGTCTTCACCTGGATTCTAATCCACGGGAAACTCCTAACCGCAGACAACTTGCAAAAGAGAGGCTGGCCACATCAGGAACATTGTGTTCTATGCAACGGGCCCTTAGAGACTGGACTTCTTCATCTTTGTCTCTGCTGTCCCTATGCCAAGGCGGTGTGGAGGCAAATTCTTGCATGGGAACACTTTGATATTACTCTAGGACAGCAGCAGGGGGACCCCTTACAGATCATGTCCTGGTGGGACAAGGCTGTTACCGTAGTGCCCCTAACTGAGCGGAGACACTTCAACGGCATGGTCCTATACACCTTTTGGAACCTCTGGAAAGAGAGAAACAGGCGCATATTCAACAACAACTCTGAATCAGTGATGCAAGTAGCAGCAAGGATCAAGGACAACATTGAGCAAAGAAGGAGAGCATTCGGCTAGAGGGGGTTTAGTGTTTGGAGAGAGCCTATCCTTTTCCTGCTCCCCAGGGCGTGTTAGCCCTGGTTTTGTTTGTACATAATCAACTCTGTTTCCCCTCTTAATTGAAAGGCCGAGCTCCTGCCATTTTTTTCAAAAAAAAAGAAAACTACTTTTTTCCCATTCCGCAAATTTGATATTATTAATTTCCAGTATTCCATCATCCAAGCTAAAACCAACATTCTGTAAAATGTGTAGGCCTCTGCCATGAATGTACATTTTGTTGTTTGGATCAAGC
The DNA here is from genome assembly GCA_904845875.1 of Miscanthus lutarioriparius. Taxonomy (NCBI): domain Eukaryota; kingdom Viridiplantae; phylum Streptophyta; class Magnoliopsida; order Poales; family Poaceae; genus Miscanthus; species Miscanthus lutarioriparius. Next base: position 25,739,357 of record CAJGYO010000006.1, on the reverse strand, counting down.
ACGAGTACATGAATGTGCATAGAGTTCTGATTTCAGTCTACTTTTATATGTATTTTCGTGCAAGTTCAAAGTATACCTTTTGTACTGACTTGTATTTCTAAACTTGTTCCTGATGTGTATGATCTGCTCTGTTCATGTCCCAATTTATAGGTCCTTTGTCGATGATGTTGGTTATGAGGATAGAAGTGTTAGTAAGCTGAGGAACAAATTATCATCATTGTTAACAGGGACAAGTTTTACAAAATCATGGAGTTTAAGTGTTCAGTTTACTGCCATTGGTGCATTGGTCAGCGTCCTTCCACTGCCATTTGACAAAATTGTTGCCACTGAAAGTAGACAATTATCAGGTCCCTTCGTTGTGCAAGTGAAACAGATTTCTGAATGGTTTGTCCAGTTAAGCAGGGAGCATCAATCTTTAGCTCATTCCTTTTTTAGCTGAAAGCCTATATATTTTGGCTGGGCCTGTGCAATTTTGATGTGTCCCTGCACAGACGTATTCATGGTCCTATAACATGACGTTGGATTACTCCCTTGCCTTGACGTTGATGTTTGTTCTTGAGTGTGGAGATGCCAGAGTATTATGAAGACTGTCATTTTGGTCAATGTTATGTTCTTGAGTGTGGAGAAGCAGGTAAGGAACCGGCCAGCGAAGCATTCGGAGATGCAAATGCAGAACACCAGAACCAAGAAATGTCGGGTTCGGTATTGAGTTGAAACCGGATTGTAGATTCTTGCAGATGTCAAGCTCGATTAGTACATCAGAGAGGATGGTCCAGTTAGGATTGCCGAACGGTGATGATGGTGTGTGGTTTGGATCTCTAGGACCCAACAGATCTGCAATGTCACGAATGGTAGTTGGTAGATGAATGAAATCTGGACTGTGGAGTTTGTTTAGCTGACACAAGATCCTCTCAAGAAGTGAAGTTTTGATCCAGGTAACTTGGTCCCATGAGAACCAACCTTTGGTTTGGTGGTAGGCAAGTTTTCTGTCCCAGTGCCTGTGCGCAAGAAAGTGATCCAAATTTTGATGACACCTTGCCATGTTGTGCCCTTTTCTCTTTTCTCCCATTAGATGGAGGTAGATGTGCTACCTTACCAAATTTGTCCAAGAGGTGTTTGCATATCAACTAGGCATGTAACATGACGTTCTTATCGTCTATGAAAGCAAATGATTTCTTGCCTTTGGCTTCGTAAAGTGTGAAGTTCCATATGTTATAACTTATAAATTTTAACTCGTGTTAAAACAATACTGCTATTTTTCTCAAATGCACTGAAACATAGTTTTATGCAAGCATGATCTTATGGTCTCACAGTTGCTATTCGAATGGTTAGCATATATTGGAAGACATTCTTTGGCAGCACTGTTAGGTGCAACGCTATGTTTATTTCCAGGATCTTAAGCTGTAGTGACCAAATGAGAATTGCAGTCGACGCTTCTGTTCAGCTTATTGCAGTGAGCCACCATAATGAACCCAGGCTCGGATCGTGGCACGAGCTGCTCAAGAATCAAAATGAGCCAAAGCCACAGCCAGCCAGCCCACAAACGTGGCGAAAAATACCTGCCGTTAAAGCCCCCAGTACATCCAAAATCCCCGCGAGGCCGCGACCACCCCCAGTCCCCCTGCGAGTGCCAACGCGATGGCTCAGAGGCAGCCCAGAAGCGCAGCCCACGTAGAGCGTGCGACGGCCCACGCGGTGACGCGGTTGCGCATCCTCAAGGTCGTACGTAGTCCTAGTTATGTACGTTTGTTTTTTTTTCTTTTCAACGTTTTATTTCATTGTGCGTTTACCTTTTCTTTTTTCATTCCTTTCGTTTTTATTTTTATTAGTTATTTTCTGTGGTATTTTATTATTCTATTGTTTTCTTTATCTTTTTATCTTTCTTTATTCATTTTCCTTTTACTCTATTTTTTCTTCATTTCATTTTTATTTTCATGTTTCCATGTTTTTATTTTTCTTTCTTTTCTTATATTTACTTTACTTTTCTATTTTATTTTTTCTATTATTATGTTGATTTTATTTCTTATTTTGTTTTTCATTTTTATTTGACTATAATTATTTTCTGTTGTAATTATTTTTATGTTTTACTTTTTTTTGTTTGCAAGTTTTTTCATCTCATATGTTGCATGAGGTACATGTCATGTTCTCCTAGCGTAATGCGTTTTTTCTTTTTTCCTTCCATATTTAAGTTATTAATTTTTCTATATATTTACCATTGGTTATTCATGTTTTATCTACATTTTTTTCTTATTTATTGTTTTAATCTAATTAATTAGTTTAGTAATTTTATTTTATTTTGTTACTTTTTTATTTACTATATTTTATGAGTTACATGGATGTTCAAATAGAATATATATGTGATGTTCTATACTATGTTTTATGATGTTCACGTAGTATATATGTGACTATGATGTATTTTTTGCCTTATGCTTTGTTTTATCTTTTATTAATATTTTCTATTTATGTTATTTATGTACCTTTAATTATTCACATAATATCCATAAGATTCTCTATAGTATTTTGAATTTATTTGAGTTGTATCCATGTGATGCCTTTTTCATTCTCATCTTTTACCTGCCTTTTTTCTTTGTATTATTTATGTTTTCAATTATGTTTAGTTTTATCTTTTATTAATTTTGTATTATATTTAAGTTTTTATTATTTTATTTTATTCCAATATGTTCACAGCATTTGTAATTTTCCCTATTTTCACTGATATTATAACATCATTTACATGAACCTGATATTTTATTTTTCTAAATCTAAAATATTGTTCTCCTGAACGTAGAGCATTTTGCTTATGAAGACGGAACATTGTTTTTGAAACCTGGAACATCACCTGTACTCCAGAAAAAATAATGTTCTATCTTGATGAAATAAATGTTCGTTAGTAAAAATTTATCTAAATATATCCACGTGAGATCTTGTTTTAAAGAACTCATTCTATTAAACACAATAGTGCAATCAATTATAATTTTATTTGGATGCACGGTTGAGGAGCTATACTTTTTTTAGTTCTTAAAAAATATGACATCAGCACGTCTGTAGACTTGTTACCATGCATGCAGTGTCCACACAGGGCAACGCTCTGTTGTGGTACCGTATTCCTATGTGGGCCTGGGCTGCTGCATGCAATGGTGGTGAGCGCAGCCCACTTCTACGCTGCGTGGGAATGAAAATATTTTTGGTCAACAAGTTCCTTCCTGCCACCTAGGTCGGACACTAGCACCGCCCGATTATCCGTGTCTCTCTGAATCCTAGACCTGTTTCTGGTCCGGTGATTGTGGTTTGTTACTCCCTCCATTATCATTTGTTAGGCGTGGAGGCCAGTTTACGGATACCAATAAATCTCACAAAGCGAGGTGGAGGATTAACGACACTAAGCACGTACAACGGGCGTCTTTTTCTCGTCTCCGTGATGGCCTTTTTCACAAACACCCCTAGCTTAGAGCAAGTATAATAAGGTACAGTCTGCAGGCTAAATGGAGTTCCACGTCAACAGAATCTGAGATGAAGGAGTGAGAATAGAAGAGAGAGAATGGAGCGGTTAGTGAAACGCCGGGCTGCACGCACGAATCGAGGAGGTAATCGTATGCTTTCAGCCATCAGCGTGCGCAGAGCCGACGTTTTTCACGGGGCCATGCATGCAGCTGAGGGCCCGTATATACAGCCATTAAATATTTGAATTATTATTATAATCTACCTATTAGCCGATCTATTCATGAGCTGACTGCTCCCTATCGCTGGAAGCGCCCAGTTTCGTTTAGCCGGCAGCGGGCTGGCTTATTAGCCATGCTCTTAGCCGAGAGACGGGCGCATCGTCGCCCCGTGCTCCAATGTAGAACAGACGACCACGGCTCCGTTGTACAGGCTCGTCTCCTAGAGGCGACGGCGCGCTCGGATCTCGCGCGGGCAGCAGCTGCGCGCGCAGCAGCAATCGATTTGGCGCGCACGGGGTTTTTCCGCGCCAAATCCATCTCCACCTTCATATATCCCCACATCCTCACTTCCCCCAAATCCATCTCCATCTCCATCTCCATCTCGCACTCTCGTCTTCGATTTGGGTTCGCCCAAGATGTCGACGTCAGCTGCAGCTAGGAAAAAGAAGGGCTCGACACCGTCGGCTTTGGATGCAGCGGCGGCGGCGGCCCTAGCCCATACCCTCGGTCGCGGTGATGGCTCAGCGCCGGCGGCTCTCTCCCTCGGTCGTGGTGGGGGCTCAGCGCCAACGACCCGCTCTCTCGGACGTGGAGGCGGCTCAACAGCGACCGCGACCCGCCCAACCATCAGTGGTCTCGGCAAGGGCACGGCGACGGCGCCATCCTCCATCGATGGATCCAGTGTAGGTGCCTTCCCCAGCTCTTCGTCGTCCATGGATGTGTTTCCGTTCCCCCCTTCACCGTCTCCAGCTTTGTGGGATGCGGTCGGCGGTGATCCCTCTTCTCCTGGATTTGGGCGTTCAACAGCTTGGGATGCATCATGGTAATCACTCAAAACTTGTAGATCTGTGACTATAGTTGGGATTATTTCAATTTACAAACCTGTTTAAGATGTAGTAGAAGAATCGTTGAAGAATATCCTAGCTTTAATATGCAGTGGAAGATGCAGGTTTTGTGTGCTAGAAATGTATGCAGCTCATGCAAATAATGCTAAGTCTGTAATCACAATGGTAGTAATATACCTGATAGTAATATGCCAAGTCTGAATTTTTCTCTGAAAGCAGAATTGCTCATGTGTGTTTGCTTCTGGTGATTATCTTTCACCTCCCTGATGAAAGCAGAATCTGATGATGGAACTAGGGCTTTTCAGTCTCTTTGTGTTAGCAATCTCTTGCAAAGTTAGTTCCTTTTTTTGGTTATACCATGGACAGGAAAGTCCTTAGATGAATTACTTTTGTTATACAGAGCTACTAAATCATTAGTTTGCAAATGATTTTGTCCTACCTGTAATAAATTACTTTAGTTTCAATTACTAGTAATAGAAGCTTTTAGCTGACGTGTGTTTGCCCTGTCAAAAAAAAAAATATTCAGCATGTATTCCTTGATTTACAGTAATTTCAGTCACTATCTATGTTTGCTCCTACTACTGTCAGTCATTCTGAAAACTGCGTGGTGTTAATACTACCTATGTTCTGCAGGGATAAAGACTAAGGCTGGATATCGAGCCAGCTCGGCTCGGCTCAGCTCGGTCCAGTTCGAGTAGGCTCGTTAGGCTAACAAGCCAACTCGACTCGGTTCGTTAATATTACGAGCTAGAGGGGTAGCTTGGCTCGGCTCGTTACCGAGCTCGAGCTGGCTCGTTTAATTCGCGAGCTATTAAAAAAAATAGGACACACATGTTTATAATATTTATGTTACATTAATTTCAGAAGGTGACGTCCACCATTATGCAATCATACATGATTAATACATATTACGTTTATCAAAAGTATCGATCATGCAACATAGCTGGTCCATCCATGATCTTGCAGTTCTATCATACTAACTAGTTGCTTGCCACCACAAACTTAAAAAAGTCCACAGATTCAATATCAGCATCATTATCTTCTCCCTGGAAAACAATCCATAAAATCAACATTTAACTACCACAACAATTATAAAATTAAAATTCATATGAAACAGCTGAAAATAAGGACTACATATCAATAGAATAGGTGTACACTTCTAGGTCAGCATCATAATCTTCTGGATTTATGGTCATGGGCTGATAGGCCTCATCTCGTTTCAGCTCGTGAGCAGCTCTCGAGCTGGCTCGTTAAAATAGCGGGCTAGACTTTTAGCTCAACTCGTGAAAAAAGTTAAAACGAGCCGAGTCGAGTCGAGCTGAGCTGGCCACGAGTCGAGCGAGTTGGCGAGCCTTGAGTATTTTGTCCAGCCCTAATAAAGACCTACGTCCACATGGTGGTTTCATGAGCTACTTCGGTAATCAGCCACAGCCACAGAACTTTCATTATGTTATCAATATAATGCAAGCTTGTGTTATCCTTCACAATATGATAGTGGAAGATGCGAAGGATTCAATTAGAGAAATCTTGGATTTGAATGAGAATGCAAGTGTGACGATAGTGCTCCCACCTGAAATGCGTACAAGTGACAACCTTGATCCTACCTTCGCAGAGGCACTTCATAGGCAACTTAATAAGGATCTATTCGAGCACATATGGCAACGTTATGGTTTTAAAAAATAATGTAATCATGTTGCTCTTATTTATTCATGATATATTTTCTATCAAATAGCCACATAATGATATATAAAAATTTATTTATAGTTGATTTTAGCTACATACAAAACAATAAACAACTTAGAAATAAATTCTTTGTCTGTGGATTATATGACTTGTCTTGATATCTGTCCCTATGATATGTACGCCATAACTATGCATGCATGCAACCCTGTTTCGTTGCCACCCTGAAATAAACCAACGGGAAGGAGCCAGCGTAGCACCATGCAGTGAACTTTGATGTCGCATCCAAAAAGAAACGCTTCGGATTTGCTGCGAACAAGTAATGCTAATGGCCCCGTTCACTGGTCTGAAACTTGGCTAAAACTGACTGGTTGTTGTGAGGGAGAAACACTATAGCGGCTAGAAGTGACTGGAAAATACATAGTGATCTGTGAGACAACCAGCCGGTTGGTCTGAACAAATCAGACCAGCGAACGGCCCGAATGTCTGCTCTTTAACTCTCGCATCGGAATTTGCTCCACGCCTAACATAGAGGCCTTGTTTAGTTGGCGAATTTTTTTGGAAAGGGTACTATAACACTTTCGTTGTTATTTAGCAATTAGTGTCCAATCATAATCTAATTAGATTTAAAAGATTCGTCTCGTGAATTTCGTCTAAACTATGTAATTAGTTTTATTTTTTATTTATATTTAATGCTTCATGCATACGTCTAAAGATTCGATGTGACGGGGAATCTTGAAAAATTTTGCAAAATTTTGGAAACTAAACGGCACAGAGTCAAAAATGAAAAATCAGAGTACGCCTAAAAAAAGATAATCGAGGGAGTAGTACGGATTTTCGACCCAACGCATGTGGTTAGCACATCGGGTTGGTTTCAGCTGGTTTGACGCTTGCATAGTCGTAACTACATTAAACCTTATAAACTAGCAAACCTCCTAGTCTATTGATCCACCATGTATCTATTGATCCGATTTTAAGGCCCAAATTAGCAAACCTCCTAACTCTGTTTTGAGACCGAAGTGACCAAAGCCTCCAGAGTTGTGTAGCCTCTACTCAACCTCCACTGTCTATGGGTCGACTCTAAGTCCAACCTCCATCATCTCTATGCGCCGACTGTAAGTCCCCGACCTAGCCCACCCACCAAGTTCTCTTGCACTCTAACTTGACTTGGTCAAGTTCCTACCTTGACTTCAGTCAACACCGTCTTGGACCTTCATCTCGATATGTACTCCCTGCTTGTCGCCAGTGTCCAAGTGCTAGCCATCCATGGTTCGTCCTCTGGCCTGGTCCCTTGATCCAAGCCTTTGTGTTCGCTTCTTCATTGATTGTGGTCTATGAGCCTGAGCCTCTCACTTGACCTCAGCCATTGTCGCTCAAACACCTTGATGCACTTAACACTTGCACATGACATTTTGTTGTACACACACCAACTAGACTCACTGGTTAATTCAACTCAGCTAGACCAACTCATCCAAAGCTTGATCATCCCATATTGACAATCACTCATCATCCGGGCATGGGCACCTATCCACCATGTCATCTTAGAGGGCCATATGTGTGCATATCCTCGTAATAAGACCCACTAGTCAAAAACCTGAGCTATGAGAGATCTATCATCGCATACCACGTTAAGGTGCAAAGCAAGTCGGACACTGTGTGACAAGTTCGAGGACCTAAAAGTCACATTTAGAGAGTCTCCGGGACCTACATATAACACTCTAACACGAAGTTCAGAGACTTGAAAATTATATTTTGAGAATTCAAGCACCTGTGATAACACCACGAGACAAGTTTGGGAACCACCCAAGCATTTTACTCAAAAGATACATTAACATATGCAATACCATGTACAAGAACTATCCAAGCAAATTAAGTGGATCTAACTTGAAATTGTACCTTCTTTATTAATACATAGACCGGCAGTTTAACCTGCCGGATTCTCTTCAAAAAAAACTTGAAATTGTATATGTCAATGAATTTTTCTTAGTTGTAGTTATAGAAATTTAGATTATGACAAAATTAAAATGACATATATTTTAGAACAGATAGAGTACCAAGATACCTCATGTTAGTCTCTTTGTTCTTATAATTTCCTATATCCATCACCTCTCCCCACCCATTCACACACTTGCCTTCAGCCCCTATGTTGTGCCTGCTCTTCTTCGACCTTGTGTTTGGTTGTGATCTTGCCACTCCCTTGTTAATCTAAGGAAAGTGCAAAACTGCGCCTGCCACTCCTCGCTAATCTAAGGAAGTGCGAAAGTTGCGCTTGATCATGCCATTTTCGTGGCACTAGTGAGATTACTGTACAAGTGTATAATAAATATTAACTTGCCCTGTTAAAGACAATGGCAAAGCTAGATAAAATTAGAGAGGTGTATAGACATGTCTCATAAGGGATACATATAACTCTTGGGGTGTACTTGCACTCTAAACACCACATACCATCGCCCCTAGTTGAAAAGCTGCCTAACGATGATGGCGCACTTTGAGAAGGCAACAAGCCTTGCTGGCACAAGGAAAGCAGAATAAGCGAAGGAAACGAAAAGGGAAAGTGAACTCATCCATCCATCTTCAACTACTAGTACTAGCAGAAGCATTCCCTTGACTCCACACGCCACTGCTCAACCCCCGATTGTTTCTTCTACGCCCTAAATTCCCGTGGTGTCATGTGGCGTAGTGCTACCTGCAAGAACCCTGCACGTTCATCACCCGATCAGTGATCGGATCGGTGATCACCGATCAGCCTATGCTATGTTGCCCTCGCTGCCTCGTCCGATGGGCCGCCTCCTCCGTCTAGTATTTAAGAGGAATTTATATGGCGGATGACATGGAACTACTTCAGCACTACTTTCAACTATAAAAGCAGGTGTTTTTCTTTCACAACATGTTAGCATCAGTGGTAAGCCAAATTTCAACATAAGCTAACAGGGTGCATCTGTAGCGCTGGAACCCGAGGCGCACTAACGACTTGGTTGCCGGCGCCGACAAATGAGAGTGAGACCTCGACGATTGGGTACATAACTCAGCTCGAGCTCACCTGGCAGCATATTTTTCTAGTACCACACCTGCTCGAGATCCGCATGGTATGGGCTGTGTTTGTGAACATAACGCGATTTTTTTTTTCACGTCCGACGCAGATATTATATCACTCGAGCAAAGCTTCTTGCGAAGTAATAATGAAAAAGAATGGAAATGACATGATAATGCTCGCGATCGTGGGTATATGCATGAACCTTGGACCTTGGGGGAATTGGGGTACTTGGTCGATTAGAGGAAGGGTGTATAAGTTTTGATTTTTCTAGGTGATTGACTCGGACTTAATTTTTTTTGAAACGACAAAGGAATTAAAATGGTGGTGTAGAATTATCTAATTGGGTGCCCATTTGCACCCAACATTTCCCTCATCCTATCAGCCTTCTCATCCTCAGCTAGAAAAGACCGAATTTTTTATTTTTTAGCCTTTTAAAAAAAAAAATCATACCAATATGTCCTGAGGTATGATTTCAAAATCTGACCCTTAGCTCAACAATATCATTGGTGGCGCCGAGCTTATAACGCCTCGGCGCCCATAGATTCTCGGCACCTAGGTCGGGCTATGTTGGCGCAACGTGACGCCGACATGGCAACTAGCTCTGGCTGCGGGATCTTGGCGCCAAGCTCGACGCCATGGATCTTGGCGCTGCGGATTATTGACCTTGAGCCACGACTTACATATGGGCCCTCCCTCCCTCTCTTCTCTCTTCCCTCTCTCCTCTCTCGAGCTAGTATGCCTGGCGCCACTGCGCACACCATCGTCGCCAAGGCCGTCTCAAGACTACGGCCGGTCGCAGCCTCACCATGCAGGCTCGGCCTCGTCATGGGCCACTCGACGCCGCGGCCGCCTCGGCCCACCTGTCTTCGGGCTTGCCCCGGGCCACAATGCGCCACGCCGGCCGGGCTCAGTATTCAAGGGCACGCAAGGCGTCTCCGCTCAAGGAGTTCGCCGCCTAGGGCATCGTGAAGGCGCTTTCAAGCTTGTCGCTGCACTCCAATCGACGCCTCCACCACCGTGTATTACAGAAAGTAAGTTACTTTTATTCATTTGAATTGGTAATTTAGTAATTTAGTTAACAATAGTTAGGTGTAATAGCTTGATAAATATTTAGATAGATATATAGATACTTATGTTGGTAGTTAACTAGTTTTCGTGATATAGTTATTACATAGTTAGATACATACATAGGTATATATTCAAGATTTATATATATGTAGTAGTTAGTACATAGTATCCATTTACTTATCTAAATACTAGAGACCTTTCACGTTAGAAGA